>CM053031.1:120485631-121201118 GCA_028564925.1 Lithobates sylvaticus
AACGTACCTTCAATCTGAAGCTGTCACAGTACAGTACAGTGCTGCCAGAGGATGTCCTCTGTGTTTAATGATATCCAGAATTACTAAACCCAAAAGACTGGAGGAAAATACTGTGAATGCAGGGTGTTCTCACAATGCTCTTCATTCACAGTAGAAATGCAGAGAACGGTACAGATATCATCACTTTTGTGCCGATATTTGCAACTGAAAAGCACTGGTAGAAAACTGAAGAGGAAGAAGATCCACTGTGTTATGTGTCTGACGATGGAAAATCGCTGTTATATCACTATTGATTGTGATTAAAATATGTTTACATTAACATGTACTGTATATATGCAACTGAAGGCAAAATAAAATGTAGGGTAGCAATATGAAATGGTTCCCCACAACCCCTATTCCTTTAGAAGATGACCCGTGTCATATACACAAGGAGAATGAAATAAAAAACTGAAGTTGTGATTGTGATAAAAAATTTAATAGAGCTTAGTTACAGTATAACAAATTGCAAGGAACTAAACTAATTTAGCCAAATAGATTTTTCCAAGAAAAACATCATTACTGCAATGTGAAGCTGCCAAGAGTGTACAAAGCTGCACAACTGTGTGGTCCACAGGAATCCAGACTGACCCGCCAAGGCATTTGGATTTTTTGGAAAAAAAGTCAATAAAAGAAGGAAAAAATATATTTTTCAGCATTAAAACAACAGTACTGTATATAAATCACAAGGAGCTAAACATTCCTCCTTTGCTGACTTACATCTCACACAATGTCCATGCGTACTTCTCAACACTAACACTATTGATGAATTTAAAGTAAACTAAAAAAAAAATTAAAAATTAAATAAAAAATTTCCCTCTGCAAAGTAAAATCATAATGTGCTAGTAGAGCTGCATGATTCTAGCCAAAATTAGAATCACATTTTTTTTTTGCTTAGAATAAAGATCTCAATTCTCGCGGCGTAACATCATTTTTTTTTTAATTCATTAAAGTGAATGAGTGCATTTGAAAGAGCGCTGGGCAAATACAGTGTGACAAAATTTTGCAACAACCACCATTTTATTCTCTAGGGTCTCTGCTAAATTATATATATATATGGTTTTAACTTGAAACCAACGTCAATGTCAGAAAAAGGTTTATGGCCCGTACACACGATCCAAAAATCAGATGGAAAATAACGCTTTTGACACACTTGTACGATAATCAGATCATTAGTACAGAGCTTTCGAGAGCCAATCATGACAATTCATCCGATATTATTAGATCGGACAAACACAAACATTTTCCTCATATGATACCAGATCATAAGATTTTCATTTAGTCAGTACAGTTGTCATCCGAAAATACAATACAAATACATTACAACACATGACATCACTTCCGAGAATTTCCGTACGAGAATTTTCATGACTTTAGTAACCTATTCAATGTCTACCTGCGACTATTAAGCGAAAAAATCGCAAGATCGCAATAATGATTCTTAACGATTAATCGTGCAGCTCTATGTGCTAGTATGCATCACATACAGTACATTATGAAAAACTTACCTTGCAGCTAAGCCATCCAGTGGTTCACTGTCACGTCTGTAGAGGCTTCCATCTTTACCCAGTCTTCCTTCCGGGATCGTGGGCTGCTGATCAGATGGAATAACGGAGCACGTTTAGGAGTTATTCATTTTACGCACACGTAAGCTTTATTATAAGCTTACCTGTAGGTAAAAATACAATTCAGGGAGTTTACTTCCACTTTAAGTCCTGATTTAAGAGATCCTAAAATCATATTCCTTCCTGTGTTTTACTTGAGTAAAATATTTTTAGGAGGCTGACTGAAGAAATAAAACCTTCTGGTAGACTTCCTGTCCAATATGACACAAGTATCACTGTATACTGAGTACATATATTTAATACATTCCAGGAGCCAGGCAGCCAATGCTCCTTAAAAACCACAGCTAGTGCCTAACGTTTGAGGTTTTCTCTAGCTGTCAATTGAGCTGAACTCTTAGACCCCTTTCACATTGGGGCGTTTTTCAAAGCGCCAGAAAAACGCCTCCCCTGCAGCCTCAGTGTGGGAGTCTGAGTGCTTTCACACTGGGGTGGTGCGCTTGCAGGACGTAAGAAAAAGTCCTGCAAGCAGCATTTTCAGGCATATACACTGCTCCTCCACTGCCCCTGCCATTGAAATCAAAGGGCACCGCTGCTGAAGTGCCTGCAAAGCGCTTCAGCAGCGGCGCCTTGGGGGCACTTTTAACCCTTTATTTGGCCACTAGCAGGGGTTAAAAACATCCCGCCCCAATGTGAAAGTAGCCTTAAGGAGGATTCACACCCGAGTGTTTCTTTTTCAGACAGAAAGTCACCCCCTTTTTTCTCGCAATTTTGCTGTGATTTTTACAGCGTTTTTTGCCACAATTTTGTACAGGTCAACAGGTCCCCAATGTAAAAAGCAGCAAATCTGCCTAAAAAGACACTTATGTACTTTTCTGAGCTTCAGGCATCTTGCTTCAGGTGCCAAAACGTTCAGATGTGAACAGGTGCCATTGAAATGAAAGGGATTTTGCTTGTTGGGCGTTTTTCAGGTGTTTTTTTTGTACTTTTAACAAACTAAAAATGCGCAGGTGTGAATGCAGCCTTAGGCTCTGTTCACATCTAGGCGTTGCTATTTTACAGGCATTTTTTCCAGAGTTTTGCAGCGTTTTTGTACAGGCATGTTCAAGGTTAAAAGATCACCAATGTAAAAACAGTAAAACGCCTGTAATATACCAAAAATCTCCTGTACTTTTTTGGTCTGTTTTTAGAGCTGAGGCTTACAGCATGAAAAGGCCCAAAAACACCTAGGTGTGAACGGAGCCTTACAAATCCAACTGGCAGCAGATTCAATGTTTGTAATATTATTTTGAAATGTAATCAGGCAAAATACCCTGCCTGCTATGCAACACCAAACTCCAGAGATCAGTCAGTTATAGGGCATGGTTTACCTTACAGAAGACTACAAAAATATGTATTAAAGTAATCTTACAATTGGAATAAACCTATTAATTACATAGCTAACTGCATGTATTATAAAGACTCATTTACCTTCTAATAAACAAACTGGTTTTAAACTGCAATTGGTGTGGCGTGAAAATGTAAAGGGCACACAAACTGCTACTTAGAGGAATTTGGGGATAAACCCAAGTCAAATGGCCTAGTTCTCTCCTATGTGGTTATCATGCAGGGCACCACTGGGGTAAACTCCACTGGTATGAAGACAGTTAACATATGAAGTTATATGAAGTTATAAAATATGGGTGCAACCAATGTCAATAGTTTCATATGGTGCCAGGGCTGTCATTTCGATCATGGTTTCATTGATCTGGCATAAGCATGCAGGAAAGAGACTGTTAAGATTTTACTGGCTGCATGCTTAGTTTAGGTCAGTAATTTTAATTATATTGTGTACTTTACCATATGCAGGGGCATCTAAGGCCCCATGCACACGAGACGCAGATGCAAACTTTGTTGAATGGATGTTTTAAAAAGCAGAAACCTGCATTTAAAAACGCGCGTTTTGCTGTGTTTTTATGTCGTGTTTAGACGCGTTTGCGTCTACAAGCATTTGTAAAGATAACATCATATAGACCCTCCCCAAGCTCAGAAAGCATGTATTATTAACTATTTCTGCCATTTTGTGAGCAGCAGCAGCAGAGAGAGCAGTTGTACACTTGCATTTGCCTCTCTTTCTGTGTTTTTTTTTGGAAATGGATCCCATATTGAATATATGTCAGGAAATGAGGCAGCAACGTCGTCGCAAATTTGCATGAGAGGTCCAGAATCAGAGCTTGGCGATATTGGACCCATCCGTTGATGGCACAGCGAATGTCCGTTGGATATTTCACAAACATGTATACATTAGTGAGTATATATGCTCTATGAACTTTCTAAACTATATACGACATTTTAAACAAATTTTTCTAGTATTTTTTATGGTTTACCATCATATTTCTGAGTTTTCTGGTCCAAAAAATTGGGTTCCTTTAAAAAGGCTTATAAACGCAAACGCGACTAAACGCAGGAGCCTGCGTTTAGCCGCATTTAGCTGCGTTTTGCGTCTGAAATGTGGAAAAGCAAAGTGTCTGAACGCATTTTTTTGCTTCTGGAAAAACAAGGTTAAACGCAACTGCATAAAAACGGAAAAAAAAACGAGACTGTGTATATGGACACATAGGAGAACATTGAATGCGTTCAGGTGCAGTTGAAAAAAAAGTGTCCAACTGCCTCTGAACGCGCGTTTAACAGCGTCTCGTGTGCATGAGGCCTTACAGGACAAAAAAAAAAACACTTTCTATCTAGGCATTCAGATTATATTAATTCTGTGGTTTATTTTGTGCGGCGATATTGTTTTTTTGCAGTAGTTCAGCAATGGCAAAATCCTTCCAAAAGGAAATACCACATGATTTTAAATAACGGCACAAATGCTTAACTTTTGTTTCTCTGCCTTTTCCATTTTATTCGATAAAGATGCAAAAAACATTTTATTACAAGAGGTATCAGTTCAGTGGTATTTATTTTCCAATTGCCAAGAAACCACCAAGGTAAAGTGCCCCAATTTTTTTTTCCTTTTGACTACCCCATGTATTAACCTTATCTGCTGCAGATATCTCATGGGGTTTAGCGATAAAGCAAAATCATACCCAACAGATGTGTATCAAACCTCAAACCCTAGTGAAAATGTTACTTCCTTTTTGTGGGTATCATATGTGTACATCAGTCAACTTGGGAAGAAGGCTAATGCCGCGTACACACGACGGGACATTCCAGCAGACTGGGTCAGACGGGATCAGTCCGTCGGACATTCCGATTGTGTGTGGGATAATCCGATCATTTTTATATAAAAAAATAAATAAATCAGATGGACCTAGAAATAGAACATGTTTCAAATCTGTCCGACGGACTCAATTCCTATCAGGAAAACCGTTCATCTGTATGCTGGTCCGACGGACCAAATACGACGCAAGAGCAGCTAATGGCTATTCAACTTCCTTTTTTAGTTCCATCTTATGTCATCACGTTCAAAACTAACGGATTTTCTAACTGACTTCGTGTGTGGCCAAGTCCGCTCGGAAGTCCGTCGGAACTCTGTCGAAAGTCTGTCAGGAAGACCGTCGGACCTAGTCTGCTGGAAAGTCCAGTCGGGTGCACGCGGCATAAGGCTGGTCTAGCAGTGCCTGTAGGTATGTTTACCTGTCTGCCCTTCCAGATGGCAATACTATTACAAGAAAAAAAATAAAAACATGTCTTAAAGCTGACCGAAACAGACCGAGCAGAGCAACAAAACACCATTTAATGATGTTGTATATGCCTTAAAAAATAATGCAATAAAGCTTGTACATACAGCCAACATAAGCACCTGGATTTGTCCAATCATGCACTTAAGGCTTAAAAAACACTTCTTTTACAGGCATTTGATGTTTTTTTAGCCCGTAAAAGCACCTCTATTAGCCTATGTGTCCATGCACAGGTGTATTACAAGAAAAGCGTTTACAGGCTGAAAAAACAAACAAAAAAAAAAACAAAAAAACACATCCCCAGAAGGTTCAGGGGAGGAGATTTTGGGCAGAAAGAAAAAACCCGCTAGATGTGGGTAAATGCATCTAATTGCCCCTAAAAACTACACACGTTTAGCATTTGAATGTTCATTACAATAATCAGAAAAAAATGAATGTTCTGGCCAATGCTCCAACACTTGGCGTGCCTGAAAGTGTGTGCAATGCAAGGCTTTAGGAACATTTTTTTAAGCTGCTTTTTTTCTGCCAGGAGTAAAAAGCGTTCAGTAAAAATTTAAGTGCCTAGTGTGCATGAGCCCTTAGGAAAGCATTTGGCTTTTTAAATGTCCTTCATTTGCAGATTTTATTATCAAATTTCTTGACATGTACAGAAATCCCACAGGACACCAATGCTGAACAGTTTTAAACCAATGTCTTCATTCTGACAAGATCAAGTTCCAATGGTAAATATTTTCCAACTGGCAAATGTCTCACTGGAAGTGAAAAACTTGCGGTCATAAACATAACATGTTTAGGGTCAAATTGCTTTTGCAACATCAAAGACATGCATGTTATGGAATAGAAATGGCTCATGATTGTATATACTAAAAGTAGAAAAAAAAAAAAATGTGGTGCATGTACAAGCACAATGTAATGTGAACAGGCTTCAAAGTTATTTAAATCAATCCCTTTGATTTACAATAAAACAAAAAAAATTAAGTTATATTTAGTGCTCTGTAAACTGTTATAATGTACTAAAGTGTTACTAAACCCAGGACCCTATATTCACTATATCTGGTCTCCCACAGTACACAGAACATGGAAATGCAATTATTTTAGTAAGTCTAAACTGCTAAATACCCTTTTTCATCAGCAGTATATAGCAGTCTTGTGAATGATATCAGTGTCCGGCCGAGCACTGGTTAAAGCTTGTAGGAGGAGTTTTCATTCTGCTCTGACTGTCCTATGAGCCAGCATGACCCCTAACTCTCTGTCTGGACAGTGCTGATTGGCCCTGTGCTGATCACAAAAACGCTCTAGCAATACACATCAAACTGAGCATGTGCAGAGTGCCTCCTAGGGCTCTATTCTATTAGGAGATGGGTTAGGGACAGTGGAAGAAGAGAGAAGACAGTATCAAACAGTCTTTTTCCACAGTGCAGATGATTAACCCCTTAGGTTCCACAGTGATCATAACAAGCATGTTTTACTGCATATACAGACTGATTTTACTGTTGTGGGTTTAGTAACACTTTAATAGGTTATTTTCAGTGCTCTGTACTATAGCCAATAACATGCTAAGATGTTAAATATAACTGTATTAATAGATGCAATTAAAGTATATGTGAACCCTTACCTGATAAAGCAACCCACACAAACCCACCCAAAAAGTGCAGGGGGGGTGATAACATTACCTCTGTTCTAAGCTGCAAAAGGGGCTTAAAGAGCTAGGTGTGGAGAAACTGCAGCAAACTGACCTTCCTGGTGAATGGCTGTGTTGGGGTGGGGCATGCCAGCACAAGTCTGATCATTGGAGAACAGAAAAGATGTTCTCCCAGCACAGCAAAAAAATCTGACCACACTGGGATGGATGTGCTCTCATGCCTAAAGGTGGTCAATTTGCAATATGAAAGCAGGGGGACTGGCAGCATCACTGGGTACTTCAGACAAAAGAAGCAAACCAAAGAGTACAGGATAGTTTTTAAACACAAGTACATGGTACGACGGGCACATATCAGGAATATGAAATGTTGGAGCAACAAACACTCTATGTAGATTCCCATACACAAGATTGTTATTGAGCAGCAGCAGTGCTGATTTACCAAATGTAGCAAGACTGCATTACATTCTTTTGTTCTTATGCATGTGCCAATGTGTACATCCATTAATCTCCATGAAACAAAATGGTTTCAAAACACATTCTGTTATGAGAATACATTGTTCCCTCCGCTTTAGACTTTTTACATATCCACCTTAGTTGGGGCCTAATAGCTAAGGCTATAGGTTTGCCCTGAGCCCAAGAAATATTGATTATTCTTAAGACCCTGGACATCATTTCTCAAATCTCACTTTTCTATCCCGTAGTATTAACAACAAGTAATAAACAAGAGCTTCACATGCTACTTCTAGAAAGCTGAATCACAATTCTGCACTGGTATAGGATCGACGGATCAAATCCATGACACTCACTGGTAGAATAAAGGTAGGAGATCTAATTTGATTCCTACTATGTTATTCAAAAAGTCTAGCTGATTTTACCCCATATTTTTTCATTTGGCATTCCATTAGAATATTCCACTTCCCTTAAAAAGCCAATTCCCTTCAGAAACTGGGAGACTGAAATAGGAGATGTGAGCTAAAGCTTAATTAAAGGTCAAATCCGGGGTGGTAAAAAACCTTGCAGTGGGTGGAGTCGCCAAGATCATGTTTGCTGAACACCTGATTGCCTCTGCAGCCAGGAGCTTGTATGAAGTCATTAAAATACTGAATCAATACACAAATTAATGAGGACCTAAACTCAAATAGGAAAGATCTGCAAGGTTATAGGGAACATCTAGAAATACAAAATAGTGCTTATAGCAGGGCTCCACCCAAAAGGGTAAGCTTTGCTTGTCTTCCTCCTCCGCTGCCATATTTGGCACATTTTGGGGAGGAGCAGGTACCTGGTTTTGACAGGCACGCCGCTGCAAACTCAGCCAGAAGTTTGGCCCCCTCCTTCTTCCCCCCCAGCCAGGCCAGCGCAGCGAGCTTCGCACATGCGCAGTAGGGAACTGGCTGTGAAGCCGCAAAGCTTCAATGCCTGTTTCCCTTAGTGAAGATGGCGGTGGCAGCACCCCACAGCTGATTGTAAAATCAGCTCGGTGAGGACACCGCTGGATTCCTGGACAGGTAAGTGTCCTAATATTAAAAGTCAGCAGCTACTGTATTTGTAGCTGCTGACTTATTTTTTTTTTTATGAAGGAACCTGGAGCTCCTATTTAAGCAGTGCCCTGAAAATGTACCTTTTGTTTGGTATCCTTCCTGAAAAATAGAACTTCACCTCCCGGTATTGTCTACACTCTCATAGTTGTATATCTGAACTGTGAGATCCAAGGTGTTGTTGCCTCTGACTGCTAGTCTCAAAATATTTTGAGTGAGATTTGGTGGCATCAAACCAAGGCAATACTGATGACGAGTCATTTCCCCTTACTGCTTCCAGAGTCTAACCACTCTCCATGCATACACCGGCCTTATATAATATGCATTACTACTACTACTACCACCCTTTGAATAACTGTTTTATATCCTTTTAAGATACTATTATGCAGTTGGCTGAGTCTAGTATTTCTTAATGCAACAAACATAAAAATGCAAACATGAGGCGGATCTTATTTGAGTTGATAATGGTATATATGCGGATGCCATTTATGATTAGGAGACCTCATTTGCCCGAAAGGTGTACTGTGGCAGATTTCCATATGCAATATACAGACTAATGATTTTGCTGAACTGATATTGATGAAAATAATAGTACATGTACTTTTTGGACAACTGCTTCATTTCCTTACAGGATATAATTAATGTTCACTTGGCAAAAAAATTATGACCCTCATAAGATGAATCTGTAATTAATAACATCAAGTACACGTTACCATGACTCTGGATGGAAACGTTCTTGAATCACTATAGGATACTTTACCAGTACAGCTGCATCAGATAAGCTCATGCATGGTTGATGCCCATTTATGCTGTCAAGCCCTTGAATTTAAAATAGTGATTTAGTTATTTTATTTTAAGCGTGTGGATATTGTGAGCTATATTCACTGACCATTAGCTTTGAAATAAATTAAATTTCATGCATATAAAAGAGACACAAATTAATGCATTCATTAATAAACCATAAAAGTGGAACTAAACCCACTGATATAACCATTTCCCAAAACGGTTACATTCAAGTAATGCATTGAATGGCAACGATTACAGTTAATGTTGTGTGCTTACCGTATATACTCGAGTATAAGCCGAGTTTTTCAGCACTCGGCTTGAAAGTGCCCCCCTCTGCTCATACTTGAGTCAAGCACTTTTCTGCAGCAGAACATGACATTTTCCGACCTGACTTTGGGGCCCCGTATCTCAGGGCCACTTGGTGCTAGGAACCCCACTTATTGGATATGTTGTAGTGTTGGTTCCACTGGGTTTGCACACCAAATTACAACATATCCAATAAGTGGGGTTTCTCGCACTAAGTGGCCCCGAGATACGAAGCCCCAAAGTCTGTTCAGAAAATGTAATTCTCTGCTGCAGAAAAGTGCTTGACTTTTTCCGAACCGACTTTGGGGCCCCGTATCTCGGAGCCGCTTGGTAATAGGAACCCCATCTTGGATATGTTGTAGTGCTAGTACGACTGAGTTTGCATACCACATTTGGGGTTCCTAGCACCAAGTGGCCCCAAGATACGGGGCCCCAAAGTCGGTCAACTGTGTCCATCTGCAGCAATGTTATTTCAGGACCCTTTGGGTCCAGAGACCCCACATTTTGGCTGCAGCTAGGGGGCATCTAGGAACCCTTAACTACCAAGTTTGAAATTTAGTGGACCTATGGCTGCAAATGGGCACAGTGAGGTATGCAGTAGCTGCGCATTTCTCACCCTAGGCTTATACTCGAGTCAATAAATTTTTCCATTATTTTTTGGTAAAATTAGGTGCCTCTGCTTATATTCGGGTCGGCCTATACTCAAGTATATATGGTATTTTTTTTTCCAGGGGGCGGGGGCTGCATGCAGAAGTTTTTTTTTACCTTAATGCCCCTTAATCCCCTGATGAAGTCACGTGACCCGTGACGAACACGTGTCGGGACCGCTCTGTGCGACTGGAAGTGTCGCCTATCGAGCTCGGCGCTCGTTTGTACACCGCTTTGTATGCTACTTTGTATGCGAGTACCTGTTTTTATGCCATAAAGTGTTTATTAAAATACATACATATTTAATTGTAAATACATACTACACTATGAGGCATACTTCCTTCTTTCCATAACTACTACTGGTGAGACCTCCCACCCCAGGACATACCATTACCTACACTTAGAGGGGCAAGTGAAAGGCAGGATAGTAGAGTGACCCTTTATATCACAGTGCATTTTAAATCACAGTGCATTTTAAATCACAGTGCATTTTAAATCACAGTGCATTTTAAATCACAGTGCATTTTAAATCACAGTGCATTTTAAATCACAGTGCCCCTTACCATCACAGTGCCCCTTACCATCACAGTGCCCCTTACCATCACAGTGCCCCTTACCATCACAGTGCCCCTTACCATCACAGTGCCCCTTACCATCACAGTGCCCCTTACCATCACAGTGCCCCTTACAATCACAGTGCCCCTTACAATCACAGTGCCCCTTACCATCACAGTGCCCCTTCAAATCAGAGTTCCCTTTTCATTGCAAGCCTCCCCAGCACATTGCTACCTTCAGCAGGACAGAGGCACTTATCAGCCTGGGGTGTGCTCTCCAGAGTCTCCCGCCCAGCCACCGCCATCTTCACAGCAATGCTGGGAGCGGGAGGGGCAGCAGATCTGGACAGAGGGCAGGAGCTGCCCAACTTACTATGACTACCCGTCTGTTAATTTGAAAAGACTCACGCTCCCCATCCTAATCTGCAGCACCTCCTGCCCTGCTGTGAAGACGACGGTGTGGCCAGGCGGGAGTCTTGGGAGAGCACACCCCAGGGTAATAACACACAGCACACCCAGCTGCTAAGTGGTGGTCGTGGTCCGGACAGTCTGCCATTTAGTCAGAACTGGATGTAAACAATACAGCTCACAGTTACAGACTGGGAAAGAACAAAATAGATCATGAAACAGATGCATTATTTAGCTATTCAATCCTTTCCTTTCACATAAAAGCTTATTTTCATAATAAATGCAATGTGTGCTATGAAATGGATATGGATCAATTAGATGACAACAGAAAGAAAGACACAGTGACAGCTTCAGCCCAGAGGGTATACTATGGGATCAGCATGATTGGCTGTCATAGTCATCACACGTCTGGGAACATATACCGCAGAAGCAGGCAGCGGATAGGAATTTGGAAGGTGTTTAGTGGTATAAACAGTGCGGAAGCTCCCTGGGATTTCTCCCATATGACCATACACACAAAGCGAGTCTGTAGAGAAAGGGTCACCCAGATAGAAAGAGACAAACTAACAGTACACTCAGATATGGAAAGTGCCACAATGCAGAGCCCAGTACCCGTAGGTCATATTCCAGGCTGGCCCTGCATGTCCAGTGCAGTGGGCTCCAGGAACGGCTTCCCCTGCAGTTCCAGAATCCTACTATATAGAGACCAGAACAAATAGTGGTGTAGTGAGCAACCAAACATGAAGTCACAGAAGAGAAAAGCCACAATTTTTAGTAGTCTCCACCTAGGACACTAACAAAAAACTGAGTCATGTGGATCAATGAGGGATTATATAGGGGGCTTGCTTACAATTTTTCTGTTTTCTAGTGTCCAAACCCGATGTAAGTAGTAGTAAAACCTGAATGTATCTAAATTCCTGTTTCCCTTAATGGATGAGAAAGAAAGATTTTATCTTAAGCCCTTGGCGCTGGCTGCCACTGACCCTTTAACCACTTCCCGACCGCCCCATGTACATATACGTCAACAGAAGGGCACGTACAGGCAAAAGGACGTACCTGTACGTGCCATTCTTCAGGCGGTTGGGGGGTCCGATCGGACCCCCCTCCGCCGGCGGGGACGGTCGGGATCGTGTCAGGAGCGATGCGGGAAGAGGGGACGGCCAGTGGTTTCTGGCCACCCCCTCGCGATCGCTCCTGGCGAATCACATTCTCCCTTGCCTGTGTAATTGTAAACACAGGCAAGGGGAAGTGACGTCACGCTCCTCGTGTCGGTCTTTCTGACCGGGACGCCGAGCGGTGAAGACACAGCAAGTAAGTGGAAAATACATAAAGCTGCGCCAATTTAAACAAAAAATTTTAAAATTAAAAAATTAAAACAATAAATAAAAAGAAGAAATCTGTAAAAAATTCAATAAAAAACAAATGTCCCATCAGAAATAGCCGTGAAAGATTACATAAATCAATTTGAACAGTCTATGATTTGGTCTAATAGTCCAGTTTAAATAATTTCCTAACACCAAAAAGATGAAATTGGCGTATAGCTGATTCAAAAAGGAAAAAGACACCTCAGTGACAGTTCTATAATCTTCACGCTGTGACATGCAGAAAATATAGTAGTATCCCGGCCACCTATTTGATTGGAGGCTTACCAAATGGCTATATGTTTAGGCATTGTACACAGAATCCTGTAGTTGTCCCCGTGGGCGAAAGATGATAGGATCAGATCCGGGACGGATCACTCAAATGGAGGAGGAGAGAAAACACCACACCATCCGTTCCTGATATAAATATCCAGCCAGTTCCCACTAGTTTCCAGATTTGTAGGTTCTCAAATTATAGAGATCAAAGTCGCCTGTACACAAGCCTGCCGGCAGGAATACAGTCCTCCTGTGGTTCTTTTCAGGGGAAAATACTCCTGTTGCAGCGGGATATCCAATTTTAGAGAGAAGGCTTCCAGACGGGATCATCCCTATTCTTTGCTCTACTGATAGCAGCACTCTCCTTAACTCCCAGTATGTGTATAGAGCCTCAGCATCCTTGTAAACAATGTACAACTGCTGGTCCTGCTTTGTTTGTGATGATGTCGGAGAGATTGCAACGTAATTACCAGTGCTGAGCAGTGGCTTCTTGGCACTTGTCATCCAGCATAAAGTAAGCCAGGGATGTAGTCTCACACAGGGTGGACAGCTTTTCAGACACTGGTCTGTCTTGATACAGCAGCAGTAACAAGCTGCACATACTCCACCTTCCTCCTTCCTCAGCACTGGTAATTACGTTGCAATCTCTCCGACATCATCACAAACAAAGCAGGACCAGCAGTTGTACATTGTTTACAAGGATGCTGAGGCTCTATACACATACTGGGAGTTAAGGAGAGTGCTGCTATCAGTAGAGCAAAGAATAGGGATGATCCCGTCTGGAAGCCTTCTCTCTAAAATTGGATATCCCGCTGCAACAGGAGTATTTTCCCCTGAAAAGAACCACAGGAGGACTGTATTCCTGCCGGCAGGCTTGTGTACAGGCGACTTTGATCTCTATAATTTGAGAACCTACAAATCTGGAAACTAGTGGGAACTGGCTGGATATTTATATCAGGAACGGATGGTGTGGTGTTTTCTCTCCTCCTCCATTTGAGTGATCCGTCCCGGATCTGATCCTATCATCTTTCGCCCACGGGGACAACTACAGGATTCTGTGTACAATGCCTAAACATATAGCCATTTGGTAAGCCTCCAATCAAATAGGTGGCCGGGATACTACTATATTTTCTGCATGTCACAGCGTGAAGATTATAGAACTGTCACTGAGGTGTCTTTTTCCTTTTTGAATCAGCTATACGCCAATTTCATCTTTTTGGTGTTAGGAAATTATTTAAACTGGACTATTAGACCAAATCATAGACTGTTCAAATTGATTTATGTAATCTTTCACGGCTATTTCTGATGGGACATTTGTTTTTTATTGAATTTTTTACTGATTTCTTCTTTTTATTTATTGTTTTAATTTTTGAATTTTTAAATTTTTTGTTTAAATTGGCGCAGCTTTATGTATTTTCCATTTGCCTTTTGGTGTGAGTATCCCACTTTCTAGCAGCAGCCTTTTTTCTGGGTCAGGGCCCTTTCAAATTTATTTCTTTTTTCCCCCCCTCCCTTCCCTCCTTCTGGCCCTTTCCATTTTTCACCAAGCTCGGTTTATCCATTTCCACAGCAAGTAAGTGCACAACAGTACACTGACACCAGGACACTTAGGCACACAATCCACCCCCCTGTCACCCCCAGATCACCCCCCAGATCACCCCCTGCCCCCCCAGTCACAGTGTCACTGATTGCAGTGATCATTTATTTACTGATCACTGCATTTAGTGTCAGTGTGACTGCAATAACTGTCAGGGCAGTTAGTTTTAGGCCCCTTTAGGTCTAAGGTAGCCCCCTACCCCCCCAATAAAGGTTTAACCCCTTGATTGCCCCCTAGGTAACCCTTTCACCCCCTTTTGCCAGTGTCACTAAGCGATCGTTTTTCTGATCGCTGTATTAGTGTCACTGGTGTCGCTAGGTAGCCAGTTTTTTTTTTAGGTAACCGCCAGGTTTATATAGGATTATAAATAGGTTTATAGGTCAGGTACCCCCATATTACAACCTAAATAAAGGTTTTAACCCCTTGATTGCCCCTAGAGTTAACTCTTTCACCAGTGATCACCGTATAAGTGTCACTGGTTAGCCAGTTAGTTATTTAGGTTCCCCGTCAGGTTTTTATATATCGTCAGGCACCCCCATATATTACCTAATAAAGGTTTTAACCCCTTGATTGCCCCTAGTTAACCCTTTCACCAGTGATCACCGTATTACTGTTACGGGTGACGCTGGTTAGATAGTTTGTTTTTTATACTGTCAGGGCACCCGCCATTTATTACCCTATAACGGTTTAACCCCCTGATCGCCCGGCGGGTGATATCAATTAGGTTTTAGGGTCAAATAAGGTCTGCGTCGCCCCAGGTTAGTGCCAGCACCGCAAACACCCACGCGCAAAGCATACACCTCCCTTAGTGGTATAGTATCTGAACAGATCAATATCTGATCTGATCTATACTAGCGTCCCAGCAGTTTAGGGTTCCAAAAAACGCATTGTTAGCGGGATCAGCCCAGATACCTGCTAGCACCTGCATTTTCCCCCTCCGCCCAGCCCACCCAAGTGCAGTATCGATCGATCACTGTCACTTACAAAACACTAAGCACACATAACTGCAGCGTTCGCAGAGTCAGGCCTGATCCCTGCGATCGCTAACAGTTTTTTTGGTAGCGTTTTGATTCAGTCGCCAGCAGCCTAGGAGCTTTTTTTCCTGTGAATCTCACTAGTGTACTACTAAATTTAGAGCCCAAAATGGCAAATCGCAAGTACACTAGTGAACAGGCCTACTTGTTTTTGAGTATGTCAGATAGTGAAGAGGAGGTCACTCATCTGTCAGAATCAGGCTCAGAATACGACCCAGTAGACGACAGCGGCTCCATGACAGATAGCTCTGGCGACGGAGGTGAGGTCCCTGCTAAGGTCAGGCGTACCCGATCCCGATCTTCTGCTGTTGTTGAGGTGCAGGAACCGCAGGTCTCTCGTATGGAGCAGAGAAGTACTAGCGCCGCTATTCCTTCTGGTGAACTGGCAAGCACCAGCGGCCTAGTACACCCTGGACGTAGTCAAACCAGCACTGCAGTAACACTTGGTGACGTGGCGAGTCCCATAAGTGCAGTTCAAGCTGGCGAGGTGGCAAGCACAAGTAGTGTCCCGCTGCCACCAAGAAGAAGACAAAGGCAGGCCTGTCGATCACATAGTGTCCTTCCTGCAGAATTCGCCAATCCTGATTGGGTGCCCACCACTTCTGCAGTACCCGTACTTCCCCCATTCACTGGCCAACCCGGTATTCAGGTGGAAACAGCTGATTTTAAGCCATCCGATTTTTTATCGCTGTTTTTCACGGAAGATCTCTATAGATCTATTGTGGACCAAAGTAATATATACGCTGGTCAATACATCGCCGCTAATCCCCAAGTGCCTTCCCTTGACAGAGATTGGAAACCAATTACGGTTTCCGAATTTAAGTCCTTTCTGGGCCTTTCCCTCAACATGGGCATGCATAAATTCCCGACGCTGAGGTCTTATTGGTCCACCCTCGCACTCCACCATATGCCGTGTTCTCTCGCTCCATGTCCAGGGCACGATACGAACAGATCTTGCGGTTCATGCACTTCAGTGACAATGAACTCTGTCGTCCTCGTGGAGACCCTGAATTTGATCGGCTCTACAAAACTCGGCCCCTCATAAACCACTTCAACCAACGTTTTGCAGCCTTGTTTAGTCCCAATCAAGTTGTCTGCGTTGACGAGTCCCTGATTAAGTTTTCTGGCCGCTTGTCTTTCAAACAGTTCCTTCCCAGCAAGCGTGCCAGATACGGGGTCAAGCTCTACAAGCTCTGTGACAGGGCAACAGGCTATACGTGGAGCTTTTCGGTTTATGAGGGAAAAGATAGTCACGTAGAGCCGGAGAACTGTCCAGATTACATAGGGAGCGCTGGCAAGATAGTGTGGAACTTGGTGTCACCCTTATTCGGAAAGGGGTACCACTTGTACGTGGACAATTATTACACGAGCGTGCCACTGTTTAGTCACTTGTTTGATCATCAGATTGGAGCATGTGGCACCGTGCGACCTAATCGCCGAGGCTTTCCCCAGCGGCTTGTAGATTCCCCTCTTAGGCTGGGGGAGAGAGCCTGCTTGAAGTGTAATAATTTGCTCGCTGTGAAGTGGAGGGATAATAGGAATGTTTTCGTTCTTACCTCCCTTCATGCAGACACGACAGTCCAAATTCGTACGGCGGCTGGTGTTGTGACGAAACCCCTCTGTGTCCACGAGTATAACCTTAATATGGGAGGGGTGGACCTCAACGACCAGTTGTTGGCGCCGTACCTAGTTGTCCGTAAGGCTAGACGCTGGTACAAAAAAGTGTCTATTTATTTGTTCCAATTGGCTTTTCTGAATGCTCATGTGCTATACGGAGCTTCAGGCGGGACTTTACCCTTCCTTGAATTCCAGGAAGAGGTTCTCACAGACCTTCTGTTTCCAGACGGTTCTGCACCTCACCATTCCGAACCAAATGCAGTTAGCCGGCTGTATGAGAGGCATTATCCTTATGTCCTCCCGAGTACCCCTACCCAACGAGCCCCCCAAAAAAGATGTTGTGTCTGTACCAAGCGCGGATGTAGGCGTGACACCCGTTATTATTGTCCACGCTGTCCTGACAATCCTGGTCTCTGCGTTGGTGAATGTTTTGAACGCTACCACTCACTAGTGAGGTATTAGTGTAGGGTACAGCATTTCACAGGCTAGGATACACTTTCACAGGGTCTCAAGAATGCCATCGCATTTTGAGACCCGACCGTTACAGTTAAAATTATAGTTATAGTTTAAAAAAAAAGTGTAAAAAAAAAAAAAAAAAAATATAAAATAAAAAAACCAAAAATAGTTGTCGTTTTATTGTTCTCTCTCTCTCTCTCTCTCTACATAAAGCCACGACTCCAACGCTGTAGGAGGTGATTTCACCACCACAGTTAAAAAAAAAGAGCATATATGCCGAAGCATGGGGGCAGCAGAGGGCGGAGGAGCGATTTTGCTCCTAATGCCACGTACATACGGTCGAAAAAAGTCCGACCATGTGTACGTGGCATAACTTTTTTGCGGGAGGATGCCCCCATGCTTCGGCATATATATATTTTAGGCACCGGTTGCGTTAACAAAATGTTTTATTTTTTACTATGTTTTTTTTTTTTTTGGTATTTGCTTTGCAGGTATGGTATGGTAAGGTCTTACTGTTATACTGTAATGTTACTTTGTTTTAATGTTAACCATTATTTGCTTAGCAGGTACGCCATTCAGTTGCAACGTGGATTTATTTATCTTGACAGCAACAGCGT
Organism: Lithobates sylvaticus; assembly: GCA_028564925.1. Classification (NCBI taxonomy): domain Eukaryota; kingdom Metazoa; phylum Chordata; class Amphibia; order Anura; family Ranidae; genus Lithobates; species Lithobates sylvaticus. The sequence continues at coordinate 120,503,726 of CM053031.1, forward strand.
TTGCTCCCACGATACATAAAGCCGCGACTCCAACGCTGTAGGAGGTGATTTCACCACCACAGTTAAAAAAAAGAGCATATATGCCGAAGCATGGGGGCAGCAGAGGGCGGAGGAGCAATTTTGCTCCTAATGCCACGTACATATGGTCGAAAAAAGTCCGACCATGTGTACGTGGCATAACTTTTTTGCGGGAGGATGCCCCCATGCTTTGGCATATATAAATGGTGCATGTATGCCCATCATTAGAAGTGGGTGGATGAAGGGAGGTATTCTAATGGTGGGCATACCCACCGCACCATTGGGAAATTGGGAAAGCATTTTATCACACCGATCTTGGTGTGGTCAGATGCTTTGAGGGCAGAGGAAAGATCTAGGGTCTAATAGACCCTTTTTTTCAAAAAAAGAGTACCTGTCACTGCCTATTGCTATCATAGGGGATATTTACATTCCCTGCGATAACAATAAAAATGATAACTAAGAAAAAAAAAAATGGAAGGAACAGTTTAAAAATAAAATAAAAAAGCTAAATAAAAAGAAAAAATAAAAAAAAATTAAAAAAAGCACCCCTGCCCCCCCTTCTCTTGCGCAAAGGCGAACACAAGCGTTGGTCTGGCGTCATATGTAAACAGCAATTGCACCATGCATGTGAGGTATCACCGCGAAGGTCAGATCGAGGGCAGTAATTTTAGCAGTAGACCTCCTCCGTGAATCTAATGTGGTAACCTGTAAAGGCTTTTAAAGGCTTTTAAAAATGTATGTAGTTTGTCGCCACTGCGTGTTTGTGCGCAATTTTAAAGCATGTCGTGTTTGGTATCCATGCACTCGGCCTAAGATCATATTTTTTATTTCATCAAAAATTTGAGCAATATAGTGTGTTTTAGTGCATTAAAATAAAAAAAAGTGTTTTTTCCACAAAAAATGCGTTTGAAAAATCGCTGCGCAAATACTGTGTGGAAAAAAAAAAATGCAACACCCACCATTTTAATCTGTAGGGCCTTTGCTTTAACAATATATATAGTGTTTGGGGGTTCAACGTAATTTTCTTGCAAAAAAAAAAAAAATGTTTTCATGTAAACAAAAAGTGTCAGAAAGGGCTTTATCTTCAAGTGGTTAGAAGAGTGGGTGATGTGTGACATAAGCTTCTAAATGTTGTGCATAAAATGCCAGAACAGTTCAAACCCCCCCAAATGACCCCATTTTGGAAAGTAGACACCCCAAGCTATTTGCTGAGAGCAATGTTGAGCCCATTAAATATTTTTTTTTTTGGTCCCAAGAGATTGAATAATGAAAAAAAAGAAAAAAATATTTTTTTTTACAAAAAGTTGTCACTAAATGATATATTGCTCAAACATGCCATGGGCATATGTGGAAATACACCCCAAAATACATTCTGTTGCTTCTCCTGAGTACGGGGATACCACATGTGTGGGACTTTTTGGGAGCCTAGCCGCGTACGGGACCCCAAAATCCAAGCACCGCCTTCAGGCTTTCTAAGGGCGTAATTTTTTTATTTCACTCCTCACTGCCAATCACAGTTTCGGAGGCCATGGAATGCCCAGATGGCACAAACCACCCCCAAATGACCCCATTTTGGAAAGTAGACACCCCAAGCTATTTGCTGAGAGGTATGGTGAGTATTTTGCAGATCTCGCTTTTTGTCACAAAGTTTTGAAAATTAAAAAAAATATTTTTTTTTTCTTTACTTTCTTCATTTTCAAAAACACATGAGAGCTGTAAAATACTCACCATGCCTCTCAACAAATAGCTTGGGGTGTCTACTTTCCAAAATGGGGTCATTTGGGGGGGTTTTGTGCTATTTTGGCATTTTATGGCCTTCGAAACTGTGATAGGTAGTGAGGAGTGAAATCAAAAATTTGCACCCTTAGAAATGCTGAAGGCGGTGCTTGGGTTTCGGGGCCCCGTACGCGGCTAGGCTCCCGAAAAGTCCCACACATGTGGTATCCCCATACTCAGGAGAAGCAGCAAAATGTATTTTAGGGTGCAATTCCACATATAACCATGGCATGTGTGAGCAATATATCATTTAGTGACAACTTTTTGAATACATTTTTTTTATTTATTTTTTTTGTCTTTATTCAATCACTTGGGACTAAAAAAAAAAATATTCAACGGGCTCAACATGCCTCTCAGCAAATAGCTTGGGGTGTCTACTTTCCAAAATGGGGTAATTTGGGGGGATTTTGTGCCATCTTGGCATTTTATGGTCTTCAAAACTGTGATAGGTAGTGATAGGTAGTGAGGAGTGAAATCAAAAATTTATGCCCTTAGAAATCCTGAAAGCGGTGCTTGGTTTTCGGGGTCCCGTATGCGGATAGGCTCCCAAAAAGTCCCACACATGTGGTATCCCCGTACTCAGGAGAAGCAGCAGAATGTACTTTGGGGTGTAATTCCACATATGCCCATGGCATGTGTGGGCAATATATCATTTAGTGACAACTTTGGGCAAAAAAAAAAAAGTTTGTAATATTCCCGCAACTTGTGGCAAAATATAAAATATTCCATGTACTCAACATGCCTCTCAGCAAAAAGCTTGGGGTGTCTACTTTCCAAAATGGGGTCATTTGGGGTGTTTTTGTGCTATTTTGGCATTTTATGGCCTTCGAAACTGTGATAGGTAGTGAGGAGTGAAATCTAAAATTTGCACCCTTAGAAATGCTGAAGGCGGTGCTTGGGTTTCGGGGCCCCGTACGCGGCTAGGCTCCCAAAAAGTCCCACACATGTGGTATCCCCGTACTCCGGAGAAGCAGCAAAATGTATTTTGGGGTGTAATTCCACATATGCCCATGGCATGTGTGGGCAATATATCATTTAGTGACAACTTTGGGCAAAAAAAAAAAAGTTTGTAATATTCCCGCAACTTGTGGCAAAATATAAAATATTCCATGTACTCAACATGCCTCTCAGCAAATAGCTTGGGGTGTCTACTTTCCAAAATGGGGTCATTTGGGGGGGTTGTGTACTTCCCTGCCATTTTAGCACCTCAAGAAATGAGATAGGCAGTCATAAATTAAAAGCGGTGTAAATGCCAGAAAATGTACTCTAGTTTGTAGACGCTATAACTTTTGCGCAAACCAATAAATATACGCTTATTGGCATTTTTTTTTACTAAAGACATGTGGCTGAATACATTTTGGCCCAAATGTTTGACTAAAATTGAGTTTATTGGATTTTTCTTATAACAAAAAGTAGAAAATATCTTTTTTTTTCAAAATTTGCGGTCTTTTTCCGTTTATAGCGCAAAAAATAAAAATCACAGAGGCAATCAAATACCATCAAAAGAAAGCTCTATTTGTGGGAAGAAAAGGACACAAATTTCGTTTGGTTACAACATTGCATGACCGCGCAATTACCAGTTAAAGCAGTGCAGTGCAAAATTGAAAAAAGACCTCTGGTCCTTTGGCTGCCAAATGGTCCGGGGCTGAAGTGGTTAAGGGGTTTGCTATGATGGGAGGCGGGGCTTATAGCCATGTGATCGGAAAGGTCTCGCAAACGGCCACCAGGAACTTTCTGTGAGCCGCCAAGAGCGCGCAAGGCACGCTCTCTTGGCACAGCACTGTCAACGTTATTGCACGCAAATAAATGACCGATCAACGCCAAGGCCCAGCTGTTGAGAGGCTGCATATTTGCGTGCACTTGGCGCCAAGTGGTTGAGTTATATGAAGGTTAATTCTTGGAACCACAAGCTTGCTTTCATTTTAGTGCCTTGCCTCTTCTCCATCTGTAGAAATCATCAGGGTGGTCATACTGTTGCAGGTCTCATTGCTGTTTTTTGTTGCATCTAAACCCCTAAAACACACACAATGCTACTAAATTTTATTTAACCACTTAAGCCCCGGACCATTTTGCTGGCCAAAGACCAGAGCACTTTTTGCGATTCGGCACTGCGTCGCTTATACTGACATTTGCGCGGTTGTGCAACATGGCTCCCAAACAAAATTTGCGTCCTTTTTTTTCTCACAAATAGAGCTTTCTTTTGGTGGTATTTGATCACCTCTGCGGTTTAAATTTTTTGCGCTATAAACAAAAATGGAGCGACAATTTAAAAAAAAAAACGCATTATTTTTTACTTTTTGCTATAATAAATATCCCCCAAAAATATATAAAAAAAACATTTTTTCCCTCAGTTTAGGCCGATACATATTCTGCTACATATTTTCGGTAAAAAAAAAAGTCGCAATAAGCGTTTATTGATTGGTTTGCGCAAAAGTTATAGCGTCCACAAAACAGGGGTTCGTTTTATGGCTTTTTTTTTAATATTTTTTTTTTTACTGGTAATGGCGGTGATCTGCAATTTTTGTGACTGCGACATTATGGCGGACACATCGGACAATTTTGACACATTTTTGGGACTATTGTTATTTTTACAGCGATCGGTGCTATAAAATTGCATTGATTATTGTAAAAATGACACTGGCAGTGAAGGGGTTAAACACTAGGGGGCTAGGGAGGGGTTAACTTTGTCCTGGGGAGTGTTTCTAACTGTTAGGAAGATGGGCTATGAACGACACTTCACTGATCATAGCTCCCGATCACAGGTACCTATGATCAGTGTCACTAGGCAGAACGGGGAGATGCTTGTTTACATTAGCATCTCCCCATTCCTCAGCTCCGTGAGACGATCGCGGGTATCCCCGCGACGATAGAGTCCGCGCGACCTGACTAATGGAGCTCCCGGCAGGGTCGCGCATGTGACCACATGGCGGCAAATTCAAAGGGACGTACCTGTACGCCATTTGCCCAGCGGCGCCATTCTGTCAACGTAAATCTACGTGCGGTGGTCGGCAAGTGATTAACCCCTTGGCATCGGCGCCTCTCGGTCCTTTAAGGGGTTTCAGACCATGTGCTGTGAATGCAAGTAGCGATCGGGAGCTTTCCATTAGCCGCCGGTAACTGTGCCAGGAGCTCGCTCTCTGCACAGCTGTGTTTGCTATCTGGTACTCAAATATGCAGCCTCTCTGCGCCAAAGGCCACCCACCGAGAGGCCGCATACGTGCGGACCATCAGCACCAAGAGGTTAACACTGTCTGAGCAGCAAATATAAACAATTAAAAATGCTAGTTCCTTGGTTGTCTGATTAGCCCTCTGGTTTCAGCACTATATGAGTAACTTGTAACATGTGCAGTTCAGGCGTTCTGACTTTACTTGCTGTATATTTGTTCTGGATCAGTGACTCACTGAAGCCAAAAGAAACGCAATCAACTAGTATTTTCAGAAAGAGGTCAGCTGTACTTCTCTCAACAGTTTCCTTTATCTTTCCTATGCCCTTTCCCGTCACACTTTCAAACTGCAGCGTGTGGGCAGAGAATGAATAACAGGTAATTACATATAGCACAGTTTAAAATGACAGTAGCAATTTGCTTAATGAAAATAGATATGGACTCAGTAGAAGTTGTTTGATGCACCTGAAGTTCAAGCACTTTACAAGCACAATAACACAAATCTCAATGTTTTCTCATTAAACCCTTCAGGCAAAAAGTTAAGATTGTATAAACAAGTATGCTGAACAAAAAAACAGTTGTAAATTAATGGGACTTCATCGCAGTGTCTACCGTTCCTGTGAGCGCTGGTAATTTTTACACCCACACTAAAGGCAGCACAAATAAATCTTCATTACAAAACTTTCCACAAATTTGACATCACTGCTCTAATGTTCTTTTGTTCCAGTACCACCCACACAATACATTTCACTTATTTTCACAGGTAATTAATACGTATGGACATAGCTATACACATTACCATCCCACTCCACCACCGTTACTTGAAGCAGTCAGCACTATGGACTTGTTTTTAGGGACCCAAAATCCTTGCTTTACTTTTTAGCAAGTCGCTAACCTGTAACAAATATCAGGTGTCCCATTTTTCCCTCTGCATTACTTGTTCTGACTTATTAAAGGGGGCTCACAGATTCCGATAAGCCCCCTGCCACCAACGGCCAGGGTTGTCGGGAAGAGGCCCTTGTCCTCATCAACATGGGGACAAGGTGTTTTGGGGTGGGGGGGGGCGCTCGCTCGTCCCCACCCCTTTTCCTGACCAGCCAGGCTGCGTGCTCGGATAAGGGTCTGGTAGGGTTTCATGGGGGGGACCCCACACCATTTTTTTTGGTGTGGGGGGTTCCTCTTAAGATGCATACCAGGCATAAGGCCGCCCAAGGTTGAAGAAGCATGTTCTGCAGCCTGGACCCTTCCCCTTTGGGATAATTGTATAGAAGCCGTGGTTTACTACCCAAATAAACCCCTTGCCACCTCCTACCACAAAGAAGAAAATAGAAGTAAGCATCAGATAGGCTGCAGTTATTAATATGTTCACATTATTGCTACTGATTTTAACCTTTTTTCAGTTGTTATACAGAAGGACAGCTGTGTTTTGTGAAACAACTCTGAACTTTAGGATTAGTTAAAAATGACTCATGTAAGTTGTATGAAAAGTTGGGATGGGAAAAATAACTAACACCAATGCAGCTGTTACATGTTATGATTTTTCCCTGAAAGAGGTTTATACTTTGTAATTATCTAGGGGGCAGAACTCTGCCTCCCTAGTTACCTACTAATAAGAAATGTTTGCTTTGGATCACTGAAGTGATATCTGGATCTGTCTGCTATGGCTTAATTTTTTCTTGTTCTGAATTCTACCCAGCCTCATCCTAACCGATCAGAGCCAAAAATAACGAGACGCACCACACCTAACACAACTATTTTGTTCTTGGAGATGTTTAAATTCTTTGAGCCGAAACAAGACTTCTTTTTATAAAAGTAAAATGGCCACAAGGAGAAGGGCATCATGCAGATCATCAGAAAATGCCAATGCACGCACTCAAAAATGCTCATTATATGCATAGAAATACATAGTGATATTGTTTAAAAGGCAACGCAAGCAAATCTTGTGAGCTGGGGGAACAACAGTTTACATTACACTCTCCCTGCCACATCGTATGTGCTATTTGAAATGTTCCCATGCTGTGTATATTGCCTATCAACAGTATGCTACAAAAAATGAGTCCAAGAAGCAGTTCTAATGTGTGACAAAACAATGAGGAGTGCTGTATTACCACTGAAAATAGAATGGAATAAAGGCGGGACAAATGTAGTATTTCCCTCATTTAAAAATGCACATAAAACAAATTTCAAAGTTATTTTAAATGTTGCATTCCATTAAGACCCCTTTCACACTGGGTGTTTTTCAGGCGCTTTAGCGTTAAAAAGAGCGCCTGTAAAGCGCTTGAAAGAAGCCTCATCTGCAATCCCAATGTGAAAGCCCAAGTGCTGTAAGAGCACCGCCAGTGCACGAAAAATGCTCGTAAAAGCACCTCTTAAACTAGTGGCGCTTTACCAGCGTTTTTCGAGTGCTAGTGGGGTGCTTTTAACCCCCCGCTAGTGGCCAAATAAAGGGTTAAAAGCACCCACAAAGCGCTGCTGCCAAAAGCGATTTGCAGGCGCTTTCCATTGATTTCGGATCGCTGTCCGTTTTCATCCGACCTCTCCATAGAGACCAGCGGCGCTCGACAAGCCCCTCCCCGCTGCCGGCTCAGTGGAGATCAACGGAGAGATCTCACGCTGAGCCAGCAGACAAAGGCGGACTCCGTGAAAGCGGATCCGCCTCGTGTGAAAGGGGCCTTACAAAACACTCTCAAACCAAGTTACTCTCAAACCAAGGTTTTACTGTTTTGTCTTTAGAACAGTCCAATAATCACAATTAACAGCAGCATACAGGTGAAATGAAATGGTCCCTAGATTACTGATGTTCTTCATATACATGAATGGCTTTCTGATTAGCACCAAACAGTTTCCTAGCAGATCACAGAGCCTGCACACAAGTCACTGTGCTTACACAAAACCTTATTGTAAATAACACACCAATATGCCAGAAAGAACTGGGGATCTGAAGCCAGCTCTCACCTCATGCCAACAGTATAGCTATTATTTGTGCTTAATAAAACCAGGAAACTAAAAAGCCTGTTTTTCACGTCTGACTAGGAGTTAGCTGTTTAGGTTTCAGCAGATAGCTTTAGGAAACATTCGTGGTTATCACAGGTGAAGACTGAGAACTTTTATGAAAAAAAAAAAAACTTTATTTTGGAGTTTTTTTTCTCAAAAAAGCATCAACATTTACAATGCATATAAATAGATCCATTTAATACTTCCTGGTCATATCATTTCTACCCAGAAAATTAGATGTACAAAATAATTTGCCATTTATAAACTACTGGAAGGTGAGCGATCACGGATAAAGTAACATTTATGTGTTTTTGTAATTAGTATTAGTCTAGATTCACACTTGAGCGCTGGCTTCTTATGCCCCGTACACACGAGCGGATTTTCCTTTGGAAAAATCTTGGATGATTTTTCCGATGGAATTCCGCTCAAGCTTGGCTTGCATACACACGGTCACACAAAAGTTCTCTGAACTTTCGACCGCCAAGAACGCGGTGACGTACAACAGCACGACGAGCCGAGAAAATTAAGTTCAATGCTTCCGAGAATGCGTCAAATTGTTTCCAAGCATGCGTAGGAATTTTGCGCTTCGGAATCTGAACCTGCTTTCAATCTATTGCTGGTGGGAATTCGGCCGATGGAGCATACACACGGTCAAATTTTCCGACCAAAAGCTCTTATCTGTCTTTTGCTGGCCGAATTTCCGATCGTGTGTACGCAGCATTAGTTTGTTTCCAGCATGTTTTTATGCATGTATTGTACATGCGTTTTCAGGTGTAAGCATTTTTGTTTAGAACTAAAAGCAGATTACTGTAAGCAGACCATTTTTAGGCATGAGAACATGTGAAAACATGTGTTATGTGCACTTTCAGCAGCTCTTATTAAAGTCTATGGGCCCAAAAATACATGTTCCTGCCTCAAAGAAGTTCATATACTTCCTTGGTGTGACAAGCAACAGCGCATCGCTCAGATGATGGAATAATATGGAAATCTGGTGCTGAGCATTGAGGCACTTCTAGAAATATTCTTTAAATTTTGTAGGTGTGAATTGGGCCACATATAATAACCTAAACCTATAAAGGTAACTAAAAAATGTCTTTACCTATAAATTTGATCAGCAGAGAACTGTTATGGGTCGTAAACACGATAGGATTTCCCGACAACAAATGTTCGACGCAAGCTTGTTGTCAGAAATTCCGATCATGTGTATGCTGGGCATTTGCTATCGGAATTTCCGACAACTGTTTAAGAGTAGGTTCTCAAATTTTCCGACAAGACGACTTGTTGTCAGAAATTCCGAGCGCGTGTACACAATTCCGACTCACAAAAGTCCACGCATGCTGGGAATCAAGCAGAAGAGCTGCACTGGCTATTGAACTTAATTTTTCTTGGCTCGTCGTATGTGTTGTACGTCACCACGTTCTTGACGTTCAAAATTTCCAACAACATTTGTGTGTATGCAAGACAAGTTTGAGCCAACATCCGTCGGAAAAAAAAATCCACGGTTTTGTTGTCGGAATGTCAGATCGTATGTACATAGCATTAGATTTGGTGGCCCCATTGTGGCTCCTGACATTACCTATTAGTGGAGACTTCCTCTTGTTACACAATGCCATCATTACATAGACCCTCAGTTCTGTTATGCTTCAGTTGCAAATAATCATTAGCATGGTGTGATCACTGCTCTTCTACATCTAACTTAAAGTAGAAGGCACATTTAAAATTTTGGATAGCGTAAAGGTGGGTTATAACCCGTAGTTTTTTTTTTTTTTTTTTCCATCTCTGTCCAAAAAGGCAAATTTCCCTTCCTGTCCCATAGCCAAAGCAGGTAGTAAGGAATTCCTGTCACTTGAGTCGCCAGAACTAGTGTCCCCACTGGAAGATTCACACTTTATTCCTGTTTTGATGATAATTTAGGATTTTCTTTTACGGTGATAACAGTAAACAAAACAAATAGAGAGGGCGAATCTCCCTGAAGGGACACATACAGCAATAACAACCTGATAGGTGTTTCAATCTCTCCTCACTCTATCCAAAACAAAAAAAAAATTGCCTTTAGTTATACTTTAACTTTAAGGTGGTTGTAAACCCACTTAGTAAAATATCAAACATTCTCCTGGCTTTTGTTTTACCAAATGTCCTGTATATGTGCTTTATTAAAAAAAAAAAAGCTGTTCTATTATTTAATAGCGCCGATCAGTGCTCACGTGACCGGCTGGGTCTCCTCTCTCCTGACAGCTAGGGAGGGGCCAAGAATCCCCAGCTGACACCAGTCGGGAGCAAGAAAGCAGAGGAGCAAAGAGCCGGCCGGTCACGTGACCGCCGATCTGCGCTATTAACTAAGGTATAGAACATACTTTCTTGTTAAAAAATAAATAAATAAATAAGGTATAGAACAGCTTTTTTTTAATAAAGCACATATAAAAAGGACATTTACTATTATGAAAGCCAGGGGCTTGTGTGATTTTTACTTAGATATTATAGCAGCAGGAGGAGGGGTGCCATGCCCTGACACAGAGCTGACAGGCGGGGAGGAGAGGAGGGAAGAGGACAGAGGGACAGAGGGAGACAGAGGAGAGCTGCAGATGGCACGTAAACTGACCATGGTGTCAGGGCTCAGCAGCCATGATATACTGTGGTCAGTTTACAAAGGGGAGGGTAGAAACAGCCAGATATTTCAGGGGGCCAAATTACATAGCACAAACACTGTGCTGTAAAACATGCTTTAAAGGGGCAGGATCCATATTTTTTTTTAGGTCAACAAGCGCTTTAGCTAAAGCACCATTTCTACACAGTAAGGTGTAAATCTGCTCCTTTCAATAACGCATCTGCTATAAAGTGCTGTCTTTTAACCACTTCTGGACCAGCTCCTGGTTCTCTCAGGGAAGAGGAGACAGATTGTGTGTTCATACAAAGTATGAACACCGATCTCTCTTCTCCTAGTCAGTCCCACCCCCCCTACAGTTAGAACACACCTAGGGAACACGGTTAACCCCTTGATCGCCCCCCCCCCCTAGTGTTAACCCCTTCCCTGACAGTGACATTTATACAGTAATCATGCATTTTTATAGCACTGATCGCTGTATAATTGTCAATGGTCCCAAAAATGTGTCAAAAGTGTCCAATTTGTCCGCGTAATATCGCAGTTCAGATAAAAAAAAAAAAAAAAAAAAAAAAAAATCGCTGCCATTACTAGTAAAAAAAAAAAAAAATGAATAATAAAAATGCCATAAATCTATCCCCTATTATGTACACGCTATAACTTTTGTGAAACCCAATCAATATACGCTTACTGCAATTTTTTTTTACCAAAAATATGTAGAAGAAAATAGATCGGCCTAAGCTGAGGAAAAAATTATTTTTTTTGAAAAAATGTGGGATATTTAATATAGCAAAAAGTAAAAGATTGTGTTTTTTTCAAACTTGTCGCTCTTTTGTTTATAGAGCAAAAAATATAGAATGCAGAGGTGATCAAATACCACCAAAATAAAGCTCTATTTGTGGGGAAAAAAAGGACATCAATTGTGTTTGGGTAGAGCGTCGCACGACCGCGCAATTGTCAGTTAAAGCGACTCAGTGCCGTATCACAAAAAATGGCCTGGTCATTGAGCAGCCACCTCTTCCGGGGCTGAATTGGTTAATAAATCTTAAAATGGAAGTAAACATCCATCTTTGAATTGTACCTATAGGTAAGCCTATAATAAGGCTTACCTATAGGTAGCGTTAATATCTCCTAAACGTGCTCTGTTTAGGAGATATTTACAGTACATGGGGCCAGTGATATCACTGGCTCATGCGATCTGGAGCAAGGAACGGCCACCCATGCGTTTTCTTCAGAGCCCTGTGCCGTGACCGGCAGCTCCCACGCGCATGCTCTTCCGAGCAGAACTAACCTGTCCTCTTCATCTCAAAGCTCCATATTTACCAAGATTGCTCCACCAGTGCCTGCAACAATGCTTAGTCCCTCTGCTGGCTTCTTTACACTGTTGTATGTGTATGCACATTAGAATCACATAGACTTTTAGTGGGATGAAAGATGAAGGAGCAGCAGCACACCTTTCGGGTCACTTGTGTGTTCTTCCCTTTTGTAACCATATGAAATGCTAGTATATTGACAGCAATGTGCAAAGCAGCATAGTCCCCTCTGTGAGTGTGGTGTGTAAAGGATTACAGGAAGCTAAAGAAGTATGCATTTATAAAGATGTATTTAAACTGCCTGGAATTTTAAAGTGGTTGTAAACCCTTTTGTCTTACTTTTTACCTATAGGTAAGCTTAGAATAAGGCTTACCTATAGGTAGTGGCAATATCTACTAAACGTGCGCCGTTTAGTGGATATTTCACTTGTAGTGTGCCAATGTCGTCATCGGTGCATGCTCTGTGAAGAAACCGCTCCCGCGCGCATGCACGGGAGTGACATCACGTGGCTCCGGCCAGTCACAGAGACCCGGAGTCCACGGCCCTGGAAGGAAGATGGACGCGGCCTGCACAATGGACAGCACGGTTTTCGGTGTCATATAGTGGGCTAGTATGCAATGCATACTAGCCCATTATGCTTTTAATTTGTAGACTCCCATGTTAAATGGTCCTTTTTTAGGGACCCGGTACCGGCCGGAGGTCCCCTTGACCCCAAACTTGGCACACATGTAGCCTCCTTTACCGACCAGCCAAGTATGGGGATTGGGGGATTTAAGATCGGGAAGCACCGATTTTTCTAAGCCGACCATTAACCGCCATAGACTCCCATGTTAAACTGTACTGTCGCCGGTTGGGTTTGGGCAACCGGTACCGGTCGGCCATCGGTTCCCTTGACTATACCATCGGGGTTTACTTCCTCTTTAATGTAAAATGTTCATATTATTCCTTCAAAAGACAACATCCTGAAGGATAATTGGGCCATAATTAAGTCAGTACAGAATTCCGTGAACACCTTTACTGAGTGGCAGCAGCACACAAAAGCACATGAGGCAAGTAGTCAGAAGGAACTAAAATGGCTATTGTGTTGCGTTATCTGCTCCTAAACCTTTGTAAAAAGAGGTTAAAGGTAAACTTCAGGCATCGGTTCTCTAAATGGTGCATTTCCAACAAAAAGCCATAATTAATCATATAATGCAAGCTTGAAATAAAGCAATAATATTATCTCTGTCCCCTCCTGCTTTATGCATAAAAACCTCTTTGTTCACACTTGACAATGAAAAGAAGACACAAAATGGTTACCAAGGGGAAATATTTAAATTGTACAACAATCTAATAGTGTATAATTGCACGGACACAATAACGAGAACTAAACTAGTGATGATGAATGAATGATGTTTATTTACTTATATGTTATTGCTTTTTTCTTGTACTATATTTACATTAACTTTTATATTTGTACCTTACATAAATACATTAAAAATAATAAGTCTCCTGGGTCCATATATAACTGGTATGCTTCATATGCACTTATTCCATAAATAAGTACACTGTCCATTCACTCATTACATTTTATTGCAACAAAAAGAAAATGCTATTACATAAGCCCTCTTTAGAACCATGCGATTATCTCTGCACTATAAGTCTGTTTACAGTCACATTCACATTGAGCCGATTTAACATACGAATTGACATGTCAAATCGCATTCCCAATTGGAGCATATTGCCAGCAATGGCACCGTCGGAATCGGTGTGACGCTGACTTTGCGGCGCCGCACCGGTTCCCAAAAGTAATTTCTGCACTACTTTTGGTGACTTTGGGGGTGATTTCAATAGACATCTGTGCATGAACCCACACAGGTGTCTGTCAAATCCCCCCCAAAGTAAGACTGAAATGCCGGTTTGAAATTGTGAAAATTTAGCTGAACTCGCACAATTTCAAACTCGCCCTCAGTGTGAACGTGGGCTCAAGTAAATTAGGACTGTGTACAGGCAGTCCCCGGGTTACGAACACAATAGGGACTGTAGGTTTGTTCTTAAGTGGGATTTGTGTGTAAGTCGGAAAAGTGCATTTTTAAGTGCAACTTCAGCCTGTGCAGGGATGTGGGATGTTTCAGGCACTTCTGGGCATGCAGTTATGTTACCTGGGGCTCTTCTGGCCATTCAGTACATGTAGTACTACAGTGCGAGATGCGTCCAGCGCTGCAAGATAGTTGCTCAGAGGTATCCAGAACCAGCGTGGAGCACAGACGGCCAGCAGTGAGGTCCGTTTGTAAGTAGGAGTCGTTCGTAACTCGGGGACTGCCTGTATATAGGATTGTAAAAAAACTTATTTTTTTTCCCTTTTTTATTGGTTGAACAATAGCCTTGTGTATTTTTTCATCCAGACTAACTTTGTACGGCCTGATTCACACCTATGCATTTTTAGTGCTTTTTGTATTTTGCAGATTTGCACTACAATCCATGTAACATGGTTTCCTATAGAACACGTTCTGTAGTGCAAATCTGCAAAATGCAAAAAAGCACTAAAAATGCATAGGTGTGAATCAGGCCTAACTAAACTATACTATATATATATATATATATATATATATATATATATATATATATATATATATACATACACACACACACACACACATACACACACACATACATACATACACATATACATATATATATTTGTCAAAACTTGCTGTTCACACTTTTCTTTTACAAGCTTAAGCCCGTTTGAAATAGACCATAGCACCGCTCTAGGTTCTAAAAGTATCCCAGCCATATTGACAGGATCCACCCAGCTGCCTGATTGAAGTTATAATTTTTTGGAAAATGAAGAAAGTAAATGACATTTTTTTTCTCACAAAGTTGTAATAAAAAACGCACATTTGGTGTGACTCAGCCCTGCAGGGCAAGAATCCAAAATGACAGGACCTCCTGCAAAAAAAGTCACTTTCCCAAACCTTCAAAAAAGGTGAGGCATTTACAGACCCTTTTTTGATAAAGTGAAAAACATTATGCGATATATGAAAATTAACCCATATCCTCAAATCTAAATTAGTTTACTAGGATGGGACTGACAAGTAAGAAGGAGATTGACCCAGACCAGCAACAGTGAAGGCATACAGTTGTGCACAAAAGTTTACATACCCTGGCAGAAATCATGAAACTTTGGCATCAATATTGAAAATGTGACAAAAAACTGTCTTATTGAAAGATAGTGATCACATGAAGCCAGTTATCACATGTTGTGTGCCAGTTGTGTGGCTCCTTTTTAAATCAGAATGATAGCATAAATCACCCAAATGACCCCGATCAAAAGTTTACATACCCTGGAATGTTTGACCTTGGTACAGACACAGACACAAGGTGACACACACAGGTTAAAATGACAATTAAAAGGTTAATTTCCCACATTTGTGGCTTTTTTTTTTATTTCAATTAGTGCCAATGTATAAATAGTAAAGAAGTTTGTTAGCTCTCACATGAATGCACTGAGCAGGCTAGATACTGAGCAATGGGGGAGCAGAAAAGAACTGTCAAAAGACCTGCGCAACAAGGTAATGAAACTTTATACTGATGGAAAAGGATATAAAAAGATATCCAAAGCATTGAATAAGCCAGTTAGTACTGTTCAATCACTTATTAAGAAATTGAAAATTCAGGGATCTCTTGATACCAAGCCAAGGCCAGGTAGACCAAAAAAAGATTGCAGCCATAACTGCCAGAAGAATTGTTCGGGATACTTAAATAACAAAAAAAAAAAAACACAGGTAACCTCAGAAGAAATTCAGGCTGCTCTGGAAAAAACGGTGGGGTTGTTTCAAGGAGCACAGTACGACAATACTTAACCTGCATGATCGAGTTGCCAGAAAGAAGCCTTTACTGCGCCAATGCCACAAAAAAGCCCAGTAACAATATGCCCAACACCACCTTAACATGCCTCACAGATTCTGGCACACTGTAATCTGGAGTGATGAGACCAAAATAGAGCTTTATGGTCACAACCATTAGCACTATGTTTGGAGAGAAATACTGCACACTGTCATTGATGTTAAAGGGGGCAATACACAGCATTAAGATCTATAAGTATGCAGATTTTTGAATAGGAGTAATTTCATTTGTTTACTTATTGCCATGTTTTGTTTTTTGATTGTGTCATTCTGTTATTACCTACAGTTACTGAATATGAATCCCATAAGAAATAAAAGAAACGTGTTTTGCATGCTCACTCAAGTTTTCTTTAAAAATGGCGCATGAACAGAGTGGTTGTCAGGGCTGGGCTCAGCCCTTCCTTCTCAGAGCAGGCCACTCAGCTGTCTATTAAAAGGGTTGTAAAGGTAAAAGTTTTTTCACCTTAATGCATTCTATGCATTAAGGTGAAAAAACATTCAACAATACTGGCCCCCCCAGCACCCCCCATTTTACTTACCTGACCCGTCAAAAGTCCCGCGCTCGCCCCGACATCCTCTTCGCCGCTCAGCATGGCCGTTGATTGGTTACAGTGGATCGATTGAAAGAAGCGCAGCCATTGGCTCGCTCTGCTGTTAATAACATCCAATGAGGCTGCATGCTGGGGGGCGGGGCCGAGTGCTACAGTGAGAGGCTATGGCTGCCGGCTGTATCACGGGAGTGCGCCCGCAAGCACTCCTCACCATGCGAGGGAGTTCGCATAAAGGTGTTGAGTCCTTGCAGGGGGAGCCGAGACAGCCACCGAGGGACCCCAGAAGACCAGGTTCAGGGCCACTCTGTGCAAAACGAGCTGCACAGTGGAGGCAAGTATAACATGTTTGTCATTTAAAAAAATAAAAATAAAAAAATTTTTTTAAAAAAAAGTATCTATAGTGATCCTTTAATTACCAGACTTGACTAGAGCTTCTACCTTTCTTGGCCCCTCTGAGTGGATCAAGCCATCAGTCTTATGGCTTGATGGCTTGACAGTGGAAGATTTTTTCATTGTCCCACTTTCTTTGGTCCCACCCAGACCACAACCCACTTCGTTTGAACATCTATGCCTGGGAGATGAGCCCTTACAGAAATCTCTATTCTGTTCTTTCGGTATTTTACTTGTAGTCAAATCTCAACACTATCCCCCGTATTTGAGGAAATGGCAAAGAGACGTTACGCTTGCGGAGGATCAAATGAAGCGTATACTTTTCTTTGCTCATAAGTCTTCCTTGTGCTGCAAGTATCAGGAGATCACATTTAAAATCTTGGACGCTGGTACAGGACTCAGTCGTTACTAGCATCAATATTCCCAGGACATAGCCCGTTATGTTGGGGATGCGATACCCAGACTGGCCCACTACTCCACATCTTCTGGGATAGTCCGAAGCTGGCCTCATTTAAGCCACAGGTCCTGCAGATCATCTACAAGCTTACTGAGGTTTCCCTCTATGACAACCAGGAAAGGGTGCTCCTAAATTTGACCCCTATGTCCAGTAAGTGATATCGTAAATCCCTACTGAAACATCTTCAGAATGCAGCCAGGGCATGCGTCTCCAGCATTTGGAAACAACAACCCAGACTGGCCCACTACTCCACATCTTCTGGGATAGTCCGAAGCTGGCCTCATTTAAGCCACAGGTGGGGGGGGGAGGGGGGGGGGTAATTTCCACCTATGGTGTCACAGTGGTTTGTCAGGGTGAAGGATATTCAGCAGATGGGACACCTGACAGCTGCCCTTAGGGACAGGACAGAAGATCACAACACACGCTGGCTATAATAGGATATGTTCCAGTTCTCAGATGAATACTTGACATATGCTTGAGCAGCTTCCTTAACGGGATTTTGAAGCCATGTGCCGTTGACCCGCAGAAGCTCTTTACCTTCCCTCCACTCTTACTCCCTTCCTACTTTCTCCTCTCCTTCTTACTTCCCTTCTAGACACCTAGGGTGTGGTCCTTTTTCTCTACAACCCAGAAAAAAATCTCCCAGTATGCGTTGATCAATGGGTGCCGTTACTGTGAGAACGGGGCTGAGAGACATATTTTGTACATTATCCACAATTTGCTCCCTACCTCACAATGGTTCGTTACCTGCTAGTTAGTGTTCTTCACATTTTTTTTTTCCTACTGATGCTATTAATGGATATCATTAAGTTTACAGATACCTTATATTGCTGTATTGGAACCTTGCCGGTTATTTCCTTGATATCCATGGATTCTTTGACATGGCTGTATTACAGTCTATTAATGGATATCATTAACTATGAAATGTAATGCCATGCCATTTAGTTCAACCAAATACCTTAAATAAAGGATTTTAAAAAATGGTGCATACTGTATACCAATTCTCCCAGGGTATGCAAACTTTTGAGCACAACTGTATCACCTCCTAAAAGTACAAGCCCTGAAACAAAAAACGCAAGCTAGTGCAAAATGGAAAATTTTTATATCTTCATCACCCCCATACCCGACACTGGGCACAGCATAGGGAATGTGAAGGTGTAATTTTTCACATTTCTGGCCTTTTCCGTTTAAAAAAGGTTTTCGTATATTTTTATTTTTTTCAAATTCATATTTCAGCAAAGACATTAATTGATTTATGTGTGCTGGCTTGTTTTGTGTTTTACCTGTGGGCCACACAGAGTTACTGTATGATTTCTGTTGATGCTTTAATTTAACAGCACCAGGCAGTTTCACAGTGATAATGTCCTTGTATTTGTCGGCATAAATTACTGCTAATTGGTGTCTCTTTCATTATTACATTTTATGAGTTTTACACAGATGGATAACTGTGGGTGTTCTCAGTGTTATGTTAATATACCTTTTAAATGTATGGCAATAAAAGAAAATAACAAGCTACGTAGGCTTAACTAAAATACAAGGCAGGAAAAAAGCAAGAAAGTCAATTAACAAAGAAAATAAAGTATGGCCATGGGTTTCAGGCAACACTGAAATCTAAGAGGAGCAACAGAGAGATTCTAATGGGTGGGTCCACTCAGAACTGATTATTCAATTCACAGTGGATTTAACTGGTTTGTTCACTCGCCAAACTGATTACAAGTTTCAGTCAACCAAGTGAAAGCCGCCTTCAAGGTAACAGCTTTTAGCCCCCTGTCACTCCAATGAAAGACATTGCTTGGCCTAACCTTGAGCCTGTGCTGAATATTCTATGTGTTCTTATTAGGAATCTAGCAGTTATGGGTGACAATCGCAAATTACTATAATGAAAATAAAGTCTACCATGATTGTGTTAGGGAAAGGGACATGAGTGGAGTTTTAAGAGAGGGGAATTTTCCATTCAGAACTCCTGAAAATGGTGACCAAGCTATTGTGTACACTGCCCAAAAAATTACCCTTTAAATATAATGTATACCTTTTACACATTTTTTTATACTCTAAATTGAACATTCTGAATTTTTCTGTTATTTTGCCTTTTATAGTCAGTGAACTTGAAACTGCATGTGCGCAAATCATATTTATTATTAATATAGCTATTAGGTGGTGGGTATCACCTTTTTGGAGGTCAACTTACAGCTAATACTGTGAAAACCGACATGAACAACAGGGAAATCAGGCCACACAGATTGTAGAATATGTCCAATTCATCTTGAAGAATTCCTTTGCAGCCTCGAAAAGTTGCACGCTGCTTTCTCTGATGCAATAAAATGGGCTTTTTTTACACTGCACTTTGGTGTGCTGATGACATACACAGGTCACCATAATTTTATGACTACCCACCTAATACTGAGCAAGTCTTCCTTTTGCAACTAAAACAGCCCTGACATCGAGGCATGGATGCCACTAGAAAAGTACAGTATGCTGAATCTAGCACCAAGCCATCAGTAGCAGATCCTTTAAGTCCTGTAAGTTGCAAGGTAGGGCCTCCATGGTTCGGAGTTCTTTTTTGCAGCACATCCCACAGCTGCTTGATGGATTGCGATCTGGAGAATTTGGAGGCCACGTCAACACCTCATACTATTCTTGAACCATTTTTTCAGTGTGACAGGGCACTACATCCTGCTAAAAGAAGTCACTGCTATCAGGGAATACCATTTTCCTAAAGGGGTATACTTGTTTAACAATGTTTAGGTAGGTGGACGTGTCAAATGAGCCATATGTTCCCCAAGTAAGCAATGCACATGCACCCAATCATCCACATGATGTAAAAAAAAAAGCGTGATTCATAAGAAGTTTTTTGAAATCTTTGCAAATGTATTATATATATTATATAAAAATAAAAAACAAAATAAATAAATAAATTGCATGTACATAAGTTTTCACAGCCTTTGCTCAATTTTTTGTTAAAGCACCTTTGGCACCAATTACAGCCTCAGGTCTTCACAGCCTATGCCATGACACTCAAAATTGAGCTAAGGTGAATCCTGTTTCCACATGTGGTAAATTCAGTTGATTGGACATGATTTGAAAAGGCACACACCTGTCTAAATAAAGGTCCCACAGTGCATGTCAGAGCACAAACCCAGCCATGAAGTCCAAGGAAATGTCTGACAGGATTGTATCGAGGCACAGATCTGGGGAACGGTACAGAAAATTTTCTGCAGCATTGAAGGTCCCAATGAGCACAGTGGCCTCCATCAGCAATAAATGGAAATAGTTTGGAACCGTCAGGACTCTTCCTAAAGCGGCTGCCCGGCGAAACTGAGCAATCGGGGGAGAAGGGCCTTAGTCAAGCATTAGAAGGGGACCAAGAACCCATGGTCAATCTGACAGAGATCCAGTATTTCTTTGTGGAGAGAGGAGAACCTTCCAGAAGAACAACCATCTCTGCAGCACTCCACCAATCAGGCCTGTATGGTAGAGTGGCCAAGCAGAAGCCACTCCTCAGTAAAAAAAGGTACATGACAGCCCACCTGGAGGTTGCAAAAAGGCCCCTGAAGGACTCTCAGACCATGAGAAATAAAATTCTCTGGTTTGATGAGCCAATCACATGGTACAGATGGGCTGTGATTGGCCCAGTCTGTACCATGTGATCACACTGACCAATCACAGCTAGCAAAAAAAATGTATACAATGGATGGCTTGAAAGGAAGCCATCCATTGTTTACAACTGTGATGTGACCTGCTGTGATTGGATACAGTGCTCACATGGTACAAGCAGCCGGCTGGTACAGCGATCAGTCATCGACTGTGCCTGGATCAGATCGACGAGAGGTTTGCGTCCAGCCTATGGCAAGATGACACAGGTGGAACCTGAAAATGACTGAAAATGCTTTGAAAATAAAATATATTGAAATGAAAATACTGATTTAAAAAAACCTTTAATTTTTTTCTTTTAGAAAGTCATTCAAAAAGGCATATTTCCTGACAAACAGAACCCATACCAGGCTTTTGGCAATATTTAGCCAGCTGCATCTTCGTGAAAGTAAGAAAAGGAAGAAAATATTTTTTTTCATTTTTGATAGATCAAGGAATGGTTATAACCCCTCTCATATTTTTTTCTTTTTTTTTGCCATCTATGTCCCATTGCGGAGATTTCCTTTTACTTCTTGCCCCATAGCAAAACAGGAAGTGGGTGGAAATCCCTGCAAATTAGGGGAAATCCTTAGAGACTGCCAGGTCACCAGAACTAGTGTTCCCATTGACAAGTGTTTTAATCCCTCTCCACTCTATACAAAAAAGTTTTGCCTTTAGCTATACCTGAAGGTACACTTCTGTGGACAAAAGGACTTGAATATTACTATGGGCATCAAACGTAAAGCATACGCTTAGATATTAGATACCAGAAACACTATTTTGCACTGAATACTCAAAAGTCACAATAGTTTTTTGTGCAAAGAGAATGCAATCAAATTATTAGAATTTGCAACTTCGTTACTTTACATAGAGATAATGGTGCCCTAATATTTATTGATATTTGATAAGCTTAGGATCAAATGAAGCTCTTAAAACATAAAAAAAAATCCTGCAATCCCAGACAAAAAATAGGCTGAAAGCACTGAGCTGCAGTGGTTGTATTTGAGGTAACATTGCCAGCTCTTGACGTATGGCAAGACATACTGTACTTGAAGACAAAATTCAGCATTTAGTAAATCAGTGAAAGGCTACTGCTGTCTCACAGTTTATGTACATTAACCACTTCAATACGAGCACTTTCACCCCCTTCCTGTCCAGGCCATTTTCAGCACTCTCTCAATTTAAACAATTGCGCAGTCATGCAACACTGTATCCAAATTAATATTGTGTGTTTTTTTCACACAAATAGAGCTTTTTTTGGTGGTATTTAATCACCACTGGGTTTTTTATTTTTTGCTAAATGGAAAAAGACCACATTTAAAAAAAAAAAAAATGTTTTTCTTTGTTTCGGTTATAACATTTTGCAAATAATCTTTCTTCATACATTTAGGCCAAAACATATTCTGCTACATTTTTCTGTTGAAAATAAGCCAAATCATTGTATATTATTTAGTAGGGAAGTTATAGAGTTCATAAACTATGGTATATATAACTAAAAAAAAAAAAAAAAAAAAAAAAAAAATCAATCCTGATGTGCCGACACTTTCTTGAGGCCCGATCATGCCAGGACAGTACAAATACCCCCAAATGAACCATTTTTAGAAAGTAGACAGTCCAAGGTATTTAGCAAAAGGCATGGCGAGTTTTTTGAAGTTATATATTGTGTCACAATTTTTGGGAAAATTAGGAAATAAAAAATAAAATAAAAATTGACAATTCTTTTTACATTCGGTCACCAGTGCAATACAGCGTTATCATATAATGGGTGTGGCGGTGATCAGGGACACGGGTGACAGTATGTACAAAAAAATATTTTTTACAAATTATTTTTAACACACTGTGACCAGAGCAATACAGTGTTACCATAGTAAACCAGTACTGCTCTGGGGAAGTGATCAGGATTTTTTTTTTTTGTTACACATTAGGATTGTTTATACCAGTGAATTTCATTTTTACTGAATGAAACTGATTCATTCAGTATGTTTTATTGGGATAAGCTCTCATGAAACTGTGATTGGCCCTGTCGGTATCATGTGATCACTGTGACCAATCACAGCTAGCAACACAATTGAACACAATGGATGGCAAGAAAGAAAGCCATTCATCGTTTACAATTCTCATGTGATCTGCTGCGATTGGTCATGGTGATCACATACTGCAGCGGCTGGCTTTTAATAAATGGACACTTACCTGTCCTGCAGTCCCTCAATGTCAGCACCGCAGCTGATGTCTCCATCAGCTGCCGGGTGCTGCCGCCGCCATTGCGGGTAAGGTAACCCGGCAGTGTAGCCTTTCGGCTTCACGCCGGGAACCCTACTGCGCATGCGCGAGGCCCCGCTCTTCTCTCCTATTAGCCCGGTGGCCGAGGCAGGAGGAGGGAGACCAGCGATGACGTTGCGGCCGTGGGAAACACAGGTATCCTGCCCCCCCCCCAAAGGTGCCAATTGTGACACCGGAAGGGGGGAGGAATCCGATGAGCGGAAGTTCCACTTTAGGGTGGAGCTCCACTTTAATGTTAAGGTGATTAAAAGGGTTCAAATAACACTTTTATGGTTCTATGGTTATTGCATACACTTTAATTTTTTTAACATCAGCATATTAATGACAATACAAAAAAATATTATTTTTTGACACTACATTATAAGCTCACTTGAACATGTCCTTTCGTGGTTGTGAGCTCTACCTATCTGCTGGACATATCTTTTCACCGTTTCCTGGATTCCCAGCAAGCTTTGCAGCTTCTCCTCTGTGGTTTACTTAAAATTTATAAGGACTACATATCCCACAGTACCTTGCGATCTTCAAGCAGTGATTCCTGTATTGACTCCCCCTCCTGACACTCCGTACCTCTGTAGTTCAGAAGGCAGGCTCTGTGAAATGTGTGACAAAGCAGTGCCTACTCCCTGGGTATGGTGAATTTGTGTTACAGAATTTAAGAAAGTAAATGTGTAGGGATCTTCTCAAAGTTTACAAATGTCAAAATTGCTCAGACTAATAGGAGTAGGCCAGAAGCAATTGAAATACAGTATAGGAATAAATATAGGATTTAAAATGTGAACCATAGATATGGTTTAAGCACTATCTGATGAAATTACTAGAATTATCTAGTTCCAAGCCATCAGAGATAAAGTGCAAAGGAATGTATTTTGACCCTAGTTAGCACAAAATCAGAATTAATTGTAATTTTCAACCCTACTGAGTCTGTCCTAAGACTACGATAATATGAACTGCTATTTAAAAAGATAAAGTGGCATTAATATCAGCAATTACATGGGTGTATGAAAGAGCTTCAGGCTATTCTATTTGTTTTAATGCATCTATTCTTCTTGCCCTGAGTGTCATTAAAATACCACTCTCTTCAGCTCCCATGGAGAATATGGCTAAAGAGCCGTGTGAACAGCTAGGAACCACAGGCAGCAGTTAACTTGACCTTTTCTGTCGGGCACATTGTGCAGCAGTGTAAAAAATATGATGTATGACAAAGCAGAGATCTACAATAATAATAGGACTATACGTAGACCCTATATACTGAAATACGAAAAAAACAAAAAAATTGCAATGGCTTCCTTATTTGAATATCATGAAAATATTTGAAATCTTATGCTTATAATCAGAATAGCACCTGAAGCTCCTGTATTGTCAGATGCATATGAGCACTCATTAAGAGCCCTGACTAGCAAACAGTTTATGTTATATGGAATACACTGAATTAGTCATATGGAGTCTGAAGGAATCAGTGTGGATGTGACTCCAAATGTAATGCATCTATTATAATGAATGCATAAAAGGATACTGTAAAAAGAGACTAAACATAGACATTGTACATCTGCCTTACATGTACTGTACAATAACAACATGGGGCAAAAAAACCTGACTTCTTTTACTGAACACTTTTGGTAGTATCATGCTAGTTATATGTCTTCTGTAAGGATGAGCTCCGGTGTGTTCGCATACGGCACGTGCAGAGCCCGCCAGGAAGTCGGCACTGCAGAGCGCTAATCACAGGCAGCGAGACATTTTCCCGATGTGCCACTGTAGAGATCGGGAAATGTCTCACTGCCTGTGATTAGCGCAGTGCCGACATCCTGGCGGGCTCTGCACGTGCCCTATGCGAACACGCCAGAGCTCATCTTTACTCTTCTGTACTTTGAGTCACTGACCTGACCTCATACAGGTTGCTTAATGCTTGTTTCAGGTCAGTGAAAGCCAGACAGACAAGAACTAGAATTTTCACAAACAGGTTAGCAATGGACTCTCCCACATTTCTCTTTTTACAGTTTTTATTTTACCCATTTGGTCACAATGATCCCATTGCTTTGTGATCTGTCATGTGTAGAGGACAGAGCAGATCATTGAGAGAGAGCACCATTGCGTGCCCTAAAAAGGAATGGGTTTGCTCTTTTGAATCTATGAAGCTCCCACCACCATACCCTGGTGATTTTGGCCTGATAACATGCACACAAGTTGATACAAAGGGGTTTGAATGGCTATTAAAAATGTAACCATCCTCACCTCCGATCTGTTTGCTTGTAATTGTGTGTGTGTGTGTGTGTATAAAAGGTCAATGAGTTTCTGGACTCCTGACAGACCCTTACATCTAACATCCAAAAAAATTATCAAAGGATCTGCAGGAAAAGGTAGTTGAACTGTATAAAACAGGAAAGGGATATCAAAAGATATCCAAGGAATTGAGAATGCCAATCAGCAGTGTTCAAACTCTAATCAAGAAGTGGAAAATGTGGTGACTGCATTAGTTTACTTTTTTAGGCCTTTTCCTTGATTGTCACCGGTCGATTTGGCCAGCAAGTCTGTTATTTTTCAACTTTCATTAACAGATCAGGCTGTCCAGAAAGGTTATTGAGATAAACCATGTGACTCAATACACGGTCAGGGTGCTTACAATGGGCAGCTTTTATTAATTGAAGTAATTGTTGTTGTTGATTACCTGCTTAAGTGTTAACAGTCTTCACTTTTTTAGTCATGTCCATTCAAATTTGCTAGTGCAGCTATTACTACCCTCTCCCCAAATTGACAATGCTCCTAAACAAAAAGATTAAGTTGGAAATATAGAAGAATAATCATTTTGGGAATGAGAGGCGCATTATAACAAATAAGCTCAATGGCTGATAATTGAGCAGTGAGGTTAGTATTAGACTTTAGCAAAGTAGGTCAATGGTTGAATTACATGCATCAAAAGATTTCTAAATGAGGAACTTGTCCTTGACCTCGGCCCAACTGTATATGGAACCACAATTAATGTCCCCTAAATATACATATAACAATGTGGGTTAGGAGCACCAGTAAGGAAAATGGTGGGTACTATGTTTCCGGTTAGTTAACATTGAGAGTAATAGGATGAGGCGTGTCCGTTTCTTTCACACGATCGCATTGGCCAAATAATTAACACTAAGGGCATAAATACCATTTTAAAGATGGCGCACCCAGCTTTCAGATGACGCATGTGTGTATGCAAAACGCATAGAGGCTTCTGGGTAATTACAGACGTCACTTCCTGTCACTAACCCAAACCAAAAGAGGCTTGGAGCGCACACTGGGAAAGAGCAAAGAATCAGCACAATAGAGCCCCATAACAGACCGCTGGATAGACTTAGTGCCAGTCTAAGGCACTATAAAAATGTGAGTGAATATTCCTTAAGTGTTTTTACTGGCTATAAATAAATCTTTTTTATAAACATACTGCGCAATGATAAATATTTAATTTTTATGAGATACCAATATTTTGCATGGAGAAATAGGGAGCGTCTAGTGGCAAACTAACTGGAGGAACGCCAGGATAGTGGAGTGGTTTTCCTTATATGAACCAAAGGCAAAACTTTTTCTAGGCTCTGGTGAGTGACCATTTTAGAAGGTGGTGGTGGCACATGAAGCGGTGAAAAGCCATGGTTATTCAGCATGGATGAGAATTGAAGCACATGAGCACCTTGAACATATATGTTAAATGGCAATGGACATTGGGGATTGATATTATAGGTTTATGGTTTAAAATTGTGATAGATTGCACTTTATAATAATTGCCACTTTGTCACGTTGCACTTTAAAGAGCTAGGTTGGTATATAACATATAAAGTTATAAACACTGTATTAGTGGTATCAAAGAGAGGGGGATGGTGGAATAGGGATTATAGCGGTGCTAAGATAATACAGGAGAGTTGGGGCGGACTCACAGTTCAAGGCTCATAATACTCGTTAATTAATAAAACAATTTTTATTACATATAAACAATTATATCAAAACATACAAAGAGAAGAATATATATGTATGAAGAAATATTAGCAATATATATTTTTCTGAAGATAAGACTCAATTCAATAAATCAAGGCAAATGATTGAAATATCACTTACAAAAATTTACAATCAAAGGTATAGAAAACAATACATAGTCAGTGATGAAGTCAAATTATGCACATAAAGTTAGAGGTATAGTTCACAATTAATGTGGGAAAATAACCTAAGGTAGACTGAATTAGTCTTTGTAGACTGTTCCGACATGTTTCGCCATAACAATGGCTTCCTCAGGGTATGTCTACTTTGCGTAGTTGGTGTATCTGGTAAAAGAAGTATCATAATAAGTTCCATTCAATACTCAATAAAGGAGGAAGTTAGAGCCATTTAAATAGATAGAGGTCAGTGGAAGGGACAAATATAATTATAGAGTGGAATATCACCAAGTTATCAGCGCAGAGGAAGTGCTGGTGCCCCTCCTTCCCAGGATAGAAAAGGGAAGGGAAGGGTCCCCCTTATAAACCATCCCAAACTTACCCTGATCAAGGTGTGGATTGGACTCAGCCGCAACCGTGGGGTAGGGCAGTCATACAGGGTGCCGCAGCTGCCTAGTAGAAGGCGGTAATCCCCAGATTGAACATTTGGTATGTTAGCTAGTTAAAAAAGGATAAATCAAAAAGTAAACGGATAATAGGAAGCAATTTAAATAGTGTTGTGAGTCCATGAAAAATTAGTTCATGGACGTAACGCCATACACTACATAAGGGACAATGTCTCAGATAGTTACTTACTTTCATTAATTTTGAAGAGTAATTAGAAAAATTAGAGAAGAACCAGAGGTTCTGGAAAGGCAACCAAAGTTAAAAACAGGAGGCACCTGAAGAGATAGTAAATAGGCAGGGAATTACATAATTGAACATGGTAATGGTTAAGGGTGGGGGAGGAGGAGGGTATAAGGTTAGGTAAAGTTGCAGAGATCAAATACCTGTTTTTTTAAAGTGTAAGGTACGAAGCACCGTTCTGTTTGAAAAGTGCAATTTGTGAGCACCCTTGAAGCAAGGGGGAAAAGGGGGAGAACGTCCGATCGGTCAAAAGTCTGCAATGGGCTAAAGAAAAAATACATTCAAATAGCCCTGGTAAGTATCAAGTAGATTAAGAAGGATATCCAAAGAGAGATAAAAAAGAAATTTGGTTGCTTACTTGAGTACAAGCAGATGTATTGCGTCAGGTGCCTCCAGAGTCCTGTGATGGACTGATGTGGTAAGCTGGTTTAAATACCGCCTTCCAGATCGAGGCAGCGTGGATCCGCCCCTCGATCAGCGGACATAGAGGCCTAAGCGCATGCGTACAGCGCGTCATGGCCGGGAGCCTACAGTACCCATAGTTCCCGGCAATGGGCGCGCAGCGGGCGTGATGACGTCATCGCCGTAAAGCGGCGAGTGAATGGCAAAGGCTAGCGGTGGGCGGGCTGGGAGGGCCCGCCCTCGGGTGTCCATACTAGGCAGCTGGGCTGTCCCAAAGCGTGACAAGTCCGCCCCGTGGGCGGCGGCCGAGTCCATACACCGAAGTGATGGTGGGAGGGCACATAGAAGGGGAGGGAAGGGGGAGAAAGGAAGGGGACTGAGATGGAAATAAGCCAATAAAGGCTGTATAGTAGCGACATTCCTATGGGCTGAAAAGATTGGGGGCATTCTCACCGGCAGTAAATCCCAAATTGATCAATACCAAGTACAATGGAAGTTGAGCATATTTTGATCATAACTAAACAAGTACTTTAGCTGATTATGTCTGTACAACATGACAGATTTGTACAGGGGTATGAGAAAAAGTCAGACAGATCAAGCCATAATGAAATTGGTCAGGCGTCCATTCCAGAGATCAGGGGCAATTTGATAAAAGAATATGTGTACAGTCAGAATACATTACCCATACAGTATGTTTGGAAGGGTTTCAGGATAGTTTCTATGCGTAATACAGGGCATAGTATATCAGTTAGACGTAAGCAATAAAACAGACAATTTACATAGAAAAATACCTACAGACAAGGAGGAGCAGGCTTTGGCGCATGATGGCGGAGAGATCACCGGGCGAGACCTCAGGAAGGGAGGAAGCCAGTTGTGACCGTGGGAAATAATTTAAAGTTGAAATAATAAAAAAGGAATGGTTGTTAAAGGAAGGATTTGAAGCTGATATACTCATTCATACCTGGGTATCTGGTGGCATCTAGGGTGTATATCCACCTAGTTTCAAGTTGGAGGAGTCGGTTGTCAATGTCCCCTCCGCGTACATTGAGGGGTAAATGTTCCAGGGCCGAGAATAACATTGTAGTAGGATCAAAGTTATGTTTCAGAGCTACATGGCGATTAATCGCAGTTGAAATTTTCTTTTTAAATAGAGGTTTTATATGGTCCTGTATGCGAATCGAGAAAGCTCTTTTTGTTTTGCCGACATAGAAACATCCACATCGGCAAGTGGCTAAGTAGATAACCCCTACAGTGTTACACATAACCCGATGTTTGGGCTTATGTAAGTTCCCATTGGGTAGTAGAGTGTTAGTGGAATTGGACAGAAACATACATGAGTCGCAGTGTCCGCAAGGGAAGGTACCAGATTGGTCCATTTTTTTTGGGTCATCTGGAGCATAGAAATGACTAGAGGTAAGTTTATCGCTAAGGGATGATGGTCGACGGTAAGTAATTTCTGGGTAAGTTTTTACATATTGTCCTACTATAGGGTCTGATGATAGTAGGGGCCAGAATGTATTTATAGTGTTCCTAATTTGAGCAGACTGATTGGAGTATTGAGTGATAAGACGTACAGGTTGATTGTGTTGAAGATTTTTGTCTCTAAAGATAAGTTCTTTTCGTTGCAAGCGTTTAACTCTATTAAATGATTGTTTAAGTAAATTATGGCTGTAGCCTCTGGATTTCAATCTTTGATATAGTTCAAAAGATGCTTGGTGAAAGTCTTTATCATTAGTACAATTTCTTCTTATTCGCAAATATTGGCTGTACGGTATGCTTTTTATAAGGTTTTTTGGATGAGAACTGGATGCATGCAATATGGTATTGCCAGCCGACGCTTTTCTATATAGCGAGGAATATAATTTACCTTCATTGTCAATAGTTATAGTAAGATCAAGGAAAGTAATTTTTTCCTGACTGACCTCCAGAGAGAATTTAAGATTGTATGTATTAATGGATATTTTTTCAAAAAAACGTTGTAGATCTGGGTAAGTGCCAGTCCAGAAGATAAAATATCATCGATATATCTCATCCAGGAGAGGATGTGCTGAGTATAGCACCTCATCTCCGGGTCCAGAAGGATATCCCTTTCCCACCCCCCCAGATACAGATTGGCGTAGGAAGGGGCACATTTAGTGCCCATTGCTACGCCCTGTATCTGGAGGTAGTGGGAAGATCCAAACGTGAAGTAGTTTCTGGTTAAGATAAACTTAAGCAGAGATAGAACAAAATTGTTATAAGGTTGTGCATTGGGGCCAAGACATTTTAGTTGTTTGGCTACAACTTCCACTCCTCTGTCATGAGGTATGGCGTTGTAAAGGCATTCAACATCTAATGCAACAAGGTATGAATTTACAGGTAATTGCTGGTTTTCAAGGACACGTAATAGATGAATGGTGTCCTTAATATGTGAGGGGAGTGCAGATACCAATGGGGCAAGATGTTTGTCTACAAGTTCACTGGCTCTTTCTGTGAGCCCTTCACAGCCAGAGACAATGGGTCTGCCTGGGGTTTTTTTTTATTGATTTATGAAGTTTGGGAAGAGAGTAAAAAGTTGGGGTTTTAGGGTGAGTTACATGTAGAAATTTCCAAGTATTGGTATCTATGATTCCCTTTTTGGTTGCGTGAAAAATTAAATTTTGATAGTCTAAAATGTAGGACTTGATTCTAGTGGGGCAGATGGGTCTATACCATTCGTGGTTGTCAAGGATGTCATGGCACATATTCATGTAAGCCAGGACATCCATGACAACCACGTTTCCTCCTTTATCGGAGGGTTTGATAACTATATTTCGATTAGACTGAAGGGATTTAAGGGCTCTCTGTTGAATCTTCGTGAGGTTTGACATACCTGATTGATCTAAGTTAAGTTTTTTCAATTCCTTGGTGGTTTGTTCCACAAAAGCCCAAATGGCAGGATTCGTGGTTAGTGAGAGGAAATTTCTAGATTTAGGTTTAAAAGAGGTAGGGCAAGAGAAAATGGGGACCGGACCGGTTGTTTCATTTTGTATATTATCCAAAAGGTCATCGTCAGTTGGGTCAGCTTCATCCAAGAGGGTCATTAAGTCCTCAAGGGCTTGAATTTCTGCTAAAGTTGGAACAGTATTGTCTGTATTAGCCATCTGAGTAAAAACTTACCCAGTAAAAACTTACCCAGAAATTACTTACCGTCGACCATCATCCCTTAGCGATAAACTTACCTCTAGTCATTTCTATGCTCCAGATGACCCAAAAAAAATGGACCAATCTGGTACCTTCCCTTGCGGACACTGCGACTCATGTATGTTTCTGTCCAATTCCACTAACACTCTACTACCCAATGGGAACTTACATAAGCCCAAACATCGGGTTATGTGTAACACTGTAGGGGTTATCTACTTAGCCACTTGCCGATGTGGATGTTTCTATGTCGGCAAAACAAAAAGAGCTTTCTCGATTCGCATACAGGACCATATAAAACCTCTATTTAAAAAGAAAATTTCAACTGCGATTAATCGCCATGTAGCTCTGAAACATAACTTTGATCCTACTACAATGTTATTCTCGGCCCTGGAACATTTACCCCTCAATGTACGCGGAGGGGACATTGACAACCGACTCCTCCAACTTGAAACTAGGTGGATATACACCCTAGATGCCACCAGATACCCAGGTATGAATGAGTATATCAGCTTCAAATCCTTCCTTTAACAACCATTCCTTTTTTATTATTTCAACTTTAAATTATTTCCCACGGTCACAACTGGCTTCCTCCCTTCCTGAGGTCTCGCCCGGTGATCTCTCCGCCATCATGCGCCAAAGCCTGCTCCTCCTTGTCTGTAGGTATTTTTCTATGTAAATTGTCTGTTTTATTGCTTACGTCTAACTGATATACTATGCCCTGTATTACGCATAGAAACTATCCTGAAACCCTTCCAAACATACTGTATGGGTAATGTATTCTGACTGTACACATATTCTTTTATCAAATTGCCCCTGATCTCTGGAATGGACGCCTGACCAATTTCATTATGGCTTGATCTGTCTGACTTTTTCTCATACCCCTGTACAAATCTGTCATGTTGTACAGACATAATCAGCTAAAGTACTTGTTTAGTTATGATCAAAATATGCTCAACTTCCATTGTACTTGGTATTGATCAATTTGGGATTTACTGCCGGTGAGAATGCCCCCAATCTTTTCAGCCCATAGGAATGTCGCTACTATACAGCCTTTATTGGCTTATTTCCATCTCAGTCCCCTTCCTTTCTCCCCCTTCCCTCCCCTTCTATGTGCCCTCCCACCATCACTTCGGTGTATGGACTCGGCCGCCGCCCACGGGGCGGACTTGTCACGCTTTGGGACAGCCCAGCTGCCTAGTATGGACACCCGAGGGCGGGCCCTCCCAGCCCGCCCACCGCTAGCCTTTGCCATTCACTCGCCGCTTTACGGCGATGACGTCATCACGCCCGCTGCGCGCCCATTGCCGGGAACTATGGGTTCTGTAGGCTCCCGGCCATGACGCGCTGTACGCATGCGCTTAGGCCTCTATGTCCGCTGATCGAGGGGCGGATCCACGCTGCCTCGATCTGGAAGGCGGTATTTAAACCAGCTTACCACATCAGTCCATCACAGGACTCTGGAGGCACCTGACGCAATACATCTGCTTGTACTCAAGTAAGCAACCAAATTTCTTTTTTATCTCTCTTTGGATATCCTTCTTAATCTACTTGATACTTACCAGGGCTATTTGAATGTATTTTTTCTTTAGCCCATTGCAGACTTTTGACCGATCGGACGTTCTCCCCCTTTTCCCCCTTGCTTCAAGGGTGCTCACAAATTGCACTTTTCAAACAGAACGGTGCTTCGTACCTTACACTTTAAAAAACAGGTATTTGATCTCTGCAACTTTACCTAACCTTATACCCTCCTCCTCCCCCACCCTTAACCATTACCATGTTCAATTATGTAATTCCCTGCCTATTTACTATCTCTTCAGGTGCCTCCTGTTTTTAACTTTGGTTGCCTTTCCAGAACCTCTGGTTCTTCTCTAATTTTTCTAATTACTCTTCAAAATTAATGAAAGTAAGTAACTATCTGAGACATTGTCCCTTATGTAGTGTATGGCGTTACGTCCATGAACTAATTTTTCATGGACTCACAACACTATTTAAATTGCTTCCTATTATCCGTTTACTTTTTGATTTATCCTTTTTTAACTAGCTAACATACCAAATGTTCAATCTGGGGATTACCGCCTTCTACTAGGCAGCTGCGGCACCCTGTATGACTGCCCTACCCCACGGTTGCGGCTGAGTCCAATCCACACCTTGATCAGGGTAAGTTTGGGATGGTTTATAAGGGGGACCCTTCCCTTCCCTTTTCTATCCTGGGAAGGAGGGGCACCAGCACTTCCTCTGCGCTGATAACTTGGTGATATTCCACTCTATAATTATATTTGTCCCTTCCACTGACCTCTATCTATTTAAATGGCTCTAACTTCCTCCTTTATTGAGTATTGAATGGAACTTATTATGATACTTCTTTTACCAGATACACCAACTACGCAAAGTAGACATACCCTGAGGAAGCCATTGTTATGGCGAAACATGTCGGAACAGTCTACAAAGACTAATTCAGTCTACCTTAGGTTATTTTCCCACATTAATTGTGAACTATACCTCTAACTTTATGTGCATAATTTGACTTCATCACTGACTATGTATTGTTTTCTATACCTTTGATTGTAAATTTTTGTAAGTGATATTTCAATCATTTGCCTTGATTTATTGAATTGAGTCTTATCTTCAGAAAAATATATATTGCTAATATTTCTTCATACATATATATTCTTCTCTTTGTATGTTTTGATATAATTGTTTATATGTAATAAAAATTGTTTTATTAATTAACGAGTATTATGAGCCTTGAACTGTGAGTCCGCCCCAACTCTCCTGTATTATCTTAGCACCGCTATAATCCCTATTCCACCATCCCCCTCTCTTTGATACTCTTATACTAAGGGATGAGGTGCTGTATCATTTAGTGGACCCTCTCTGCCTTTTTGTACATTACTTACTGTATTAGTGGTAACATTGTATGAGCACTTGTTTGGATTAGCGCAGTTACATCATTTGAATACAAGTAACAGGTTGCATAGGAGTGGTAGTAAATGTGGATGTGGTGAAAGGAGTCTGGTGACCATTGGTAAAGAAATATATGTATTAAAAATTTGTTAAAGTTCAACCAGCTAAATGTGCCAGGTGTGGTAGAAAAGGTGGATGTGGTGAAATGAGCCTGCTGATATTGTTGTGGTGTCCCAAACAACTAAATTGTGCCACATCAAGGGGCGTTTAGATTGAAGCCTTTATTGGGGTTGAAATCAAGGAAGTGCCCTGATGTTCACAGGTGAACAACAGTAGGATTCCAGGGCCGAAGAGTTTTCCCGGAGAAAAAGTTAACAGGATCATTTTAGCCACCTTAAAATATTCGTAAAAGTTAGGAACTCTGTCCTCTCTGGCATTTATGTATTTGAGGTTTGGTAATTGGAGGTTTCTTACTGGACCAGATACATTTCAATGACAACAATGAGATACGCATATGCGGCCCCACAGAAAAAAGCCCACTTCCATGAGGCTGCATATATGTGTTACGTCGGCGGGAAGGCGTTAAAGGTCAGAAGTAGGTTGACAACTAAAATACAGATTTTTATGTTCTATGGAAATTTGTATCAGTTCTGATAAGATGGGCTAAGGTCCCAAAAGCAAATATAAAGAAGATAGGGGAAAGAGGGCAAGGCAGCCCTTATTTTTGAGTTTTCATTTTAACAACATCCTACAATTTAAAAAAAAATATATAAAAAAAACACTTCTTAATATAGTACTTTATCACATTTTGCCAGGTACATTGGACTTTTAGCCTGTGGTTAGTCTTCTTAGCATGCGTTACTAATCAGGCCTGAAGCAGAGAAAAGGTCCATCCTTTAAAATTACTTCCTTTGCATGATCAATATTTTGGAAAGTGTGGTTACTTTACATAGTTTGTAATAGTGCAAAGTTGTAGGTTTGTATATCTGCTGTTCTCCCACTGTATAGAATATAGGTAAATGTGTTATTATATCATACTTAGTGATTTAAAAAGCGCTTTTGTAAGCTGTACTTTGCGGTTTAATTATACCAATGTTCTTAAAAGGTCTTTGCTGTTAAGTGAAATAGGAAAATGAAATAATAGTGTATATGAAAGAGTCTATCAATTTACTCCTTCGTTACCTCTTCCACATTGAGGTGACATGAATAATGCATACATGTTTCATGGTATTAAAAACTGTGACCCGATTCCAAAGCAAGCAAGACACACACCAGATAGTCTAATTTGGATGAACAGCTACAAAATAACTTCAGAAGCACTAGACAGAGGGCAGAATTATACTTTTTTTTTCCCCTCGCTCGCATTTTTATTTTCTGAAGTAGAATGTCAGCTAGTCAGTATTGCCATATTTCAAAAATCAATATGAATTTTAGCACCAATTACAAAGCTCATACATTCCTGTTTCCAGTAAAATACTCATACATGCAATACTCATTTTATATTGCATTTATGCTGTGATCTGAGCCAGTGGGAAATCAACAAGGGTATGGAGATGGCAATCATTACTTCTCTCACATTTCCTGAAGCCAGCTTGGATATAGGCAGACATCTTAGTTGCGCCACTTAAAGGATTATCATAGTGTGCCTCCAGCAGAACTGCCAGTAACTCAACTGGACCTCACACCATGCCCATGCGTCAACAATATATATTTTTTTCCTCTAAAGAATACCAGTATAGCAATGGATTGATGATCTTTACAGCAGCACAGAACACTGTCCACATGAAGTTGAGTGACGTTCTTTGCTGTACTGTGAGCCCAGGTCATTGATGACATCCTCCAAAGAGCAGGTCCAGGACAGCCTGGGCTGACAGAAATTGAGTTGAATGACTTGGCCATCATCTACCTGAATTACTCAAGACATCTACATGTGGATAGAAATTAATGAAGGGACAACTTTAGATTTAATATATTATACAAGTAAAGGCGCAAAGATCTGGAACAATAGATATCCCACAGCATTAAAAAACATAAATTAAAACGCATATAAATTATGCATAAAGGTGGTAATATGATAAATGGAGTCCATAAGAATGGTGGTATTTTAAGAGTCCAAAGACTGACTGGTTTGTTCCACAGAGTATTCCTGCGTTAGAGGAGCATCTCCGTGGTCTTCATTCCACTTCGGCACAAGTCCAGGAGGCTTTGCGACATGCTAATGATAGGTACAGACTCCATTCTGATTGCAGACGCCTGCCTGTGCCTTCCTACCAGGTTGGGGACAGGGTCTGGTTGTTATCTCGCAACCTCCGACTTTGTGTTCCCTTTCTGAAGTTCGCACCTCGGTTTATTGGGCCTTTCCGTATTCTTCGCAGGATTAATCCAGTGGCTTACGTATTAGACCTTCCTTCTAATATGCGTATCTCAAATGTATTTCATGTCCCCTTATTAAAACCTTTGGTCTGCAACCGCTTTACCACCTCGGTGCCTCATCCTCACCCTGTACAGGTTGAGAACCATGAGGAGTATGAAGTATAGTCCATTGTTGTCTCCCGTAGGTTCCGTGGGCGCATACAGTACCTGGTGCATTGCAAAAGGTACAGTCCGGAGGAACCCTCTTGGGTCTCATCCTCGGACGTACATGCCCGTCCTCCTCCTCTGATTTCCATAGACGTTTTCCCCTCAAGCCTGGTGGTCCTCCAAGGGGGAGGGGTCATTGAGGAGGGGTACTGTCAGGGCTGGGCTCAGCCCTTCCTTCTCAAAGCTGGCTGCTCAGTTGTTGGCTAATTGCCAACTCCTATATCTCTCCACAGTCACACACCTGTTGATGATATCATGCTTGGCAGTCCTGCCCAATTATGCCGTCCAGCCCAGAGCATCTCTGCCTTTGCCTTGGTCACATCTCCAGGGACGCTCTCCTGTGTTCCTGTTAAAGACTTTCTTGGCTGACATTCCTTCTGGCTCCAGATCCTGCTTGCTGTTCTACTATGCTCATCTCTGGCTCCCTGACATTTTGGTTTGCCTGATTATACGTTCCAGTTCCTGAACTCTGGCTATGTTTTGACTACGTTTACCTTTTTTATTACTATTAAACAAGTGTGATTTGACTGTATTTCTGTCTCAGTCTGATTCATGGTTTCTGACACACGCACAGTCAGGAGGACTTGAGAGGCACGCCTGAGAGGACTCAGAGTGTGTAGTCTGGGATGGGTGCAGAGCCAGTAGTGTGGACCGTGATGTTGCGGGCAGTGAAAAGGGCAATTCCTAAGGCCTGGCTGAGCTGGTGTCAGGTCTGACCTCGTGCTAGCTGCAGAGAGAGAGAGTGAGCGCGAGAGAGTGCAATAGTCTGCAAGCAAGAGTTGTGCAGGAGAAGTGTGGAGAAGTGTACACAGAGTGTATATTATTGTCCCTAGCAATTTTGCTATTATTCCATTCTATTTCCCATACAAGTTAAATTCCCTCAATAAAACAGACTGTTCATTGTCTTGGAGTGTCTGGGAAGTGAATGCCGGGCCCAACAGGGTGACAGGTGGGCCACATCACTTAGCAGCCCCTACGGCTGTACTGCTACATACGTATATCCGCCACTTATTTTGATGGATTTCAGGGGTTTTTATTAAAACAAAAATCCTGGGGTGATATAGGACAGCTCTAACCTGCTAACTATTATGACAAAGGTTAACAAATAACTTTTGACCCAAGTGACTGGTCTTTCACTTTTATTTTTTTCTACACTTTCAGTTTTATCCTTCTGGAAATCTACATAACTTTACCCAGACTGCCAAAGTTTTTACAGCTTCAATTTAGCCCAGGTATTTATTAAAAACCTAAGTGAAGCAAAAAGAAAAAAAAACAAAACAAATCTGCACAAGAAACATCAGGAGGCAACTAAGAAATATGTTTTTTTTTTCAGTATTTGAAATTTATGGAAAGCCAAACATTTTTTAGTTGAAGATGGGTGTAGAAGGTTAAAATTCCTTGCAAGGTTTTTATTGCTGTCTGTGCCTACTATGGAGATTGATGCTCTCAGTTTGTTATGCATACCAAATTATCACTAGGAGAGAAAGTGATGGGAATTCCATAACATTACAGTTGTCATCTGAACAGGAACAAAAAGGGAATATTTACAAACTGGGAACACTTGTTCTGGTGACAAGTTTTTAAAAAAGGATTTCCCCTAATTTTGGTAAATTTTCTCTCACTTCCTGTTCCTGGGATAGGGCATGAAGAAAATTCTTCCCAATGGGACTGTCAGTCACCGGCTCTCTGCTCTGCCCCTCAAGTGCTCACTGGAGTGCTGGGCTGTGCAGGGGACGGGCATGGCTGGCTCAGTCTTCCAGCAAATTGCTGCTAGGCTGAACCAGCTTCTAGTCTAAGCATCTGGGTGGATCCCAACTGTAAAGTCAGGATTGATCCAGAGCCTGAACTGGTTGAGTGATGTCAGCTGACAGCAGACTTTAGCCCACTGTCGGCTGGAAATGGATAACAGGAGTGCACGAACTGTGCTCCTGTGCTACATAGGAGAAGACCAAAATAGCTTGGGCCATATTTCTCCTTTAATCATTCTCAACTCTAACCAAAACAAAAATTCTTTGGTTTTACATACATGAATACTTTAATGTATTTTAGATATGCACTACATTTGAAAGAAAACCATTTGAAAAAAAAAAAATCAATAGAATAATATGCACATGGTAAATTAACGAGGAAATTCACTTAAAAAAGCCAATCTTTTTATTTTCTGTTTACTTTTAGTAAATTTTTCCTTTTTTACAGTCTGGCTTGCCCCATCTCCATTCTTGCCTAGGTGAGGGGACCCTGATATAGACACTGATGTAAGGGGGGCCCATTTTGAAGTTGTTTGATTTTACTAAAAGTTAATTTGTTCTCTTTTGTTCTGAATTACTTCACGCTGATTACAAAAAGGATCCAGTTAAAACTCATTTTATTCACTTATTGATAAAACTATTACTTGGCACACAAATATTTGTAATTGATATAATGTAGTCATCGTACTAAAAGTTTTGGAGAACCCTGGTATAAAGAAAAGATGCAGAAAAAAATAAATAAATTAAATAAATAAATAAAAAACACCTCACAGTATAAAACAGATAATGGGATAGCTGTCTGAAAAAAATAAATAAAATAAATGCTGTCAACTATTTTAGCTTCATATGGATATACAAAGAAGCTAAGTATGTGAATAATTGATTGCAGATAATTTTAGGGACGAAGAACTATATACACCCCCTGTATTATACAACTTCCTCCAGCACAAACTCGACTCATAATCTCACTCTCCAGCACTTTACTTGATTCTTAAACTCGCTCTCCAGGACCAGCTAGCACTGATATGCAGGCCTGACACCGACTCAGTCAGGCCCAAAGTGAATGCCCTTTGCAGGCAGGGCCCTCGGGCCCCTATAGTGTAGCAAAAATATAGGTAGTCCCAATGCTAGCTGTCCACGTGGTTACTGCCCCCAGTACCACCTCTTCAGGCTCTGGCAGCCCTCCTGGCTGCAACTGCCTCTCTCCAATGTCCGTGCCACCACAGTCCACTCCACTGGCTCTGCATTCATTCTATACTGCAGTTTCCTAGTCCTCTCAGGCATGCCTTCCAGTCCTTCCTGACTTTGTGTCACTCATCAGCCCTCTTAGCTGCGACCTGTTGTTCCTCCCTGGAGACTTTGCCTGGCAGTGCTCTCCTGCTGGCCTCTTCTAGCTCCCGTGCCACCTGTCCAAGACACCTCCGTGTGTCTTGAGAAGGGTCCTGTCCGCACCCGAGCCCCAGGCCAATGGTCACCCCCCCAGACTGGGGAGATCCCTCAGTGCTACGATAGCCTAGTACTCCTCTTCCAGCTTTCTCCTGAACTCCTACAGCTGGGCTGACCCTGAGTACTTGAGGAGGCCTGCCTCCTACCAATTGGGGATTGGTCAAGGCTCCTCAAAATATTCCAGGCAGCTCCACCTCTCCTCTCCTCCTACCTTTCCAGAAGATTCTACTACCTTCTGAAAAGAAGTGGGAGGTCTCAGTGATGTACCTGTGAGTCACCCCCAACCCAGATCAAAAAACAAACAGGCCTGGCTGCCAGCCAAGCCTGCCTAAATTAACTTAACCTTAACAAAAACCTTAACTCTAGCACCTACACTACTAGAGGGTGCAGTGGTTGCCACGTGATTTGAAATTGTGAGCTGAAACGCGTCAATTACGCCTGGGATTCCAAATCACCAAATGTAAATGGAGCCTTAAGCCTACAATGTTGCCAGCCAGTGAGTGCATTAAGATATGAAAATATAACAATTTTTGTTTAAAAGTTTTGCGTTTAATGTGTAGGCTAATTATAAATCCTTTTATCTAAATAAATACAGCTGAGTTAAAGTTATGCAAGAATTCAGCTCACTTTCAGTAATTTGCAGATTACTTTTATCATCTGGCACAGATGTCATTTTGTTATGTTTTTAAATAAAATGACTGCAGGGAACAATGATTCTGGCTCTTGTAATCATTTGGTACAATAGTGTACTAGCGTTTACATCTTTCGTCAGGGAATTTGATAATTAATAATGTGTAATTATTAGGAAATTGTATATGTATTGAGAACATATTTCAAATACCAACAGGGAGTCAGGAAGAAGAGCCACAGATAGGAAAAACAGCTCTAATATAATCACCTTAATTACATTGAAACATTTAGTCTGTCTTGCCACCAATAAAATTGAAACAGAAGATTGCAGCTTTATTAATTTAATGCAGTTTTATGTCACACTTATTTACAAATATAAGGGCCCTTTCACTCTGGCACCTTCCATTCGAGGTGGATGACAGGTCTGCGTCTGCTCAGTTTCTGTGGTGCGGACACGGACAGACCCCGCTCTTTTATATGGGCAACCGGGAGTAAACGGACTCCACTGTCTGTTTGCAGCCAGCTGCCTCCGATCCGCTCTGTTCAAAGAGAAGAGGACGCAGTCCTCCACCATTTCTTTTAGTGGGCCTGATTAGACTTGGAGATAGGCGGGTGTAAACAGACACAAATCCATTTACACCCTCAGGCCCATAGGAATGCATGGACCTTCCTCCTGAAAAACTGACGGGAGGACCTGATCGGATCACCCATGTGAAAGGGCCATAAAGGGTTTATGTTCTAAAGCTGGAGAATGCAGAATCAGTCTCACTTCTGCAGGGAGGGAGGAGTACAGAATCAGTCTCACTTCTGCAGGGAGGGAGGGAGGAGTACAGAATCAGTCTCACTTCTGCAGGGAGGGAGGGAGGAGTACAGAATCAGTCTCACTTCTGCAGGGAGGGAGGGAGGAGTACAGAATCAGTCTCACTTCTGCAGGGAGGGAGGAGTACAGAATCAGTCTCACTTCTGCAGGGAGGGAGGGAGGAGTACAGAATCAGTCTCACTTCTGCAGGGAGCGAGGAGTACAGAATCAGTCTCACTTCTGCAGGGAGGGAGGAGTACAGAATCAGTCTCACTTCTGCGGGGGGGGGGGGGGGGACAAATGAGCGGAAGTTCCACTTTTGGGTGGAACATACTTTTTAAGAACAAACCTACAGACCCTATCTTGTGTGTAACCCAGGGACTGCCTGTATGTATATGTACATTTAAATAGCCATTTAAATACCTGAAATAAATAAAAAATATAAATATACAAAAAGTGCAACCTGCAATAACACCTCCTGGATTGAGTACAGTGTCATTGTAAGAAAAACACTGACTTGTATGGAACGTATGGAAAATCATTGCAAGCTATACGCCATATTTTTGATCATTGCTTGCAATAACAGAGTAGCAATTGACCATGACAGATGCACTGTTTATAGCCACTGCTACAAAGCTGGTAATGTGGTGAGATAGACAAATCATCCTGTGTATAGACTGCATTACTTCACTTCACTCTATTTTCAAAGGGATCAGATAACCAGTATATAAAATTCATACTGTGTCACACTTTGCACATTAAAAATGTTGTAATCTACAATACCACAGATCAGCTTTTGAAATACATTTTTTTATTAGGGTATGCCCACTTAATCGAGACAACAGTTCCCCCCATTGATAGCATACAGATGTGATACCGTATTTATCGGTGTATAACACGCATCCCAGGTTTAGGAGGGAAGTTTAAGGGAAAAAAACAAACTTACATTTTAAAAGCCCATCATTGCAGCCTTATCAGTGTCCATCTGCAGCCTTGCCCATCATTGCAGAATGAACAGTGTCCATCTGCAGCCATGCCATGCCCAATATAGTGCCCATCTGCAGCCATGCCCAATATAGTGTCCATCTGCAGCCATGCCCAATAGTGTCCATCTGCAGCCATGCCCAATAGTGTCCATCTGCAGCAATGCCCAATGGTGTCCATCTGCAGCAATGCCCAATGATGTCCATCTGCAGCAATGCCCAATAGTGTCCATCTGCATCCTTGTACAAAATAACAGCATGATTGTTTTTTAAATTGTGCCACCGAGATAGACAGAGCCGGCTCGTCTCGCAGTCCTGCCCCTCTGGCCCGGCTCCTATGATTGACACAACACTGGTCCAATGGCGGGA
The DNA here is from genome assembly GCA_028564925.1 of Lithobates sylvaticus. NCBI lineage: Eukaryota > Metazoa > Chordata > Amphibia > Anura > Ranidae > Lithobates > Lithobates sylvaticus. Next base: position 120,546,614 of record CM053031.1, read on the forward strand.
CGTAAATGCTAGGAGGCGGGACTGGGCGTGACTGCGAGCGGAGCGGAGCCTAGCCGAGTAGACAGTGCACTCGGCTCGGTCTATGTCGGCGGCGCTCCTGTTCCCCTCAGAGACAGCGGGGATCGTCTTCTAACACGCACTCACGATTTTAAGGGGATAAATACACCTACTTACTGGAACATTTATAAAAAATAAAGTGTAGCACTAACCCCCGAAGGAGCTGCTGGTTTTATTTGGGCTTACTGTTACCTCACCTGCTTGCGTCTCCGTCTTGGGGATCCCGTGGAAAGTGGCCAAAGAATGTGAATTTCCAATACTTAGTCCTTTTTATGATTATTTATTAAAAAGTAAAGTCTCTTAATAAAGGGTAGAGGGTTAGGGATGAGTTCAGGCACCTGGTACTGCGGGTTTTAAGATCTCCTTTGAATTAAGAAGGCAATGGTTCCACTCACTGGATTCAGCCACCACTGGATAAGCCCCTCTCACTGGACAGCCGGTGGGATACTTGACCCAGTCTCTGCCACAGACTTGTGAACTTAACTTAAGCGTCACTGAGGTATTAAAGAGTATTGCCATACAATACCAGTCTCTTTCAGCCGAACCGGCGGTACAGTAGGTAGAATGAACCAGGTTGTGTCCTTCAAGGCTCCTCCAGAGATACCAGCCATGCGCATGGTCTTCTCTTGGAAGAGTCCTCCCCTGGGTCCTTCAGTTTCTGGGCCTCTTGCCTCATGCAAGATGGCACCGGACCATCCTTGGATCAGTAGGCCCCGAGATTCACTCAGGCCTACCCTCTCAGTTGCGCTGCCTCGGGCCAGCCTGCCCCGAGACACAGGATACATAGCTCCGCACCCCAGGCCAGGAGGGCCATGGGGTCTGGGTAAGGAGGGACCCAGAAACAAAGCTAACAAATAAATAATAATAATACAAATGAATACCATCGCCCAGAATGCACAGCAGGATAAACCCTCCCACTGGGCTGGTTCGGAGCAATAGGTGGTATTCAATGCATCCAGCTGAACTGCGTTTCCATCCTTGCCGGCGGTGACAGCGACACCTGCGGTCAAGGAGAAACCAGTGCAACCCCACTGGACTCGTACAGAAACCAGTAATTTAGAGATATTAGCCTGAAACCCAACTGTGGCTTCAGGCAACTTAATTTTGCAAAAAACAATAGCGCCTGCTCGTCAGGAGCCAGCGCTACAAAAGTATACCACATCTCAAAAAATACAATATGCCCAAAACCCACAAAATAATTATTTGGTGTGGTCAAAACTGTCCCTGTAAGAATTGTCTATCTGATGGACCCCACATCAGACAGTAAACGCATGGCACCCAGGTGCACTGTCAGATGACTCGGTATACTGGTTCGTATTGAAGAAATGGGAACTTTATCACATAACATTGATATAACTGGATGCTATAACATGGCTATAAAAGGATGCTTGTTTTGTTAAGGAGCTACCCTGTATTATGCGTTGCTTCCTCCCATGTCAAACTATCGATTGAGGAATAGCCTGGTATAATAAAAAGAACAAAACAAACAGGATGTCATTGTGTCATAATTGGCAAACATTTAGTATTGCTTGTCTATCTGTATTGCTGGCAAAGCAAATTATCGAAATTATATAATCTAGCATACACACTTCCACTGTATGCTAAGTAAGGGATTCCCTGACATCTATTTCAGGGCAATTAAGATTTGGCAAGGTTTGTCTACTGTGACCTAATTCACAGGTTTTCAACTTTTAACCTTCCTGTAACATACAGAAAACCATTCCAAATTGCACATTTGGCAAATCACAAGCACAGTCATACATCTCCATAAATTAAATGTTATTTTGTTGAGAAAGAAAAGCAATCTCTTTCAGGTGAACGATGTACATTGTAAGGCTTTTCTTACACACCACTCACACCATTACGTTGTGGTAATGTGTGTTATGCACTCTGGAGCGATGCATTGATGGTTGTTCTGAATGGTTCCTCAGCGCACTTTGTCAATGGACATGTGTTGCAGGACTATGCACATGAATACACTACAGTACATTGTAGAGCTGCACGATTCTGTGAAAAATGAGAATCACAATTTTTTTGCTTAGAATAAAGATCACGATTCCTGTGGCGTAACATCATCTTTCACATTATACAAAAAAATTGGGCTAACTTTACTGTTTGTTTTTATTTATAAAAGTGTATTTTTTTCCCAAAAAATTGCATTTGAAAGACCGCTGCGCAGATACAGTGTGACATAAAATATTGCAACAACCACCATTTCATTCTCTTTAATGTTTGGGGGTTCTAAGTAATTTTCTAGCAAAAAATAATGCTTTAACTTGAAACCAACAAGTGTCAAAGGTGTAGTCTTTAAGTGGTTAAACTTCCCTCATTTAAAGACGGAACTACATTCCTTTGATCTAAAGAATAAAACGTTACAATGTTTATAGTTAGCTCAGGATGAGGAATGATGTGAAACTTGGCAGACTGCCTGTTTTTTTTTTTTTTACAGCTGTCAGCTTGAGCAAAGAACTCTGCATAGAATCAGGAAAATGCTTTGTATGATTGCGAGGGGGAAAGAATTGCGATCTCAATTTTTAACAATCGTGCAGCTCTAGTACATTGTAGTGCGCTGTGCTGCAAAATTGTGCCTGCACCTTTTTTGGAGGTGTTGTGATATGTTAGGCAGCTCATTCAAAAGACTGGGCAGCCTTAACACAAGGCACACCAATGTACGTTTGCCAATGCAACACAACAGTGTGAATCTAGCTTTATTGCAGATTCTTACTTGATTCTGTTCAGCTTTAAGACGGACCATACCAGTGCACTTACTTTTACGTACCTTAAAAAAAAAGGTTAAAACTCCTAGCGCAGGAAACCTAAAGACATTACTGGGGAAGCAATTTCAAATCAATAGGCTGTCATGACTTTTAGAATAGGCAGTGAGCCATTAGTAGTTTGAACTCTAGTTTCTTTCGAAAAAAAATTATTTCAGAAAATGCAGCAAGCATACAAACATGAAAAATTAGAACGAATTAACAATAACATTTGAGATGAGGTCATGTGTTATGAGAATACATTGGATGGAAGACACCTAAGTACCGTATAGTGTTAGAACTGGTAGGAGTTTCAGCTGGCCTGAGTACAGAAGTAGGTGAGGCTTCATAAAAAAGAAAGGGGTTAGGGCGAAATGCCCCCTTTCCGGCACCCCTAACAGGAACACGCTGTGCCGGACGGGGAGATCTCGACCCCAACTATCTTTCGAAGTCCTGCAACCAAACCAAGGCGTAATCTGGGACATTGATAGAAAATGAAATTCTGCTAGAGACTCAGGGCTGACTAAATCAGTGATCAGGACAAAATATGTAGGTTCTTCCTAAGGTTTAAAATTTGTGGCCGTCATGTCTAAGAAAGTAACGGTTAGAGTAAAGGAAAGGAGAACAGAAAAGGAAAGGCAGGAAAGCTCAGGGTGAGCAGAAGAGAAAGAGAGAGAAGAGAAACGCCTAATACACTTAGATTTCATTGGTTCTGCCGTGAGGGGGAACTAAGGTGACCCCTTCTTGTTGGGCCCAGGGTTCCCATACCAGTTCAAAGTTTACAGTGGTATTTAGCAGTATACTGGATAGCTTTTCTTGTGACATTATCCAAGAAATCTTTTTTAGCAGCAGAGAACGAAACCATTGGTGTTTTCCAAGCCCTAGCAATAGTGAGCTTGGCTCCTAGCAAGATAAAGTGGATCAGTCTCCTAGAGGGTTTAGAGAGCAATGGTATTTGATCATTTAAGAGACCTATCATTGGGGGTTCTGGGAATCCGACTACCAACTAGTTTATCTATTAATTTGAATATGCATAGCCAGAAGGGGCGTATTCTTGGACATTCCCACCATACGTGGGCCATCGTGCCCACATGTTTACATCCTCTAAAGCATGTGGGGTCCGCTGTCGGGAAGATGGAGGCTAGTCTATAAGGGGTGTAATACCATCGCATGAGTACCTTAAGGCTAGCTTCCATAAGTGCAGTATTGAGGATTCCTTTGAAGGAAGTGAAGGAGGCGGTGTGCCATTTATCTAACTCCCAATGAAAGTTAAAGTCGGATTCCCAGGCACTCATATGAGCTTCTTTGGAGTTCGAAGAGATAAGTGACATGTAGATTATAGATATTCCCCCCCCCCCCCCCCCCCCCCCCCCCCCCCCGCTAGTCCATGGCTTGTCCGCACCATACTTCATAAATTGGTAAACTTTGGAGGTATAGGTTTGTCTTTCCATAGAGATTGGAGGAAATTAATAATTTGTTGAGATCTATAAAGTTCCGAACTAGGTAAATCTAATTTGTGAATACAGTGGCTGCGAGAAAAGGGGCCCGCTGCCGTGAAGTAGTGACCAATTCGGTACAGTCCCTTATCCAACCACCATTTGAAGGCCAGTGCATTCTTCCCAGGGGGAAAAATAGGGTTATTAAAGAGGTGAGAAAGGGGTTTGTATGAGGAAACCAAAGTATCTGAAGTCCGCATTTTATCCCAAAGGGCGAGGGAGTGTGACAGAGTTGGGGCCAATATCGGGGGCCTATCCTTTGGAGGGTGCCATAGAAGGTAGTCCAGTGTGAAACTAGGTGTAGCTAGTTTTTCTATGTTCACCCAATCCGGTTTTTCAAATCTAGTGTAAACGACTGACAACTGAGCTAGTCTTGCAGCCTGGTAGTATTTATAAAAATGAGGAAGACCTAGGCCTCCTTTTTTCCTATGTAGGTAGAGCGCTCTTTGAGCTATTCTATATCCTGCCTTGCCCCAGACAAATTTCAGTTGAACTCTAGTTTCTGGGATACATTTTCTACAAACTGCTGTGAGGGCAAAGAAAAAAAAAAAATAGTAAAAAATGTATCAAAGGACATGCAGGACCCACATAAAAAAGAGATTCTCACGTTACCCATTCAGGACAAAAAGATGGGGGGGGGGGGGGGGTTTATTTACTAAAGGCAAATCCACTTTGCACTAAAAGTGCAGTCGCTGTAGATCTGAGGGGGACATGCAAGTTAAAAAACAAAAACAGCATTTTTGCTTGTACATGATTGAATGATAAAGAGCCTCCCCTCATTTCAGATCTTCCCCTCAGATCTACAGCGGCTGCACTTTCAAGTGCACTTGCAGTGCACAGTGGATTTGCCTTAAGTAAATCAACACCAGGGTCTTTTAAAAGCACATCAAAAAAGTTAAACTGACTATACAATGAAAAAAATGTATAAGAACCATCCATAAAAACCACTTGTCAAAACAATCATTAGATTCAGAGACAAAGGCAGTGGTATTCCGCATACTTCTTTCAGCACAGGTTCCCTGAATGCCATGTTTAGTACAGGCTGAGATCTCAGTAGATGAACCATAGAGTGTTTGCGGCCTCAACTATACTTACTATAGACAACAATATGAGTGAAGGTATAAAGGCGACCCATAGGTACAGGAGTGTGGTAGGACATGCAGGTATGGTCCAGACAGCCTCCAGCACTATTGCAGTGTAAAACAGTCCATAATCACAAATGTACATTTTTTGGAGATCCATTTTTACTGGAATGGGGAGAAGTGAGAGCTACAGCAGAAATTGCCACATATCACAATCTTTATGATCTGCCAGTAGATTGATCCACTGAGAGTGGTCAGCCAACTGACACGTTCATCTATGGATAGCCTAAAGTAAGCCTACACATAGAAAAATACGCAAGCTACCATTGCTGGCGGTCATGCTAATACAATTACTACACTAACCCAGAACAAATATGATGTTATGAAGCCACAAGATCAACATGAAAACAAGCCTACAAGCATTTTCAGGGGAGGTCAATAATAGTATCCATTATGTTTATCTGTACACTGGTTTCCTTTGATAGCTGCCATCTGCAAATGTGCATGCAAGTGGTGGATTAATGGGGGTGCCATTCATTTTTAATTTTTTACACAGAAGTTAACAGAAAAAAAAAAACATACGATATATGACTGTAATAGGCTATATGTCATTTTGCCGCGTCACCCCTGGAGACTCTTTGCGGCACCCCGGTTGAAAAACCCTAGTCTGAGGGAGTGTTGTGATGACTGTCAGAGTTAATAAATACCTGTATATATTAGACTGAGGACCCATTCAAACCACTCAGGTCTATCATGGTGCACTAAATGAAAGTGTGATACGTTGTGTATGCAGTAAAGTGGCCTACTCACTCGAATAGGCTGCTGAAAGCATCACAACAGACTAAACCTGTGCATGCACCATTTTCCCAAGCCAGGAAGGTATACAGGGGTGACATTCAGAATGAATGGTACTGGATTGTGCTACTGCTCATAATGCGCATTACCGTAGCACACTGTTGTGAATAGGCCTTTACACATTACCTAGCATGCAGCACCCAATGTGAAAAAAATATCTGATGTTAGGTTATTAAGTAGGCTTATTCCCAGGATGCTCTAGTACAACCAATCTCAACCAGGACTCTGTGGAACCCTGGGGTTTCTCCTTGTGTTTCCAGGGGTTCCTTGAGCCGTGGCTGGCTGACTATCCCATCTGATGGAGCCTGCATCGTACCAGGTCTAGCGGCCCTTGGCAGAGCCAACAGCATGACAATCTTTTTAGCTCTCAGTAAGCATGCGATTTTGACCAACACTGACCACTTACCCTCTGGGGTAAAAAGGTTGATCAAGGCTGCTCTAGTACATGACTATCAACCAGTTTCCCTAGTTAGGAGTCTAGCCCTCTGCCCTCCTCCAGTCTTTTAACCCATTACTGTTTTGGACAGCATCATTCGATTCACAGAGCACTGAAGGATGATGATGCAGGACAGGACATGGCCATGCTCCAAACCAAGAAAACTGGACAATATTTACACATCAGAGTAGACTGGGATTCAAGGCACCCATGATGCATAAACGGTAAGGAGTGCTAGCATGCAAGCCTCTAGAGATGCCTTCCGTTTGGTAGCAGTTGTGTTCTAGGATCTTTAAAATCACCTCTGGTTCATAAGCCCGCTAAGTGAATCAGCCTGGGATTATACAGAGAGCTGACTTCCAGCTACCAAACCAGTTCAAAAGGGAGGGAAGGCTTTGTCATAGGCTATTAAAGATCTTTCTGTAGTACAAAGCCCAGAGAAATAAAAGAGAGGGCGATACATATCTGTCAGAGTCATTGTCCTGCCTCAGTTTACACTTACATGTTTATTAATATTTATGCCATAAAATCCTTATGATTAATTCTAAAACATTCATAACTGTATTTAAAGCCCAGCAATACATTTTGCTGTAAACTGTACTGAGAACCACAACTTCTTCCCTTAAAATAGACCTTAGTTTAAAAATAAAAAAATAAAAACACACCTACTAGGTGTGTAGAAGTAATCATGTTTGCCTTAAGACCAATGTCTGATCACTGCCTGCCACCACACTAATGTTATCTACATCTGCTACTTCCAATACCTATACCAGGGACGTGCGGTGAGGTCAGTGACTGGAGAGGCACTGACTAATATCAGAGCCAGATACACACAGGTTACATACACCGCGAATGTTAGAGCGAGATCCATAATTCTAACACTAGACCTCCTCTGTTACTCTAAACATGTAACCTGTAAATAAAATTAGCCTATGGAGATTTTTTTTTAAGTACTGAAGTTTGGCGCCATTCCACGGGTCTGCACAATTTTAAAGTGTGACATGTTAGGTATCTATTTACTCAGTGTAATATCATCTTTCACATTATACAAAAAGAAAAAAAAAAAAAAAAAAAAAAAAAAGAAAGAAATCGGGCTAACTTTCGTTTTTTTTTTTCATGAAACAGTTTCTTTCCAAAAAAAATGTGTTTGAAAAATTGCTGTGCAAATACCGTGTGACATAAAAAGTTGCAACGGCCACCACTTAATTCCCTAGGGTGTATGCTAAAAAAAAATTAGCCTGGATGGCAAGTGGTTAATTACCATAAGTAATTTACAAATAATTATTATATATTGTTTTTAAGGCAATTTTGTATATTTTCAAAAACTGTACTCAAGCAGGTGGCTTAACGGAAAAATTACTAAAGTTTGAAGTTATAACTTCAAACCAGTAATTTCACAGTAAATAGATACAATTATTATGTTATAACATATAGTATAATAATATAGGATTAAGCTTGATTAAAACAGTACATTTTCAGCAGCAGCAGATTCTCATTCTCCCTCTTAACTGTGTGAGAAAAACATGAGATTATGGGTAAATCTTATACCCATAAACCCATGTTTTTTCCTTGTAGTTAAAAGGGCTGGGCTGGAAGACACTGCCCCCTTCTATGACACTGCAGTGAGGAGAGAGCCTCCACTGCAGCATTTTTATTGGGCAGCTTGGACCAATAGTGCTTTACCATTGGTCCAAGGCTCCAAGCTGTCCATTGAGCTCAGTGCCTCTGACAAGAAGTGAGAGGCACTGTGAGCTCATCCTCTCACTCCGCCGCAAACAGAGTGTGTCAGCTTGTATTTAATCTGGCCGCACTGTATGAAGCTTCTGACAGGCTGCGCAAAGAGCCCCGTATCTCTGGAACCATAGTTTGAAACAGCCCAAAATTGACCAGTGATGGGGTAGGACTTCGGCTACCTACCCTCCAAATTCAAGGTTTCTGTGACCCCAGGTCACCGAGCTATGACCCTCGGTCGTTTTTTTTGTTTATGGCAGGCGAGGCTCTACCCACTATCTGCAGATAGTGATCTGATAAAAAAAAAATAATTGTCTTTTCTTATTATCTGTAGAGCTAGATTTTTTTCATACCATTTCAGATGACAAACCTTTCAGCATGTCTATTTTTTCCATGTTAAAATTTAAACTTTTTTTTAGTCTTGGATAAAGGTGGAGAAAGGTTTGAACCTCTGTCAGATTTGTAATCACTGTTTGACTTCTCCTTTGGGATATTACCCCTCGCTTCTAATCCCGGAAACTAAAGGAATTCTGAAAATCTCCCCAAAATGAGGAGAAATCCTGCCTTTGACAGTTGATCAGCACAGGTGTCTCCATTAGTAGTATTCGTTTCCTCTAGGTCCTTCGACAACTGTCAAATTCTGTGCCAATTACAGTTTTCTTAAGCAGAAGTAAGGTGGAATTTACTAGGGTAGCACACAGACCACAGTAAAAACATGACTGATATGCTAACCCTTCCCCACTCACTCAAAATGGTAAAAAAAAACACCTTCACTAAGATAAACAAAGTTCATATACATTTCCTGTAACTGGAAAAACTTTAATTTGTTCACAAATTGTGGCTTCTTATGTTATGAAAGAACAAAAGTCTGACAAACATTGTATCAGATCAAGTAAAATGACCAGGCTAATTTAAAAAAAAAAAAAAATATCGAAGGCCTCGTGCACACAGGCAGAAAAAAAATGCTGCTTTTAAAGGCGTTTTTCATATCTATTTCAGCCAATATTCATATTGTGGCAATCGGAATCGTATTTTAGGCCGGGTTCACACTGGTACGAAATGACAGTCGTACGACTGTGGATCTGACTTTGCCCTGCGACTTCAAGTCCGACTTCAATGAACAGGGATCCGACTTTGATCCCAACAATGCTAGGCACTTGGTGTCTGGTATGAATCTTATGGGGAAACTTCACGCCAAATAAAATAAAATAAAAAAACAGCATGGGTCCCCCCTCCAGGGGCATACCAGACCCTTCGGGCTGGCATGGATTTTAAGGGGATCCCCACACGCCCAAAAGATGGGGTGGGGTTCCCCCCAAATTCCACACCAGACCTTCATCTGAGCACGCAGCCCAGCAGGTCAGGAAAGGGAGTGGGGACAAGAGAGCATTCACAAGTGTGAACCCAGCCTTAAAGTAGCATTCGGGGCAAAAAAAAGAAACTGTTCCGAGAGAAGCTTACTGGCATAATTTACACATATGCGTGTATAAACTCATTTGCGCATAAATGCATTCCAGTAGCTAGGATAACTGAAAATTCTGGCCCGTAAAATGAGTTTATGCTCATACACTTCTTAATGGAATACGCCTGTAAAACGCACATACACACGTAATTACGCACCAAAATAAGCATTTTTTACGCTTGATTTTTCTGAAGGAAAATTGAATCATCTATGGGCTGGAAGTACTACTAATGCCGCGACACACGACCAGACTATGACAGCAAAGGTCTGAAAGAACAAATCCGTCAGACAGTTCGATTGTGTGTGGGCTCCAGCAGACCTTTGCTGTCCAAAAATCTGCCAGACTTTAGAAATAGAACATGTTTCAAATTTTTCCGCCGGAATTCAGTTATCGAGTAATCCGTTTGTTTGTATGCTAGTCCGAAGGACAAAAACCGACGCTAGGGCAGCTATTGGCTACTGGCTATGAACTTCCTTATTCTAGTCCGGTCGTACGTCATCACGTTTGAATCCGTCGGACTTTGGTGTGATTGTGTGTGGCCAAGTCCGTTCATTCGGAAAGTCTGTCGGAACTCCGCCGAAAGTCCGTCAAAAAGTGTGGTCGTGTGTACGCAGTCTAAGAAGAATTTGTAAACACAGAGCCACAAAAAGACCTTTCAGCAAATCTTTTGCTTTCCATTTCTTTCCAAAGTCAATGTTTAGTACCTTTTTCAAAATGTTCTATTCTGCAGTCATGTGACCAGTCTTTGATGTCTTCTCCTAGCAGGTAGAATGTATTCATAGTAGGAAGTTGGACATGCAGAGGGGAAGTCTGTTCCCAGCGTGTGAGCTCTGTAGTTTTGATAGCAAGGTTCCTACTAGAAGCAACAGTAAATCATCACAGCAGGGCTAGGCAGGGGTTGTGCAAGTGAAAATGACTACAGGAGATACAAGCACAGCTCCCAGTATCAACCAGCAACAATGCCAAGGACATCAACACAGCAGAGGTTGGCACCCAAAGTGACTATGGCTCCTTTCACATGGGCTGGATCCGGTTTTGCTGATCCTGAACTGAGCTGCCAGATGACAGGTCCGTGTCCGTTTTTGCAGAGAAGACATGGACACAGCCTACTCTGGTCTATGGGCAGTTCTATGTAAACAGACCGCCTGTCCATTTACACCCGACTGTAATCAAAACCGATCCAGCCAGACCGAAGCAAACAGAGCCCCCTTCTGTTTGTTTTGCCAAATCGGATCGTAGGTAGCAGGTTTAAAAAACGGACACAAGTCAGTTTATACCCAGCTACCCATAGAGGAGAATGTTGTGTCCGGTCGGGTCCAGCTGAAAAACGGATAGGCGCACCCAATTGGACTGCCCATGTTAAAGGGGCCTATGAGAGATATTGTCACATCGTGCATCAGCACAGCATCCTGTATCTACTAGCAGCAATCCCAGAGATGCAAACCCCAGCATGGATCAGTTTCTGTTCTTGATGTGGTCAGTTTGAGGTTATTTTCACAGCAGATGCGGTGGGCCTGTGTTGGGCAACTATTCCGGCACAGTCCCACCGCATGACAAAGTAAAATGCCTTGTCTTTGGTGTGCCCAGTTGACACCAATGTGTTCCAGTGGTGTGAGAGCAGTGTACACTGAAAAAAAGTACTCCTTACAGTACTTTGTTTTTGTGACTCTTCAATAAAGTTAATTAAAAAAAAAAGTGAACAGTGCACTGCACACCAGCCACTGTTTTGTAATGCAGCAGCTTGTGTGAATTATCCTTGATACAGAACTAAGAGAAACTGGCAGGATCACTGGATATATTGCTCAGCAATGAAGTAAATTATTATGATTTCAGGTACTTATATAGCGCTGTCAATTTACGCAGCGCTTTACATATACATTGTACATTCACATCAGTCTCTACCCTCAAGAAGCTTACAAACTAAGGTCCCTAACTCAATGTACCAAGACTTATGTAAACAACCCAACACATATTTAACCTGTTACCATCCGCGTAAGGCCTCATGCACACGAGACGCTGTTAAACGCGTGTTCAGAGGCAGTTGGACACTTTTTTCAACTGCCCCTGAACGCATGCAATGTTATCCTATGTGTCCATGTACACAGTCTAGTTTTTTCCCGTTTTCATGCAGTTGTGTTTAACCTCGTTTTTTCAGAAGCAAAAAAAATGCGTTCAGACACTTTGCGTTTCCACGTTTCAGATGCAAAACTCGGCACCCGCATTTAGCCGCGTTTGCGTTTAGAAGCCTTTTTAAAAGGAACCCAATTTTTTGGACCAGAAAACTCAGAAATATGATGGTAAACCATAAAAAATACTAGAAAAATTGGTTTAAAATGTCGTAATTAGTTTAGATAGTTCATAGAGCATATATACTCACTGATGCATACATGTTTGTGAAATATCCAACGGACATTCGCTGTGCCATCAACGGATGGGTCCAATATCGACAAGCTCTGGCTCTGGACCTCTCACGCAATTTGCGACGATGTTTCTGCCTCATCAAGAGCAAAATCAGGAGCATTTCCTGACATATATTCAATATGGGATACATTTCCAAAAAAAAAAAAAACACAGAAAGAGAGGCAAATGCAAGTGTACAATTGCTCTCTCTGCTGCTCACTCTGATCAAAATGGCAGAAATAGTTAATACTACATGCTATCTGAGCTTGGGCAGGGTCTATATGATGTTATCTTTACAAACGCTTATAGACACAAACGCGGCTAAACGCAGCATGAAAACGCGGCAAAACGCGCGTTTTTAAAACGCAGGTTTCTGCTTTTTTAAACATGCGTTAAGCAGAGTTTGCATCTGCGTCTCGTGTGCATGGGGCCTAACACATATGTACAGCAGCAAAAGGATGGGTTTTAGCACCCACATGCCACACGTATATGTCACTGGGTGGCTTAAGTTTCTGTACTGAGAGCACGCTCACGGTTTTCTCCTGGCACAGAGGCAGAGCTGTCAAAGACATGGGCATTATAGTGCGCTGTAAAACAAATTAATTGGCATCTACTGTATGTGTGCAAGGGGTGCCATGCTAAATGAATAGCAACACAATGTACATAGAACTATTCATTATGTATGCTACCACAATACACAAGTGTGAAGCCAAATCTTCCCAAAATATGTATTCCACAACAATGAAGGAGAACACACATGCGATATAAACATGTAAAAGTGCATCCAGTGTCAGTGTTCCTGTTATCTGGCAGGTGCTTTGAATGGCGATTAACTGTCATTGCAGTCATTAATTAAACTGAAGTCTTGGTATGTGTCACTGTCCATTAGGATTTGATGTGACCTAAATAGCAGAAGTTGATTCCAAACGTATTTTCCTTAAACTCATTCATACTTTCATGACAGTTTATACAATCCCAGAGAATTACACATGAGATGCATCTTAATTACTCTCACTGATGACGTTTGGAATTCCAACCTGTTTATCAAGAATGCCGTTGCCTGCTGAATGACGTTACAGATAAAGCCAAGGAACAAATGTCTGCGGGGCGGTTTGGATGACCTGGTGCAAACTCTATTAATACTAGTGCTGGGGGCTTCATTATTGTTCATTAATAAAGTTTAACCAAACTCAAACAAAAAACAGATATTATTGCAGATTTCCTTTTCTTAGATGTGGTGGCTGCATTTGTTTTATTTCATACTTTTTCTCCTTCATTTTAATCATTATTCTGCTATTAACACACCTTTTTCCAAGCAGAAAAACTGCACTGAGCAGGGTTGTCACCATAGGAGTATTTTAGAGATCCCTAACCCCCAGACCACAGACAGGTACCGGTCCGTGGCACATTAACAATCGGGTTACGCAGAAGGCGGTGAGCGGCAGACAAGCGAAGCTGTTCACATTACCGCCTGAGCTCCACCTCCTGTCAGTGGCATTGGAATTTTATAAGAGCACAAACCTGAACTGTAAACTGTGCATGCGCAGGATCTAGGTCTGCGTTTCTCAACTCCAGTCCTCAAGGCGCCCCAACAGGTCATGTTTTCAGGCTTCCCATTATTTTGCACAGGCGATTTGATCAGTTTCACTGCCTTAGTAATTACCACAGCCGTTTCATCTGAGGGAAATCCTGAAAACCTGACCTGTTGGGGGCGCCTTGAGGACTGGAGTTGAGAAACACTGATCTAGGTTGTGTGCTCCAAGAGAATCGAATGATCTCATGATCTGATTGGAGGTAGAGCTGAAGCAGTAATGGTAGCGCTGGCGAGTGGCTGCAAATACAGGATTGACTGCAACACCACCCCCATCCCGCCCCGGTGTGAAAAATTGTCTTTGACTAAACCAGTCCCTGGTGACAAAAAGGTTTGGGACCGCTGTTTTAGGACTACATAACATCCCCCTCTTCTCCAGAACAGGGGGAGTTCAGAGATAGCAGGGAGCAATGCTAATGGAAGTGCAGAGGTGAAGAAGTGAAGGAAGTTATCAGCTCACTGATTTCTGGCTGCATGAACAGATACTTTTTTTGCATCTGTCAAACAGATACATTCAGCTTTTTCAATGTGTGCGCACATCTACAATGTATCTATACTGTCATTGTGCGCACATCTACAGTGTATCTATACTGTCATTGTGCGCACATCTACAGTGTATCTATACTGTCATTGTGCGCACATCTACAGTGTATCTATACTGTCATTGTGCGCACATCTACAATGTATCTATACTGTCATTGTGCGCACATCTACAATGTATCTATACTGTCATTGTGCGCACATCTACAATGTATCTATACTGTCATTGTGCGCACATCTACAATGTATCTATACTGTCATTGTGCGCACATCTACAGTGTATCTACACTGTCATTGTGCGCACATCTACAGTGTATCTACACTGTCATTGTGCGCACATCTACAGTGTATCTATACTGTCATTGTGCGCACATCTACAATGTATCTATACTGTCATTGTGCGCACATCTACAATGTATCTATACTGTCATTGTGCGCACATCTACAATGTATCTATACTGTCATTGTGCGCACATCTACAATGTATCTATACTGTCATTGGGCGCACATCTACAATGTATCTATACTGCCATTGTGCGCACATCTACAATGTATCTATACTGTCATTGTGCGCACATCTACAATGTATCTATACTGTCATTGTGCGCACATCTACAATGTATCTATACTGTCATTGTGCGCACATCTACAATGTATCTATACTGTCATTGTGCGCACATCTACAATGCATCTATACTGTCATTGTGCGCACATCTACAATGCATCTATACTGTCATTGTGCGCACATCTACAATGCATCTATACTGTCATTGTGCGCACATCTACAATGCATCTATACTGTCATTGTGCGCACATCTACAATGCATCTATACTGTCATTGTGCACACATCTACAATGCATCTATACTGTCATTGTGCGCACATCTACAATGCATCTATACTGTCATTGTGCGCACATCTACAATGCATCTATACTGTCATTGTGCGCACATCTACAATGCATCTATACTGTCATTGTGCGCACATCTACAATGCATCTCTACTGTCATTGTGCGCACATCTACAGTGTATCTATACTGTCATTGTGCGCACATCTACAGTGTATCTATACTGTCATTGTGCGCACATCTACAATGCATCTCTACTGTCATTGTGCGCACATCTACAATGCATCTCTACTGTCATTGTGCGCACATCTACAATGCATCTCTACTGTCATTGTGCGCACATCTACAATGCATCTATACTGTCATTGTGCGCACATCTACAATGCATCTCTACTGTCATTGTGCGCACATCTACAATGCATCTCTACTGTCATTGTGCGCACATCTACAATGTATCTATACTGTCATTGTGCGCACATCTACAATGTATCTATACTGTCATTGTGCGCACATCTACAATGTATCTATACTGTCATTGTGCGCACATCTACAATGTATCTATACTGTCATTGTGCGCACATCTACAATGTATCTATACTGTCATTGTGCGCACATCTACAATGTATCTATACTGTCATTGTGCGCACATCTACAATGCATCTATACTGTCATTGTGCGCACATCTACAATGCATCTATACTGTCATTGTGCGCACATCTACAATGCATCTATACTGTCATTGTGCGCACATCTACAATGCATCTATACTGTCATTGTGCGCACATCTACAATGCATCTATACTGTCATTGTGCGCACATCTACAATGCATCTATACTGTCATTGTGCACACATCTACAATGCATCTATACTGTCATTGTGCGCACATCTACAATGCATCTATACTGTCATTGTGCGCACATCTACAATGCATCTATACTGTCATTGTGCGCACATCTACAATGCATCTATACTGTCATTGTGCGCACATCTACAATGCATCTATACTGTCATTGTGCGCACATCTACAATGCATCTCTACTGTCATTGTGCGCACATCTACAATGCATCTCTACTGTCATTGTGCGCACATCTACAATGCATCTCTACTGTCATTGTGCGCACATCTACAATGCATCTATACTGTCATTGTGCGCACATCTACAATGCATCTCTACTGTCATTGTGCGCACATCTACAATGCATCTCTACTGTCATTGTGCGCACATCTACAATGTATCTATACTGTCATTGTGCGCACATCTACAATGTATCTATACTGTTATTGTGCACACATCTACAATGTATCTATACTGTCATTGTGCGCACATCTACAATGTATCTATACTGTCATTGTGCGCACATCTACAATGTATCTATACTGTTATTGTGCACACATCTACAATGTATCTATACTGTTATTGTGCACACATCTACAATGTATCTATACTGTCATTGTGCGCACATCTACAATGTATCTATACTGTTATTGTGCACACATCTACAATGTATCTATACTGTCATTGTGCGCACATCTACAATGTATCTATACTGTTATTGTGCGCACATTGAAAGGCTGAAGCTCCCCACTATATTTCAGGTATTTCACCAATTGTCACTAACAGATGCATTGAAAGTTTTCAATTTAAAGCAGACTTTCAGTAATTTGTTCAACTTTCCATCTATTAAATCTTCGGCCCTTGTTGTTTTAACTTTGGATAGTAAAACATTTTTTTTCTGCCAGTAAATACCTTATACAGCCCACTTCCTGTTTCTTGTCTGATAAAAAGCCTAGGCTTATGACATCATGCACAGCTCTCTCACTCTCATGAGAGTTTGCCAGGAATGGAGGAGGGGAGAAGTCATAAGAGGGCCAATGAGAGATGCAGAGCTGGAGGTGTGTCTCTGTGTAAAACTAGGAAGTGAACAGGCAACAGCTTCAGCAGCCCACAGTTAAAATGATTGCAGATTTCTGCAGCATATTTGACAAGTACAGAATCACAGTATATATAAAATAATATGCAATGTGGTTGGAGGGAAGCTTCAGAATGGCAAAGATGTTTTTATTACAAATAACAAAGCAACCCAAAAGAAGAAAAAACATAAATGTATTTTTATAGTTTTTCATTCTGGTGCTTAGGCTGTCTCAGCTGGTACATGCTAGTAGGGTCCCAACCAGTGGAACCTGAACAAGTGGCATTGTGGGCCGTAGGTTATAAAGCTCCAGCGACCAAAATGGTGAAACAAGTTCCACTAGGGGAAAGTCTCAAGGCCCACTTACACCTTTTAACCCTTTATTTGGCCGCGAGCGGGGGGTTAAAAGCACTTCGCTAGTGCCCGAAAAGTGCCGCAAAAGATGGTAAAACTAGCGGCGCTTTACCGCCAACGCCGGGTGCTGGCAGTGTGAAAGGGCTCTTACTGGGGCGCTTATTCAATCTAGTGAAGGAAAACTATTCCTATGACTGGATTGGTTTATTTATTTCACAATATCTTACCTTTTCTGCCATATCCTTTTCTCTTTTCCTGTTTTTACAAATAGATCTTGCTGAGAAAGATCAAAAGTCATTTTTAAGGGGGCTGTACGGAACACAAATCTTTGTTCTCTAGTAGTCTCCTGTAACGTGTCTCCAGAATTTTGCCTGCAGTCTCCACTTACTTGCCTGCGCCCTCTCCAACAATCTCTGCTTACTTGCCTGCGCCCTCTCCAACAATCTCCGCTTGCTTGCCTGCGCCCTCTCCAACAATCTCCGCTTGCTTGCCTGCGCCCTCTCCAACAATCTCCGCTTGCTTGCCTGCGCCCTCTCCAACAATCTCCGCTTGCTTGCCTGCGCCCTCTCCAACAATCTCCGCTTGCTTGCCTGCGCCCTCTCCAACAATCTCCCCTTGCTTGCCTGCACCCTCTCCAACAATCTCCGCTTGCTTGCCTGCGCCCTCTCCAACAATCTCCCCTTACTTGCCTGCGCCCTCTCCACCAATCTCCGCTTGCTTGCCTGCGCCCTCTCCACCAATCTCCGCTTGCTTGCCTGCGCCCTCTCCAACAATCTCCGCTTGCTTGCCTGCGCCCTCTCCAACAATCTCCGCTTGCTTGCCTGCGCCCTCTCCAACAATCTCCGCTTGCTTGCCTGCGCCCTCTCCAACAATCTCCGCTTGCTTGCCTGCGCCCTCTCCAACAATCTCCCCTTGCTTGCCTGCGCCCTCTCCAACAATCTCCCCTTGCTTGCCTGCACCCTCTCCAACAATCTCCCCTTGCTTGCCTGCACCCTCTCCAACAATCTCCGCTTGCTTGCCTGCGCCCTCTCCAACAATCTCCCCTTACTTGCCTGCGCCCTCTCCAACAATCTCTGCTTGCTTGCCTGCGCCCTCTCCAACAATCTCCGCTTGCTTGCCTGCGCCCTCTCCAACAATCTCCCCTTACTTGCCTGCGCCCTCTCCAACAATCTCCGCTTGCTTGCCTGCGCCTTCTCCAACAATCTCCGCTTACTTGCCTGCGCCCTCTCCAACAATCTCCCCTTACTTGCCTGCGCCCTCTCCAACAATCTCCGCTTGCTTGCCTGCGCCCTCTCCAACAATCTCCCCTTACTTGCCTGCGCCCTCTCCAACAATCTCTGCTTGCTTGCCTGCGCCCTCTCCAACAATCTCCGCTTGCTTGCCTGCGCCCTCTCCAACAATCTCCCCTTACTTGCCTGCGCCCTCTCCAACAATCTCCCCTTACTTGCCTGCGCCCTCTCCAACAATCTCCCCTTACTTGCCTGCGCCCTCTCCAACAATCTCCCCTTACTTGCCTGCGCCCTCTCCAACAATCTGTGCCTGCACTCTCTAACAAGCTCTGAGTACTTATCAGCAGTTTCTAACAATCTCCCATTACTGATCTGCAGTCTCTAGCAATCTCCTGTCACTTGTCAGCAGTCTCTAGCAATCTCCTGTCACTTGTCAGCAGTCTCTGACCATTTCTGTAGCCTTACATTCGCTGAATATTATGTGTGGCCCTATGGAGTTTTTAAGGGCCCCTGTATAAGGTAAGTAGCCCCCCCAGCTCCCCTGATGTCCCGCATACATACAGTACACACATCAGCAGGTGTCAGCAGGTTGTCCTATGCCTGCCTCAGCTGTATTATACATAACCATGACACAGGACATTAGTGACAGAAGAAAACATTGTTGCTCTTACTTTCTCCTTGGCTTTGATATATCTCTGTGCGGCTTGTTGAATTAATTCTCTGATGCTGAACTTGCCATCCTTGCAGGGGACCACAATGGCAGTCTTCCCAAAACAAACTGTCACTTTCATCTTCGCCTTCCTCGCCAAAATGTAAAACGAGAGCCCGGCCTGCGACTGTCCCCAATTCACACGGTGTCACTTCCCCCAGGAACAGGTGACAGGACACCATCACCAGGCATAGTACTCCATCCTGAGGTCCCTCCACTCTATGACATCACACCAGGGGAAAGTGTCAGAATTGGGGACTTCCCTGAAAGTTTGGGAAAAGTGCCAGAAATAAAAGTAATAAAAACTTGTTTTATTGGAGTCCAGGTGTGAGAAGACTCCCTGGGGAGCTATAGAGCCCCTGAATGCGGAAGGAGGGAAGGAAGGAAGGGCAGTGAGAGGTGGAATGAGGAAGACAGGTCCCTCAGGGATGGCTGACCTCTTCAAGCTGCCTCAGCTCTGGGCTCTCTATTATGGGGACCTTCGGGACAGTCCACAGGTTAGAGAGCTTTGAAAAGTCCCGGGCACAAAGTGTGGTCAGGGCCGGGATTCCCAGGCAGGCATTGCAGGAGGGGAGGAGTCGTGTACAAGGAGGAGGAGGGGAGGAGCCGTGTACAAGGAGGAGGAGGAGAGGAGGACAGGCTCCATGGAAAGCAGTAAACACAGCTCTGTGTGCACGCTGCTGGACAGGGAACCCTCCTGACTGAGCACCCCCGGCATCCCTCTAGGTGTGCATGTTCTGTCCTACATTACACGCCATAGACTGACTGCTGGATACGCTATAGTAACTAGATCGTTTCATTTTTTAACCACTTCACCTCCGGAAGGTTTACCCCCCTTCCTGACCAGGCCCTTTTTTGCGATACGGCACTGCGCTACTTTGACAATTGCGCGGTCGTCGACTCTGTACACAAATAGAACTTATGTCCTTTTTTTCCCCCACAAATCAAGCTTTCTTTTGGTGGTATTTGATCACCTCTGCGTTTTTTATTTTTTGCGCTATAAACAAAAAAGCGACAATTGTGAAAAAAAAAAAAGAAAACAATATTTTTTACTTTCTGCTATAAAACAAATCCAATAAAAATATAAAAAAATCGAATTTCTTCATCAATTTAGGCCAATGTGTATTCTGCTACAGATTTTTGGTATATTTTTATTATTTATTTATTATTATTTTTATTAGTAATGGAGGCGATCAGTGAATGAAAATCGCACCCCGAAACTGCCAAAAGTAGTACGGAAACTACTTTTGGAAATCGGTGCCGTGCCGCAAATGCGACGTTGAACCGATTAGGACGGTGCCATTACTGGCAATTGCCGCCAATTTGGCATGCAATTTGACATGTCAAATCGCACCAATGTGAACCAGGGCCAACTGACACTTTTTTGGGGACCAGTGACACTTATGCCCCGTACACACGGATTTTTTCCGACGGATTTTGTCCGACACTGGTGTTGCATACACACGGTCGGACAAAGTTGTCGGAAAATCCGATCATTCTGAACGTGGTGGCGTTTGTTGCCTACAACGGGACTACGTAGAGGCTAGTAGCCAATATCTTTGGTCTTGTAATGTGATCTGAGCATGCGTGGCACTTTGTCCGTCGGAATTCGCTACACACAATTGGAAAAAGTCCGATAGGACTTTTTTGTCGGAAAATTTGAGAGCAGGAGATAAATCTTTGTCCGTCGAAAAATCCGACAGAAAAAGTCCGATGGAGCCTACACACGGTCGGAATTTCCGACAACATTGTCCGATAGGACATTTTCCGTTGGAAAATCCGACCGTGTGTACGGGGCATAAGACCCCTTTCACACTGGGTCCGCCCATGCGTTAGCGGTAAAGCACCGCTCATTTTAGTAGCGCTTTACCGCTGTTTAATTGGCGGTTTTCGGCCGTTAGTGGGGCGCTTTTAACCCCCGCTAGTGGCCAAAGAAGGCGTTAAAAAAGCCTGTGTTGCGGAGCTTCCAAATCGATTTTCAGGTATTTCTGAAACTCTGCCCATTCCTTTCAATGGGCAGGGGTGTTTTGGGAGTGCTGTACACAGCTGTGAGTGCCTGGTAGGCAAGTGGTTAAAGAGGAGTTCTGCCCACCGCCCCCCCCCCCCCCCCCCCCCCCCCCCAGAAAAGGAATTAAAAGTCAACAGCTACAAATACTGTAGCTGCTGACTTGCACTTACCTGTCCAGTCATCCAGCAGTGTTCTCACCCATGCTGATTCTTAAATCGGCTCACGGGTGCTGGCGACGCCACCTTGGCTAAGGAACACCAGCAAGCAGTGGAGCCTTGCGGCTTCACAGTCAGTCGCCTGCTGTGCATGCGTGAATCGTGCCGCGCATGCGCTTATCGTGCTGCGCTTTGTGAATGGGTGAACTGAGCCACGGTGAACTGCCAGTGAACTGTGCCATGGTGAACTGAGCCAGAAGTGAGTACCTGTCAAACCTGGTACCCCACCCTCCCCAAAAGGGGCCAAATGTGGCAGCAGAGGGGGGGAGGAGGCAGACAAGCAGAGCTTCTTCTTTTGGGTGGAGCTCCACTTTAAAGTGGAACTTTACTCTCTCAATCAACTATGACTATTTTTTAACCTTGTGCTGCTAGCATTAGTAAATGGATAAGAAAGTATATCATATCTGCTTGTATTACACCTTTTTTCTTTTTTTTTACATGTCGTCAGTTACTTCTTGGTTTTCATGCCTATGCAAATTAAGTCATACATCCCAGGAGTCTTCAGTAGTGAAGGAGAAGCACACCCTCTCCTGGTTGCATGCCTGAGCTAAGGGCAGGTGGATTTGAGAAAGTAAATGCTACATAAATCATCTGCCCTTTCTCAAGATGGCCATGGCCAGACAGGCTTGGGGGTGTTTTTCAAAGTGATTTCTAAACAAAATAAAGCATGGAGACATGGATGGATGGGAGTTTGCTTTGAATATTAAAAATGTATTAAATAGCATTTTGGTTTGTGATGTTCAAATGACGTGTAGTTCCACTTTAATTACATTGGCTAAATGTTTGGGGTCGTTGTCCTGCTGCAGAATATATTTGGGGCCAATCACATGCCTTCCTGATGGTATGGCATGATGGATAAGTATCTGCCTGTATTTCTCAGCATTGAGGGCACCATTGATGCAGGAAGGATTTTTTCCCCCGCTGGAGAAAATTGGATCATGTTTTGCTGTTTTTTTTTGCCTTCCTCTGGATCAACTGTGGTTATAGGATTGTACATATAGGATTGTAAAATGTGTTTTTTTCTCCTATTATTGGTTGAAATAGATGGACTTGTGTCTTCTTTCCACCAGACAAACTATTTTACTATGACTGGGCAACATTGAGGATTGTAGGTGCAGTGGTCGGCCAAGGAAGCTTAATGCAGCAGATGAAAGATACATCATGCTTACTTTCCTTTGACATAGGAAGATGTCCAGAAGTGCCACCAGCACAGAACTGGGGGAAACCAGTGGGACCCAGGTACACCTATCTACTGTCTGGAGAAGTCTGGCCAGAAGTGGTCTTTATGGAAGAATTACAGCCAAAAAGCCATACCTCTGATATGGAAACAATGCTAAGCGACTAAACTGTGCATGAAAACCTAGAAACTGGTGTGAAGAAAAATAGCAGCAGGTACTCTGGACTGATGAGTCAAAATTTGAAATATTTGATGGAGTAGGAGGCAGTTTGTTTGCGAAGGACTGGAGAGTGGTAGAATAATGAGTGTCTGCAGGGAACAGTGAAGCATGACGGAGGTTCCTTGCAAGTAAAATGCTGCATTTCTGCAAGTTTAGTTGGATATTTGGTCAGGATCAAATGTGTCCTCAATGCTGAGAAATACAGGAAGGGTTGGAACCTCTGTTGGGTATTTATTGCTGATTGTGTCCCTGCTAGGGGGGGGAGACTCAGGACCCATTTAAACCACTCAGGTCTGTTGATGTATTATTTGGTTGAGCATTAAAGCGGAGTTCCGCTTAAAGTAAAAAAAAAAACAAATACTGCAGCTGCTGACTTTTAATAATCGGACACTTACCTGTCCCAGGGTTCAGCGATGTGGGGGAACGAAGTGTGAATTTAAGAAAGAAACAATCCAATTCTTGGGACTTATCATTTCCACTTCAGGTCAAATCTATCCTTGAATGGCCCACTCCTACAGACAGAAAGAGCACACAGAGGTTCATGGGATTTGCCAACTTTTATTAAAAATTTCTCTGCCATCATCTCTCCTGTTGCCCAGCTGACAAAACAGAACACCCGTTTTCAGTGGACACCTGCAGCACAAGCAGCATTTGATCAGTTAAAGACTCTGTTTACCACAGCACCCTATTCTGCAACATCCAGATCCTGCATCACCATACGTCCTCGAGGTGGACACTTCGGAGAATGCCGTGGGTTCCATCCTTTCACAGCGCCAGGGAATGAAGTCTCTGTTACACCCCATTGCTTTCTTTTCTAGGAAACTCAGCCCCGCAGAAAGGAATTACGATGCAGGAGACCGGGAGTTATTGGCCATAAAGACAGCCCTAGAAGAATGACGTTACTTGCTGGAAAGAGCAGCTCACCCCATTTTGATCTTTACCGATCACAAAAATCTTGAGTACCTCAGAACAGCCAAATGCATAAGACCTTGTCAAGCCAGGTTGGCACTATCCTTTCCCGTTTCTCCTTCCATATCATCTACAGACCGGGTTCCAAGAATGGCAGGCCTGATGCGCTATCCCGCATGTACCCAGAAGAAGAAGAACATCACCAAGCAGACACAATCTTGCCGGCCCAAAGTTTTCTGCTACTACAAGTAGATCTGATCACCCAACTTAAACAGGCCTCCACGAGGGATGTTCTACCACCAGGTGTTTGCTTCCAGGAACAAGAGGGATTATTCCTGCACAACCATAAGGTGTTTGTACTCCCAAGTCTGTGCCCCAAGATCCTTAGCCTTTGTCATGACCATCCCTTGGCAGGACATTTTGGGGTAACCAAGACAGTGGAACTAGTGCAACAGTCTTTTTGGTGGCCAGGTTTAAGGTCCGATTGCAAGGATTATGTTGGTACTTGTGGGGTCTGCACCCAGAACAAAATGATAAAACCAAATCCTGGGGCCTGTTAAGGCCTTTACCTATTCCCAAGAGACCCTGGAAAATTATCAATATGGACTTTATCGTTGAGCTTCCACCATACGAAAGATTCACTACCATCTTCGTGATCGTTGACAGATTAACGACAGATTAACGAAGATGGCCCATTTCGTTCCTTTGTTAGGAACCCCCTCAGCAACAGAAACCGCTTGTACCTTCATCAAGGAAGTGGAGCATCACCTCCGATCAAGGGGTACAAATTACATTCAGATTCTGGAAAGATGTTTGCAGAATATCAAAGATCGAAACTTATTTCTCGTCAGCCTATCACCCACAGACAAATGGCCAAACAGAACGAACAAATCAGACTCTGGAACAATACCTTCGGTGGTTCTCATCCTTTGCCCAAGATGACTGGGCATCACAAAAATTAAGAACAGGTTCTCAATCCAAAGTCCGTCCGAAATTCCGACAGGAAAAGACCGTTGGGCATACACACGGTCGGAAAATCCGATGAAAAGCTCCCATCGGTCTGTTTCCATCGGAAATTCCGACCATGTGTACGCGACATTAAACTTCAAATAGGGGACAAGGTCTGGTTATCCACTGCCAATTTAAAATTGTCATGTCCATCCAAGAAGCTCAGACCTAGATATATCAGTCCATTTCCGGTCAAGAGGCAGATTAATCCAGCAGCCAAAGAACCTTCACTCCCAGAGACTTACAAAATTCACCTGGTCTTTCACGTGTCTTTGCTAAAAGACCCAATGTGAATGAGTATGGGATACGATGTACCCCTACCCAGGTGTAAAATGTAAAGTAAAAAAAACACACTTTTGAAAAAATATTTTATTGCACTGCTCCGGGGGTCTTCTTCCGTCCTGGGGGTCTTCTCGCCGGACTCCTCCGCCATTTACGTAGCTCTTTTACCGAGCGGAGAAGTCCGGCTACCTTCTTCGTCGTCGCCGCCGTCGCCTGGGGGTCTCGATCCGCCTTCGGGGGTCTTCCGGGGTCTCTTCTGTTCTTGCCGCTTTCGTCGCTTTCTGCGCCGCCTTCTTCTTCTTCTTCCGCCTTCTTCTTCTTCTTCTTGGCAGTCCAGCGGATAATTTTAAAACAAAACTTAAAACTTTAGTCCGCCGGACTTTTTGAAAAAAAGTCCGTTGGAGGCCCACACACGAGGGGATTATCCCCTGGACTTGAGGCCAGGGGATAATCCCGCGGGATAGTCCCTTCGTGTGTACGCGGCATTAGACCCATTCCCTGGTCGTGAGTCAGTAATACAGGAAGACAATAATCAATGGCAACGAGGAGTATTAGTTTGAGACAATTGTGGATTGTAGAAAAAGAAGGGACGCTATCCAGTTTTTAATTAAATGGAAAGGTTACATACCAGAAGATAACTCTTGGGAACCAGAATCCAATCTCCATGCCAAGAGATTGATACGGGTATTCTTCCAGGCTCACCCCAAAAAGAGATTACAAATGGGCATCCGGAGGTTGCCCATTGGGGGGGAGGGTTATGTAAGAGAAGTCCTGTCAACAATGGCGCATTAGCGCGCAGGCATGTGAACAAAGAGAAATGTGTTTTGGCGCATGTGTGAGTGTGGGCGGGCGCGAGCTAGCGCTCGCGCGCGCACACGTGCACATACTGGTGCCAGACAGTCTATTTAAACTGAGCAATGACATACATTGCTGAGTGGTCTTTCAGCTTGTTCCTGTTAACCTGTGCCTTGATCTGTTCCAGTTTACCTGTGTTTGACCCCACCTATACCTTCCTCTGGACTTCCGCCTGCCTACCTGTGACCTTGGCTTGTGTTTGACGCTGCTCCTGTCTCATGCTCCAGTACCTTGCTGCCCGATTGTGTACCGAACCCTGCTTGTACCCTGTCTTGGCTCCAGTCTCACGCAGTGATGTAAGTAACTGAGTTAAAATAAACTGAGTTACCTAACGCAGTTACTTTAGAGGGTAACGAGTAATCTAACTGATTACTTTTCCCCTCATGGTAACTCAGTTCCCATTACTTTGGCTTAGTTACCCCAATTACATCTACCGCCACTAGATGGCAGTAGTGTAATTCCGGTGTCCTGCCGAAAAAGTTCCCCCGCCGGATAAGGACCGCAGGGCTTGCGCAGTACGAAGGACTACGGAGCTTCCGAAAATTGCCGAACCTAAACAGCTCTGAGTGAACTCTACACCGCGCAGGCGCAGTTAACATGTAATTGTACGAGGCGATGCCGCACGCTCCCGATGCTCGTGCTACTCTGCAAGGGGCGTCTATCGTGTAACTAAGGGGCGGGTCTAGTATTACTGTAACCAAGGGGCACATTTATTATTATTGTTATATATCGAGCTCTGCCCATTAATTTAACATTCGCCCTCTTCTGTAGCCATCGGCCCCTTACACGATATAATAATAATAGACCCGCCCCTTGCTTACACGCTATAACAGATCTGCCCCTTGGTTAGAGTAGTAATAGAGCAGGCCCTTGGTTACACGATATATAACAATAATAATAAATGCACCACTTGGTTACAGTAATACTAGACCCGCCCCTTAGTTACACGTATAGAATATTTTTTTAAAAAGTCAGTTACTTTGCTGCGTAACTAATTACTTTTCCAATGTAGTAACTGAGTTACTAACGCAATTACTTTTTGGAAGAAGTAATTTGTAACTTAACTAATTACTTTTTTAAAGTAAGATGACCAACACTGGTCTCACGTTCCTGTACCTGCTCTGCCCGGCTGTTGACGACCCCCTGGTTTATGCTCTGGCTTCGCCTCTGCTTGCTGATCCAGCGACAGAGTTCCAGTTCCTAGTGCCTGTCCAGTGATCTACAGCCATCGGGTTCCTGTCAAGCCTCAGCTGATGCCACTTGCTATACCGGCCCTCATGCCACTCTACGTCCTACACTCCCTGTCATATCTATCAAGGGCATCAAACAGGAGGTGCAAGAGAAGCCCTCTCTACAGCTCGATCTCCACCAGGTACGTGACAGTAGCTTATGCTACATACCTTTTATATACAGTATTGCTGACAGCAAGTGCACCTGTTAGTGAAATAAATAGACCATAATTTGGACCAGTTTGGACTATTTAAAGTTCAGTTAAACCTGAATGGCACCCCAAACGGCATGTGGATGTGCATTTTTCGCACAAAAAATGGGTGACAAATGTGGCAAATTGCGTGGTTTAAAAATGTGCAAAGTACAGCACTAAAGGTCTTATTCACACGGCTTGCAAATGGGGACAAGTGACTGTATAGGCCCATACACACGATCGGACTTTTTGACAACCAACATGCAAATTAGCTGTTTTGGACCAAACATCCGACCGTGTGTACGCTCCATCGGACCAACTTTTTCCAGGTTTCATCGGACTTTTGTTGGCTGTGCGAACGGACCAACTTTCTGCCAACAAAAGTCCGATGGACCAAAGTCCGACCGTGTGTACACAAACCAACGGACTTTTGTAAAAACCAATGCAGAACCAATGCAAAAGATCAGACAACAATACAGAAGTTGACCAAAGGTGGCGGTAAAGAGCAGAAAAACCAAGTGATTTGGTGAAAGTTGGCTGAAAAAGTCCTGCCGTGTGTATGCAATACCAACTTGGGGCCAACGCCCTTTGGACAAAAATCCACAGGAAAGTTGGTCCACGGTCCGATCGCGTGTATGAGGCTTTACAATGCAGATACTGTGTTCCCATAGACCAGGGATATGCAATTAGCGGACCTCCAGCTGTTGAAGAACTACAAGTCCCATGAGGCTTTGCAAGACTCTGACAGCCACAAGCTTGACACGCAGAGGCATGATGGGACTTGTAGTTTTGCAACAGCTGGAGGTCCGCTAATTGCATATTCCTGCCATAGACATACAGTGCATCCAGAAAGAATTCACAGCGCTTCACTTTTTCCACATTTTTTTATGTTAAAGCCTTATTCTAAAATGGATTAAATTCATTATTTTCCTCAAAATTCTACAAACAATACCCCATAATGACAACATGAAAGAAGTTTGTTTAAAATTTTTGCAAATGTATTAAAATAAAAAATGAAAAAAATCACATGTACATAAGTATTCACAGCCTTTGCCATGACACCCAAAATTGAGCTCAGGTGCATCCTGTTTCCACTCATCATCCTTGAGATGTTTCTACAACTTGATTGGTGCCTGCCTGTGGTACATTAAATTGATTGGACATGATTTGGAAAGGCACACACCTGTCTATATAAGGTCCCACGGTTAACAGTGCATGTCAGTGCACAAACCAAGCCATGAAGTCCAAGGAATTGTCTGTAGAGAGGATTGTATCAAGACACAGATCTGGGGAAAGGTCTAGAAAAATGTCTGTGGCATTGAAGGTCCCAATGAGCACAGTGGCCTCCATCATCCGTAAGTGGAAGAAGTTTGGAACCACCAGGACTCTTCCTAGAGTGGGCCACCCGGCCAAACTGAGCGATCAGGGGAGAAGGGCCTTAGTCAGGGAGGTGACCAAGAACCCGATGGTCACTCTGACAGAGCTCCAGCATTTCTCTGTGGAGAGAGGAGAACCTTCCAGAAGAACAACCATCTCTGCAGCACTTCTCCAATCAGGCCTGTATGGTAGAGTGGCCAGAGGGAAGACACTCAATAAAAGGCACATGACAACCCATGAAGAACTCTCTGACCATAAGAAATGAAATTCTTTGGTCTAATGAAACAAAGATTGAACTCTTTGGCCTAAATGGCAAGCGTCATGTCTGGAGGAAACCAGGCACCGCTCATCACCTGGCCATTACCATCCCTACAGTGAAGCAAGGTGGTGGCAGCATCATGTTGTGGGGATGTTTTTCAGCGGCAAGAACTACAAGACTAGTCAGGGAGGGATGAGATGAATGCAGCAATGTACAGAGACATCCTTGATGAAAACCTGCTCCACAGAGCTCTGGACCTCAGACTGAGGTGAAGGTTCATCTTCCAACAGGACAATGACCCTAAGCACACAGCCAAGATAAAAAAGGAGTGGCTACGAGACAACTCTGTGAATGTCTGTCCTTGAGTGGCCCAGCCAGAGCCCAGACTTGAATCCGAATGAACATGGAAAGATCTGAAAATGGCTGTGCACCGACACTCCCCATCCAACCTGATGGAGCTTGAAAGGTCCTGCGAAGAAGAATGTGAGAAACTGCCCAAAAATAGGTGTGCCAAGCTTGTAGCACCACACTCAAAAAGACTTGAGGCTATAATTGGTGCCAAAGTATTGAGCAAAGGCTGTGAACACTTATGTACATGGGATTTTTTTAATTTTTTTATTTTCAATACATTTGCAAATATTTCAAACAAACTTCTTTCATGTTGTCATTAGAATTTTGAGGAAAATAACGATTTTAATCCTTTTGGAATAAGGCTGTAACATAACAAAATGTGGAAAAAGTGAAGCGATGTGAATACTTTCCGGGTGCACTGTAAATGGACTGACTGCACACAGCACCTGGCGGCTAAAGCCACATAAATACGTTAGTCCCTTCATCCATTCTGTGTGAATGAGGCCTAAAAAAAAGTGCATGAGCTTCATGTAAGTGAATGGGATGCCCTATGCGTGTAGTGTGACAACACACAAAAACTTTATGCAAAACTGCCGTGTGTGTAAATGGGCCTTCAGAGTGCAAGCTAGACAGAAAGCTGCCCATCTAGAGGCATGCTGGGGATGCCTTCTTTAATGTAAGCCTGGGATTCCCAGGGAGGGCTGCAGTATGGGAGGAGTAGACTGGACTTGTGTCACTAGGAGTAGGGAAGGCTTGGAAATTAAAAGGAGAAGAGGAGGGTACACATAGAGAGTTCTGTGCACGCTGCTGGACTGAGAGCCTTCCCCTCAGCCGTGCTGTGAATACACAGAATGGAAGTGAAGTGATAAAAGGAGGGAAAATCAGAATAGACACAAATGAGCTTGGGAACAGTAGGCTGTCTGAGCGGCATGTTTGTGACAGGAATATTAGTGAAGGGGGTGATGGGAAAGTTCAGTGAGAGCAAGACCCGTTTACTGCCAGACCAGAAACAACTAGAATGTTTTCTTCTGTGAAAAAGGCTCACAGCCTTTAATTTATTCAAAGTCTTAAAAATAATTGAAAGAATTAACTGTAAATGAATGTAAAATGGGGACACAGGTATAAAAGTACTACGCTGTGAAAATTGGTGCGTTTCTGAGCCTAATGTATTCATTTCCAAAGTGCATAGTAGTCTAAAAGTTCTAGATGAATCAAACTTAAAGTGGCGCTAAACTCTGGTTAAAAAAATACACTATATTACCAAAAGTATTGGGACACCTGCCTTTACACGCACATGAAATTTAATGGCATGTCAGTCCGTAGGGTTCAATATTGAGTGGGCCCACCCTTTACACCTATAACAGGTTCAACTCTTCTGGGGAAGCTGTCCACAATGTTTAGGAGTGTGTCTATGGGAATGTTTGACCATTCTTCCAGAAGCACATTTGTGAGGTCAGACACTGATGTTGGACAAGAAGGCCTGGCTCGCAGTCTCCACTCTAATTCATCCCAAAGGTGTTCTATCAGGTTGAGGTGCAGGCCAGTCAAGTTCCTCCACCCCAAATTCGCTCATCCATGTCTTTATGGACCTTGCTTTGTGCAATGGAGTGCAGTCATGTTGGAATAGGAAGGGGCCATCCCCAAACTGGTCACACAATGTTGGGAACATGAAATTGTCCAAAACGTCTTTGTATGCTGATGCCTTAAGAGTTCCTTTCACTGGAACTAAGGGGCCAAGCCTGACCCCTGAAAAACAACCCCACACCATAATCCCCCCTCCACCAAAAGATTTGGACAAGGCAATATCCATAAAGACATGGATGAGCGAGTTTGGGGTGGAGGAACTTGACTGGGCCTGGTCCTGACCTCAACCTGATAGAACACCTTTGGGATGAATTAGAGTGGAGACTGCAAGCCAGGCCTTCTTGTCCACATCAATACCTGACCTCACAAATGCGCTTCTGGAAGAATGGTCAAACATTCCCATAGACACACCCCTAAACCATGTAAACAGCCTTCCCAGGAGAGTTGAAGCTGTTATTGCTGCAAAGGGTGGGCCAACTCAATATTGAACCCTACAGACTAATGCCGCGTACACACGATCGGAATTCTCGTCGGAAAAAACTCTGACGGTTTTTCCGACGGAATTCCGCTCAAGCTGTGTTGCCTACACACGGTCACACCAAATTCCGACGGTCAATAACACAGCGGCATAAAACACGTTTGACAGCACTATAAAAGGGAAGTTTAATGCTTCCGAGCATGCGTCAAATTGTTTCCGAGCATGCGTCGGAATTTTGCGTGTCGGAATTGCATACATACGATCGGAAAATCCAATAGAAAGGTTTTCCGTCGGAAAAATTGAGAACAGGTTCTCAATTCAAAGTTCGTTGGAAATTCCGACAGAAAAAGACTGTTGGGCATACACACGGTCGGAAAATCCGATGAAAAGCTCCCATCGGACTGTTTCCATTGGAAATTCCGACCGTGTGTACGCCGCATAAGACTGGGATGCCATTAGGCTACTTTCACACTGAGACACTTTGCGGCTTTATTGGTTTACATATCCCCAGTGAAGTGACTAACCTCAGCTGATACACAGAGATTAAACAAATCCTCCTACATACCTTGTACCTGTTTATCTGGGGTATTTTCCTTTCTACATCTGTTCAATGTCTAGAATTTATCAACCTGTCTAATGGGGGTGGAGAGCTGAAATTACACTCTGCAGAGCTCAATGAGGAGAGCTCTGAGAGCTGATTGGAGTGAAGGGACACCCCCTCCCTTTTCCACATAGCACACATTAACAGAGCTGAGGCTGTCAATCAACTGAAGATCCCTCCCCTGTCACCGTTTTTCCCTTGGTGTCAGGAAAACTTGTCAGAAATGAATCTATAGCAGAGGAACAAAGCAGCAGATATAAATGACACTTGCTGCTCTTACTTGAGACAAGTAAACACTATAGAGGGATATGCCTTTTTCATATCTCATGTCTGACAACCACTGTAAGCGCATCAGGTACAGCCAACATGTTTCAGGGAAAAGGACTCCCCTTTCTTCAGGGCTACAGGACAGAGTAAAAAAAAGGCAGTGGATGCAGATCTTCGCTTAGTAGAAAATATTTATTTTTGAGCCTTATTGCTTGGGTTCAGCAGCTCTCCATAAAACAGGGGGCCCCTTAGAGGTAGGGGACACTTTTTCCACATTTTGTTATGTTACAGCCTTTTTACAAAATATATTAAATTCATTATTTTCCTCAAAATTCTACAAGCAATACCCCATAATGACAATGTGAAAGGAGTTTGTTTGAAATATTTGCAAATTTATTTAAAAAAAAATAAAAATAAAATCCCACATACATAAGTATTCACAGTCTTTGCTCAATACTTTCGCCTCTACTACTGTAACTCCCTCCTTATTGGCTTACCTCTAAATGTACGGTGCTGCCAGGCTCATCCACCTTACAAACCACTCAGCGTCTGCTATACCCCTCTGCCAATCCCTCCATTGGCTGCCACTCAACCAAAAAATGTAACTTAAGATACTAACAATAACTTAAAAAGTCATCCACAACCTGGCCCCCAGCTACATCACTAACCTAGTCTCAAAAGACCAACCTAATCGTTCTGTTCACTCCTCCCAAGACCTCCTGCTCTCTAACTCCCTTGTCACCTCATTACATGCTCGCCTTCAGGACTTCTCCAGAGCCTCTCCCATCCTCTGGAATGCTCTACCCCAATCTGTCTGACTTTCTCCCACTTTGTCCACTTTCCGACGATCCCTGAAAACTCATCTCTTTAGAGAAGCCTATCTGGCCCCCACCTAGCAACTGTACATGTATCTTCTCAATCAGCACATCGCCCACAGTTATTACCTCTTGTATCTCTTGACCTTGTCTCTTAGATTGTAAGCTCTAAGGATCAGGGCCCTCTGATTCCTACTGTATTAAAATGTATTGTATTTGTACTGTCTACCCTTAAGTTGTAAAGCGCTGTGTAAACTGTTGGCGCTATAGAAATCCTGTATAATATTAATAATAATAATAATAATAAATAATAATAATGTCAGTCTGGAGCAGAGAGCAATTTTAGGCAGGTTGTATTTGCATGGAGGCTGTCAAAGGTAACACCCACATGTGATGCCTGGGAGAAAAGTGCTAGATGATGCTGGATGTCACCCAGCCAAGAAATTAGGCAGGCTCAGTTTGACTTGTTGCAGCTTCTAATGCACACTGTAGAGCACACAGTGTACTGTGAAATCACAGTGTACAGTTTCAGTACAGGAGAAGAGCCTGCACAACTGAACAAGACCAATAGTGGCCTTACAAGCTTTGATTTTTTGTTTTTGTTACTCAATCAATGTGCAATTCCATCAACACATTAGAATCACAAACAAACAATCAAATAGTTATTTATTGCAGATAGTTATAAAGCACCGTCAATTTAAGCAGCAGCGCTTTACATATACAATATAGTGTACATTCACATCAGTCCCTGCCCACAAGGAGCTCAAAATCTAAGGGTCCCTAGCTCACATTCATGCATACACATACGTTATATGTTTAGGTGTATATATACCGATAATTTTATCTATATTCATTCATATATGTATCCCTTTATCAGTTTGTTATATGCATCCACCAGATTATCTGTATATCTATATCTATATTTTATTTAACCATATATGTATTTATCTATTTATCCACCCCCGTACCCTTTCCATAGATGTCTA
The DNA here is from genome assembly GCA_028564925.1 of Lithobates sylvaticus. Taxonomy (NCBI): domain Eukaryota; kingdom Metazoa; phylum Chordata; class Amphibia; order Anura; family Ranidae; genus Lithobates; species Lithobates sylvaticus. The sequence continues at coordinate 120,580,884 of CM053031.1, forward strand.
TCTATTTACGTATATGTTTACATCAGCCCACATATGCACATAATGACGTATTTATCCCGAGCTTATACCTGCATATCTGTACCTTTCCCACCTTGATGACAGATGTCTCTTGTCATCTGTCATCATACCCATCCTGCCCAATATAGAGTTCAGCTACAGCATATTCTAAATATTCTAAATTTTAAACTTTATGTTACCTTCATTTAATTTACCCACCCCCTTCTACATCAGCATTATCACGCAGCTCTGGCCCCTTAATTTATAACGTTGCTTAATCAGCTAACTACCGCCAACATAGCACCAGTTTCTCCAGTATATATTATTCATTTCCCCCATTCGTCACTCTGTCATACAATTTTGTAGTGTCATAATTTACAGTTATATATCTTTGTATGTATACAAGCTCTCCATACACATAGTTTTGGTCTGTGTGTTTTCCCTTTTTTTACCCCCGCTCCTTTGTGCAGTAATATAATACCTTTTATTTTATTTTATTTTATTTTATTAATAGTCCCCCGTTTACTATCATGCCACATTCCCTATTAATTTTATATATACCTTTTTAACAAAAATCCCCCTTTTTTTTCATGCCGCTTTGAATTACCATTCAGTCATTCTCACTGCCTTCTTGCACACACATGTTTTACTGCCTTATTTTCTTTTTCCATCGCTATTGTACTCCGCCCCTTGGCCCAACCCCTCCCGATTCAATAAAATCAGCCTCTTCCCCTGCCCCCACATCCCCCTTGCTTGAGAAAGGAGCGCCGCTATACAGAACACCTATAGCGTTGTAAGCTCAGAAACGCGTCGCAGAGATATGACGTCACGCCCCGGCGCCTAGCACTGTTTGCGGTGCAAGCCTCGTTCTGACACCAGAGACACGGCCGTGCCTGAAACACCTGTTAACGAACTCGGCTGCACATTCCCTACAGCAGGCAACAGGGCACAAACGTCTCCACACTCACCATCCCTTCCCCTTTTTATTATTCTTTATATTCTATTCGCTATAGAGACTTTGTTTCCCCCTAACCCCCTCCCCCTCTTGTACCACCCGGAACCCCCTTATGAACACTAAGAGGAGTGACATCCATCTGACTCTCCCTTTGGATTGATGCTACCACCCCTCTGGAGGACCACCGGAAGGAAACAAACCCCACCTGCTACATCTATCTGCCTTATTTCCTCCTTCAGGACATGAGAAGGACGACAGCTTCTGGGCGAAACTCCTGCGACTTGTAGTCCCACTGGCCCTCCATCTGCTGAGATCTGTCTGAATGCAACACTACTTGCTAAGATGTGAGTGGATATTGTTTTTTATAAATAAATGTTTATATGATACATACTCAGAGGCGCCCCTCTCCTTGTCTTTCTCCTCTAGCTCTTATTGGACCTGGCTTCAGGCCTCTTCGGTGGCAGCCCTGACGATTCCACATGCCCTGTTGTGTATACCATACATACACACCCAGCCGCTACACTAACCCCCCCCCCCCCTTCTTTACCTGGACTATTAGGAACCTCTGCATATAAACGAGGTACTGTGACTATGCGCCTTTCCTACTGGTTGTGATGCATACACATACCAGCACCAATTTAGGCTCGATTCACATCTATGCATTTTGCTTTTGAGCGTTTTTGCAGTGCTTTTTGCGGTGCTTGCCGCGTTTTTGGACACGCGTTTTTACCGAGATTTTGCCGCGATTTGCATTTTGCGTTTTTGTATTTTTTTTTACACTGTGGTTGCTTAGCAACCAGCTATATACAGTGTAAAAAAAACGCAAAACGCAAATCGCGTCAAAATCGCGGTAAAAACGCGGTACTTGCGTTTTGGATGCGGGTCCATTGACTTCTATTACATGCATTTTGCATGAAAAAAAGTCCCCGACCCTTTCCAAAAACGCAGAGGCACAAAAATGCATTGATGTGAACATGTTCCATAGGAACCCATGTTAAAAAATTTCCCTGCATTTATGCAAAATGCATCAAAAATGCGCTAGTGTGAATAGAGCCTTACCTAACAGCTTTTCTTTGGAGTGTGGTAGGAAATCCACTCAGACACAGAGAGAACATGCAAACTCCATGCAGGTAGTGCCATGGTTGGGACTCAAACCAATGACCATAGTGCTCCTAGGGGAAAGTGCTTACCACTTAGCCACTGTGATGCCCACCTAGCTTCCCTTTCAATCAATGTAGACTGAATAATCAGCAACATTGAGATACTTTGCTCACGAATATGATCACATTTCGATGGAGCAGATTAGGAGATTGCATAGTGGAAACAGAGATACGATTGATAATAATTTACAACCGTAAGTTATGATTATATCTTAACTAGGGTTGCACCGATACTGATACTAGTATCGGTATCAGTGCCGATACCGAGCATTTGCACGAGTACTTGACCTCGTGCAAATGCTCCGATTCCTAATCCGATACCTGGTCAGTCAGGGATGATCGTGCGGCAGTGGGGGCAGTTACAAGCAATAAAGCAGCAGACAACCGCTTCTCCTCCTCGCAGACCCTGAGGGGGAAACAACATACAGGTATATTGTTTTGCGCAGCCGGGCCACCCAGCTGCAGCAAATGTGCTGTAGGCAGTCCAGAAGCAGTTAATAACACTTTGGTGAAAGCCCAGATTCCTCTTTCCAGGATATTAAAGTTGTTCTAAAGCCTTATGCCGCGTACACGCGATCGGAATTCTCGTCGGAAAAAACTCTGACGGTTTTTCTGACGGAATTCCAACGGAATTCCGCTCAAGCTGTGTTGCCTACACACGATCACACCAAATTCCCGACGGTCAATAACACAGCGGCATAAAACACGTTCGACAGCACTATAAAAGGGAAGTTTAATGCTTCCGAGCATGCGTTGAATTGTTTCCGAGCATGCGTCGGAATTTTGCATGTCGGAATTGCATACACACGATCGGAAAATCCGATAGAAAGGTTTTCCGTCGAAAAAATTGAGAACAGGTTCTCAATTCAAAGTCCGTCGGAAATTCCGACAGAAAAAGACCGTTGGGCATACACACGGTTGGAAAATCCGATGAAAAGCTCCCATCGGACTGTTTCCATTGGAAATTCCGACCGTGTGTATGCCGCATTTAGTAGAACTATAGGCAAAACTTTTTTTTTCATTTTGGATAGCGCAAGGGAGGGTTACAACCCCTGTCAGATTTTTTTTCACCATCTGTGTCCCATTGGGGAGATTTCTTTTCACTTCCTGTCCCATAGCCAAACAGGAAGTGAGAGGAAATCCCTGAAAATTATAGGAATTCCTTGGGGACCCCCAGGTCAGCAGAACTAGTTGGAAGATTTCCCCTCTATTACTTTTCTGGGGACAACATAAAATGTGGGATTTTCTTTTACTTTCAATGATAATAGTAAATAGTATAAATGGAGAGAGTGAATCTTCCTAATGGGGGCATAGACCATCAAGTTTGACAGGTGTTATAATAAGTTTTGCCTTTAGTTATATTTTAAGGTTTTTAATAAATTTAGTTTCAAGCTCCTCCAGAAAAAATGAAAAGTCTTCAGCTACAAATACTGTAGCTGCCGACTTTTAATATTAGGGCACTTACCTGCCCAAGAATCCAGAGGTGTCTGCTGCCGCTGTCATTTTGGCTAAGGGAAACCAGCAGTGAAGCCTTGTGGCTTCACAGCCGGCTCCCTACTGTGCATGCGCAAAGTGTGCTGCACTTTGTGAATGGCCCGGATGCAGTGAAAATAAGGAGGGGGGGCAAACTTCCAGCCGTGACAAACTCAGCTGGAAGTGGGAGCGGGTACCTGTAAAAACCTGCCAAATGTGGCAGTGGAGGGGGGGAGGAGGCAGATAAGTGGAGCTTCCCCTTTTGGGTGGAGCTCTACTTTAATGCATTCAGTAATTGCCCCACAGCCAGGCACACAATCACAGTCACCCTGTAGTTTAATAGCATGTCTAGGGGGGTGTTCTTTACTGGTGTTTTTATTTTGTTTTTGGGGTAACTTGGATAGGTTTGGGGAGTTGAGTAGGATTCGCCAAAAATAACAATTTACAAGATGAGAACAGTAAACTTCCTGTAGCAGTGCCCCCGTAGGAGCAGCTGGATATTGTGGTTCCCCCCATCATCTTACCCAGCCCAGCATTCCCTTCTCAGTCACTCAGAGACATGGAACAGTCAGAGAACTTTGTTTTTTTGTCTTATTGAGGGGATTGAATTTGGATGGGGTTAGGGAAATATGGGATGTCCATCAGAATTGACAAACTTGCTTGGGGCGACTATATATACTCCAGTATATACACTCCATTTCTCCTCCTGCACATCACTTCCTCTCTAATCTTAAGGTCTTTCTCCTCCAGCACATTGCTTCCTCTCTAATCTTCAGGTCTTTCTCCTCCAGCGCATCGCTTCCTCTCTAATTCTCCAGGCACAGCTAGCACAAAGCTAGCACAGCCAGGCCTTTATCAATTGCCCTTTGCAGGCAGGGACTGCAGGCCCCTATAGTGTAGCAAAATGGAAAGTCTCTGGTGCTAGCTGTCCTACACATGGCTACTGAGCCCAGTAACCCATCTTCAGGCCCTGCCAGCCCTCCTGGCTGCATCTGCCTCTCTCCACTGCCCCATTTACCACAGTCCACTCTTCTGGTTCTGCACCCATCTCAGACTGCAAGCTAACAGTCCCTTCAGGCGTGCCTCCCCAGTCCTCCTGACTGTGCCTCACTCACCAGCCCTCTCAGTAGTGCTCTCTCCCACTGTGCTCTCTTTGCTCTTTCTTGTGCCTCCGATCCAGGACCTATGAATGAATGAATGATTTGTATAGCGCTACAAATGCAAACTGAATCGCCTCATGTTCTTGAAGTTGGTCCTGACTGCACCCAAGCCCAAGCCGGAGGTCATCCTACCCCAGACTGGGGAGCTCCCCCAAAGGCCCCGACAGCCTCCACACTCGCTCACACCAGCTATTCCACCTGACAACTCCTGCCCAGCTGGGCTGACCCTGAGTATTTAAGGAGGCCTCCCCCCTGCCAATCCAGGTTGGGGATTGTTCAGGGCTCCTTAGAAAACCCCGGGCAGTTCCACCTCTCCTCCCATCCTCTCTTTCCAGAATGTTCTAGAAAGAAGAGGGAGGTCTCAGTGATGCTGCCTGTGAGTCACCAGCTGCTACTCTGAGCCACTCCCAGCCCAGACCAAATCAAAACAAACAGGCCTGGCGACCAGCCAGGCCTGCCTAAATTTACCTAATCCTAACCAAAAATCCTCATTCTAGCACCTGCCTACCTAGAGGGTGCTACATTCCTTTTGTAGAACTGAGTGTGGACTTGGCTTTATAATCGAAAAAGTTATAAGCACACTAACTTCTTCTTTATAGTGTTCAGATCAGAGTCCCTTCACAAGGAATTAGATATGCTGAGCGTTTCGGGACACCAGCCAATGTTACCTTTACATAAACACAAAGCTGACTCCCAGTCTCTAAGATCTCTCTCAATATTTGTACTCACAAATGTCCTTGGAAAGTTTGGAGGGATTCACATCCATTCCTCTACACAAGTACATACTTGGATGTGTGATTACCAGTGTTCAGGTGCAGCCTGGTATTGATTTGTATGGGGAGTACACAACACCGTAATCCCTGGGTGCAGAGATACCCTTGATTTTTACAGTGTATGGACCTCTGCACCTATGTGAATAAGCCCTTAGAAAATATATTTATAATACTTACCATGATCATCTCTGTTGACTCCAGTCTACACTGCAGAGCTAAAGCAAAGGCTAGAATCTTCACCATCCAAAGCACCCAGGTATATCACATACAGAAGATTCTAGCCATGGCTTAGCTTTGCAAGCAAATAAAGTCAACAGGGTCGGCAATGGTAAGGGTATTATAACTACATTCCTAAAGTTGTTTTTGATTAAACTTTTAAATGTTAAGACAGTGTCTCTTTAAAGCAAAATGTCAGGTAAATATTAAACGAGAACACCGATTATTATAGTTATGTGGTAATTAAAATTCATGAAAATGTCAATAAACCTGTGTCTATATGCTTTTTTTATATGTAGGTTATGACATCTGTAAAATAAAGTTCAGTGTATTGGTAAAGTAGAAGGCTCGTATATAGCTTAAAGTGATTAAAAAACAAAACAAAAAACAAACATGTTATTCTTACCTTCTCTGTGCAGTGGATTTGAACAAGGCAACCCAGATCCTTAGCTGTTTGGGTCCCTCTTTGCTGCCCCTGGCTCCTCCCTCCTGTTCAGTGCCCCCACAGCAAGCAGCTCGCTATGGGGGCACCCGAACCGAGCTGCAGCTCTGTGTGTCCATTCAGACATGGAGCTGCGACCTGGCCCTGCCCCCTCTCTCTCCTGATTGGCTAACTAACTTTGATTGACAGCCGCGGGAGCCATTGGCGCTGCTGCTGTGTCTCAGCCAATCAGGAGGAGAGTCCCGGATGGCTAAGACACTCGTGGACATCGCTGGAGAGAGATGAGGCTCAGGTAAGTGTTAGGGGGTGCCGGGGAGGCTGCTACACACAGAAGGCTTTTTATCTTAATGCATATAATGCATTAAGAAAAAAAAATTCTGCCTTTACAACTCCTTTAAAGTCATGTGATCCTTCTCCATTTTTTCCATATATCTACAGTATTTGCAATATGTGGGAGGAGCGGTAATGTTCAGGTGATTAATTAAAAAATAAAGTCCAATCTAAAGCAATACCTGCTTAATTTATGGACATTGATGGACATTGACATTTATTGTGGGACAAAAAGATATTTGTCTTCTTCTCAGCTGCTCAACGTCATGCAGGGCAGCTTAAGGATCATGATTGACAGTGGAGCATTACCTCATTGCTCCACGTCTTATCATTGCTGTCTATGTAAATATGTGGGTGCAGCTCTTGCAGTTAGGTGATTGATTAAATAACAATTTAAATGTAATTCACATAATGTGAAACAAAGCCATGAAAGCAATCCCAGATAGCAAGTAATTGTGCTGCAAGTTTGAAAATTACTTGCTAAGCTATAGCTAGACTTGCCAGGCTTCACAACTTTGTTGCACAATTGCAGCAAGTCCGCATTCCATGATTCCAGATCAATGTTCTTTGAAAACATTCTGCAAGTTCTGGTTCAGTTATGCTGTGCAATAGTCATCCCACCACAGGGGTCACTGTGGCTGAAGTTTCATGCTGTAGACTTGCAGTGCTCTTGCTGTAGACTCACCACTGCAACTTTGCTCTTGCTAGAGACTTGCAAATTTGCTAGAAATTGAAAAAGTGTCAACTAGAACTTGTGCTTCAACTGCTTTGTAAGTGTACAACTTGCCAGTGAAAATGTGCAGTAAGTTAACAGGCTTACAATTCAACACTGCCTCAAATTTGTGGCAAGTTATCTTTGCTATCTGGGATGCTACTTACGTTGCACATTTAGATCAGGTTTTAGTTACTCACATAATCTCCAGTGCTTCACCCACATATTTACATAGCCAGCAATGGTAAACAGTGGAGCAATGAGAAAATGCCCTGCTGTCAATCATGATGCTTGAGCCATTCCACATGACATGCATGAGTGTCACAAGAGGCAACTTGCTGAGGAGGAAGGAAGGACTTCAGAGCATGTGGAGACTGTGGCAGCGGCAACCCTAAAGTGTGCAGACCACCCACAATAGTGTTGTCACTCTGAAGGGTAGGGAAAGGAAGTCCTGAAAGTCGCACATTGCAGCAAAACCCTGTAAGGAGGTCTATGACAGCCTCAGCCCGGGCTCCAACCAGGCCACGCCCGCCAACATGTTTCACTCTGCCCCCAAACCTTAACCGCTTGCCCACCGCCACACACAGGTGTACATCAGCAGATTGGCACAGGCAGGCAAATGGGCGTACCTGTACGTCCCTTTAAATTTGCCATCCGTCGAGCGCACCCACACCGCGGGAGCGTGCCCGCGGGTCCCGGGAACTCGATGTTCGCCGGCAGCCCGTGATTGCGGTGTGGAGAGGTAGAACGGGGAGATGCCGATGTAAACAAGGAATTTCCCTGTTCTGCCTGGTGACATGACAGACATGACAGAGATCACTGCTCCCTGTCATCAGGAGCAGTGATTACTGTCCTGTTAGTTGAAGCCCACCCCCCCCCACAGTTAGAATCACTCCCTAGGACACACTTAACCCCTAGGTCACCCCCTAGTGTTCAACCCCTTCCCTGCCAGTGTCATTTACACAGTAATCAGTGCATTTTTATAGCACTGATCACTGTATAAATGACAATGTCCCAAATAGTGTCAAAAGTGGCTGATGTGTCCGCCATAATGTCGCAGTCACTATAAAAATTGCAGATCGCCGCCGTTACTAATAAAAAGAAAATTAATAATAAAAATGCCATAAAACTATCCCCTATTTTGTAGACGCTATAACTTTTGCGCAAACCAATAAATATACGCTTATTGCAATTTTTTTTACCAAAAATATGTAGAAGAATACATATGAGCCTTAACTGAGGAAAAAAATAATTTTCTATATATATGATTGTCGCTCTTTTTTTGTTTATAGCGCAAAAAAATAAAAACCGCAGTGGTTTGCAGGCAGTGAAGTGGTTAAAGTGGCTCTAAAGTCTAAGGTTTTTTTTACGTTAATAGATTGTATGCATTAAGGTAAAAAACCCATGTGGCATACCCATGCGCTGGAGTGACTTCATTATGGCCTCGGCCATTTATACAGCCAAAGACTGTGAACCCGGAAGGAAGACGGGTGAAGATGGAAGCACCAGGGAGCTGTGACAACGCTGCGCTGGAGGGCTCTGTGTGCAGGTAAGTCTGTCACAATGTGCTAGTATGCTGTGCATACTAGCACATTATGGCATAATGCTGCAGGGGGCCCAATTTTTTTTATTCTTAAAAGGTAAAAAAAAAAAAACCTTCAGCTTTTACAACCACTTTAAATTGAACTTTAAATGCAGCAAACGCATGTTTCTGACTTGGTGTCAGTCTCTTAAAATCTCCTGCACAGAAGCAGTAGCAATCGTGTTGAGCTGAAATGCTTATGATCTGGCTGGGAACATTCTGATAAAAGGACAGAATAGAGGGATGACTCGTTTTCATAGAAGGTCAGCTTTACATTTTGTGACAGAGTAACTTTGAAGAACAACCATCACTAAATGAATGCAGAAGTGTTTCTAGATTGTAGTTAGGTCAGTAATGTAAACCTCTGACTTCTTGTCATTCTTTTATTTGGATATGTATAAATTTAATTTATTGCTTCATCCAACCTGGCTCTTATTAACAGAGCTGCTGGGTACTTACATGAGATGACAGTTGTCTGATGTGACCTTTTTATGATTAGACAACAATCTTGTGTCTATAGAGAGGTTTTTAACTGTCTGCTAGAAAAGGAATCCTGCTAGAAAACATGTCCTGACTTCTATTGTTCCCACCAATAAGCCTGCATGTCCATTCCAGTCTCCGGTTTACAGGCAGCATAGTAGTGTGCCATGTTGAGAGGTGGGTTTTATGTTTTTTTAATTTAATACAATAAATTATTTTGATCTTTTTTTTGTTGTTTTTGCTGTTACAAGCCATTTTAGTCATTTTAAAATAAAATCATATTTTATTGTTTTTTCCTTTCAATTTCATACCCAAATGTTTTCTGGATATAGATGTAGCGGAGAATTAATATACTTATAACTGTTTGTTAGCAACAGTTCATTATATTCTTTAAATAACAACACTATAATTTAATTCAAAAATACCAGATCTCATGACACATTATAACAGATCAACAGGCCACCCATTACTAAACTTGGCAAGAAAACGGTTTGGCTTCCAATAATGTATGGAAGAGTTCCCGTTTATCTGTGTCCTCCGTGTACTAGTCCGTTCTATTTTTATTGTGACTGTCAAAAACAACAAAATTAACTTAATTCATTTAGATTTAGCATATTTATTATCATTAAGGCAGGTAATTCTTGCCAAGATGCTGCAGTCTGTCAGGAACACTTAGTAAAATGTTGTCTTGTCCTTCCATCTGCACATGTGAAGCAGAAAACAATACACTCTCTGTATAACTGGTCCCCGTCAAGAGATATTAAAGGGAAGCCCCAGGGCCTGACGGATACACGATCCTCTACTACAAAAAATTTAGCGATGTCCTCCTACCCCACCTCACGACCTACGCTAACTCTATCTCACAGTCCTCGGGTCTCCGCCCAGAATCCCTTACAGCTCACATCTCGGTCATCCCCAAACCGGGAAAAGACCCTACCCAATGCAGCAGCTACAGGCCAATTTCCCTGTTAAACGTAGACATCAAATTATACTCTAAAGTAATGGCTAATAGACTACTCCCCCTTATTCCCAGCTGGGTCTCCACGGACCAGACGGGCTTCATGCCGCACAGAGAAGCCAAAGACAATTCCCTCCGGGCAATATCGCTAATACAATATGCCCAAAGGTCGTCCCAGTCCACCCTACTTATATCCACTGACGCTGAGAAAGCTTTCGACAGGGTGGACTGGGACTACCTGAAAATGACCCTACGCCACTTTGGGCTGGGGCCTAAAATGTTCCATCGCATAACCTCCCTATATTCCTCTCCCACAGCCCAGATCCGGATAAATGGTACCCTTAGCGACCCATTCCAACTGTTTAATGGGACTAGGCAGGGCTGCCCCCTCTCACCCCTCCTGTTCGCCCTCACCCTAGAACCTTTTCTAGCAACCGTGAGGCGAGATGTAAACATTCACGGGATCCAGGTAGGCAATAAGACCCACAAATACGCGGCCTATGCCGACGATATTTTATTTTTCACACAACAACCCCACATCTCACTTCCCAACCTAATGAAAGCCTTCTCCACCTTCCAGACAATATCTAACTTTAAAATCAACCTATCAAAGTCCGAGATTTTAAATATTAACTTACCCAACAGAGAGGCAGAACGATTAAAACCCCTCTTTCCCTTCAGATGGGTTCACCGCAGTATGAAGTACTTGGGAGTATTTCTCACACCTAACATCCAGTCCCTCTTTAAACATAATTATATCCCTCTGCTGAATAACATCAGAAACGACCTCACAAAATGGAAAACGCTGGCACACACATGGCTGGGTAGGGTGAACATAGTCAAGATGAATATCTTGCCTAGAGTCCTATTCTATTTCCAAATGCTCCCACTGGGTGTGCCCATAGGGTTCTTCTCCTTGCTGCAGACCATGGTCTCCCGCTTTGTTTGGAGGAACAGCCACCCCAGAGTGTCCAGGGATGTGCTTTTCCGCTCCAAGGGCGCTGGGGGACTGGCCCTCCCAAACTTTAAGACGTATTATAACGCCGTGGTCCTGTCTAGGATCTCGGAGTGGAGATATGCCGCCAAATCTAAATTATGGGTAAGCCTCGAAACCGCACTAAGCAATACGGACCTAGCAGTCACTCCATGGCTCCCACGCCCCCACAGACATCTAGCCACAACTACCTCATCGCTAACCACTTCCACCTTGGATATCTGGGACTCTTTGCATAGAAAGTTCTCTTGGTCTTACACATCACCCTTGCTGCCACTCCTGGGCAATGCCTTCTTCCTCCCTGGCCAACTAGACCCTGGCTTCCAGGCTTGGTCCCCAAACAGACCTCTCCTGCTCCACCACGTTCTTCGAGCCAACACTCCCAAACCCCTAAGGGAGATTCTTGGCCCTAATCCACCAGTGCCCCTCGATAAATGGAGGTATATTCAATTACGGCACTTCCTCGGCTCCCTTCAGCAACCCCTGAGGGGGATACAGGACCTGAACGGCATTGAGGAAATACTATACCCAACAGACCCACCTGAACACTGTATTTCACTTTTTTACAAAGCGCTCATCAAGCTACAGGACGATAAGCACCCTTCCTTCCTCGCGAAGTGGGAGGCAGACCTAGACTCCTACCTCTCAGACAACCAAAAGGATAAAGTGATGCAGCTGGTCCACGTCTCCTCAATGGCGTCAAAAATGACCGAGGTCAATTATAAATTACTAACTAGATGGCACTACACCCCATCGAAGCTCCATCAGATGTTCCCCGCCAATTCCCCGTTGTGTTGGAGGAATTGTGGGAACAAAGCAACTCATGCCCACATTTGGTGGTCGTGCCCACTTATCCGCCCCTTCTGGGCCAAGGTCATCCACACTATATACCAGATTTCCAACGTCAACCTCCCCTCCGAACCCTGGATCATCCTCTTCCACGCAACCAAGGAACCTATTGGAAAGTACAAACGATCTATAGTCCCTCACCTACTTAACACAGCCAAGGCATTAATACCTGCACTGTGGGGCCAGCCAGAGACTCCGTCATTGAAAATATGGTTTCAAAAAATAGCGGAAGTTGCCCTCATGGAAGACATCACACACCGCGACAGGAACACCTCGGAGCGTCACAACTTGACATGGTCCCAGTGGACGGACTTTAAAACCACCACAGCCTATAAGGAGATAATTGTTCAATGAGCTCTGGACCCGATCTCTCTTCTTCCTCTTTTTTTTTTTTTTTTTTTTTTTTTTTTTTTTTAGTTTATTTATTTTTCAAGGACCAGGCCTCATACATCCTAAGTGGCCCCCTGAGATAAACACCCGAATGTATGCATACCCCCCGCCTTTCTGTAATAATACAGTTTAAGATTTCTATGTATGAAGGTCACATGCACGCCGACCACCCCCCCCCCCTTCTTTCCCCCCCTCTCCTCTCCATCTTTCCTCCCTACGTTTCCTCTCTCTCTCCTCCTGTTCTTTTAGACACTTTAGAACACATATGCCTAGACTATGCACTTCTTTCGTGATATATGACCACTGACCACCATTGTAGACGATATGGCCAAAGGTTTACGTTTTTGTTTGTCGGACTAGAAGTATAAGGTGCTAAAAACCGACCCGGCAGCTTATAATGGGGCTACCTATGGTCGATATATGCTTTGAACGCTGTCTGTAATTACTCTTGAACTGGCCACAATTGTTGCATGGTCTTCCCTGAAGGTCTATACTGTTTGTTTGTCTTGTAATTCTTCAATAAACATTTATTAAACAAAAAAAAGAGATATTAAAGGGAACCTGTCAGAAACCATGAAATCAGACCAAGACAGAAGTACAGTTAAATCACACTTGTTTAATAAAAAAAAAGTAAAAAGAACAAACGTAGTCAAAACATAGCCAGAGTTCAGTAACCTGAACAGATAGTCAGCCAAGCCAGAAGTCAGTCAGGGTTCAAAGTAGCGGAACAGCAAGCAGGATCTGGAACCAGAAGGGATGTCACAAAGCCAGTCTTTAAAAAGGACCACAGGTGATGTTTCTTGTGATGTTGACCAAGGCGAAGGCAGAGACCCTCTGGACTGGATGGCTTAAGTAGGCAGGACTGACGAGCAGGATATGAACAACAGCTGAGTAACTGTGGAGAGAGATGGGAGCTGGCAATTAGTCACTATCTGAGCGGCCAGTTCAGAGAAGGAAAGGGTTGAGCCCAGTGCTTTTTGCTAACAGAAAATAATAGTATGTACACAACCTGCTGAGCAGCATTATCTGAGCATATAACTGATTGGGGATCCTACGGTCCCATAACATGAGTGTGCGAGAAGATCGGTTTTAAAACTGCTACCTGCAGCATTTTTGGAAATTAATCATATTCCACTATGGTTGAGTAACAGGTGAAAAGTATTCCATTTAATTTCTATGTAGCAGCTTTGCACTGTTAGGCCCCTTTCACACGGGCAGAACGTTCATGTCCGCCTGTCACTTTTTTAGGCAGACCTGAACGGACGCTCCATAGACCTGTATGGAGCGATGGATGTCAGCGGTGACATGTCCGCTGACACCCGACCTGCTCCGATCCGCTAAAGTGTCACAGAGGAAAACCCTATTTTTCCATCCGTCTGCGGATTGGATGAAAACGGACTCTACGGTCCGTCTTCATCCGATCCCCCATAGAGGAGAGCAGCGCTCTGACAGGTCCGTCCCTGCACAGTGTGCATAGACATACCTGTGACCTGCCAGCGATCCTCCGCTGAGCAAAGCGGAGCCTGTACACGGACAAGTCCGTGTGAAATGGCCCATAAAGCTGGACAAATGTTTTTTTTATTTTTGGATAGAGTGGGGAAGGGTTAAAACCTAGGTTGGGTCTGTACTGAGATTCAGGGAGTCTTTACAGAGATTTACTCCCTCTCCTGTAGGTAGACGTTTAATTAGACAGGACATGGGGACTCTCCAAAAGAAACGCAAACAGAATTAAAAACACTTTTTAATAGAGTAAAAGAAAGCTAAAACCCCAGGTGGATTTGCATTTTATAGGGTCCAGTTGGTTTATGGTTTAAAAAAATCAAGACTACAGGAAGATATTCGGTAACTGACACATTTCAGGGGTTAAGCAATTCCCCTTCATCAGGGCTTAGATGAAAGATGGAACAGCTTCCTATCAGGGGCGGATCCAGAGTCTATTCTCGGGAGGGTCACTGCCAGAAAATAAGGTGATGCTTACAGAACTGTATTTAACATATCTTACAGTCCTAACCTTGTTTAAAACAAAAACACTGTTTTGAAGTGTTACATGCACCCCCCACGCCAGCATCCGATTTATTTGTATTCTGACACATGCCACACTTTTATTTATTTATTTTTATTTATTTGTACACTGACACAGCTGCTAAGTCCCAATCTGACATGCTGGTGCTGGTCCCTGAACGCACCCTGCATGCATTCTAGGACCCACACCCGCACGCATGACAAATTGGGACAGAGTGGCTGTGTCAAATAAATGGGATGCCGACACAGGGATATATGCAACTCTTAATGCATCCCCAGGCCAGTAAAAGATAGCCCTGCATGTTAGATGCATGTCTGCAGCACGCCCTGTGTGAATGAGGCCTAAAGATGAATTTCACTGTCATTATACATCATCCTCATCATGGTAATCACACACTACAGGTGCTGTGGCTCATTGCACCTGTACTGTGTGATTATCATAATGATGAACACATTTAGCTGCTGTATAATACCACATTGTGGGCAACAGCTAGGGCATGGCATAGGTGAAGGGTGATACTGAGTTACTACCTTTTTGGAGACAAAGAATTCATTGCAGATTTGATGCTTTCTACTTTCCTCACACTTTACTCAGCCTACTGTGGTGGCCTGTCACTTTCAGTGTGTTTTCGCACACAGACACACTTGCTGTGTCACTGCTGCCACCGATGATGATGGCTGCTGGCCACCGTTAATGCCCCTTTCACACTGGGGCGGGAGTGGCATCGGCGGTAAAGCAGTTCTATATTTAGCACTGCTTTACCGTCGTTTTAGCGGCGCTATTCGGCCGCTAGCGAAAAAGGGTTAAAACCGCCCGCAAAGGCCGGTGGTATAGCCGGTGGTATAGCCAGGCTGCCCCATTGATTTCAATGGGTAGGAGCAGTTTAGGAGCAGTGAATACACCGCTCCTTCACCGCTCCAAAGATGCTGCTAGCAGGACATTTTTTACCGTCCTGCCAGCGCACCACTCCAGACTGAAAGCCCTCCGGCTTTCACACTGGAGTGATAGGGGCAAAAACACCTCAGTGTGAAAGGGGCCTAATTCCCCCTGAGCCCGTCCTCCACTCAGCACCTATTGGCTGAAAGAGTTAGGCAGTAATAAGGCTGCTGACTGATATCACTACGCCAGACCGAGAACCTTCATTTTATTATCGCAAAATGCAGATCCTGGTGGTGTTAATCCGCCTGAGCGCAGAATTAAAAATACAAAAAGTCTCTCCATGTGTCACGTACCTGGTGGTGAGAGCCCGAATTGCAGGAGGAGGGCCTCCCTTGCGGCTCCCACTCCTGGCTCCCTGGTAGGGTGACAGGAGACCCAGGAGTGAGGAGGAGCACGGGTGCCTGGCAGGATCAACGGGCCGGTGGAGTGACCCACGGTCGACTTAGCGGACAGGGTAGGTGAGTAGGCCGGATCGGTTTAGCAGACTGGATCAGGAGACAGGCTGGATCAGCAAAGCAGACTGGACAGCAGAGCAGGACGGGTCAGCATGGGCAGACTGGATCAGCAAAGCAGACTGGACAGCAGAGCAGGACGGGTCAGCATGGACAGACTGGATCAGCAAAGCAGACTGGACAGCAGAGCAGGACGGGTCAGCATGGACAGACTGGATCAGCAAAGCAGACTGGACAGCAGAGCAGGACGGGTCAGCATGGACGAACCGGATCAGCAAAGCAGACTGGGCAGCAGAGCAGGACGGGTCAGCACAGGTACACTGGTTCAGCAGAGCAGACAGGATCTCAGAGCAGACTGGATCAGCACAGGTACACTGGTTCAGCAGAGCAGACAGGACCTCAGAGCAGACTGGATCAGCACAGGTACACTGGTTCAGCAGAGCAGACAGGATCTCAGAGCAGACTGGATCAGCACAGGTACACTGGTTCAGCAGAGCAGACAGGACCTCAGAGCAGACTGGATCAGCACAGGTACACTGGTTCAGCAGAGCAGACAGGATCTCAGAGCAGACTGGATCAGCACAGGTACACTGGTTCAGCAGAGCAGACAGGACCTCAGAGCAGACTGGATCAGCACAGGTACACTGGTTCAGCAGAGCAGACAGGATCTAGTCTGTTGCAGAGTATTGGCAGGGTGTTGCAGAGTATTGGCTGGGTATCGCAGAGTATTGGCTGGTTATGGCTGGGTATTACCGAGTATTGCAGAGTATGGCTGGGTATTACCGAGTATTGCAGAGTATGGCTGGGTATTACCGAGTATTGCAGAGTATGGCTGGGTATTACCGAGTATTGCAGAGTATTGCAGAGTATTGCAGAGTATGGCTGGGTATTACCGAGTATTGCAGAGTATGGCTGGGTATTACCGAGTATTGCAGAGTATTGCAGAGTATGGCTGGGTATTACAGAGTATTGCAGAGTATGGCTGGGTATTACGGGGTATTGCAGAGTATGGCTGGGTATGGCAGAGTATTGCAGAGTATGGCTAGGTATTACGGGGTATTGCAGAGTATGGCTGGGTATGGCAGAGTAGGGATGGTTATTACGGGGTATTGCAGAGTATGGCAGAGTATGGCTGGGTATGGCAGGGTGTTGCAGAGTATTGGCAGGGTGTTGCAGAGTATTGGCAGGGTGTTGCAGAGTATTGGCAGAGTGTTGCAGAGTATTGGCAGAGTGTTGCAGAGTATTGGCAGAGTGTTGCAGAGTATTGGCAGAGTATTGGCAGAGTATTGCAGAGTATTACCTGGGTATTGCAGGGTGTTGCAGAGTATTGTCAGGGTATTGGCTGGTATTGCAGAGTATTGGCAGGGTATGTGCTGGCATCCGATCTCTCCCCTCCACTGTACAGATCTGTACACAGAGGGGAGAGAGGAACCGGCGTCATCTTGACGCCGGTTTGTTTACAAGTGATCGCTCCGTCATTTGACGGAGCAATCACATTGTAAACGGCCGACGGGTGCACCAAGATGGCCTCCGCTCCGGAGCTAGGCCGAAGCCGCGGCCTTTCCTAAGGCCGAGGCCGCAGACGGCTCCACGGATCGCGGCGAGTTTTTAGGGCGGGTCTAGTATTACTGTAAGCAAGGGGCGCGTTCCCCCTTGCACGTCTATTTCCCCTCTGCACCCCCCTGCACGTCTGTTCCCCCCAACACATATATCTATTTCCCCTCTGTACCCCACTACACATCTGCCCCCCCCACACACGTATATCTGTTCCCCCTCTGTACCCCACTACACGTCTGTCCCCCCCCCCACACACACATATATCTGTTCCCCCTCTGTACATCTGTCCCCCCAAACTCACGGATCGGATCGTTGCTTGGATCAGAGTCACGGATCGGATCATTTTTCGGATCAGCAAATAATAATTGAATTTGCAAAAACCTGTGAAAATTCCACCACCATAAAGCCCCCACTGTAATATCCACAATCTCACCCACTGTAATATCCACGTCATCTCCTCAACTGTAATATTGGCTGAGTATGGCTGGGTACGGCTGAGCATGGCTGGGTACGGCTGGGTATCGCCGAGTATGGCTGGGTATTACCGTGTATTGCAGAGTATGGCTGGGTATTACCGAGTATTGCAGAGTATGGCAGAGTATGGCTGGGTATGGCAGAGTATTGGCAGGGTGTTGCAGAGTATTGGCAGGGTGTTGTAGAGTATTGGCAGGGTGTTGCAGAGTATTGGCAGGGTGTTGCAGGGTGTTGCAGAGTATTGGCAGGGTGTTGCAGAGTATTGGCAGGGTGTTGCAGAGTATTGGCTGGGTATTACAGAGTATTGCAGAGTATGGCTGGGTATTACGGGGTATTGCAGAGTATGGCTGGGTATGGCAGAGTATTGCAGAGTATGGCTAGGTATTACGGGGTATTGCAGAGTATGGCTGGGTATGGCAGAGTAGGGATGGGTATTACGGGGTATTGCAGAGTATGGCAGAGTATGGCTGGGTATGGCAGGGTGTTGCAGAGTATTGGCAGGGTGTTGCAGAGTATTGGCAGAGTGTTGCAGAGTATTGGCAGAGTGTTGCAGAGTATTGGCAGAGTATTGGCAGAGTATTGGCAGAGCATTGGCAGAGTGTTGCAGAGTATTGACAGAGTGTTGCAGAGTATTGGCAGAGTGTTGCAGAGTATTGGCAGAGTATTGGCAGAGTATTGCAGAGCATTACCTGGGTATTGCAGGGTGTTGCAGAGTATTGTCAGGGTATTGGCTGGTATTGCAGAGTATTGGCAGGGTATGTGCTGGCATCCGATCTCTCCCCTCCACTGTACAGATCTGTACACAGAGGGGAGAGAGGAACCGGCGTCATCTTGACCCGGGTTTGTTTACAAGTGATCGCTCCGTCATTTGACGGAGCAATCACATTGTAAACGGCCGACAGGTGCACCAAGATGACCTCTGCTCCGAAGCTAGGCCGGAGCCGCGGCCATCTTGGTGCACCAAGATGGCCGCCGCTCCGGAGCTAGGCCGAAGCCGCGGCCTTTCCTAAGGCCGAGGCCGCGGACGGCTCCACGGATCGCGGCGAGTAATTGCGGTAACGCCACCCCAGTAATGGGAACGGCGTTACCGCGAGGGGAAGAGTAATCAGTTAGATTACTCATTACCCTCTAAAGTAACGGCGTTACGTAACGCCGTTTACTTTAATCGCGTTTCTTACATCACTGCCTCTCACATACACCCCAGTTCTGATAAAACACCCCCACTCTGGTCATACCCCCCACATACCCCCCCTTTCTTAGCACCCACCCATATTCCCCACTTTGATCACAAATCCCTACATACCCCCCCACTCTAATTACACCCCCCACATACCCCCACAACTCTAATCACACCCCCACATACCCCCTCCACTTCCCGCTCAAATTAAAAATAAGTGCAGCACTACTCACTGAATAGGTTAGCATACATAGAGTATCACTTTACCTCCCATGGTGCTGCTCATGGGATGAAGGTTTTAGCTGAATGTGCTGAAATTGGGCATGAGTGTCTATTCCTACCGAATGGTGACAGTGTCAAAAATAAACATTTCAGTTAAAAATCAAAGCAATTTGAAACATGATATAATTTGCTTTTTTTTTTTTATATATTACATTTCTAAAGCTTTTTTCTCAATACCAAAGGCAGAATAAAAGTTACAAATGTGCATTCTATCACCATTGTTCTTTACCCATAAATAATAACACATTAACCTATTAAGCAGTAACTATTACTCAGACAGACTGGCGTCCCAGAGCACTGATTTTGCTGCTTGTACATCACACAAAATAGTTGTCTAGGAAGGTCCCTTTCCTCTTAGGTGAAACAAATTTAATTGCCAGCAAGCTGTCATTTCCTTGTGTAATTGAAGCATCAGTCACTACAAATGAGAACGGAATTTTACTATAGTTATGTGCAATTTGAAATCTATCATAACAGCGAAATTCTCCTGTAACTACACACGCTAATACATTTTACTGATCTTATTAGTTAAACAAGGGAATGTATAGCACACATCAAGTGTGCGGAGGAAGCAGGAGTAGATGAATTGATGCAATCTAGTATTCTTTCTCCCCAGGGATTTCATAGATAAAAAATATGTGAAATTAGGCAAAAATTGAAAAAAGCACTTAAACTAATAATAATATAGGACCCTTCTTCTACTGCTGGAAAGCAATATTTCTCAGATCTGCCAGTTCTAACACTACATTGTAATTAGCCTCTTAGAAATGTGTAGGGCTCCAATATAGATGTCCATTAATAACCACTGATGTTGGAAAGGCTGTTCCGCCTACACGTGCTGTTTAATTATGCTTAGAGTTCTTCATTTAAACAGACAATTACGAAAAACAGGTGGCTTCTAACTCACAGATAATGAATAGATGAATTTCAGTACATTTTCCTATTCCCCAATGTTTGCTTTTTCATTCTTTCTCTGCAATGCATTTTTTTCCCTCTCTACAGCTCTGTTTGCTCTTATCAGTTATGGTGTTAATCAGGACTCTCTGACTTTTTCGGTGATTAATCCTTTTGGAGCCTAAGGGACCTGCAATACATTTCCAGGCAAAAAGAAACCTTTTAATAATGTGCTGAGATGCTTAAACTTTTTATGGCGATGATGCTTAGCAGTGCTCTACTTTGATAAAGGACCCTCGTTTAATGTGGAGCAAATGGGTTAAAACTGCGTGTAGCTCTGCCAAACGAAAAGCATGATGTATATATACTGTAAAGTAGGAGATGGTTATCCAAAAACAGAATCTGGCGGCTAATATGCAGTGAAATTAACTCTCAAAAATGTCTGTACCATAAATATTATAAAAACTCAGATACTTCGACAAAGACCTTAGAACTGAAACTGGTAATGTGGAATCTAACACCTGTTTACTGTGCTAGGAAATTGTTTTATTGAAGGTTTGCAGCTGCAATTCAACCAATTTGATTTCAACTAATTGCCTTTAATGTTTCAAAAAAGTTAGAAAACACATTATCCAGGTAAATACTTATTTCAGAATTCTCTGATGAATGCAGCTAGCCCTACAGTGGTAGTGTGATCAATGAATGTGCTGACATTTTTTTAATTCTAATTTCTTCAATATAGAAAATTCCACAAACTCAGATTTTAAAATAAAATGGCATTGAAGTCCATGGGGGACTATTTTTGGTAATTTGGAGGTCTGTAATACAAGATATTGTCTTCTACATGGCACAGGAAGCCCCCACAAACACAGATATGGGAGAACTTTGCAAATGCAACTATCCCAAAAAAATAAATAAAAATGGATGCAGGGGAAAAGCAGCTCTTTAATATAACTTCAATGGCTACAAGGGAAACACACAAATCCTTTAAATCAGTAATCCCTACACCATCAAGTCAAGACCCAAATTGAGTCTTGATGGGACATCATGACTGTGTAATACACTTAGCCTAGTTTGCCATGTTTGTTCTTGAGCCCCAACACTGTAATCTTTTAATTTTTTATTAGGGTCCATGGATTAAAACAATTAGGAACTCTGCTTTAAATTAAATTGCAACTAAAATTTTTTTTTTTTAAAGAGAAGTTCAGGATTTAAAAAAGTTAACGTTTATACTAACATAGGTGGATTTAGCACCAATCCAATGCTGCATCTGTCCGCCGCCGCTGATCGCTCAGTTCTCCCCCTCCACTCTGAGCAGAGAGCTATGACTGTCAGTTGGACAGTCACTGGAGCACTGTGCTGTGGAGGGGCAGAAGGGGGTGGCTGATGCTCTCGGCAGAAGCTTTGGCCATACTTCCCTGTAAATGTTAACAGGTAGGCTTTTATTATAGGAGACATTCTGTTAGTGAACTTCATAAAGAGTGTCTAAGAATGCTTCCACATCACAAATGTTGGCGTGGGTGAAAGATTCATATACCTGTTATAAACAGGTACATGAATTTGGGGAATGCATCACGTGTAGAGGAACACTGAGGCCGGAATATCTATCCTCTGTGCAGCTGTGTTCCTCCTGCCACTGCAGCTGTCACACAACAGTAACGCAGTGGGGCAGTTTTGAAGCAGGGTTGGCAGGGTAAGATTCACAGACACAAGTTCTGCTCCACTTGTGATTGACAGCAGGCAGTGAGCAGATCCTAGACAACCTGTTAGTGGCTATAGAATCTATCCACTGCCTGCTGTCAATAACAAGGAGAGAGCGAACCTGATGGGGAACTAGTGTCTTAGCTTCCCATTCAGGGTCTGCCCACTGTATCATCACTGGTTGTTAGGAGGCCGTTGTCTGTGAAGCTGGCAACATCCAGGCACTCTGCTGGTCTTAATAACCTCTAGTTTTGTTATCTACAAACTGGAGGTAATTCTTTTTGAATTTGGTGCATATTAAAAACTACATAAAGCTACCACCTGTGTTGGTAAAGCTACCAAATCTGGGGCAGATTTCTGGGACCATAGTACCAGAAAAGTGTTATCAATTTATTAAATTCCCCCTAGTATATATTTTCTGCCATAACAACTTCTGCTTTGCCTTCTAACCCTTTTGTTATGGTTGTAAACCGAGCCGCACATGCACAGCTCATTGTGAAATCTCAGCATTCTTTACTGGGGCAAATTATGCTAAAAAAGTAAGGTCATCTCAGGGATTCCGATCAAGGTGACCAAAGAAGCCACTTTGGGAGGTCTGTGGGCCATAATGTGGAAATATTTTGTGCATAATTGAACATGAAGAAAAGCTCAGCCACCACCATGATGACTTTAGTTATACTTTAATTATTAGCCGAGACAAAATGTAGACTGCCATTGCTGAACTCTTATTTGAAAATACTAACTGCCTAGCTGTTATATTGGTCCAAAGGTTTCAATACTTAATCAGTCACAAACAGAATCAAGTATGTAGATATAGATTTCTGACCTCCATTCTTGTTTCAGGACAGTAACTCAGAAAGTACTGAAACCAGTGACAGAAAGCCAATTAGCATTTTGAAAAGGAAGTGAGCCATTATAGCCTCTGTATTTATTGCTGTTTTTTTTATCTGCACATTTTATTGAAATGTAACAAAGTGACATTTCATTAGATTCTCTTGGTCGTGGTGTAATGTTGTGGGTTGTGTTACACAATGCTGCTCTGAAAAGAAGGACAGCGTGCAGTTTTTTTTTTTTACAGTGCACACCAGCATAGCCTGATAGTGTGAACTTACATGATCTGGAGCAAGGCTTTTTGTCTTATGTATGCATTGGGACTGCATTGGACAAAGCTGTGCAAACCAATACATCTGGTGTGAATGGGGCCTAAAAGAACATAATATGTCAATGGCAAAGAGAGATAGCAAAGGGACTTCATAAAGATATATCATTAAGAATGTTACCCCATAAATCAAGTTCTGGTATTTTCAAGATTTACCTCACATTTTTTGCAACACTGTGATCAGTGGTGGAAATATTATATTTATTTATGTATTTTCTACAAACTGTTTTCAAAGTTAACCAGTACTTGGTTCCACTGAGGTAAACTAGTCTTGGGTAGAGATGAGCCTGGGCGTCCCCCAACCTCACCTTTACTCAAACTCCAAACTCACACCCTTTTTTCACTCCAATGAGCTGCAGAATGGGTTGTTCCTTTCAAGCCGCCCTCCTCCTTTTTTTTTTTACTTAGGCTGCGAGACGAGAATGACTGGGCCCTCAGCTCATTGTAAAGTAAATAAAGAGTAAATAAATAAAGTAAAGTAAATAAAGAGTGCAAACTCGGAGTTCAGCGGAAGCTTCAGCTCATCTCATGCCCATGCCTGTACTTAGGTTCACTTGCTTTCGGGATGGGGGGGGAGGGGCGTTCAGAGAGAGCAGACAAAATTGGGATCATCAGAACTATGTGTAGCGGCCATAACCCTCAGAGGGGCGGCCTTGTCTTTTGGGCTTACCGGTTACCTCCGCTTGGCTTGTCGATGAATATCCAGGAGTTCCCAGGGTTAGTACCCAACAACTTTGAATGCTGACACAATAAAAGTAATTTTGAAGGTTTTTATTCTTGCAGTGGTAACATCCAACAAAACACAGTCTCAGATAGGAATAGAGGGAAAGGGTGAAGAAACTTAGGCTCCTTGAACTGCTGACATCCACAAATGTCTTTAATCAAACCCAGAGAGTAGCCAATCGCAGCTGGGTACTTCAATGCCAGACAAACCTCTCGCCAGAGGTATGGCAGCTGACAATGTGATCCGGAAACTTGTTAAAAGTCTCTGACACAGAATGAACTTGCAACCGAAGGTGAATAGGAGTCTTTCCCACAGTACCTGGAACTTTCTCTGTCTCCTTGGCAGCACTGGAAGTGTGGATTCTTTAGTGTCCATACAACTCAGCAACCAGGCTCCTCTTGAGATGCCAGCTTGTTGGCCCTTCTCCGAAGAGTCCTCCCCCGGTGATCTATACGAGCTATGGTGCCCCTCCAATAATGAGAGCAAACAAGGATGCCTTGAATCCTCCTTCATTTACTGGGCCTTGGGCTAACCGACTCCGAGACTCGGGAACAGACAGATCCCTGCCCCAGACAATGCGGGTCTGTGGGGCTAGTCAAACTGACCATGTTTGCGGGACAGCAAGTGCTCCTAAACCCGGGACCCCTCGCGGGGCTACCCCAGTCCAGAACCAGGAAACAGGACTGCAGCCAAACCCCGAACATGTGACTTCAGCACCTTAAGTACCCTTCCCTAGACTACTCAGCGGGGCCAGGCGCACCCACTGATTGGCTCCAGGGAAGACTGATACCTAAGATGTCCAACCAGGCCGGGTTTTAGGCCTGTCATGTGTACCTCACTGCACCCATGACCAGACAGAACCCTAGTACAGCCCAGCCAAACTGATGCCAAAGTTAACCTGCACAATTAACCCTCAGAACCCCATTACTGTTCTGAGGGAAAAAAAAAATCCACATATAGCGCACACTTGTGAAAATGTAGACATAATAGGATAATAGGGTTTTTATTTTGCTCTGAAAATCAAGTGAACATAAGTGAGGTTACCTTGGGGGACAACCAGGCACCTGTATTTCAGACAATGGCATTTTCCAGCAGCCAGCTATTTATCTTAATATCACATACTCTTTTGAAGTTAATGAAAGTGAGAACAAATAAACAGCTGTATTATTTTCAGTGCACTAGCAACTGTCTATTCACAAAGGGAACAAAAAGGCTTGTGACAGGTTCTCTTTGATCCACACACTAAAGTATGGCTTATCTTATAGCATTCTCAAAAACATTCAGTGCTCTGATTTAGTTTTGTCACGAGTCCCTGTCTTCTCTCATTGTGCAAACAGGATCACTCACTGGATAATTTTGACCTCATATAAACATATGCAGGTTAATACAAGCTTGCTTCTGTTTGATTTTCTGTTTTTCATTCTGGCCTCCTGCTGGTAAGGATTGTATTTTACTATCCTGACTCCTACAGGTACAGTGGTGTGAAAAAGTGTTTGCCCCCTTGTGAAAAAGTGATTGCCCCCTAAACCTAATAACTGGTTGGGCCACCCTTAGCAGCAACAACTGCAACCAAGCGTTTGCGATAACGTGCAATGAGGCTGTTACAGCGTCCTGGAGGAATTTTGGCCCACTCATCTTTGCAGAATTGTCCTAATTCAGTTACATTAGAGGGTTTTCGAGCATGAACGGCCTTTTTAAGGTCATACCACAACATCTCAATAGGATTCAGGTCAGGACTTTGGCTAGGCCACTCCAAAGTCTTCATTTTGTTTTTCTTCAGCCATTCGGTGGTGGACTTGCTGGTGTGTTTAGGATCATTGTCCTGCTGCAGAACCCAAGTTCGTTTCAGCTTGAGTACATGAACAGATGGTCGGACATTCTCCTTCAGGATCTCTTGGTAGACAGCAGAATTCATAGTTCCTTTTATCACGGCAAGTCTTCCAGGTCCTGAAGCAGCAAAACAGCCCCAGACCATCACACTACCACCACCATATTTTACTGTTGGTATAATGTTCTTTTTCTGAAATGCAGTGTTCCTTCTACGCCAGATATACTTGGACACACACCTTCCAAAGAGTTCCACTTTTGTCTCATCGGTCCACAGAATGTTGTCCCAAAAGTCTTGGGGATCATCAAGATGTGTTGTGGAGAAATTGAGACGAGCTTTGATGTTCTTTTTGCTCAGCAGTGGTTTTCTCCTTGGAACTCTGCCATGCAGGCCATTTTTGCCCAGTCTTTTCCTGATGGTGGAGGCATGAACGCTGACCTTAACTGAGGCAAGTGAGGCCTGCAGTTCCTTGGACGTTGTTGTGGGGTCTTTTGTGACCTCTTGGATGAGTCGTCGCTGCGCTCTTGGGTAATTTTGGGCGGCCGGCCACTCCTGGGAAGGTTCACCACTGTTCCATGTCTTCGCCATTTGTGGATAATGGCTCTCACTGTGGTTCGCTGGATTCCCAAAGCTTTGGAAATGGCTTTATAACCCTTTCCAGACTGATAGATCTCAAACACTTTTTCACACCACTGTATACTTTACCACCCCAACCTGCCCTGTACTATTAGATCTATAAGTGTGCATATACAGTATCTCACAAAAGTGAGTAAGCCCCTCACATTTTTGTAAATATTTTATTATATCTTTTCATGTGACAATACTGAAGAAATTACACTTTGCTACAATGTAAAGTAGTGATTGTACAGCTTGTATAACAGTGTAAATTTGCTGTCCCCACAAAATAATTCAACACACAGCCAGTAATGTCTAAACCGCTGGCAACAAAAGTAAGTACACCCCTGAGTGAAAATGTCCCAATTGGACCAAATTAGCCAATTTCCCTTCCCGATGTAATGTAACTCGTTAGTGTTAGTGTTTAGGTCTCAGGTGTGCTAAATTTGGTGTTATCGCTCACACTCTTTCATACCGGTCACTGAAAGTTCAACATGGCACCTCTTGACAAAGAACTCTCTGAGTATCTGAAAAAATAAAATATTGCTCTACATAAAGATGGCCTAGGCTATAAGATTACCAAGACCCTGAAACTGAGCTGTAGCACGGTGGCCAATACCATACAGTGTTTTAACAGGACAGGTTACACTCAGAACAAAGAAGTTGAGTGCACATGCTCAGCATCATATCCAGAGGTTGTCTTTGGGGAAATAGAAGTATGAGTGCTGCCAGCTTTAATGAAGTGTGTCTTGCCTATCGTCAAGCATGGTGGTGGGAGTGTCATGGTCTGGGGCTGCATGAGTGCTGCTGGCACTGGGGAGCTAAAGTTCATTAAGGAAACCATGAATGCCAACATGTACTGTGACATACTGAAGCAGAGCAGAATCCCCTCCCTTTGAAGACTGGGCCGCAGGGCAGTGTTCCAACATGATAATGACCTCAAACACACCCCCCAAAATGACCACTGCCTTGCTAAAGAAGCTGAGAGTAAAGGTGATATACTGGCCAAGCATGTCTCCAGACCAGTGATGTAAGTAACTCAGTTAAAATAAACGGAGTTACTTAACGCAGTTACTTTAGAGGGTAAAGAGTAATCTAACTGATTACTGTTCCCCTCATGGTAACGCAGTTCCCATTACTTGGGCACCGTTACCGCAACTACATCTACCACCCGGGAGGCCCGCCGTGGCCGCGCTGCCTGGCCGTTCGTTCCACCGCGGAGAGGGGGGCATTCACCCGCTGAGCTGAGAAGAGGCTGAGACTCAGAGAGACTGTCTGGACCGCCCCATCCCACCCCGCCTATCCAGAGAGAGAGAATGTAGGGATGTGGGGCGGACACTGAAAAATTAAGTCAGCCGACCAGCTGACACCAATCGAGTGAAGGGGAGGGTCTCTCTCTCTCTCCCCATGAGGATAGGCATCCCTGGAGGCATTCAAGTAAGTGACTGTCTGACGGTTCGAATTGCAGTGCAATCGATCCATCCCAAGTCCTCCACCACCTCTGTTTCTTACTGATCCCATTCTTACCCACCCACCATCACTTCTAAAACATGATGGGGGGATAGGGTAGGGATGAGATCAGTGGTGGTAGGGGATGGGATTAGTAAGAGGCAGAGGTGGTGGTGGGAGAGGATGGCACCACCACCGCTGCCACCCCCCCAAGTACCACCGCTGCCTGCCATCCCCCCCCAAGTACACCACCACTGCCACCCCCCCCAAGTACCACCGCTGCCACCCCCCCAAGTACTGTACACAACCACCACTGCCACCCCCCCAAGTACACCACCACCACTGCCACCCCCCCAAGTACCACCGCTGCCACACCTCAAGTACCACCGCTGCCACCTCTCAAGTACCACCGCTGTCACCCCCTCAAGTACCACCGCTGCCACCCCTGTCACAGTTACTTTGCTGAGTAACTAAAGATATAATAAAATATTTACAAAAATGTGAGGGGTGTACTCACTTTTGTGAGTAAACATGTGCTTTCTTTGTGCATCAACACATGTTTTTGGTGTATTTTTCATTTTAGGATTTGGAGCGGATAACATTCAAGTGACACTAAACTCTGGTATATTAAAAAGAAAAGAATCTATTCATGTATGTATTCTTAACTCAAAAATGTACTTTCTATTTCTGTCAGCCTCATCCAAATTCCATTTTTTTTGCTGCTGTGAGCTGTCTAGGATGGCTACGTTCATTCTCCATGGTCTTGCCATGTTTAGAAACTTAGCCACACTCTCTTGCTTGCGCCCAACAGGTAGACTATGGGGTTTGTAGTGTGCATAGAGCAGTGCACACGACCACAACTAATGTGCTGCTACTTCCAAACAAATGGAAGTGAGGGGGGGAAAGAAGTTCTGGAACACAGAGGATGGTACCAGGAGGCAAAAAAAAACACAAACAATTTCACCAAAAAAAAGATTACAGGGCCACCAAGCAGTGAATCATATGGATTACTGTTGAAAAATAAGGATATTTTTTGTGTCACTTTTATAGAAAGGAACCAAGGCTTATTAAAAACCATTGCTAATGCATCAAAATGCATGTGATATACATTTTGATGCATTGCTATTGAGTTTTATGGGAGTCTTAATGCACTAAAACCCAGAAAAAAAAGAACACATGTTTTTTAAAACCCACTGCATTGCAGCATTGAGATGAGAATAGACAATATTTTTATTATAGGAAAGTAGAACACATGTCTTTTAGCAAGTTATAATGCATGTGTTAAAATGAAAAAGTGCAAATGGGCCCTAAAGGTTTATAAATATTCCATTCATTTTTGAAGCTACTGTATGCTGCATTATGATCGCTAGTTATTTAGTAGTAACATAATCCAAGGAGTGATTCCTTTTGTAATGCTATTGCGCAGAGCTGCCCTGAACCTCCTATTCTGGTGTTCCCAGGGGGCTCTCTAGTCTCCCTCTCTCCTCTGTGCAACATGATAGCAAGCCGCTTGCTATGGGGGTGCATGTGCAGGCTTTCTCCTGGCCTGGGCTGTGTGCGTCCATAGACATACACAAAACGGCTTGGCCCTCCCCCACTCTCTGCTCACGAAATTTGTCTGACAGCAACAGGAGCTAATGACTCCCACTGCTCTCAGCAAAGCCTGTGAGACCAAGATAAGGAGAGGAGAGAAAACCTGCAGTCAGGCACTGGATCAAATACAAGAGTTGGGTAAGTGTCAGGCCAATTTCTGGGCAATTTTTAGGCATTTTGCCAAAGCACCTCGAAGAAACCTGAAGGCACCCTGGTTGAAAAAGGCTGTTCTAGAAACTTGATTTTACATCAAGGTAAAGAACTAGTTAAGATATCAGTGAGGCTTTAATAGTTGCGCAGGAAGCTGAATGATACACCTGATCTTAGGTTAATTGGACCAGATTAGGTTTAAAAGTTCAGTTCTCGCAGCAAAAAAAAAAAAAAAACTGGGAATCACAGGCTTGTTGCTATGACAGCAAGTATAATCTGCAGTTGAAAAAAATCTATTAATGCCTGTTTAGTGGAACTTTCAATTGTTTTCCATAAGGCAGTGCAAATAGAAGTAGAGATATGTCAGATGCACTTACCCATGAATACAGACCAAACCTAACTTGAAGAAACAATGGGGGACATAGTGCCCCAATTAGACGCAAACCAAACTGCCTTTTATTTAGCAAAGTCTATGTGACAGTATTTCTGGCGTCAGCGACATATTTGCAAAGGTCTGAGTTAATACTAAAGCTATAACAGATTTTTACAAAAGTTCATAAGGCTACATTCAGACGACCGAATAGCATCAGCTTGTAAGGGGGCTTGTGATTAGGCAAATGTTTTTTGTTTAATCAAAAATAAAGTTTATTGAGCAGAAAAGTCAATACAGGATGTTATACAACAAGTTTCGGGTGCAACAGGAACCACAATGTGTTAATAGGATATACAAGTTCTGTCGGACATACATTTCTAGGTCTACTGTTAGCTTCACCTCATTCCTTTTGCATACAAACATTAGTGTACACATGTCTACTTTCATTAGACCCTGGGGATAATGGCAGATTGGTGCTACGGCCTGATTTTTAAGTGTTACGTAAGCCCTAGGCTACACATGTGGAGGAGTCTCCTATTCATCTATCCCAGATCTTTTGAAATTTGCCTGGGCATCTGCGGTGGGAGTAGAGGATTTTTTTGTAAGGTAGTGTGAGGTTCACAGCCCTCGGATTGTGGGCGAGGTGGGTCTAAGCCATAGTTATTTGCATTCTGGCAGTGAAGAGAGTTTCCTGCAGGAACGTTGTAAGGTATTTCTCTTCCTCAGGTAGGGGGAGGAGACCAAGTATGCATTGGCATGGGCAAAGTGTTAGGGGGGAACCCATGTGGTCATGGAGGAATTTGACAACCTGTGTCCAATATTGTTGGATGGGTGGGCAAAACCATATGAGGTGATAGAAAGTGCTGTTGGCATCGCCACATCTGGGGCATGTCGGGTCAGTGTTTGCTTTGTATTTAGAGAGTCGGGCAGGAGTGATGTACGACTTGTGGAGAATATAGAGGTGCGTAAGTCTGTCGGAGAGTTTGGTTGACACTTTTTTGGGTGTTTCTAAAATTTCCCCCCATTGTTCATCTTCAATATCCCCGAGGTCTGCCTCCCACTTTGTCTTTAGCCGATATTCGTGAGCTGTAGCTCTGGGGGTAAGGAGTTGTGTGTAGAGGAGAGATATCAGTTTCTTAGGGTCGTCTCCTAGTACCATGTCCGTCAGGGTCACTATTTCTAGCGGTGGGGTAAGGTTTCCGAACTGAGACTGGACGGCGTGGCAAACTTGTAGGTAACAGAAGAATGTATGGTTGGGGAGATCAAATTCTTCTTTAAGGATTTGGAACGTCTTAATTGTGCGTCCAGTGAAGAGTTGGGATAGATATACAACCCTCTTGATTATCCATATTTTGTGATCTGGTACAGTTAATAATTCTGTGAGGAGAGGGTTTTCCCATAGTGGTGTGTGGGCGTGTAAGGGGGCGGCCCCCGTAGTGGCAAGTGCCAAATCTTGTTGTGATGTTTTATCATGTGTCATTTATCCCCTAATCGTGAGAGGCCCTGATGCTTAAAAAATAGTAATTGGAAAGGGTGGGCTACTACCGTGTTTCCCCGATAGTAAGACACCCCCGATTGTAAGACGTATCGGGAGTTTCAGAGGGGTCAGCTAATATAAGCCGTACCCCGAAAGTAAGACATATGTCTTACTTTCGGGGAAACACGGGGGATTTGCCTCCAGTGATGGAAGGGAACAATGAGTGGGGGGGGGGGGGGGGGCCCCCCCCCGGGGGGGGGGGGGGTGCCAGGCCAGTGCCCTCCCCCTCCGACTGAAGAGACAGCGCCGTTTTCAGGGCTCGAGTCCAGGGGGAACGCCGTTCCCTTTGCAGGACCAGAGCCGCCGCCAGAGCCGAATGAGATGCATGCAGAGTAGCGCAGGAAGCGTCTATCTGTCATACGTTTTCTCTCATGTCACTCAGCGCTGCTCGCTCCCCGGCGGCCCCTCCTCTCTTCTCGTCAATCCCCATTGGCTTGAGACATCATCTGGGATAGACGAGAAGAGAGGAGGGGCCGCCAGGGAGCGAGCAGCGTGACATGAGAGAAAACGTATGACAGACAGACGCTTCCTGCGCTACTCTGCATGCTCGCAAGTAAGATCCCCAGATGTGCCCTGTAATGTGCCCCATGCCCTGATGCCCTAATGTGCCCCATGCCCCATAATGTGCCCAGATGTGCTATGTGCCCCATAATGTGCCCAGATGTGCTATGTGCCCCATAATGTGCCCAGATGTGCTATGTGCCCCATAATGTGCCCAGATGTGCTATGTGCCCCATAATGTGCCCTGATGTGCTATGTGCCCCATAATGTGCTATGTGCCCTATAATTTTCCCTGATGTGCCCCATAATATGCCCAGATGTGCCCCGAGCCGACAATTTTTTCCCAATATAAGACATACCCCGAAAGTAAGACATAGTGGGGCTTTTAGGGATAAAAAGAAAGTAAGACACTGTCTTACTTTCGGGGAAACACGGTACATCTGTGGCCACCATACACACCAATGTGGAGTATCTAATTTTTTCGTGCCTGTTGAGGTAATAGAATTGGGACAGTTGGGAGGCGAGGTAGTATAATGCCAGGTCAGGTAGGGCAGTGCCGCCCAGGTGGACAGGGCATTTAAGGGTCTGCCATGCCAGTTTGTGCCTGGAGGAGCCCCATACAAATGCATTGATGATAGATTCCATATTTCTGAACATGCGGGCTGGAACATAGAGTGGGGCATGCCAGAAAAGGTAGAGTAATTTGGGGAGAAGAATCATCTTCACTAGGTTAAGATGGCCCATGACCCCAAGAGGGAGTCTGGATCAGACCTGGGTTCTGCGTGTAAGTAGCTTGAAGAGTGGTTCTAAGCTTGATCGTATATAATCCGTGAGGGAGCGGGAGCATTGTACGCCTAGGTATTTGATTTGGCTGGTTCGCACCAGGGGTAGAGCAGCCTGTGTGTCTGTGGGGGCATTGATGTCTATGGGGAGAATTTGAGATTTGGACCAGTTTATCTGGAGTCCCGAGAAAGCGCCAAAGCGCTGGATCAAATGGAGGGCCGCCGTCAGGGAGGGACCTGCGTCTTCCAAGTAATGCAGCATGTCATCAGCGTAGAGGCTGATCACCTCCGTCACTTGGCCCATGCGGAGGCCCCGAATGTCAGGTTGCGCCCTAATGGCAATGGCCAAGGGTTCCACAGCCAATGCATACAGCATGGGTGACATAGGACAGCTTTGCCAGGTTCCTCGGGACAGTGGGTAGGAGCTAGATATTTGACCATATACTTGAATGCGGCAGTGGCGGCTTGGTAGAGGAGCTGGAGCCACTTGACAAATCTGGGGCCAAAGAATCAAAGGTAGCTCCATTCCACCAAATGAAACGCCTTGGCGGCATCAAGGCTAACTACCACCCTTGTGCCGGCATTGTCATGTGGGGCTTGGAGATTCATGAATAACCTTCTAAGGTTGAATGCCGTGTTCTTATTGGGCATGAAGCCAGTTTGATCGGCATGGATGAGGCTGAGTATTACCTTGTTTAGTCTGAGGGCAAGGATTTTGGCTAATATTTTAACGTCCAATTGTAGGAGGAAGATGGGGCGGTATGATTCGGGATACAGAGGGTCTTTGCCTGGCCTCGGAATAAGGACAATTAGGGCCTCACTCATGGTGCGTGGGAGCGTACTGGTTTCATATATGTGGGAGTATAATGCGTGAAGTCTGAGAAGTAGGGTTTCTTAAAATTGGGAATAGAATTCCAGGGGAAGGCCGTCAGAGCCAGGGGCTTTGGACGGTGGCAGGCATGCTATAGCTTCCGCTATGCACTCTTCTGTAATGGGGGCCTTAAGGAGGTCTACCTGGGAATCTGTAAGGGAGGGGAATTCTACATCTTGTAGAAGGGCGTGCAATTCAGTCGGGGGGCGGTTGGCCCTGGAGGTGTACAAGTCAGCATAAAAGCGTCTGAACTCCTGGGCTACCAGTGCTGGGTCTGTAAGGATGGGCCCCGTTTCGGACCGGAGTTGGACCACTACTGGGGAGCTATGGTCTAGGTGGGCCATATATGCTAAAAGCTTTCCCGCCCGCTGTCCATGCTCGTATATTTTTTGTTTGCTAAAGAAGATGCCTTTCTTGGCTTGTTCGAAGTGTAGATGGTCTGTAAGTCTGGTTTGTAGGCGTAGTTTAGCTGAATTTGAGGCCGTGGGATTAGCAAGGAACACCTGCTCAAGAGAGTCCAGTGTTTCTTCAGCTTGTTTTAGGACGTTTGAAGGAGGCTGTGACAGACCTAGCCGGGACACAGGCTTTTTGAGAGGACTACATGCTAGCCTCCTGCCAGCTGATCACGGGCCCCCCAAAATACACTCTCTGTATATGCATTTGGCATTGGAAATGGACTGGCATCTGGCGCCTTGTGTCCCATTCAATGTCATGAACTCGGGCCACCTGTCCGTTGTGTGGGTGAGGCTGGTCTGGCTTGTAAGGTGTATTCCACACACTGTCAGATGCTAATATCGTCAACTCCAGACAGCCTGTCTGTTGCCTTGTGTAATTCTAAAGAATATTTCACCTATTGTTGTATGTGCTAATTAACCCTGCAATTGAATGATGGAGCCAGTGTTGATTGAGATAATTAGCTCATGCTAATTAGGTTAGGCTTGTCATCTGGCTGTATATATGTGTGACATGTAAAATAAAAATTAATTCCTGATGTACCCTACACTGGTGTTGTCTGTGACTGGGTAAGCTAAGGGGTCTTGGATTGTGTGGTACCGGACAGAGGAAGCAGTTACGGCGGACATATTGGGTACGAGGTCCGTCACAATGGCTGGCAGCGGTGGGATCGTGCTTCCTTGTCGTGAACACATCCAAACCATCACCTGGATCCAAGGCCCGGATAGCAGAGGTACAGATACGTCATCATGGAAGAGGAATTCGGAAGGAGGTTGCGAGAGATGCGGATACAGCACAGAGGACCAGTATCGGTGCAGGTCCTGCTGGGATGGTATGATACTGTTCGCCTACAACTCTGGAAAGAAGCGCTAGCCTGTGAGCAGCGACACCAGGGAAAAGTTCTCCCCTCCATCCATGTAAGGTACGAATGAAGTACGAATGTTGTTATTGGGGGAACAACCGAAGCAGGAGTGGACAGCTGAGTTAAGCAGGCTGATCCGGGCAGAAATGCTTTGGACGAGAGCTACAGAGCCCTCCGGTGGTATGTAGCCCAAGTGTGCCCGTGGACAGCGGATGACAGGCCCACGGAAGGCTTTGATTATAATGGCCTGGGATTGTTGTACTGGAGGCTGTCCGAGGACCCCGACTTTGGGAGTGATCTGGAGTGGCGTTTGGAGGAAATAATGGAGCACAGAGAGCAAAGATTGAACGTCTCGGAAGTGCTCTGGGCACAGGAAGATTTGGAGTTCCTGGCCGCTCAGGAATGGGAGCTGGAGATTGCCTACATACAGCTGCTAGACACTGCTCAGCAGCAGGGTGGGGCTCCCTTTGCCTGGGACTATGAGGAAATACCAGCAGACAGCTCTGAAATCCTGGCTGAAGAGTCGGCAAAGTGGCATAGTAACAGAGTGCTTTGCCCACCTGCCCCCGCAGCTATGGACGCGGAGGTCTTATGGCGGATGCAGGAAGTGCTGACAACAGGGCAGAGCTCTGCTAACCTCTGCCCAGCACCGATGGCATCTTCTAGGTTCCACGGACAGGTGGTGAACCTCTATCCCCAGCCATCAGTTGTAGAGACTGGGGATTTAATAGACTTTTCTGCTGAGGAAAAACAACCTCATGAGCCTCCATCAGAAGAGCTGGTATTAGGGCCAAACTTCACTGAGCTCTGCCCAGCACCAACGGCAGTATCCGTGGAGTTACAAGGAACTTCTCCAGCTGAAGCGCAGGTCACCGGACAGAGGGTCCAAGACCTCTGCCCCACACCGGTGGCAGTTATGGAGGCTCAGGGTGAGAAGGTGGCAATCACTTCCCAGCAGCAGATACAGGGGGAGAAGGGAGAGGAGGTGTTTGTCGTCCCTCCCCAACAGTTGGCCAGGGTGGAGAAAGCGATCTTTCCTCCCCAGCAAAGATTTGTGCACCTGGGAGACAGTACCAGAGACATGTTGTCCCAGCAGCCAGATGAGGGAATGGAAAAGGAAGCCAGCCTCCTGCCCCAATGGTTTGCCAGAGCGGAGGATGTGGAGTCCCCAGCAGAAGTGCTGGCAACAGGGCAGAGTGCTACCCACCTCTGTCCAGCACCAGCAACAACTGTGGAGTTCCAGGGAGCTGGGGCAGTCGGCCTCTCTCCCCAACAGTTAGCTGGAGGAGATGATGTAGGGAAGCTCCTACACCCACCTGAACTGCTGGCAACGGAACAAAGTGCTGCTGGCCTCTGCCCACAACTAACAGAGGGCAGATTTCCTGTAAAGGGGGA
The DNA here is from genome assembly GCA_028564925.1 of Lithobates sylvaticus. Lineage (NCBI taxonomy): Eukaryota > Metazoa > Chordata > Amphibia > Anura > Ranidae > Lithobates > Lithobates sylvaticus. The sequence continues at coordinate 120,617,146 of CM053031.1, forward strand.
TGGGACTGCAGTCCCCACCTGTATACCCCAGGGATGCTGGGCTGTCGGCCCAGATCCCCAACAGCATGATGGAGTGAGCCCAGTCACCCTGTCTTCTCTCCAGCGGCTGAAAAGACTCCAGGGAGAAGGGCCAGTCCAGGCCTCTCCCCAGCGGCGGATATGTTCTATGAGAGAGGCAGAAGTTGGCTGGGTGAGTCGTGCTCTGTTTGGAACAATTTGTTTGGGATACTGTGTGGATCCCAGCATTAGAGGACTGGAGCCCAGTGTTGATTGAGATAATTAGCTCATGCTAATTAGGTTAGGCTTGTCATCTGGCTGTATATATGTGTGACATGTAAAATAAAAATTAATTCCTGATGTACCCTACACTGGTGTTGTCTGGTGACTGGGTAAGCTAAGGGGGTCTTGGATTGTGTGGTACCGGACAGAGGAAGCAGTTACGGCGGACATATTGGGTACGAGGTCCGTCACAGAGGCTTTGTGTCTATTTATGCGGTTTGACAGTATCATGCGAGCATAAAGTTTGAAGGCCTCCCAAATCAAACCAGTCGAGGCCGATCCCGCATTAAACTGGAAGTACTGAGTCCACTCTCGCTGGACGGCCTCCAAATCTGTGAGGACCGTGAACCAGAACGGGTTCAGTCTCCAGATGCGGGACAGCGGGGCAGAGGGCGGGGGTGAAAACACTGAATGTGCGTTCTGGGGGGTAATGGTAAGGGCAGTCAAAGGGGGGCCAGGAAAGAAACCAGGCCGAGGCCTTCTCACAGTTAGCAGCATGGATGATGTTGATGCAGGATGTTGGGCCTCGGTTCAGCGGACATCAGTGGAGACATGCAGGCAGCCAAGGCGTTGCGGGTGCAGCGGCGTCCCGCCTCTCCAGCCATGGGATTACTGCTGAGGGGTCCTCAAAAAAGTGCGCTTTACCGTTTCGAATGACCCGAAGGCATGCTGGGAATAGCATTGCATAGGCGAGTTGGTGATTGTGGAGTTGACGCTTGGCCTCCACGAATTGTGCCCTCTTCTTCTGGACTTCGGTGGAGAAATCCGGGAATACAGCAATGTGGGACTCGCCAAACGGTATGTTGCCCTTTTAGTGGGTGAGGCGTAGCACGGTTTAGTGGTCTCAAAAGTTCAGCATCTTTGCAATGAACGTGCGTGGCGGGGCGCCAGGTGGCAGAGGTCGGGAAGCCAGGTAGTGTGCGCACTCCACCATGAACATGGTGGAGAAGGCCTCTCTGCCGAAACTGGTGATAAGCAGACGTTCCAGGAATGTGGGGGGGAACCTGAGATTGCATCGGCGGAGTCTGTTCTCCATGTCGTCCTGTTTACTCAGGACGACGCTCAGCTGATGTTGGAGCCGTTCGGTAGTGATCTGCAGGGGAGGAATGTCGTCCTCCATGTGCCTGATCCTGCGCTTCGCCTCGCCGACTCTCTCCCGTAGTTTGTGTAGGTCTTGTCGGATCAAGGAGATGTCCACCTTGACCTCTTTAATCCTAGAGGTGAGGGTGGATTGGCAAAGGGAGACAGCGTCCAGTATTCGGGCGGTATCCCCGGAGGGCCAAACCTCTTCACCCGAGCTGGATGCGGTGCCATCTTCCTCCACAGGGTCCGGATCATCAGCTCGGTATTTGCTGAGCTTTGCAATCGCTGTTTGGGTCCTCTTTGGCAGCGACATGGACTATCAGGGAAATTAGTAGACCAGACTGTGTGGACTGCACAGAGGAAACCCAAAACACATATAAGTGAAGTAATAAGTGTTTATTTAAATAAATGACAAGAAGTGAAAACAAATAGTGCACTACCAACCACAAACTACAAACAAATAATATATACAATAAATGGGCAATACCAGAATCACAAACGATTAGCCAAGCCAGGGTCATGCACGGGAGATCAGCAGATGAACAAGGGCAGGATGGGAGAGGGAACTAAGGATGGGAAAGGCAACAAAGGAGCAGGAACTCAGGAACACAGGATCAGGATCAGGATCAGGATGGGAAGGTTACAGGTCTCAGGTCACAGGTTCAGGGCACATGGAAGAGAGATACCAAGGCAAGTGTGTGAGGGCTGGCCGGGTATTTATAATCTGCCAGTGATTGGCCTCATGTGACAGCTGAGCGCAGAAAGAGCTGTCTGCTCCACACTGCCAGGATCCATCCGCTGGTGGACGCCAGTACTGCGGCCCAAAGGTGATATCCCAGCAGGGAAGGCCTCTCCTGACAGTTATAAACTGCCAGGAGACACCTGCTGGTGGACCACAGTACTGCACGCCAAATGATGGGTCTTACCAGCGGACACATCCATTCCTGACATGGACTCTGCGTTTTCATCTGTGGAAGCCAATGCTTTTTATGGGTAAAAGTGTTAGTTTTAGTCCCAAAGGATCTAGTAATAGAATGCCTTGCAGCCGGAGCTCTCACCCTGTGCATCCTGCGCCATGCAGCTTCAGGCCACGCCCCCCTGATTAGGCAAATGTTAGCGACAAACTGTCCAAGTCCCCACACTGCTACTTCTTGGATAGGGCAACTACCCACCCATTGATGATAGAACCCTCTGCTATATTGTGTCAAACTCCTGGCCATAGGCCTGCTCATAACATCCCCTGCCATAGGTATTAATACCCATGAACAAAAGGAATGCCCTCACAAGAAATGCATTTTCCACACTTTACTGCAACTTTGCAAGATTTTTGTGACCTGACATCAAATACACAGGCGTAGACATTCTGTAGGTGCAGAACGCCAGCACATAATTTGTAAGCCATCTTCCCTTAAGACCTCCTGTCAGGAAGGCTCTGTCAGAAGACAGAATGATAGCCGCAGAAGAATCACTGTTCAACTATCGCCTGGAAGAAGAGGAGCGTTAGTGCGTGCTAACGTGTAAACGCATATGTGCATTCGTGGGATAAGCGAACATGCAAGCGCATATATGCATGGGCGAATGGTAGGCGCATTCCGTGACAGATAAGGGAGGCAAATGTGCTATTTCATCTGGATCAGCATTCAAAATTAGTGCTGCCTTGTCTACAGCGTTCTGTGGTTGTCCTGTTTCCTGTCACCTGCATCTGCTCTTGAATTATTGACCCGGCTTGTTCCTAACTATTCCTTTTTTCCACCTGCATCGACCCCGGCTTGTTCTTTGACCATTCTGCTGCCTCTGCATCTGTATTTGATCTGATCGTTCTGTGTATGACCTGGCTTGTCTGACTCTGCTTACGTTCCAGCCCCTCCAGAGCTACCAAGTTGCTAGCACCTGTCCAGCTACCTCTTGGACCTGCTCTTTGGCTAAGTACCAGCCTGTTCCTGCCCATGGAAATCCACTGCCATCTAGCGGACTACTGGATCAGCAGCCCAACAGCAAGCACGTCTACCTGAACTTGTGCAACTCTGCACTCCTGCGCCACCTGTATACTCTACCAGGAGTCCCGAGTTAGAGGTGCAAGAGAGGCCTTCCTCTGCATAAACCAGGTTCTACCCACCAGGTACGTGACACCTCCTCTCCTTGGGAGCACCACAGAGCCAGGACAATTTCCCCAATGTATATCAAGTCCACAGTATTGAGTTTCCATTACCAAGTAGGATTATGGTTCACTCATTAGTATATCAGTCTTCCCCATAGCTATGCTGGGTCAAGCACGCTCCCAGATGACACTCTAATCCCCAGACTCCACCACTAGTTACATCCGATGACTCTGGTCTGGCCTAAAAGGGATTTTGCATCTTGCTGCAGGACCTGTAGAAGAAGGGCAGGAGAGACAGGGCAACTACAGCCTTCCTTCTGTGTTCTGTTTAACCTTGCCTGGGACTGCAGTCCTACAAAGGGTCATGTAGTTAAGCTATACTATATAAACTATATGCTAACAGCTCTGGGGTGTTTGGCTTCCATGAGGTCCCTCCCACATTGGCATTTATATGGGCACTAACACCACCAACTACATCTCCAGAGGAAGGTTTTCTCTTAAAGGAACCTAACACCCAATTACCACTTTCCATTTACCATACTATATTTGGAACAGAGACATCTAGCGGCAAATAGGCTAACTGCACCTGCCTTTAAGTTAGGGGTGGCTGCCAGAAAGAATCAGCATATCTGACTGGTTACATGCGAAAAGGGCCTCCAACTGACCCTGGACGCGTCCAGGGTTAGCGTTTCTGCAGTTTTGTCAATGTGCAGCCAATCAGCCAGTTTGTATGTGACCATGGTACAGAGTGTTGCTGTGTCCAGAGGTGGTGTTTAGCCTACTCTGAGTGCAGCAAACTATCTGCTGCTATTCAGATGTCTGAATTTAGTCTACAGCTGGCAGTACAGTGTTAGATGTTTGAACATTTTGTGTAGAAATTCAGAAAAATTCTTTGTCAATTCATTCTTTCTTGCCATTATTGAGTCAACTAATTTCAAAAGTTCTTATAATTTCATCTAGACCTGCTATATGAATGGAATCCCAGATGTATTAAACAGGTTTCATTTACAAATTTTTCTGAAGGAAAACCATATTCATAGTTAGAAGTTAGTTTGTAAAGAAATACATTTCTATCCTACTCCTAAATGTATTACTACGGTCAAAAACGATTGGTCCCACTGACTCTGACTCTGAAATTAAACAAACATTCCCAAAATGAAAATTTTCAAACCAAATTTTACTGCTGATTGGTCAGCAGAGATAAACTAGGGAGCCCTCCAAACTCATCTTTATTCAAACTTCGAACATGTGCCCCTTTTTTTACTCAGATGAACTGTGGGCAAAGGTAATTTCCCTGCCCACTGCATTACTGTCAAATTGGGATGAACATCTGTGTCTATGCAGTGGCTGCATTCTCATAGACATGAATCGGCTACCTGCACACAGCATCTTTTGGTTCCAGCTGCTTAAAGACTAAACATATTCACAGACTATGGCTGTAAGTGCCTGTGTGAATGAGGCCTTATACTTGCCTGCCCCATCATTGGTGCCTTGGATCATTGCTCTTTTAATGAGAGCTACTTGTGGGATGTGTGGACCTTCATGACATGCTGACTGGTGTTAGACCTTCTTTGACTTTATATATAATTATAGCTCATAACTGAATTATGAGTATTTTAGCATAACAAAATGTGCTTAGCAACTGCACATTTTATGAACTTGCACAAGTATAGGCAAAAGCAAAGAGCTTTGATTTTGAGTAGAGTGGCATAACTACAAGTTTTATCTCCATTGCCTTTTAATTAGAATTTAGAATTTTTGCCTTTTAACTCTTTTCACCGAAATAGTCTCTGGTTTTACACAGGAAAAAGCAAGAAAAAAAATTCATAATAATTTAGTATGATGCTACTTAATATGTTGTATACATTTCCAGAACTTGCATATTGCACAACAAGCTATCATACTATGGCTGCAGATTTCAGACTTCATTGGTTTCAGCCTGATCAACGTCTGCATTATAAAGAATATTTTATGGTAAAAGTTCTGCTTTTTCTACTCTCATTACCATCTTTGTCATGCAGTGAAATATTGGAATTTTAATGTCTTTCCATGAGAGTGAATTACAGCCACTTGCTGTCTTAAACCACATTCAGTGCACCAGTCTGACCTTTTCAAAATTCCACTTTTTGACTGGTTGGCCATTTTAATTTTTTTCCTATTTACAGCCATGCTAAACTGCAGGAAGATGCTCATAACAAGCAGCCAATGGAAAGAGAGGTCTTTTAAAAGGTCACTGTAGTATACAGTAAAACACCATCGTATTTCAAAAGATAATTATAGCCTTAAAACAGTAGTCTGTCTGCTGCTCAGGAATTTTACAACCAAGAGAGTGAAGATATTTGCTGTTAGAATATAGCTAAAGTGCATCTAAACCCAAACCCAGCTTATTAGATCTTAAATGTGGTGGCTGCATACGTTTAAACATTCCAGCATGATCCTTATCCAGTTCCCTTTTCTTACCTCTTCTAGTGTAATCCATTGTGGTTCCCACTCTGAAAATCCTCCCAGTTCTAATATACTCTGTGGTGCTTTTCTCTACCAAAAAAACATCTGACGGCCTATACTTATCAATTACATCTAGTGTCTTTCCTTGGCTATCCCTTACAGCATAGCTGGAAGGTCCACATTAGTGCAGATGCCACTTTCACAAGATATTTAATATCCACTTTGGATTTTTTTTATCCGTTTGTGCAAAACAAATCCAGCCGTCTGCTCACAGTGGTTTAAAGCGAACTCTGGCATAATTCAAAACAGAATCCAATTTTAACCCTACTAGACCTCCACCACCAAGTGTGCCTGGGACTCCATTACCATCTCTGAATCAGAGTCTTCAGAACCTTAACCTGAAGTGCATGTTTTTCAGTAAGTTCCATTTGACTCAGCTTTACAAGGAGTTCTTGATACTCTGATGCAGTATGATCTGCCTGCAGTTGGAGGACCACCCTGCTATTTAAAGCATAAGACAAAAACTGAAAAAATCTAAATTACTTTTAAGGTGCCCTAGAAATACATGTACACACTAAATATAAAATAAGGGGGAACATACACCACGCAGAATTTATTTGTATAAAAATTTAAATCAGAGCAAAGAGAAAAAAGAGACACCCATAAAAAAATTCTCTGCTTAGATGGCTGCTCTCTAAGAAATATGTATCAATACATGTTTACAAATGGCAAAGAAACCTTCTACTGTAAAACACATGACCCCTGTGGGGGGCTCAGACGATATATCTCGTTGGTGCTGTGGTATGATGAGTATTTCTCTACGCTTTTTGAAGGAGAAGAAAAAGTAGAAGGATGCAACACTATGCGGTATATACCTAATTAATTATAATAGAAAAACACAACAATGAATTTACACAGACAAATAGTTACAGTTTTCATACCTCTTGAAATTTTCCACATTTTGCACAACCAAAAACATAAATGGATTGTATGTGATAGACCAACACAAAGTGGCACATAATTGTGAAGTGGAAGGAAAATGATAAATGGTTTTCCACATTTTTTACAAATAAATATCTGAAGAGTGGGGCATGCATTTGTATTCAGCCCATTTTACTCTGATACCACTAACTAAAATCCAGTGGAACAAGTTGCCTTCAAAACCACCTTTTGCTGCATTAACCACTTTTAGACTGGACCAATTTGCAGCCAAAGGACCAGGCTCCTTTTTGCGATTCGGCACTGCGTCGCTTTAACTGACAATTGCGCGGTCGTGCAACGTGGCTCCCAAACAATATTGACGTCCTTTTTTCCCCACAAATAGAGCTTTCTTTTGGTGGTATTTGATCACCCTTGCCGTTTTAATTTTTTGCGCTATAAACAAAAAAGTGCGACAATTTTGAAAAAAACGCATTCTTTTTTTTTTTTTGCTATAATAAATATCCCCCCAAAATATATAAAAAAACATATTTTTTCTCAGTTTAGGCCGATACGTATTCTTCTACATTTTGGTAAAAAAAAATCACAATTAGCAATTATTGATTGGTTTGCGCAGAAGTTATAGCGTTTACAAGATAGGGGATGGTTTTATAGCATTTTTATTAATAATTTTTTTTTATTAGTAATGGAGGCGATCAGCGATTTTTATTGTGACTGCGACATTATGGCGGACACATCAGACATTTTTGACACATTTTTGGGACCATTGTCATTTATATAGCAATCAATGCTATTTAAATGCATTGATTCCTGTGTAAATGACACTGGCAGTGAAGGGGTTAACCCAGTGTTTCTCAACTCCAGTCCTCAAGGCGCCCCAACAGGTCATGTTTTCAGGCTTGCCATTATTTTGCACAGGCGATTTGATCAGTTTCACTGCCTTAGTAATTACCACAGCTGTTTCATCTGAGGGAAATCCTGAAAACATGACCTGTTGGGGCGCCTTGAGGACTGGAGTTGAGAAACACTGGGTTAACCACTAGGTGGCAGTGTAGGGGTTAAGTGTGCCTAGAGGTGTGTTTCTTACTGTGGGGGGCGTGGCTGTCAGCTAGTGAATGCTGATCTCTGCTCCAATCACAGGGAGCAGAGATCGTCGTCACTAGTTGCTAGGCAGAACGGGGAGATGCTGTTTATTTCCGCATCTCCCCGTTCAGCCTTCCCGTGAGACGATCGGGGGTGTCCCCGTGGCGATCGAGTCTGAGGGACCCGCGACTGGCCTCACGGGGGTCCTAAACCGGCGCGCGGCCGATGGCACGGCGGCATCTTTAAGGGGACCTACCTGTACGCCCTTATGCCTGTCCGTGCCATTCTGTCGACGTACATTGTCGTGCGCCGGTTGGCAAGCAGTTAACAGCTGCAAGTCTTTTTGGGTATGTCTTTATCAGCTTTGCACATCTAGAGTGACATTTTTGCCCATTCTTCTTTGCAAAATAGCTCAAGCTCTGTCAGATTGGACGGAGAGTGTCTGTGAACAGCAATTTTCAAGTCTAACCACAGATTCTCAATTAGATTTAGGTCTGGACTTTGACTGGGCCATTCTAACACATGAATATGCTAAACCATTCCATTGTAGCTCTGACTGTATGTTTAGGGTCGTTGTCCTGCTGGAAGGTGAACCTTCGCCCCAGTCTCAAGTCTTTTGCAGGTTTTCTTCCAAGATTGTCCTGTATTTGGCTCCATCCATCTTCCCATCAACTTTGACCAGCTTCCCTATCCCTGCTGAGGAAAAGCATCCCCACAACATGATGCTACCACCACCATGTTTCACGGTGGGGATGGTGTGTTCAGGGTGATGTACAGTGTTAGTTTTTCACCACACATAGTGTTTTGATTTTAGGTCAAAAAGTTAAATTTTGATCTCATCTGACCAGAGCACCTACTTCCACATGTTTGCTGTGTCCCCCACATGGCTTTTCGCAAACTGTAAGCGCAAACTGCAAATGGGACTTCTTATGGCTTTCTTTCAACAATGGCTTTTTTCTTGCCACTCTGATCATAAAGGTCAGATTTGTGAAGTGCCCGACTAATAGTTGTCCTGTTTTCCCACCTGAGCTGTGGATCTCTCCAGCTCCTCCAGAGTTACCATGGGCCTCTTGGCTGCTTCTCTGAATAATGCTCCCCTTGCCCGGCCTGTCAGTTTAGGTGGAAGGCTATGTCTTAGTGGGTTTGCAGTTGTGCCATACCCTTTCCATTTTTTGGTGATGGATTGAACAGTGCTCTGTGAGATGTTCAAAGCTTGGGATATCATTTTATAACCTACCCCTGCTTTAAAATTCTTTACAACTTTATCCCTAACCTGTCTGGTGTGTTTCTTGGTTTTTATGATGCTGTTTGTACACTAAGGTTCTCTAAAAAACCACTGAGGGTTTCACAGAACCGCTGTATTTATACTGAGATTAAATTACACACAGGTGTACTCTATTTACTAATTAGATGACTTCTGAAGACAATTGGTTCCACTAGATTTTAGTTAGGGGTATCAGAGTAAAGGGGGCTGAATACAAATGCACACCAAACTTTTCAGATATTTATTTGTAAAAAAAATGTTTCCTTCCACTTCACAATTATGTGCCACTTTGTGTTGGTCTATCACATAAAATCCCAATAAAATACCTTTACATTTTTGATTGTAACATGACAAAATGTGGAAAATTTCACGGGGTATGAATACTTTTTCAAGGCACTGTATTTGTCACATCAGATAGAATAGATTTGTATTACTGAGTTACAAACCTTTCTTATAAAATCATGGGGTAGTTACCACTAATTTCCTCAAATATCTGGGAATGACACAATTGATTCTAGGGGGACCACATTAATGTCTGCCGTTTCTTGACTTCGATTTCCCCTTTGCATTCTAAAGCTTTGCAGTGTGGTTGTCCATCTTTTGATGAACTTGTTGCATTGTTATTCTAGAATTTGGGGCAAGTCTTTGTGCATCAACCTGGTGCACGGCTGGCACAGAGCATTGCTCTGATTCCTCCCGGAAATTCTAAAAAATAGAGAGGGAGAAGAGCAGAAATTTCAAATTTGCTGTATAAGCTGCATGAGCACTGACAGCTCATCACCCACTGAAGTAAGTGGTTACTGATAGGTGGGGAGGGTGTACAAGTGTTAGTTCACCTTTTCATTTTTTTCTGAAAAGGTGACTTAACTCATTAATGCAAAATTCAAGGGGGGTTATTTCTCTTCCTGTTTTAGAGAATTTGGAATTTGGGCAAAGGACAAAGCTGGTCTTTTGGGTCTACAAGTTCTGCTGCCTTTTGCTGGATTTTGGCCAGGGTGGGGACTATCCCCATCCCCTTCTCACATCTTAGGGCCATTTACTAATGCATTATTTTTTTGCATGCATTTTCTTGAGCGCTTGGCTTCCATGCTGGCATTATGCAGGGACTTAACTTAGTACTTACCCACACAAATATTGGCATGAGCCATACAATACTTCTATTTTGCATCTAGATATATCCTCAGCTGGCCAGTTCTGTTTCCTCCTTTCCCAGTACAACCTCATAGATGTCTGAAGGGAGAGACATAATTCCAAAGAGTCCAATACATTCCATTCAAACCCCCACAACCCCCAAACAATATGGTGTGGTTCTAGTCTTCTCTACTCCCAGAGAATCTAGAAGCTTCCTGATCAGGCGACTCTCAAAGTCCCTTCCTTGGTCTGAGTGGATTCTCTGTGGCAGTCCATAGTGAACAAAGTACTTCTCCAAGAGTACCTTGGCTACTGTAGAGGCCTTCTGGTCCTTGGTTGGGAAAGCCTGAGCATAACGAGTGAAATGGTCGGTTACCACCTTGATGGGGTAAAGTCTTCCTCTGAATGCATCTTGCGCAGGAATGGCAATACTCCTCCACTTCGGCCCTCATGCAGGGCCAATAAAACCGGTCTCTGACAAGCTGGAAGGTTCTCTCTGCTCCTAAGTGACCATGCTGGTCATGTAAGGCAATCAGCACAGTCTCTCGATGCTTCTCCGGGAGAAACAACTGCCACTTGTCTTCTGGGCCATCAGAGGGGCCCCTTCGGTAGACTACCCCCTGATGCACCTGTAACTTGTCCAACTCTCTCCTCAGTAGGCGAGCTTCTTTAGAAGGGTGAAGGCGAAGTCCCTCTGGACTCTTGTCTTCCAGGGCTTCCAGGACCAATCTCCCCATGGGGTCTTCCAATTGGTCACACCTTAGCTCCTTCTTGGACAGCTTCGGCAGACACTCTTCTGCCAGTTGAGTTACCCCACAGTAACACTTTGGGACTCCCACTGTGGTAACTCCTATCTCTTCAGCTCTGGATCCTCCTCTGGCTTGGAGTTCAGCTCCCTGACAAAGAGCTCGCACCCCATCTGGTGCCACTTGGGTCCAGTCTTCCCAGTCATCGACCATGACATGGGATCTTCGGGACAAGGCATCTGCATCCCTATTTCCAGCCCCTGGTCTGTACTTGAGGCTGAAATTGAATCCAGACAACGCCGCCAACCATCTGTGTCCAGTTGCATCCAGCTTGGCGGTGGTGAATAGATAAGTCAAGGGGTTGTTATCTGTCTTTACAGTAAACTCGGCCCCATACAAGTAGTCTCTCAACTTGTCAACAACTGCCCATAGGGTCTAGTGGGATCAGCGTAGGCCAAAACTGGGGCTGTGGTGATACTTCTCTTCAAGGTTCTGAAAGCCTCTTCTCACCTTGAATTCCACTGGTCTTGGACCGACTCACTGGACCTCCTAGGCCCATTCCATCTTCCTCTCCTTCTGTCTTCAGCAGCTCGTTGAGGGGTTTGGCAATGCGGGCAAATCCATCCACAAACCTGCGGTAGTAGGAGCAGAACCCAAGAAAGACCGAAGTTCTGTAACTGTTGTGGGCCTTGGCCACGAAGTAACTTCCTCCAGCTTCTCAGGGTCTGAAGCCACTCCTTTTTCAGACACTATGTTTCCCAGATAGTTCACAGAAGACTGATTCACTGGACCTCCTAGGCCCCAAATGTCTGTGGTTTCTATTCTTTCGTGGTCTGACCATGAAGCAGTGAGCCTACAATTTAGGGGTTTGGCAATGCGGGCAAATCCATGCGACAGGGTCCAAGGGTTGGGCTCCCCCTCATCACCTGCTGGGCACGGGCTTCATCTACCTTCCCTGGATCTATCCCCTTCTTCAGGATAATCCTATGCAGGATCTTGTCTATGGGTCCCATGTACTGTGACAGCTTCTCCCCTGTCTTCTGGTAAAAGTGTTCCAGTTGATAGGTAAGTTCTGTGACTTTTTCTGTCCCACCAAACACACCTTCCAGGATGTCTATGTAGTCCTGGGCAGTGCAATCCTTTTTTACTCGTCTTCAGATTGCTTATGGCCTCTAAGGCAGGTCCTTTTAGGCTTTCAACAATCCTTTGCTTCTTTCGGCCCTCTGAGACCTCCCATTCTTCTAGGGCCTGCGTGGCACCATCTAACCACTCTTCAAATCCCTCTTCTCCCGAGGGTACAGGTGTCCTCCCTGAAAACATCCGGAGTTTCCTGTATCCCGACATTGGGTAATCCCCGGGGTCTCTTCTGCACTGGGTTACAATTTCCCCTAGAACAGCACACAGTTCTGCACTAAGAGTAGTGTGTGTGGGTGCGGGACTTTCCGCGCCCTTCTGCTCCTCCTTCTTTGGAGATAGAATGGCTTTCATAGGAGAGTAGTCTCCCTTCCGCGGCAGCGCATGCAGCAATTGGTAGTGCTGACCATTTGGTGCCTGTATGCTCTGGCTCCTGAACTGCTCTGGAGTCTCTTCCTTCCACTCTATTAAGGCGTATGTGTACCCAGCGTCATTTCTCATGTCCATTATCCATGACTTCTGGCATGGGGATAATGACATTATGAGCTGCTTGACTGCCTCTCTCTGCCACATCCCTGGCAGTTCAATAACTGCTGCTGCGGCTGGGTCAGCGGCCCATGTTGCGGACCACCGTCCCACTTCTATTGGGTCCATGCCGGCACCTTCTGGCGGCTTTTCCCGCTGACTCAGGATCCCGGATTACGAGCCCCCACGTGTAGCGCTACCCCAGTTAAGAGAGCCGCTGGTTTGTTTTGGGTCCCTGAGTACAGCTCCACCAACCCCCGGCAATTTGGCTCTACCCGCTCTGGCACAGTTAGTAAAGGGGTACGTCCCTATGCACATAAAACCATATCTTATACTCTAAATGTAATTGGTATGAACTCACAAGCAGACTGCTGAAATAAGAATAACTGGCTTTACTTTGGCAGTAAGGAAAAGAATAGCAACATGCATTTAAACATATATCTCACAATACTTAGCAGGTCCCTGCAATATGCACTTTAAACATGTACACAGGTATATGAATCTAACAATGGGGAAACGGAACGCCAAGCGTGGCGACCGTCTGCTATGCACCCCTGAGGTGCAATAAATCTATCTGCGCCTACCTAATGGACCAGGCCTGATCCCTAGTAATAGAGCTCAGTCCTTGTTCTAGTACAGTGTTCTTCACCGGCAATAAATCTGTAGAGGTGGTGCACATGTAGCTTTAAATGGTGTCTTTGTAATCCACAAAAAGTAACATTGCTGCTCTGAGGTAAATTGCGCCTAGGCAGTTCAATAGGCATAAAACTTGTGTGTCAATGCAGGATTGAGCCTACAGGCTCTCTCACCAATCCTTGGGGTACCGTCCTCCGATCCGGTCCCTCTAATGGCGGCTCTGGTCTCTTCAATGGCGGCGCCCGATCTCCTCAGTCACAGCCCTGCACTCCGGTCATCAACTCCGTCCGACCGACAGTAAGGGGAAGTCTCCGCTCCGCTGCTGTGGACTCTGAGGGGTGAGAGTCTGACCATGAAGCAGTGAGCCTACAATTCACCTTGGCTATACTGCCTACAGGTGGGATGACTTGGTCCTTGTGGGATAGCCTGCTCACTGACCTTGCCACAGTTTGCATTTTGCAAGACTCCCTAGGGGAATGCTTTTAGGAATATAAACAGTCTGTCGTCTTGTTTGTAATGGTCTGAGAAACCCACAAACCAACTATCCAGGGTAAATTGATTTAATTAGGCTGTCAGCAAAAACACCCTGGTTAAAAACCCAAGTCCAACCTCTTCTTAGCCACTCAGGCCTTCCAAACTGATCTGTCACTCTGCTCATCAAGCCCAGTTGACCCACCTAAAATATTAACTAAACCTATGCGTTTCCCAAACTCACAAACAGCTACAATGGGCCCAACACCAATTATATTTAAAAGGCAACAAGTCAGATAACTTATTGGCCATGTTATGACATTGGATTACCATTAAACCATTTCAATTATGTACCAGCAATGGTAGCCTTAGGGGGAATCCTTTTATTATTTTGCACATGTCACTGCTCCCATCTGCTCTCTCAGTAGAACCCTTGGCTCAGACTAACCAACACCAACACAAGCACATATAGGGGGATCATAGTGGTCTGCTATCACTAAAAAATTTGTTCTGTTTGCCAACAACACCCTTCTCAACTTAAAGCGGGAAAACGCATCCAGCGATGCAGTGTCCTGGAGCTCCCTGCAGGAGGAGATTGCTAGCCATTTTCATTGCCGGGGCTGAGGTGATGTCACTCCTGCATGACAGTGCATTCATCTTGGCACTGCTGAAAGGCAGGACAGAAAAGCAGGTAAGTAACTTTAACGCAGAAGAGACATAGTGGAGTAAATTTTCTAAAGTTGGAGAATGCCAAATTGGGCACAAATCTGCATAGAAACTAATCAGCCGTCAGGTTTTATTGACAAAGCTTAATTGAACAAACTGAAGTTAGAAGTTGATTGGCTACCATGTACAACTGCACCAGATTTTGCGCTCTCCATGTTTAGTAAATAGACCCCAGTGGTTGACAGTAGCCTGCCTACTAAACAACAGGCAAACAACAATTTCCATGCTGTGCCCTCTCTTCAGCGGGGTGCAGGGTGGAAGTTTTAGTTTGCCTGCTGGAGGGATAGGTATTTTAGAAATCCAAATCCCCAGTGAGTGGCTGGAGATCTGTATTCTGCCGCCCCCCTACCCTGGCGCCCTAAAGCAGCTGCCTGAGATGTCTATTGCTGGCGCTGGCTCTGTTGGGCAGGATTACAGCAATTGAGATGACACTGCTGCCCTAATTCCTCTATCACAAATTAAACACTAAATCAATTGTGTCTAGACCTGAACTTCAGAGAGGACAAGGCCTCCCTCTTCTTCTCAGGTACTACCAAGCAGCACATCTCACCTACGTGGTATAATGGCAGTCCACTAAAGGGACCCCTGAGTGTGTATCCCTGGAATCGTACCTCTGCACTCCAGTTTCAAAAAGCAACCTCTGGCCTTCAGGGGTCAATAACATGTACCATTACCAAACACTCCATAAGGCTTTAGGACAGCCTTAAATCCTGGCATAAACGTATTTCACCACACACCCCTTTACCAATAATGGTTAACCCCAAGTTTCCCCCAACTTGTATCTAACCACACACTTCCTGACAGACTTGGGTGTTATCCCATTTGAGGCTCTTAAAGAAAAACATAAACTCTGCTTCAGGGATGTTTTCAAATGCCTCCAAATGAGACACTTTCTCTAGTCACACATACAGTTGTGCTCATAAGTTTACATACCCTGGCAGAATTTATGATTTCTTGGCCAATTTTCAGAGAATATGAACAATAACACGAAAACTTTTCTTTCACTCATGGTTAGTGTTTGGCTGAAGCCATTTATTATCAAATGTATTTACTCTTTTTAAATCATAATCACAACAGAAACTACCCAAATGACCCTGATCAAAAGTTTACATACCCCAGTTCTTAATAATAGTCTTTTGTGGTATTTGTGGATGAGGCTCTTTATCTTCTCAGATGGTAAAGCTGCCCATTCCTCTTGGCAAAAAGCCTCCAGTTCCTGTAAATTCTTGGGCTGTCTTGCATAAACTGCACGTTTGAGATCTCTCCAGAGTGGCTCAATGATATTGAAGTCAGGAGACTGAGATGGCCACTCCAGAACCTTCATTTTTTTCTGCTGTAGCCAATGACAGGTCGACTTGGCCTTGTGTTTTGGATCATTGTCATGTTGGAATGTCCAAGTACTGTACGTCCCATGCACAGCTTCCTTGCTGATGAATGCAAATGTTCCTCCAGTAATTTTTGATAACATACTGAATTCATCTTGCCATCAATTTTGACCAAATTTCCTGTGCCTTTGTAGCTCACACATCCCCAAAACATCAGCGATCCACCTCCGTGTTTCACAGTAGGAATGGTGTACCTTTCATCATAAGCTTTGTTGACTCCTCTCCAAATGTAGCATTTATGGTTGTGGCCAAAAAGCTAAATTTTGGTCTTATCACTCCAAACGACTTTGTGTCAGAAGGTTTGAGGCTTGTCTCTGTGCTGTTTGGCGTATTGTAAGCGGGATACTTTGTGGCATTTGCGTAGTAATGGCTTTCTTTTGGCGACTCGACCATGCAGCCCATCTTTCTTCAAGTGCCTCCTTATTGTACATCTTGAAACAGCCACACCACATGTTTTCAGAGAGTCCTGTATTTCACCTGACATTATTTTTAGGTTTTTCTTTGCATCCCAAACAGTTGTGGCTGAAATTTTAGTTGGTCTACCTGACCGTGGTTTGGTTTCAACAGAACCCCTCATTTTCCACTTCTTGATTAGAGTTTGAACACTGCTGATTGGCATTCTCAATTCCTTGGATATCTTTTTATATTCCTTTCCTGTTTTATACTGTTCAACTACCTTTTCCTGCAGATCCTTTGACAATTCTTTTGCTTTGCCCATGACTCAGAATCCAGAAACGTCCATGCAGCACTGGATGAAAGATGCAAGGGTCTGTCAGGAGTCCAGAATCTCATTGACCTTTTATACACACACACCAATTACAAGCAAACAAATCCCAGGTGAGGATGGTTACCTTTATTAACCATTCAAACCCCTTTGTGTCAACTTGTGTGCATGTTATCAGGCCAAAATCACCAGGGTATGTAAACTTTGATCAGGGTCATTTGGGTAGTATCTGTTGTCATTATTATTTACAAAGGGTAAACACAGTTGACTGATAATAAATGGCTTCAGCCAAACACTAACCATGAGTGAAAGAAAAGTTTTTGTGTTATCATTCATAGTCTCTGAAAAATGGCCAAGAAATCATAAATTCTGCCAGGGTATGCAAACTTATGAGCACAACTGTATGCTACAAGTTAGATCAATCTTACTATAAAGCCTTCAAGGGAGCCCTATTGAACAATCCAGAGGGCCCAGGCCTCATAATGTTAGCATATTCTCTTTTGTTTGCACAGAATTTATACATCCTCCCTTATGCTCTCAAATGAGATAGAAACTTGGGCAGACAAATGATGGAGTAAGACTGAAACCAGATTTGGACTTACGCAGACAGAAGCTTAGGCCAGGTTTTGGTAGTGAAGGCAAATTTCAAGATTTTTCTCAGTTGGTATATGAACCCTTTAAGAATATCCCGTGCTCCCCCTTGTGTTTCTGAGGTTACCAAGTAGAGAGCTCTTTTAGGCATCTGAAAGTGCAATGTTACTAGATACAGGTCTGGTAAAGGATCGACATGGCGGCGCTGTGATTGGCCAATCTTGCGGGGTCACAGTGCATGCTTGGCCAATCATCAGCCAGCAATGCACTGCGACTGGCGCAGTGCATTGTGGGCCGTTCGTATCACACAAATTTAATGCGAACGGCCCACAATGTTCTGGTTTCGATGAACGGACGAACGGCCAATGTTCGATTCGAACATGGGTTCAAATCGAACACCGGGCTCATCCCTACTCTTCTATTGCTGTGCTAAAATAAAATGTTTCATAATTAGCTGTCCCCCAAGAAGTTTCCTTCCACCTGTCCCTGGTGGTGTCAATTTTTAGGACAAGAAGTGAAGAGAAGTCATTGGGCAAAAAGTGTAATAAACCTGATAATGGTTCTAACATTTCCTCATTCTAGTAAAAATAAAAAAAACATTGGCTTGATTTCAACCTTCAGCTTTATTTTTTTAATTTTCCCTAAAGCCAAACTCCACTTCTTGGGGAACTCCACTCAATTAATTTAATAAAGATGTTACACACATCTCATTTGGTCCAATTACGTGACATATTTTTCTCTTCTTAGCAGGAGCAGGAGTGGGTCCTGAGTGGAGCAGGGAACAGCGCTCATGTAATGACAAGGGTGGGTATTACAGCCACAGCTTCTTCTTTTATTCTTCCAGATACTGATTTACAGCATAAAACAATAGTATGTAAATGTACTCCTTAATTTAATGGTCGCTCCTCTGCTATATGATAGCCATCCAATATTGAAAATTGAGTTCTGTAAATATATAATTATTTATAATAGCAAACATATTTCACTTTCCCTTGTGCTTGAAAAAATATAGCAAGCTGTCCACACACATTTTTTTTCCTCTTCACTTATCGACCTTTTGAAGATGCCACTTTTGGCTGCTTTTCTATGTCCAATATTTGAAAGATTAGTTTGGTATAGAATATATATATAAAAAGTTTTCATACCCCTTGACATTTTCCACATTTTGTCATGTTACAACCAAAAACGTAAATGTATTTTATTGGGAAAATGATAAATGGTTTTCAACATTTTTTTTACAAATAAATATCTGCAAAGTGGGGGGGGGGGGGGTGCATTTGTATTCAGCCCCCTTTACTGTGATATCCCTAATTAAAATCCAGTGAAACCAATTGCCTTCAGGAGTCACCTAATTAGTAAATAGAGTGCACCTGTGTGTAAGTTAATATCAGTATAAATACAGCTGTTCTGTGAAGCCCTCAGGTTTGTTAGAGAACCTTAGTGAACAAACAGCATCGTGAAGGCCAAGGAACACACCATACAGGTCAGGAATAAAGTTGTGGAGAAGTTTAAAGCAGGGTTAGGTTATAAAAAAAATCCCAAGCTTTAAACATCAAATGGAGCACTGTTCAATCCATCATCTGAAAATGGAAAGAGTATGGCACAACTGCAAATCTATCAAGACATGGCCTTCCACCTAAACTGAAAGGAAAATAATGGCTGCGCTGGAAATTAATAAACGTGAGGGTCAGTTCAACCGAGAACTGGTGATGTTATACGTGAATAAAATACAGTGGGCATCTACTGGATGTAATCATTAGCCTATTGATCTGTCTAAATTCAGAATTATGCAACCCAAATGATGTATAACAGATATAAAATAAAATAAAAATTAAAAGATACAGTGATTCTGTAAATATGTGACCATAAATCCAGGTTCAATGTGATAACATAATGAAAAACAGAGAACCAAGAAAAGACATCACTTATTGGAAAACTTGAAGCATGCAAAGAGTTCACAATAGAGATTAAGATTCTGTTATTAATATTTCCATAGTGCCGGCCAGCTCTCTTACTCGCTGCCCGTCGCTTCCTGGATGGATGGGGAATGGAGGTGACGTCAGCACGCCGCTCACCCTACGTCGTTTCGTCAAAAGATGACGTCTTCCTGGGGCACGTGCAGCGTTCTGACTCACCGCCTATTATGCACATTACATTCCTAGACACGCCCAATTCTGAGCTCTCGGTCCGCCATATTTGAATAGGGCTGACGCCCTTCTTTCCATTGATTGGCTTACAAGGTATATGGGCGGTCTTTCTATCTGGCTGTGTGTGTGACCACCATATTCAGGTAAGGCAAATGCCCTTAACCTCAATACTAGGTCTCGCTTTAATGAGTGAATGAGTCCACAGACCCCGCCCAACATGCGACCGTATGCGGGAAGAACGGAGCTAAACAGAGACATCCAGTCCCCTGTACTCCGTCCCCCCGCATCAGTCAGCCATTTGTAAGTAGGGCTGGATACCCACATTAGTCACTCAATTTGGATTCTCACACTTCTCCCTCATAGGAGGTCAAACTAATGAGGATAGAATCTACATTAAAAAAATATTATTGATCCCTTCTGTCCGGACCAATATTGATATAAAAAATTATATGTAAAATCATTAAAAAAAGGGTTTAAACGTGTTGTCATCTGCGGGTGTATTAACCCTTAATAACCTGAGAACCGTACCCGACACTGTCTGTCATTACTAATTCTCAGGTAACCTTATGGGATACAAACACAGGAGAGTTTACAAAAACTGCATCAAATATAAAAATTCGGGGGTTCTTGTAGAGAATACATGAAATATTTCTCTTCTTCTCCTAAATTCACCCACCAGGGGTTACAAGTGAACTATATCCTTCCACGTTAACCCATGGCAACAAAGCCTTACAAAAGAATTATATAGAAAAATTTTATAAAAAAATTCTATATGGGAATATCAGTACGACGTCACCTTTTTATTTCAAAAAATTCAAAAAGGACAAAAATGTATACATAAAAACATGTTTTTTTTAAAAAAAACATTTTTTTCTCCAAGAGGTGAAAAATTACTTCACCCCTTCAAAAAGAGGAAAAAATTATTTATTCGAAGATTAGAGATGATGATCTACTACCGATATAAAATAACCAGCAATACCTCACTTAGGCCTATTCATTTAAAAAAAAACGGGATATTTACTGGTACCTGAATTCCATCATTCTCCCAGCCCACCCTTACAGGGTGGGATAATACCGGACAGGAAAATGCATAAAAAAAATTACTTTAAATAAAGCATATAAGAAATGGATATGTTTCACACATCCAAAATAAATCCAAACGCCCTCCAATAGATACCCGCCCTTTAGCCCCCGAGAGCTCAGAGTTGGTTCACAATACATTTTTATTAACTATTGTCAATGAAGGCGTTTAGGTCCACATCCGCATTAAGGCCATAGGGGGTATAACAGCGCACTTTATGGATCCAGGACATTTCAGATCTAGACAGATCTCTTACTAATGGGCTACCTCTCCAGTGAGCACTAAACTTATCTATTCCTAGAAACAGTGTACCTGAAGGGTTGCGATCATGATACTGAGCATAATGTTTAGATACCGAGTGGAATCTATATCCACTTTTTATGTTCGTAATATGCTCGCCCAAGTGTACCTGCATGGCTCGCTTTGTTCTGCCAATATACTGGAGCCCGCATGGGCATTGCAACAAATACACTACCCCCTTAGAACTGCAAGTGATAAAGGGTTCAATTTTGTGTTCCCTAGAGGTACTAGTAGACACGAATGATACTATGAGGGAGAAGTGTGAGAATCCAAATTGAGTGACTAATGTGGGTATCCAGCCCTACTTACAAATGGCTGACTGATGCGGGGGGACGGAGTACAGGGGACTGGATGTCTCTGTTTAGCTCCGTTCTTCCCACATACGGTCGCATGTTGGGCGGGGTCTGTGGACTCCTGTGGACTCTGATTCACTCATTAAAGCGAGACCTAGTATTGAGGTTAAGGGCATTTGCCCTACCTGAATATGGTGGTCACACACACAGCCGGATAGAAAGACCGCCCATATACCTTGTAAGCCAATCAATGGAAAGAAGGGCGTCAGCCTTATTCAAATATGGCGGACCGAGAGCTCAGAATTGGGCGTGTCTAGGAATGTAATGTGCATAATAGGCGGGGAGTCAGCACGCCGCCCGTGCCCCAGGAAGACGTCATCTTTTGACGAAACGACGTAGGGTGAGCGGCGTGCTGACGTCACCTCCATTCCCCGTCCATCCAGGAAGCGACGGGCAGCGAGTAAGAGAGCCGGCCGGCTCAACAGTTTTGTTTTTAACACATTGGCCTATCGATTGCATTTTGAATGTAAGTGTGATACCTATTAGAGTTTTTTAATAAAGGGTGAAAACGGTATTGTGCTATGGATGTCCCTTTTTCTTCCATGTAAATGAATTGGATGAGAGTAAGGAGGACCCAGGAAGGATTTGCATATGTACTTGCATTCTGAGAGTGCCATTTGGGAGATTCTGGATAGAGACCCGGGCAGGGGTTTATGCCACAGGCCTGTCTGATCTCTTTGACATAGAGATCGGACCAGCTGGTAAGCTGCTATACTTTCATAAGGTGGAGGATCCTTCTCTGGCTATCTAATCACTTGTTTCGCGGGTGTCAAGCGTTGTAGCACTATGGAAATATTAACAACAGAATCTTAATCTCTATTGTGGACTCTTTGCATGCTTCAAGTTTTCCAATAAGTGATGTCTTTTCTTGGTTCTCTGTTTTTCATTATGTTATCACATTGAACCTGGATTTATGGTCACATATTTACGGAATCACTGTATCTTTTAATTTTAATTTTATTTTATATCTGTTATACATCATTTGGGTTGCATAATTCTGAATTTAGACAGATCAATGGGCTAATGATTACATCCAGTAGATGCCCACTGTATTTTATTCACGTATAACATCACCAGTTCTCGGTTGAACTGACCCTCACGTTTATTAATTTCCAGCGCAGCCATTTTTTTCCTTTCTGTATTTTTGTGTGTATCTCACATCAGGTTGCGGCAGGAAATTATCATTTATTTAATAATATTTTTTGATTTTTCACATAATTTGTCACGTTTTATGTAGAATATTTATTGATTTATATTAGACAGCGCTGTTACTCCAATACACTTCCACCTAAACTGACAGGCAAGGAGAGCAGTAATTAGAGAAGCATCCAAGAGGCCCATGGTAACTCTGGAGGAGCTGCAGAGATTCACAGCTCAGGTGCGAGAATCTGTACACAGGACAACTATTAGTCGTGCACTCCACAAATCTGGCCTTTATGGAAGAATGACAAGAAGAAAGCCATTGTTGAAAGAAAGCCATAAGAAGTCCTGTTTGCAGTTTGTGAGAAGCCATGTGGGGGACACAGCAAACATGTGGAAGAAGGTGCTCTGGCCAGATAAGACAAAAATTTAACTTTTTGGCCTTTTTGCGGAAAACTAACACTGCATATCACCCTGAACACACCACCCCCACCGTGAAACGTGGTGGCAGCATCATGTTGTGGGAATGCTTTTCTTCAGCAGGGACAGGGAAGCTGGTCAGGGTTGATGGGAAGGTGGATGGAGCCAAATACAGGGCATTCTTAGAAGAAAACCTGTTAGAGTCTGCAAAAGACTTGAGACTGGGCCAGATTATGTTCTGACCTCAACCTGATAGAACACTTTTGGGATAAATTAGAGCGGAGACTGCGAGCCAGGTCTTCTCGTCCAACATCAGTGCCTGACCTCACAAATGTGCTTCTGGAAGAATGATCAAACATTCCCATAGACACACTCCTAAACCTTGTGGACAGCCTTCCCAGAAGAGTTGAAGATGTTATAGCTGCAAAGGGTGGGCCGACTAAATATTGAACCCTACGGACTAAGACTGGGATGTCACTAAAGTTCATGTGCGTGTAAAGGCAAGCGTCCCAATACTTTTGGTAACATAGTATATATATATATATATATATATATATATATATATATATATATATATATATATATATATATATATATATATATATATAATTTCATTATTATGTTTACAAACCAAAAAAGAAAGGAACAACAAACAATTAAACAAACAAAACATTTTAGTAAGGTAAATATTCATTATTATTCATTAATTCTGCATATGAATATTTAATAATTATCAATGTAGCCAGCAGATGCCTTGCTCCAGGTTTCTTTACACAATTTTTGCAGAGTGATTTTCATATAGTATAGTAGTGACATATTCTTTTAGGTACCCAAAACCTGGCAGCAGACTTTTTAACACAAGAACAAATATTTAACACAACCTACTTTATCTAAAGCTTAAGATACCCACACCCCCATTCTATGACTTTTTTATATGTTCCCTGTAAATGAAAATACATTTGTACTTTCCTATTCTGAAGCCGCTACAGTGTGGTCACATGATCAGGTCCCAGCATCGGGTTCAGTATAGGGGCGGCAGCCGAGAGAGATTAGACCAGACCGGAGCATCTTCAGAGTAGGTTAGTCTAAGCATCTTTTCTTTCACAGGGTAGATAAAATAGTCTTAGAATGTGGGTGGGAGTAGGTTTAGCCTTAGTTAGATTTTGACTGAACTCACAATTTAACCATTAACTTAAAGTGGAGGGCCACCCAAAAAAAAAGCATTAATATTCTTAAAAAAATAAAATAAATTTTCTTTTTTTTAACTTACCTGAAACCGCTGTTGCTAGGCAGTCTTCCTAATCTGCCTCTTCCTATTCCACGGTGCTTCCTCCTCTTCGGTGAGCGTCTCCGTTGCCTTCTGGAACATGTGTGTGTCCCAGAAAACAAAGGGGCCATTCACAAAGCGCCGTGCGACTCACGCATGCGCAGTAGGAAACGGGCAGTGAAGCCGCAAGGCTCCACTGCCTGTTTCCCTTCGTTAAGATGGAGGCGCCAGCAGCCAATCCGATGGATGGATCGGCCTTGTGGCGGCCTACATCGCTGGCACGCTGGACAGGTAAGTGTCATTATTAAAAGTCAGCAGCTACAGTGTTTGTAGCTGCTGACTTTAAAAAAAAAAAAATCTTGGCCGGAACGCCCCCCTTAACTTTTTTTCTGAAAATAATAAACATGTTATACCTACGTGCTCTGTGCAATGGTTTTACACAGAGTGGCCTTGTGCCTCCTCTTCTGAGGCTCTCTCGCTGATTATCTTGGCTCCTCCTCTTCACTGAGTGCAGTGCCCCCATTGCAAGCCCCTTTCTATAGGGGCACTTGTGCAGGCTCTATCCCGAGTCAGTCTTTGTGTGTCCATAGACACACACAGCGCAGCTCAGCCCCACCCCCGCTCCCTCCTCGCGTTTGAATGAAAGCAGCAGGAGCCAATGGCTCCAAAGGGTGGATTCTTAGGAACAAGTTTAGGGGTACATTAACCACTTCAATACCAGACACTTTTACCACCTTCCTGCCCAGGCCAATTTTCAGCTTTCAGTGCTCTCACACTTTGAATGACAATTGCGCAGTTATTCAACACTGCACCCATATGAATTTTTTTTCACACAAATAGAGCTTTCTTTCGTAGTATTTAATCATAGCTGTTTTTTGTATTTTTTGAAAAATAAATGAAGAAAGACAGAAAATTTTGAAAAAAAAAAATGCTTTTTTGTGGGTTTCTGTTATAACATTTTGCAAATAAATAATGTTTCTTGATAAATTTAGGCCAAAACGTACACTACTACATTTCTTTGGTAAAAAATAACCCAAATCAGTGTATATAATTTAGTCTGTAGGAAAGTTATAGATTCCACAAGCTATGATATATACAGTATATTGGAAAATCGATAAAACCTGATGTACTGACAACCTAGCTCATTTCTGGAGGCACAAAAATGCCAGGACAGTACAAATATCTCTCAAGTGACCCCTTTTTGGAAAGTAGGCAGTACAATGTATTTAGTTAGAGGCATGGCAAGTTTTTTAAAGTTGTACATTTTTGTTCCAATTTTATGGAAAATTTAAAAAAAAAATAGATTTTTAAAATGTTTTTATATAGTTTTACTAGTGCAGTACAGAGTCATAAAGTAACTGGTGTGGTGGGATTTAGGGACACTGACTGGTGACAGTATGTAAAAAAATGTAAGATTTTTCTTTCAATTTTATTTAATTTTATTTTTATTTTATTTTTTGTAACATCTTTTTTTTTTACACACTATGGTTGCTTATAACTACCATTTTTTCTGAAAGAAAGCTATTCATTCAGCATTTACTATTGTGATTAGCTGTGATTGGCCACAGGTAATCACATGGTACAGATGGGCTGTGATTAGCCCTGTCTGTACAATGTCGTGACTGTGACCAATCACAGAACTTATCACAATAGTACACAATGAAAGGCATGAATCAAAGCCTTTCATTGTGTACAACTGTCATGCCATGTACTGTGATTGGCCACAGTGGTCACATGGTACGGACAGGAGACCGGTACAGTGATCTGTAATTGTGAATATGTGCCCCTCGCGCTACTTGGAGTATGTGAAATAGTCAAAAAATAAATAAATAAATAGTGCTCTGCTGCAAAATGTGGTGTGTTCACAAATACACAATAAGGTAATGAATAAAAAGAATTTCGCGCAATGTATAGCTAAGAATAAAGTGCAATAAGGGATATTCCAGTCATATAAATACAATAGGGATATCAATGTTACTGGTGAGAGATAGTCAGTAATGTAGTACTAATAGGCATCAGTATCTACATTAAGTAGTAAATAAAGTGACTAGTGCATATGTGCAAAAACCTTATTAGAAGTACCCTATAAGGTGCTGTGGGATAAAGGTGAAAATAAATTCAGACACTCAAATGACATAAACTCAAACAATCATAGTGCATTAAAGTGCTATGCAATTAAAGTGCTATGCAATGAGAAACGTCAAATAATGGATGAGTAATCAATGACAGATGAATGGTTATCAGATGCTAATGGAAAAATTAATAAATGAATATAGTCCCAGGTTGTATAAAATATATATGAATATAACAGTGTCCAAGTTAGTCCATCCGGTCCTGATAATATATGTAGTCAGGTACCGTATTTGCTCTAATTATGCAGTAATAATATATTCCATTCATTCAGGTTATCAGCATTAGCTGCGTGATATAAGTATTAAATCCTGTATATTTTCTGCAGCGGGTACTTGGTCCTGATTTTCATAAAATTCAATCCAAACGCTAGTCTCTCAAAACTCTCACCTCAAATATATAAGGTTGTAGCTTTTCGGGCATATCCTATAGCCCCATGGACTGTAGATACAGATTGTTCAGCATAAAACTGGTAAGGGTAAGAAACTTCTCCTTTAAGGGCGTTTAAAATCTTGATTCCTGCAATGCTCAGTGTCAAAGTATGACAAAGGGCAAGAAAACAAGAAAGGGAAGCCTCCACTAGTGTAGTATCTTGGTTAAATATAGACAAGTTTATTTAAACACAGTGGGTGGACTCTTACATTAAAATCAAGGTTTATGAGCAAAAAACGGCATAGACAGATATAGAAACAAATAGCTCCTAGGCGTTCTCAGCGCCTTCTCACGTCTCACGTCTCCTTCTCTGCCTACGGCCACTCCCTACGCGTTACGACACGTCACGTGTCTTCATCTGGGGACTGTGAGAGATGAAGACACGTGACGTGTCGTAACGCGTAGGGAGTGGCCGTAGGCAGAGAAGGAGACGTGAGACGTGAGAAGGCACTGAGAACGCCTAGGAGCTATTTGTTTATATATCTGTCTATGCCGTTTTTTGCTCATAAACCTTGATTTTAATGTAAGAGTCCACCCACTGTGTTTAAATAAACTTGTCTATATTTAACCAAGATACTACACTAGTGGAGGCTTCCCTTTCTTGTTTTCTTGCCCTTTGTCATACTTTGACACTGAGCATTGCAGGAATCAAGATTTTAAACGCCCTTAAAGGAGAAGTTTCTTACCCTTACCAGTTTTATGCTGAACAATCTGTATCTACAGTCCATGGGGCTATAGGATATGCCCGAAAAGCTACAACCTTATATATTTGAGGTGAGAGTTTTGAGAGACTAGCGTTTGGATTGAATTTTATGAAAATCAGGACCAAGTACCCGCTGCAGAAAATATACAGGATTTAATACTTATATCACGCAGCTAATGCTGATAACCTGAATGAATGGAATATATTATTACTGCATAATTAGAGCAAATACGGTACCTGACTACATATATTATCAGGACCGGATGGACTAACTTGGACACTGTTATATTCATATATATTTTATACAACCTGGGACTATATTCATTTATTAATTTTTCCATTAGCATCTGATAACCATTCATCTGTCATTGATTACTCATCCATTATTTGACGTTTCTCATTGCATAGCACTTTAATTGCATAGCACTTTAATGCACTATGATCTGTAATTGGCCATGTACGGCGGACACAGTGGGTGACAGATTGCGCCAGAGAATAGCTTGATCCTGGGAGGATGTCATATGATGTCCTCCCAAAACAGTGCTCCCGCCTGGCCGTCATTTACATAATATATTTTGCCCATTCCTACAAAGAGTTAAAAGAAAATAAGGATACACATACAGGGAAAAACTCCATTCTTGCCCCCAAAAAATTTAATTATCTCCCCTAGCATAAATTCATTGTTACTCACATTGTCCAGTGATGTAGATCCATTGTCAATCATGACGACCTGCAAAGCAATGATGTCTCCCTGCCACACTACTATCACTAAATTACAGAATCCCTAGAACTGCTGTAAACATCAGCCCTGGTGTTTTTTGGTTTACGTTATTGAACAAATGTGGCCATTATCATGTTCACATTTGAATACTGGTGTCTCTTGGGATTTCTGTCTGTTTGCATATAACAACTGGGTATTTAAGCCACCAAACTAGCCAATTTTGGCCAAATAGATTAGTAGGTCTGCATGGTTCAGGTCAAACCCAAATTCAAACTGAACCTGAATCTCATTTCTAGGCAAAACCTTGATTTGAAAGGTGTCAGATTTAATTGTTTGTGGCAGTAGTTTGGGGGAGTGAGCGTGCCCATTTTATAAATGGGTGTTTTTGATTTATGAAAGAAGAAAACACTGCTCACAAGCCTAAGAACAAGAGTTCATGTAAGAGTTACAGACTATCACTCTTGGCCAGTGAGCACAGGACCTTAGTATGGATTAAAGTATTTGAACTGAAACCACTCCCACTGGATGATGTCACAGCGACAATTGTGGAAGCCCAAACTTATATTTCTAAGAGGAACTTCCCTCAACAAATAGCATTTCTACAGACATTTAACCTTTGCTTGTGTGTATGAGAATGCAAAAAACACACTATTACTTGTTATAAAGTTGTTCTGCCCATTTGTCCATTTATTTATTTGGTAAATTCTTTAGTCATGTATAGTATGTATCAATGGAATTTCAAGCCTTTGCTGAAGGATAGGGTTAATTACACCTAAGCCAAATTTATCTAATTACCGGATGCTTAGCTTGCTCTGCTTGAAAGATACTTATCCCAAGCTGGCTGATTGGTATCTTCCATTTTTAGGAGTTTCACATATCTAACAGATGACAGCAATGTTCCCCTCTTCCCTATTACAAGCTAATTATCAAATGAAATGTAGATTTTTAGGCATCAGAGTGATGTGCAAAGTCATTACATTGTCAAATTTATGTCAACCATGTATCTGCTTTCCCTATTTTAATGTTGCATGACAGTAAAAAGACGTTTAATTCTGTGTACATAAAAGGAAGATTTAGTACTACTTGTATAATGAGATCCATTTAAGTGCTGTGTACTTATAGCTTTGAGTATAACAGCTTGATGAACACAATAAAGCACATTAGTTCTATTAAAGCTAATTGTGGGTGGCTGAAAAAAATGTATTCCAGCCCTTAGGGCAGTTTAACTGGATGCAAAGCCGTTTTGGCATTTAAACCTTTTAACTCAGAGGTGCAATATCTTTTACTTGTCAAGAAATATTTAGCCACCTTTATTTTCTCTGTAAAAGTTTAAGAGATGACAAGTTGAAAAACTGTGCTTTATGCAAAGCTGCCTTTTGAACTGGGTACCAGAGAGCTGAAAGGCAAATGTCTTATAGACAAATGTTTAAAGCAACCAGAGGGGAATTATTATTATCAGTGTAGAGTCTGTAATGGATAATTCCAGTGGGAAACAGTAAATCATTGCTGGTGGATTTATTCTTAGTTATATATCTGAAAACATTTGCCAAGCAGTTTCTCACTAGGATGCCATCTCTATTAAATAACTGTTTTGTTTTGTGTGATATAGATGACAGCGTCCAGCTTATACCCATTTAACATTTTTTATTATATGCGTCCCACAGACCACTTAGTTTGTATCAGTCCCTTAGACCACTTTTCCTTCTAGATCTGGGTTTCCAGAAATAACGATTAATAAGAAGTCTAGGTAAAACTAATTAACAATTGGTTCAGTTATGACACATTGAAATCAATGAGTTAAACCTGAAGTGATTGTCAACAAGAAGATAATACCATGCTGCTAAACCAGTTCTTGTCACTTACTAACTATAGGGAATGGTTCTCTAACGTGGTTCCTGATATATTTAAATTTAATAGAAAGTTTGGTTATAGGCTTCAATGATGGAAATCTAGCCTGGTGCATGGTGTTTTTTAGTTATGGGCATTAAGAACTGTATTCCATCTATCATTAATTGATAAAGCACAATGTTAGTGTATCTTCCTCCCAAATAGAGAAATTCTGTATAGCATTTATCCCCATTCATTTCATCATAGATTTACTCAATGTTCAGTTTTTACTTTTAATTGAACATGTAAATTAAACTTCAGTACGTATTATTAAGAATCAGCCCTCCATCTGCATTTTGTTAAATATATATATATCTTTTATGGAGGGCCCGTCCTCTTCTCCTCTGCCAGCAATGAAGGGTGGCACTGAACAGCACATGTGTAATGATGTTTGAGCACTGTTCAGCGTTACGGGATGATGCTGGCCCCAGGGGCAGGCCATGGGCTTACAGGATATCATTATGGGTGACTGGGGGCATCTAATGCTGGCAAGGAGTTGCCTGGGGGGGGGGGGGGGGCAGCTCCAGATTAAAAGTGAATACTTGTTTTTCCAGGGAGGTTTGCTGCAAACAAAATAAATAGTAAATTGATATAGCGTGGTATAATTTACACTTATAAATTCCAATGAAAACTTTAGAGCATATCTATGGAGGACCAGCTTAACAATGCCTAGTTGTTTATGCAACAGTTGAACATGCACTGGACTTACTGTTGGCAAATGTTACACTTTTGAAATGTTATATAAATACAGTAAGGCCATTGCAAGTGTTTTAGTAGTGAATCTACCACCAAATGTAAACTTGACACTGACCTTAGTGCTGAGCCTGCATTTCTACACAGCTTTAGCACTTAAAGGGTTATAACATTTGTCCAATTGTCTTAATGCCACAACCCTTGTACTCCTGGCAAGTGGGCTGCTATCTCCTTTGAAAGAAGACAGTAAGCATGTGATCCCGGGTAGGTAAATACCATGACGCTCGCAAATCAGTGTTGGGGGGTGCTTTCACAGTGTCCCAAGGATGTGTGTTGATATGGGAGAGATTAATGCTCAATCTGCCCATTTTTAGGGAGGCCAGTAGACTGCCAATACCTTCTGAATGAGCTGTCAAAAACAGGACACTTTGAAACTTTTAGCCAATCTGCAGTGGGTATCAGAATGCATTGAATTAAAAAAATACATACAATTAAAAATTAAAATCTTAATTCAATTACAAAATATCCAGTGATGTCCAAATATGTCCTCCTTTTACTTGTCTGGCCAGGATCCCAAAAGTTAGAATTTCCCCCTTCATTTTGTCTATGAATTGGAGCTCATCCTGGTGGTAAAAAAGTTTTCAAAGTGCTGTGAACTCTGAGTAATGGAGGGGGTCTCTCTGGATTCCCTATGACATTACTTGCTTTCACCCTGTATTTATTGTGATAACTGCATGGTGAATGTTTTTTTTATATCTATACAAAAATGTTTCGCCTTTTATTTATATTTTAAACTGAATGGGTTGATTTACAAGTTGATCATTTACAATCACTTTAAAGAGGTTGTAAACTCTGTTACACCACTTGTACCTACAAGTAAGAGTATAATAAGGCCTGCCTGTAGGTACTGTAAATATTGCCTAAACTTGCACAGTTTAGGAGATGTTCACTATATGCGATGCTGCTGACATCATCAACGTATGTGCACTGAAGAAATGTCCCTGTTCGTGCCGTTTTTTCAGGGCCCGTGCCATGACCGGCGGCTCGCGCACGCATGTCGATAAGGCTGCAGAAAGAACCTGAATGCCAAACTTAGAACAAGACAATAAAACATCCAGTTTAGAGTGACACATAAAAGTGTCTAAGGAACTCCACGCCATTTTGCAAGGTGTCATCTGCTAACACCTTGGCATAAGCTTTCAGAAGCTGAAATTCCTCCAGTGGAATAAGCTTGCACTTCAGCTAAAGGAGGTTTTGGTCCATTTTCAAGCTGAATGGATCATCTTCAGAATCCAAGAGAAAAATTATTCAGGATCAAGTTTCCTTGTGTCCCCCAATAAGATGAAGAGATTGTCTAATTTCCTGAAATCCTTGGTTCTGTCGAGGTCGATGGAAAGCAACTTTACTCTATCTAAAGGGACACAATTCTTCTGTTGCAGGTCTGAAGAATCTGTTCAGAAAACTGGAAGGACCACTTTCCAGTTGTTAAAAAAATTTGATACTACTTTCAAATGAAACTCTGGGGACGGTAGCAGATTAGCTTTCTCTGCAAGAAAAATGCAGACAGGTCCCAGTCTCAGAGACTCTTCTGGCAGATGTAATGGTGGGAAGAAAAACATCTTTTAATGTCAAGAACCAAATGGAACAACCCTCCCACTGAACATAAACCAACGTCATAATTTATTTTAGCACAGAACTTAAAGTGGTTGTAACTCTAAAATAACAACAACTAAGAATCTGTTCCTTTAACGCATGCTGTATAGCACAGTGCTTGTGCTATGTCATTTTTCCCTTACTATCTTGTAAAAAAACTCATTGATCCTGCCAGTTCCCGTGTCCCCCTGCCTCTGCTGACCATTGCAATCATGGCTGCTGAGCCCTGATTAACATGGTAAAATTGCATGCCTCATTTGCTGATCTCCAATGACAGTCTCTCCCCCTCTCCCCCTCCCTCCCTTTTATCATGAGAGCGTCTCTCCTGCCTGCCTCCCCGCCACTATATAATGCAGCTAGTATACAAGTATCTCCTCCTCCCCTCCGGCATGCTGCCATTCACTACAGTGGATTCGTTTCTTTTTTTAAATGAAAAGGCTAAATACCTTTTGTTACACGGCAGCTGTGCAGTCATGTTATCCCCTGTGCTGGCTGGCCCCAATCTATGGAGAGAAGCAGGAAGGGCCAAGATTCCCCTGTGCTGGTTGGCTGACATCACAGAGGAATCTCGGCCCCACCTGCTACTCTCCCTAGATCGGGGCAGGCCAGCACAGGGGGATCATGTGACCACTCAGCTGTGGTGCGACAAAAGGTATTTAGCCTTTAATTTGTAAAAAATAAATCCACTGTAGTGAATGGCAGCATGCCCAGAGGGGATACATGTAAAGTCACATAGTGACTTTACAATCACTTTAAGTCCCAAAAAGAAGGCACAGACTTTCTAGGGAAGACAAATTCTGATTGCTGTCTGTATAAAATATTCAACCTGGCCTATGGGAAGCGTCAGCGCTCATGGATGTGCTTACGTGATGTGCAGCACGGAGGGAGGGGTCAGATCCCGCGGGCCGATGAGAGGAGACGCACGGAGGGGAGAACGCCGGCTCAACACGGAGCGTGAGAGGCACCGTGTCTGAGTCTGTCTCCCTCCGAGAGAGCAAAGTGAGGATGCAGCAAGGACCCACAAGCAGAGCGGCATGGACGGCGCAAGACAGTGATAGCCCCGGCGGTCAGCAAAAGCGGCTTTCCTTCCTCCCGTCCCTTCTCCCTACCACCCCACCTTTGTAAGAGGTATACTCGGGTCTGCACAGAGGGTAACAGCATCCGGGGGTGAGAATGGCCCCATCCGTGAGTATTCCCCAACTACTGTTCCTGCGGAAGATACCCCCCAGCTGGAAGGTAAGCAGGAAGCTCTATGTGCAATGTGGAGCGCTTGGCTCAGAGGACTGTGATGCTAAAGTGAGGTTTTTGATCCCCGGGAAACTGAAGGTGGAGTGCTTTTGCTGTGTATGTAAGGCTATTTAAATTGAAAGTGTTTCCCACTTATGAGCCACATGATTTAACAGGACTTAGAGGACTAATAAGGTGCAGTGAAAGCCCCCTGGCTACCAGGAGATTGAAGGATGGATTTTTCGGATGGCTCTATTATAAGCTGATAAATCGAAAGCACGCTCTCCCCATGACTTCCAGGACATTTGTTCATTTTCTCTGGCTGAAGTTTTTGGTTGTTTTTGTACTCCTTTATTACCCCCTCCCCTGATGCGGTGACCGCTGTGAGAGATAAGGAAAAACTCGGGTCAGGTGTCAAGGTGGTTGGCTCCCC
Source organism: Lithobates sylvaticus (assembly GCA_028564925.1). Classification (NCBI taxonomy): domain Eukaryota; kingdom Metazoa; phylum Chordata; class Amphibia; order Anura; family Ranidae; genus Lithobates; species Lithobates sylvaticus. The sequence goes on from CM053031.1 coordinate 120,650,993, forward strand.
TGGGGTATGTAATGTACTTGTTTCCATCTCAATTACCAAAGCAAAAGGTAGTGTAGGGAAGACCTGCAAACCACTGGAGCCGCGACACGACAAAAGTTATTCCCACCTCAGGGGCCCCTGTAAGGAATGGTGCAGAGAAAATCATGCCAGATAAATAGGATGGGACCTACGTTATGGGCTATAGGCCAGTGAGTACTGGATATTTCGGACCCACGGTACCAAAGTGACTGTTTTTAGCTATATGGGGACAGTAATCTTGAAAGACAAAGAGTGAGAGCAAGGTCATGTGACAAACGATATATGCCTCCTTGTTCTATTCTTCTTCTTTTTTTTTTTTCCCCCTCCATTTTTCACTATTAAGCTGGTCTATAATAAAATACTTCAGACAAATAGGCCGACTGCATAACCCAAACATAAGGGGACCTAACCATAAACTAAGGAAAAACAACGGTTCAGAATAAAGGAGGTGGACAGGGGAGGAGCATGGGGACGAAGACCCTTAGACATTGAAGAAATTAAAGGCGCAGTGCATTGCTGAAAGTCGCACAGAGTTATCTCTATGAAGAGGACACTTTTTGGGTGTTCCCACTTAAACAGCCATAATTACCTAAGATTTTGCTTATAACGTATATCTCTACGTTCACGCTATACGAAAATAGTGTAAAGAGGTGTGCCTTGTAAGGAATCCGGATAAATAGGATGGGACCTACGTTATGGGCTATAGGCCAGTGAGTACTGGATATTTCGGACCCACGGTACCAAAGTGACTGTTTTTAGCTATATGGGGACAGTAATCTTGAAAGACAAAGAGTGAGAGCAAGGTCATGTGACAAACGATATATGCCTCCTTGTTCTATTCTTCTTCTTTTTTTTTTTTCCCCCTCCATTTTTCACTATTAAGCTGGTCTATAATAAAATACTTCAGACAAATAGGCCGACTGCATAACCCAAACATAAGGGGACCTAACCATAAACTAAGGAAAAACAACGGTTCAGAATAAAGGAGGTGGACAGGGGAGGAGCATGGGGACGAAGACCCTTAGACATTGAAGAAATTAAAGGCGCAGTGCATTGCTGAAAGTCGCACAGAGTTATCTCTATGAAGAGGACACTTTTTGGGTGTTCCCACTTAAACAGCCATAATTACCTAAGATTTTGCTTATAACGTATATCTCTACGTTCACGCTATACGAAAATAGTGTAAAGAGGTGTGCCTTGTAAGGAATCCGGACATAAATAGACGGTCTGAGGTTAGATCTCTACCAAGGGACGTCTGTCTCTTTTCCTCCTTACACTCCTTTCTAGAGTCCCCTATGCCGGTACTCCTCCTTCCTGAATGTTTTTTACGCAGTATGTACACTGAGTAGCCCCTTCAAGAAAATTGTAAATAAATTGGCCTTTGGCCATTACGGGCACTGAGGGGACAGTACGGTAACAAACTGGGGAAAAGAATAAGAGGAACCAGGAAAAGCATTATGAGTAAAATTACAAGTAAGTCTTCCAAGAAAGGGGCCCCAAAAAAACCCTGAAAGGTGCTACAAGCACTATTAAACAGTATTTGAAGCAATGGTTAAGTCCCCAAATAGTGGGCACAGATAGCCTGGAGAGAGCTACAATGGAGAGGAGGAAGGGAAAGGAGAAGAAGTCAGATGAGGCGCGCGACCAATCGAGAGACGACCTTACAACCGAAAGCGAAGTTGATATAAGTAGAGCTGAAGACCAGCTCGCCGGGGCTCATTTACCAACTAAAATGGAAATGGTGGAGATGTTGCAGAGATTGGAAAATGCGATAAAATTAGATATTAATACTTTGAGAGAGGACATGGGACATTTATTGACAAGAGTGGAGGTGGTGGAAGAGAGAGCAGATAAAATGGACCAAGAAGTAATTAAACTGAAGGACCAACTGAAAAGGACTCAATTATATCAGAGGGAAATCCTATATAGAATCGAGGACCAAGAGAATAGAGAAACTTGAGAATTCGTGCGATTCCAGAACAAAGAGGGGAAGACCTAGAGAAAACAGTCAGAACCCTATTTAGTCCCATTATTGGAAAAGAAGAAGCTCAATTTCCCAAGATCGAAAGAGTGCACCGTATAGGGAGGGCAGAGTTTGTTGAATCTAGTAGAGCTCGGGATATAATAGTAAGATTCCGTTTCTTTGAGGAGAAAGCAGAAATATGGTCTAAAATACGGGGAAAAACACCCCTGAAATATGGAGACACGGAAATTCAGGTCTATGCGGATCTATCCTCACATACATTAGAAAGAAGAAGGCTCCAAAACCCTCTACTTGAAATTATGCGCAAAGAAAACATCAAATATAATTGGGGTTTTCCGGCTTGTTTGATAGGCACAAAAGAAGGTCGCACGGCTAGATTAAGATACCCAGAAGAGTTAGGGGGATTCTGCCAAAAACTCGATATACAAGTCCCGGAATTACCGGGCTGGACTGAAATTGGGGAGATGAAGTGAAAACTTAAGGTGGTAGAGAAAATCGTCCTAAAGCTGCAGTACATGAGAATCAGCCTTTTCATCCATTACACCCCGTTATAATCTGGGGGGGATGAGTATAAAGGGGCGGGATCTGAACCTCACCTCATTTCGGGATTAGGAGATTCGAGGGAGGCCACGATAGGGTGGCCACCAACGATCCAGAGATCCGAGATGGGGTCAGAAGGGGAGGGGGGGAGGAGGGGGAGGTATTAGGAGGGAGGGGGGGGCAGGAAGGGGAGGAGGGGGGAAGGGAGGTGGGGGTAGGGAGAGGGAACAGGGAGGGTTGTCTCCATCGCTACTTATAAGCCAAGAATTAACAGATTTAAATAGGTGAATGATTTCTGTACTGAAGTTTCTTACCTACAATGTAAAGGGAATGAACACTCCAGGTAAGCAGCATAAGATACTAGAGGAGGTCGGGAGATATGGGACCAGTGTGGTTTTTCTTCAAGAGACCCATCTCTCACACACATCCAATGTGAAACTGTTCTCAAAGTTATATCCCACCTGGTACTACGGCGATACTATATCAAGCAGAGCGAGAGGGGTAGCCATTGGTTTTGCAGGGGATATACACTTTAAGCTGGAAGACAGAAAGGCTGATCCTGAGGGGAGGTATTTGTTTCTAAGGGGAACCATGCACGGAACAACCTATACGCTGGCAAATGTATATGCACCCAACAGAAGTCCCACAAAATTCTTGGAGGAGATATTGCGGAAATTAGGGGTTTTTAGGAAAGGATACTTAATTCTTATGGGAGACTTACATTTTTGTATGGACTATGGTGTCGACAGTACGTCCGGTGTACAGGGGACTAGGAACGCACAGTTAAAATTGATAAAAAATAAATTGTGTCACAAGCAACTGGTGGATGCATGGAGGAATCAACATCCGCAAACAAGGGACTACACGTTCTTCTCCCCTGTACATGGGACATACTCCCGACTTATATACTTGTTGATCACGGTATTTTAGATAGAGTACTTAAAACTAAGATAAAGACAATTACCTTGTCCGATCATGCCCCTGTCTCAATGACATTATCGGTCCCAGAATATAAACCACCCTCAAGTGGGTGGAAACTAAATGAAGAGTTATTACGGGACAAGGAAGTTGTGGAGTATGTGAGAGGAGAATTGGAACGTTTTTTTCTCAAGTAATGATAACGGGGAAGTAAACGGGGCCAACTTATGGGATGCCCACAAAGCATTTATTAGAGGGATTTTGATAGCCAAGGCTTCTTGGAAAAAAAAAAGAGAGGATGAGGAAAGTACAGGAGCTGATGACCGAAATAAATAGACTGGAGCAAAAACATAAGTCGTCTTCGGGCCAAAATAGGGCGGTATATCAAGAAGTCGTGGCGAAGAGGGAGGAATTAGGAGTTTGCAGAATATGAAGCCAAACAGACATTCAACAGGATAGCGAAAGAACGCTATATCTGGGGAAACAAATCCAGTAAACATGTGGCGAAAATCCTACAAAAAAAAAATCTGATAATTATATAGAAAAAATCAAAGCCAAAAATGGAGAGATGAAATATGTGTCTAAAGACATTGCTTCATCTTTCAGGGAATATTACGAGGAGCTTTACGCAGTGGATGCTAAGACAGGCAAAAAAGGGAATCAGAGAGAAAAAATAAACGATTTTTTGAGTAAGGCAGGGTTGGCTACCCTGGGCCAGGAGGAAAGAGAGGCGCTGGAAAGACCTATTTCAGAGAATGAAATAAAGAGCGCGTTGATGAATTCCTCTTCAGGTAAGAGTCCGGGACCAGACAGCTTTACCATATTTTACTATAAAACCTTCAAAGAGATTCTGATCCATAGACTCCGACAATATATGAACGGGTTGGGCTCAGAGTATGAAATGAACGAAGCTTCCCTGTCGGCAACTATTACAGTTTTGTTGAAAGAGGGCAAGGATGGATCAGTGTGCTCCAGTTACAGGCCTATCTCACTGTTAAACTCGGATACAAAGCTCTATGCCAAAATTTTGGCTGAGAGAATATAGGGTCACCTGGGAACACTGATCCACCCGGACCAAGTGGGTTTTGTTCCCGGAAGAGAAGGGAGGGATAACGGGGTGCGGACACTGCTAGCCCTGCAAAAAATGAAAGATACACGGGCCCCCGGTCTACTTTTGTCAATAGACGCAGAAAAAGCGTTCGACAGAGTAGACTGGGGGTTCATGTTTAGTACACTAGAACACATGGGGTTCGGTCAAAAATGTATTCAACAAATTAAAGTTCTATATGGGCACCCGAAAGCAAACATTAAAGTAAACGGAGTCTCTTCCTCTCTCTTCGAAATGAGAAATGGAACGAGACAGGGATGTCCCCTGTCCTCTCTCCTTTTCATATTGACCCTTGAGCCCTTATTGGCCTCGATAAGAGGAAATCCAGAAATAAAAGGTTGTACGGCGGGTGGCGAGGACCACAAACTGGCTGCTTTCGCAGACGACATTTTATTTTATGTACGACATCCCCAGACGTCGATGCCCAACCTCCTGAAGACCCTACTCTCCTACGGAGCAATATCGAATTTTCGAGTTAACTCATCAAAATCTCTTATGTTAAATATTAATCTAAGTAAGATTGAGCAGCAGATACTACAGAGAGACTTTAAATTTCCGTGGAAGAAACAAATAAAATAATTGGGTATAAACTTGTCCAATACAACGGAAAAAATGTACAAAATTAACTACCTCCCTCTACTAGATGAAATAAAAAAAAAGTGCCAAGAATATACTAACAGGCCTCTATCGTGGATAGGGCGAATAAATACCGTAAAAATGATGATGCTTCCTGTAATAACATGCAAGTTCCAGATGCTCCCATTTTCTCTACCTCACCAGTACTTAAGGAAGTTAAAAGCATTACTGATGAATTTTGTCTGGAAAAAGCAGCATCGTACGTCTCTGCAAATCCTAAAACAAGATAAGAGTCAGGGGGGTCTGGCAGTTCCGGACATTATGAGTTATTACTATTGGATAGCATTATTAAGAATCCCAGAGTGGGGAAAAGCTCACAGTAATAAAAGATGGGTTCACTTAGAAATGGTACTAAGTAATGTTCATTTGGGGAAGACCATTTGGAATCCCCCAAGGTATAGAGCACTAGGAGAGCACACACAAACAATCACACGGCACACGATTAAAATATGGGACAAAATATATAAGCAGTTAAATGGAAAATATAACTCACCTTTGGTTGCACTCAAGGAGAATGATTATTTTCCTCCGGGGAAAAAAGAGATAGGAGGGGATTGGATAATAAATGATAAAACACAATTGGGTGACGTTTTAGCTAAGGGACAACCACTGGCACTACACGAATTACAAAGAAAGGTGGATTTGTTTAGAATTGATGAGTGGCGGTATGTCCAGATATGTCATTTTGTGAAAACGTTACCACAACCGATTAGGGAGGCCGGAGACCTGACAAAGCTGGAGCAAATATGCTCGGCAGAAAACACAAAAAAGACGATTTTGAAAATATATAAACTATTAATCGAGAAGGACAGGCTGGAGATCCCCCCATTCATCAAGAAATGGGAGAGGGAGTTGGGTTCACAAATAAACACGGGTATGGTAAAGAAAATATTGAAGCTCACTCGTAGTTCGGCGGTAGATATGCGGACTGCGGAAATGAACTACAAATGTTTAATAAGGTGGTACGCGATCCCCCCGACAAAATAAATAAATTCCAGGAGGGGATCTCCCCTAACTGCTGGAGAGGATGTAAACAAAGAGGGACCATGGGCCACATATGGTGGGACTGTCAGAAAATTCTAAAATATTGGGAGGTTGTCTTAACCACTTTCTGACCGGCGCACGACGATGTACGTCCCTTTTTTGAAGAGGGATATCTCGGTAACGGCAGCAGCTGCTGCCACAACCGAGGTATCCATCTCTTCAGGCGCCGGTCGGCTGTCCGATAATGGTGGTCATCGCGGCGGATTCGCCGCGAGATCACCATTATCGGCGACGGGAGAGGTGCCCCCCCCTCCCGCCGCTCTCCCGCGCCTTCCGCCGCTTACCGGAACCGTCGGCAGCGGCGGAGGCGATCGGGTCCTTTCCCCTCCTGTGCATAGAGATGAGTGACGCTAAGATGGCCGCCACTCATCTCTATACCATAGGAGGGCGGAAGCGACGTCAAAAACGTCACTTCCGCCAATACCTCTTACAGAGGAATTTTCAAATGTCATTTTTTTTAAATGACATTTTTTTTTTTTTTAAACGTCGCCTATGGAGATTTTTGAGGGTAAAAGTTTGATGCCATTCCACGAGCGGGCGCAATTTTGAAGCGTGACATGTTAGGTATCAATTTACTCGGCGTAACATTATCTTTCACAATATATAAAAAAATTGGACTAACTTTACTGTTGTCTTATTTTTTTATTCAAAAAAGTGAATTTTTTCCAAAAAAAGTGCTCTTGCAAGACCGCTGTGCAAATACGGTGTGAAAAAAAGTATTGCAACGACCGCCATTTTATTCTCTAGGGCGTTAGAAAAAAAACAATATATAATGTTTGGGGGTTCTAAGTTTTTTTCTAGCAAAAACAACTGTTTTAAACATGTAAACACCTAAAATCCAAAACGAGGCTGGTCTTAAAGTGGTTAAAGTTATCAAAGAAATAACCCAAATAGAGGTGGTAAAAGACCCGTGGGTGATTTTGATGCATGCGACAGCGGGAGGAGTGAGGCAGTACGAGAGAACACTGGTCCCACATCTTCTGAATGCCGCAAAAAGATTAATCCCGAGGAGGTGGCAAGACCCTGAAAGTCCTCCCATATGGGAATGGATAGACGAGGTAGAAAATACCTATACGATGGAATGTCTGAAAAATAGTTTTGATGATGATAAAGATGGAACTAAGGAGAAGTGGGAGTGTTGGAAATTTTTTTAAAAAACCTGGAGCTATGTGGAGGTTCTAAGGATATAGAGAGAAAGTGGTGCTAAAGAAATAATTCAGTTAAGTAGGAGATAAAAAAAAAAGGAGCGGTGGGGAAAAAAACACAAAAAAATAAATAAATAAATAAAATAAAATATTCAACCTTGTCATGAATGTCACGTCTACCCCAACGCAGGTGGTCAGACACTATAGCTAGCTATTGTGTGCTTCACCTATAGCAGCCCCCTTTCCCTTAAGGCAAGCAGGCCTACCGGTACTTGGTTACCCCCAGGACTTATACACAATGCTATAGTGCCTGGCCACCACGCCAGGGCAGATGTGAACAGAGCAAACAGACTACTCGCAGTTAGCATACAGATAACGTGGTTCTATGACAGTCCAGGTAAAAGGCAGGCTGAGTTCAGGGAATAGTCCAATATCTGATCCAGGTCATACACAGGGAAATTCAGACTAGCAAAGCAGGGAAGACAAATGGGAGGCTTGAACAGGAACAATGCAGGTATACGTTCTCTATCACAAGCAAGGGATAGAGTGTTTGGTTTGCTTATAACAGGTGACTTACCATATCAATCACCTTGCAGGTGGACACAAACAGGGAGAATGCAACAGCCAACAACCGGATGCTGGAATGAGGAGCAGGAGCACAAAAGTGATCCTGACAGACCTTTGGATCTTCTGCTAATCTTGTACCTGTAAAGCAAGACAAGTCCAAAATCTGTATCTTTTTAGAGTTGTATGCCAGAAAGATTGACTGCAAGAAATCCAAAACATTTGGCAGTTTGAGAGACAAGACTGGGAACCATGGCTGGGAAGTGATTTTCCTATACAAAGCACACAAACTTCCCTTACATCTGACTGTAAGTTGCATTTGTGGTTAGCTTTCTTGCATCCAGTAAAGTAGTGATTACTCCCTACACAAAAACATTCAGAAAAACATTGCACTTTCAGTGTGGCCAATTCAATAGCCCTGCTGTCAAATGGAAGCTTGCTAGACTCAATTACCACCAGTCCCTCTGGGCTAGGAGATCCCCCTTGAAGGCAATGAAGGGTGGATGATCTTAAGCCATGTGTAGTAACGGAAGAAACTTTGGCCTTCTCAGCCAGTAAGGGAGGATGACTATGGTTTGTACTGCTTGGATCTTGGGAAGGGCTCTCACTGTCAAAGAAACTGGAGGGAAGATGTAGTCTAGTAGATAGTCCCAGGCTAAAAAGGATGCATTTTGGGCTAGAGCCTGCTCGAATTTGTACCTCGTTGAGCAGTGGATTACCCAGTATAGGGCTCATAGATTTTCTGTTGAGTGACTACTCGTTGTCAGGAAAAACAACGGTCTGCCAGTAGACTTTTTTTCCCTGGCAGTTGAGAAGCTGACAGTGCTTTCAAATGCACCTGTGCTCACTGGAAGATCTTGGCTGCCACGTGTAGGAAATAAATACTTATGGTACTTCATTCTTTTTATATGTAAGGTAAAGGTTGTCTTGTATAAGAGTATTTATTGCTGTTGATGGAGAAAATACTGAAAATACATCAGAGCCAGAAAGTACTCTTAATTTCTGTAGGTTGGAGTGTCGTGGAACTGGACCATTCCATCGCTCTTGCACACGTCAATGGGCCCCCCCAGTCCTGTAGACTTGTATCTGAAGTAAAGATGATCCAGTTTCCAGGGCTAAGATGTATGCCTGGTGAAAGGTTTACAGGATGAGACCTCCAGAGAAGATTCAGGGAAATTTCACACTGTGATTCAGGCAAATTTGATGGAGACTTGCTGCGTTCAATAACACTGGCTTAACCTACCCTCCTGAAACAGTTCCAATCAGTAAATCATAGTGCAGATATTTGGCATCTGCTGACCTGACTCCGTTTAGGCACAGTCAAAATTCTTAAACCCTAATGAGGGAGCCTGTTTGACCCCCAAAACACGTTGTCTTTTTTCTGCTATGAATCAATGTTATCATTAAAAACCCTGGGCTCTTGGACTATTGTTTACTGCTCTCACTGGACTGTATGCATGTGGATTCTCAACTTTAGATTCCTTCCCTATTTCTAAGGGGAGTTCTTGTTTTTTTCTGGAGTGTTGCTGAACTGGAGCCAGTGTTTCTTGTCCTTGGTCCCTTCTTTTAGACAGTTGGTACACACTAACTTGCCCAGGAAGGTAGCAGCAGAACATGCCCAACATAGACCTTGAGCAAAATGAGGCAATGCCTCATTTTATGGTAATGGGAATAACTGGAACTTAAAGTGGATGTAAACCCACTCTCATCCTTTCTAAACTACTGCAATATTGGTTATCTAGAAGGATATACATGCCTCCTGCATGTATATTTATCTGTCAAATGTCTCCCCTCTGTCTGCTATGAGACCCGAAAAACTGCAGATTTTGTGGGTGGGTCTGTTTTCCAGGGCTCAGTGAGTGGAGTCGTGATGTCAGTAGACTCCCCGCCCACCTCTAAACTCCCCTTATCAACATGCATTTTCTCCTGTGTATTTCTTACACTGAACTTCTGCTATAATCACTAAAATACAGTCAAAACCCAGAAAAGTCCCCACATGACTTCAGCATGCCAAATCATGCTGAGGAGTGGAACAGCCAATCCTTGCAGAGCAGCAAAAGAAAGGAGTGGGAGGGAATTAAAAAATAATGCATGTCTCTTAGGCTAGTGCACGAGATATGTAAATCACCTGTCAATCACAGCAAGGGGGAGGATTTGACAAAGTTTTTCTTTGGTTGTCAAGATTTATCTCACTGAACAATAAAAGAGGATTGCTCAGAGCTGGATTAACTCTTTGTGGCAAGACTGGGCTCAAATGATAGGAAATTGTATACTCTACATTATGACATAAAAAAATTATATATATTTTTTGGGTTTACAAGCACTTTAAAGATCCATCTATTTCAGAATTAGGCATTTTTTCAGGATCATTTAGAGCCCCCTATCTTTCCATGGGTTTCAGTGCCTCACAAGCATGATGCAGTGAACTCACACAGTGTCAGCACAACTTCCGGGTCCAGCGCCATATGGAGTAGCTGCATCTCCTCCACAGCTCCCGCAGCTTGACCCCTAAATCTGCTTGCCAATCCAGCCCAAACCTCCCCACACTGCCCGCAGCCTCTTTGGGAGTCCCCCCGCACCTCCAAGGACTGTTTCATGAAGAAAAACTTGGCCCACTCTGCGCCACCAGCCCGGCCGCAAATCAAGGCCCCGACTTCGGCCTGGACGGATCCTGCGGCAGACGTGACAGGCATGGATGTGAGAGGCTCCACAGCGCCTCACTCCACACATCTGTCCCCACATCCTGCCTCTCCCCCTCACACCATGAAGACTCAAATGAAAACACAGACACTGAGCTCATTGCCCAGGCAGTGGATGCACTATTATCCCCCATGATAGCTGCATCAGTAGAAAAAGCAGTCAATGCGGGGATGCAGCATATCAAAAAACAACTGGGGGAACATAACACCAGATTAAATGAAGTTGAAAGCCGCCTATCCAATGTGGAAGATGAACTATACCAAGCGCAAGCTACGGAACAAGCCCAGGACAAAACAAACCAATATGTGCTCCAAAAATTAGACGATTTGGAGAACAGATACAGAAGGAGCAATCTGCGCTTCTTTGGCATTCCAGAGTCCCTCCCAGCCTCGGCCATCGCAGAATTCTGTGACAGGCGCATCCCAGAAGCACTAGGCCTTCCTTGCCCTTGCACAGTTGAATGGGCCCACTGCATGGGAACTTACAACAAGGAGCGCAAAACTCCCCGCCCGATCATCGCATAATACCTGAACTACTCAGATAAAGCTGCCATACTACAAAAATTCAGGCTATCCAGATCCCTTCAAATAGACAGGATAAAAGTCTCCAAAAAAAGGAAGGCCTTCCAACAGATCTGCTCGGAACTCCACCAGCAGCAATTGAAATTCACCCTGGCCTTTCCTGCTATCCTCCGCCTCCAGGCCCCCAATGGGGATCAACTCTCCTTTCAGGACCCCTCTGAAGCAGAAGTCTTCCTGCGCAAGCAATACACTGACCTCCACACAGTGTCAGGTTCAGGTATGGAGGCCGAGATGCTAAGAGGGCTCCTCTTGCGGCTGAGTGCAGCGTGCCCCTGAAGTTGGGTACAGGAAGGACGATGCTCAAAGAAGCACAGGTTGCCAGGTCCTTGCTTGTAGTTAGATGAGCTGATCACCAGAGGATGACTGTGGCAGGCTGGTAGCACTAGAAGTACTTGAGGTGCTTGGTAAGAAGAGAAACCGGGAGCCAGGCCAAAGGTCATATAGGGTAGATCAGTCCAGAAGCATAAACAGGAGTAAGCCGGGGTCATATACTGGAGACAGAAACAGCAGAGTTGAGGAGCCAAGCTGGGGTCAGACACAGGAGAATAGGCGGAAGCAAAGTCCAGATACAAGCCAGGGGTCAAGCCGGGATATCAGAGATCAGGGTCAAGGCAAGCCAGGTCGGTAACAGGGAATCCACAGAACACGATACAGGAACACAGGGTAAACGGAGAGTTGAAGATAATCCAGCAACATCCTGTCTTCAGTTGAAGGTTTAAATAGGGCGATTGGCACCAGCGCCTGTTACGCTGTTCCCGTACGCACCTGGGTTCTCTGAAAGCATCCATGTTGAATATGGGCAACATTGCCAGTCCAGTGACGGCCATGTCCCTGACACACAGTATCTGAATAGCAAGGCTAAGGCTATTATGACCATGGCAGAAGGCCAGAAGAAAGCAGTATTTCCAAGGGGGATCACCTTAATATAAGGGTGCAGGTAGGAAAAAATGAACGCCCATAGGAGAATAAGTGAACTAAATATTCAAAGACATGTAAAAGAAACCACAATATAAAATGCCATTCATCACCCCACATACTTAAAGGAATAGGGCAGACTGCATAGGAGAGAGAAGAGGGACCAGATCCACAAATTGGCCAAGGAGCAAAGTGAGAGATGCCCATCACATCTAGTTCAGGCATTAAGCAGACATTTACAGCCATTGTTTGGTGACTGGTGACTGTGGTTAACATGTGCACACCCCCTTTCATTCATAGACATATGACCCCACACTGCCACTCTGGGAGAAGACCAGTAGAGCCATAAAATGGCGCCAGAGGGTGTTGCCCAACCTACCTAGAGAAATGGCATTAGTAACAGTATCCAAGTTGGAAAGAGAGGCAAATCATAACACTAACACAAAAGTCACATCCATGTGCAAAAAGCGCCTACCGTCTTACTATGCAATACAGCAGCTATTTAAGCTATGTTACTGAATATCAAATACCATGGGGACTGACCTCCAACATCAGTATTATCAAAATCTACAAAATCTAGCAGAGGCTAAACCTGGATGGGAAATTGTAAGGGCGTTAGTTCACTTTGATCCAAGAAAGATATGAAATGGAAGAAGGTGGCCTGGAATGAGGACCTAAAAAAACAAACAGAAAAAACCCCCCACTGGTTTAGCGAAAAACTCACTCTCTTTTATTAGTTAGCAGGTGGTCCTTTGGGCCAAGAGGAAGGAGTTGACCCACAGTATGCTGACATGAGGTGAGCCATGAAATAAAAATGAATCTGATATGGACTGGGAAACTGAAAAAATCATGGATTGTGATCAATAGCTTACTTTAAAAATTAGACAAGCAGAAAACAGATAACTTTAACACTATTTTTAGTTTTATAGGTGTGCCTAATGCAGAATACAATCAACTTTGTAATTCATTAACTATTAATCTAGTTTACAGTCTAGCTGAAGCACCAATTCAAAGGTAAAGCCAAACCCTTTATCCAATATTTATCTACATTTTTTCACTTCAGATGCAGGAAAAGGATGTGCTGAATTTTCAGTCTGAGTGCTTTGTATAAGGAACAGCTGGAAACAAAACCAAAGAAAATGTTACAGATCAGTTGCAACCAGTGTATTTAAAAAAATTAGTATTTTTATCTCTGTTCTATGTTACAGTAAAAATAAATTGTATTGGTGGTTTTTGGTCAACATATGTATGTATGTGTATGATGGGAAATGTTAACATATACATTGCCTTGAAAAAGTATTCATACCCCTTGACATTTTCTGCATTTTGTCATGTTACAACCAAAAAACGTAAATGTATTTTATTGCGATTTTATGTGACAGACCAACACAAAGTGGCACAAAATTGTAAAGTGGTAGGAAAATGATAAATGTTTTTCAAATTTTTTTTACAAATAAATATGTGAAAAGTGTGGCGTGCATTTGTATTCAGCCCCCTGAGTCAATACTTTGTAGAACCACCTTTCGCTGCAATTACAGGTGCAAGTATTTCTTAATCGTACATCACGGGACACAGAGAAATAGTAGTTACTATGTGGGTTATATACACACTGGCACACCCTAAACAGGAAGTTAAACTCCCTATATAACCCCTCCCCCTACATGGAGTACCTCCGTTTTTTCGCCAGTGTCTTAGGTGCGGCAAGTAATTGTTCAAGCTTATGGTTTGAAGTGAAGATTCCACCTTTTCAAATCAAAACGCACTCCACCAGGGCTGTTCGTGCATAACCAAGCCTCCATGGCTCAAATCTGCAAGGCCGCAACTTGGTCTTCATTTCATACATTCACCAGATTCTATCAGGTGGATGTAAGAAGGCATGAGGCTATCGCGTTTGGTCTCAGTGTACTGCAGGCAGCAGTATAGGTCCTCAGGCCTGATGCCACCCTACTTTTGTTTGTGTCTCCCTCCCCTCAGTTGGCATTGCTCTGGGGCATTCCACATAGTAGCTATTATTGCTCTGTGTTCTGTGATGTACGATTAAGAAAATAGGATTTTTATAACAGCTTACCTGTAAAATCCTTTTCTTTGAAGTACATACACAGAGGTCCCTCCCCTCTTTTTGGGTATACACGTGTATTGCTTTGCTACAAAACGGAGTTACTCCCTGTAGGGGGAGGGGTTATATAGGAAGTTGAACTTCCTGTTTAGGGTGCGCCAGTGTCCATCACCTAAAGGTGGCCTATATAACCCACATAGTAACTACTATGATGCTGTGTCTCATGATGTACTTCAAAGAAAAGGATTTTACAGGTAAGCTGTTATAAAAATCCTATTTTTTGGGGCTGTCTCTACCAGATTTGCACATCTAGAGTGACATTTTTGCCCATTCTTATTTGCAAAATAGCTCAAGCTCTGTCAGATTGGATGGAGAGCGTCTGTAAAATGTAAGCAAAGCAAGGGCGCGCACACACCGCTTCAGGCAACGAAAATGGACACACCCGTTCCAAGGTGCTAATCCCGGCTCATCCCCGTCAGTAATATCAAAGAGAGAAGAAATTGATTGCACACTCGAATCCAAAAAGATGATATTGAAAGAACCGTGCTTGTTCACAACCAAAAACAAGCACGGTTCTTTTGTGTGAAATGCGTCAACTATTCATCCTTGCAAGCTTGTCTGGCTTATGACAATAAAGAAAATTTCAATAGCATCTTTTTGGATTTGAGTGTGCAATCAATTTCTTCTCTCTTTGTAAATAGTAATTTTCAAGTCTTGCCACAGATTCTCAATTGGATTTTCACTGGGCCATTCTAGCACATGAATAATATCTAAACTATTCCATTGACTCAAGTCTTTTGCAGACTAATGCTGTGTACACACGATCGGAAATTCCGCCAGCAAAAGTCAGATGAGAGCTTTTGGTCAGAAAATGCAACCGTGTCTATGCTCAAACGGACTTTTGCTGGCAGAATTCCAGCCAGCAATAGATTGGGAGCAGGTTCTCAAATTTTCTGTCTTTCTGTACAAGATTTTTCCAACGGAAAATACGCTCGTGTGTACGCGGCAGGTTTTCTTCTAAGATTGCGCTGTATTTGGCTCCATCCATCTCCCCATCAACTCTCCTCAGCTTCCCTGAATACATAAAGACATGGATGAGCGAGTTTGGAGTGGAGGAACTTGACTGACCTGAACAGAGTTCTGACCTCAACCCAATAGAACACCTTTAGGACGAATTAGAGCGGAGACTGCGAGCCAGGCCTTCTTATCCACACCAATGCCTTACCTGACATATGCGCTTCTGGAAGAATGGTCAAACATTCCCATAGACACACTCCTAAACGTTGTGGAGAGCCTTCCCAGAAGAGTTGAAGCTGTTATAGCTGCAAAGGGTGGGCTAACTCAATATTGAACCCTATGGACTAAGACTGGGATGCCATTAAAGTTCATGTGCATGTAAAGGCAGGTGTCCCAATACTTTTGGTAATATAGTATATATATATATACGCACACACATCGTACATAGAACTATATTTATGTGTATTTTTATGATACAAAGAGTATTATGGCCAGGAAAGAGTGGGTCAGTTACATGACCATCCCTCCTCTACAGGTTTTTGCACCTGGCCTAATAGTGCCACAGGTGACTGAATAAATATGGGTCTCATAGAGACAGATTTGGAAAGAGTAGGAGGTTACACAATTATATATGCAAGCAAGATGTTTAATTGTTGAGGTTTGTTATAGGGAAGTTTATGAGGTTTTGTAATGAGGTTATGTTATAGGGAAGGTAAGCATAAAGGGGGCTTTAGATAGGATACCACTCTCATTTTCCTGTGGAGCTCAATGCTACCAGCAAAATCTTTTTGCACTTAACACTAATGTATCACACACACACATATTAGTGTCTGTTTCAAAGATTTCCAACATATGGAGAGTGTTCAAGGTCTTGGTCCAATGTGTGCTACTGTGTTTCCAACCTACTTTTATTCGTCAATGAACAGGATAACAGAAAATCTTCCCTCATGAGCATTTTTAGAAAAATATAGCAATAAAGAATTCTCAGCACCTGGCTAAGTATTTGTTGCACAGCTCTGTCTGCTCACACAACCAGATAAACCTGCTCCAGTTTCAAGCTTGTTCAGACTTCCAGTCTGTTCACAAACAGGTTTATATTGTCTGGACAGTTGCACACTATTACTATGTCAGACAATTATCTGATTTGGCAGAGACAGGCCTGCATACCTCCCAAAATTTGAAATGGACAAAAAGTGACATTTTTCAAAATGGCGTGCATAGCATGCCATGGCGTGTGGCCAAATGGGTATGGTTCAAAGACATGCTTGCAGCAGTTTTGATAAAAATCCCACCTGGCACTGGTAGATTTATTATTTATTACAGGTATTTATATACTACCGACAATTTACGAAGCTCTTAACATATATATTGTACATTCACATCAGTCCCTGCCCTCAGGGAGCTTTCAATCTATAATAAAGACAGAAACATAGCAAAGTAGGTATTGTTGATTAGTAAAATTACGTGTATCTTTTTCACTAGCTACAACTGTACAGTCAATTTAAAGTGTGGCAAGCCAACAGCTCTTGGAGATAATACAGTGATAAACACCTTACAAACACATTAGGCATGAAGTTTTTAGAAAACATAATTTGACAAAGACTTTTCAGTACTGTGGCACCTGTACATCTAGGGGGAACTATATTGCCCATCTTAATGTAATGTAAATTATAACGTATATAAGGCAGGGGTCAGGAGTATAATGTACAACATAGTGTATACAGTGCACTGCGGTCTTTTCCTTTCTATGTTCTTTGTAATTCTTACATCGGGTTAGAATTTTCACTTCCCCATTCAGCATTGGGAGGGAAGTTTTGGCTTACACTGACAGACAGCTGATTGGAGGAAAGGCACAACACCCCCTTACATAGGCAGAGACTTGCAGAGCTGTATTGTGACAAGACAAGTTCTCTTCTAATCTATTTATAGCAACCTCCCACGACACACATTTTCAGCTGCTTTTATCTCCCTTCTCGGAGAACTTACATAGAAGTTACATATAGTTACATAGTTGCATAGTAGGTGAGGTTGAAAAAAGACACAAGTCCATTGAGTCCAACCTATGTGTGTGATTATATGTCAGTATTACATTGTATTTCCCTGTATGTTGCGGTCGTTCAGGTGCTTATCTAATATTTTTTTTTAAACTATCGATGCCCCCCGCTGAGACCACCGCCTGTGAAAGGGAATTCCACATCCTTGCCGCTCTTACAGTAAAGAACCCTCTACGTAGTTTAAGGTTAAACCTCCTTTCTTCTAATTTTAATGAGTGGCCACGAGTCTTGTTAAACTCCCTTCTACAAAAAAGTTTTATCCCTATTGTGGGGTCACCAGTATGGTATTTGTAAGTTGAAATCATATCCCCTCTCAAGCGTCTCCTCTCCGGAGAGAATAAGTTCATTGCTCGCAACCTTTCTTCATAACTAATTCCTCCAGACCCTTTATTAGCTTTGTTTCCCTCCTTTGTACTCACTCCATTTCCAGTACATCCTTCCTGAGGACTGGTGCCCATACTCCAGGTGCGGCTAGACCAGAGTCTTGTAGAGTGGGATAATTATCGCTTTATCCCTGGAGTTAATCCCTTTTTTAATGCATGCCAATATTCTGTTTGCTTTGTTAGCAGCAGCTTGACATTCCATGCCATTGCTGAGCCTATCATCTACTAGGACCCCCAGGTACATTAAATCTCATTTGCCATGTAGTTGCCCACCCCATTAATTTGTTCAGATCTTCTTACAAGGTTTCCACATCCTGCTGAGAAGTTACTGTCCTGCTTAGCTTAGCAAATACAGAGATTGAACTGTTTACTCCAAACTCCAGGTCATTTATGAACAAGTTAAATAGGATTGGTCCCAGCACAGAACCCTGTGGGACCCCACTACCCACCCCTGACCATTCCGGGTATTCCTTATTTATCACCACCCTCTGAACTCGTCCTTGTATCCAGTTTTCAATCCATGTACTCTATGCCAACAGACCTTATTTTGTACAGTAAACGTTTATGGGGAACTGTGTCAAATGCTTTTGCAAAATCCAGATAAATCACATCCCCGGGCCTTCCTTTATCTAGATAGACCTCATAGAAGGTTAATAGATTAGTTTGGCAAGAACTTATTCTTCATGAATCCATGCTGATTACTGCTAATGACACTGTTTTCATGACTAAAATCTTGTATATAGTCCCTTATCATACCCTCCAAGAGCTTGAATACTATTGATGTTAGGCTAACTGGTCTGTAATTTCCAGGGATGTATTTTGGGCCCTTTTTAAATATTGGTGCTACAGTGGCTTTTCTCCAATCAGCTGGTACCATTCCAGTCAGTGGACTGTCAGTAAAAATTAGGAACAATGGTCTGGCAATTACTTGACAGAGTTCCCTATGTACCCTCGGGTGCAAGCCTACTGGTCCCAGTGATTTATTAATGTTAAAGTTTCCCAAGTCTAATTCTAATTCTGTCCCCTGTTAGACATGAGGGTGCTTCCTGTAATGTGTCACAAGGACACATTAAAAAACACTGCAGTTTTGGTTACTGAAGCCCCCTGATTCCCTCGTGAAGACTGAGGAGAAGAATAAATTAAATACCATTGTCATCTCCCCATCCTTTGTAACCAGATGTCCTTCCTCATTCTTTATGGGGCCAACATTGGTCTGTCCTCCCTTTTTTACTGTTTACATACTTAAATAATTTCTTGGGATTTTTTTGCTCTCCTCTGCGTCTTTCCTGTTCTATCTTAGCCAGCCTAATTGCACCTTTACATTTCTTGTTGCATTCTTTATAAAGTTTGAATGCTGATGATGATGCTTCAACCTTGTATTTTTTAAAGGCCATCTCTTTTGCTTTTATATGCATTTTTACATTGGCGTTAAGCAATCCAGGACTTCTAAATGTATTACCCAATGGGATGCACTGGCAAATGCCCTTATTCAATATGCTCTTAAAGTAAACCCATTTCTCCTCCGTGTTCTTTTTTCCCAAGATTTTATCCCAATTTATATCTTCTAGCAAGGTTCATAGTTTAGGGAAGTTGGTTCTTTTGAAATTCAGTGTCTTTGTATTTCCCTTATGTTTTCTATTTGTGTGATTTATACTGAAGCCAATTGACCTGTGATCACTGTTTCCTAAATTATCCCATATTTCCACATCCGTGATCAGGTCTGTACTGTTGGTAATCAGTAGATCTAGTAATGCTTTATTTCTAGATGGTGCATCTACCATCTGATCCATGTCCTGCAAGACATTTAGGAACTGGCGAGCCTTAGACGAATGCATGGTTCCCTCCGCCCAGTTTATGTCTGGATAATTAAAATCCCCCATTATGATAACACTTCTTATCCTTGCTGCTAATACAAATTGTGATAGGAGGTCCGCCGCTCCCCCTCCCCCCTCAGGTAGGGGACCTATAGCATACTCACAGAATTATTTTTCCCTTAGCTTCATCCCTTTGGAGCTCTACCCATAAGGATTCCATCTCCTCACTAGCTCCCTTATTATTCTTGATATACAGGCATACCCCTCCCCCTTTTTTACCCTCTCTATCCCTGCGATAAAGGGGAAACCCATGAATGGTTGCCAGCCAATCATGAGAGCTGTTGAACCAAGTCTCTGAAATTCTCACAAAATCCAAATCCTCCTCGTACAACAGTATCTCTAGTTCACCTATCTTGGTTCCTGGGATTGGTGAACATGCCACGTAGTTTAGACTGGTTGCATACTATCCTCTTATTGGGTGTTCCGAGATTGCAACTAGGACTTGTTACTATACTTACCTTGGGTTTATGTGCTTTAGTCAACCTACCACTAATGCATCCAATACTACCCTCTGGACTATGTTCCGCGCTGACTATCTCTACCTCTGGACCCCCCGTCCCCTAGTTTAAAACCCCCCCAAATTTTTGTCCGTCTTTACTCCCAGCACAGTTATCTGTTATCATGCTGATAACAGAGGAATGAAACAGAAGAAAGACATGGGACTTAGGTCTTTGGAGAGAGATAAGAAAACAATACAGATATATGCACCTAGATTAAATTTCATGAATCAGGTTTACATCCACTTTAAATAGTTCAGGAGTGAAGTCTATAACATGACATATAAAGTGCAGAGATGAGGAGTATAATGTATGACATAGCATATACTAGCATATACAGTGCAGGAGTCCAGAGTATAATGTATGACATAGCATATGCAGTCCCGGGGTCAGGACTATACTGTATGACATAGCATATACATTGTAGGGGTCAGAATTATAATATAGAAATGCAGTGCAGTGTAAGATACAGCATTGTGTACAGAGTGCATTGGTCAGTATTTTTGTGGCTATTACTGATGGTCATTGGTAGAAAGTATTCCCCAAATCTGGTATAAGAAGGTAGAGTAATAGACCCCCCCACCACCTTCATTCTAAAATTGCTAGCCCCTTCTCCTTCTCACAGAGGACCCCCCAAGGACCAAGTGTCTGTGTGGGTGCATCGTGTGGATAGGGTGTGTGAGCAGCATCCCACCTCTGTCCCTTTCCACAGCTCCTTCATGTAACACTCTTTCAGTGCAAGGTCAAGACCAAACTTCTTCCTAAGAAGGTACTGTACCACCCCTCCTCCCCATCCCTCCACTCCCCTCCAATGAATGAGCAGCCCCCCCCCCCCCCCCAAGTCCTGCCACTGCATATTCATATGTAAATCAAGAGATCATTTGCTTATGAATGACTTGTGGGGACAATCCATGACTTTTGGAAGGTAGACAAAAATTGTTTTAATTGAGGGACAGGACTTGATACAAGGAGTACAGTATGTAAAAAATGCAGCTTATTGTGTGTATGGCAAAGCCCACCTTTGTTAAGGCCATATATATTTGTATGTCTATATCGTTTTTTTTTAAGAATAACAGTTGACTACAAAAGAGAACTGAGTAAATATCCAATTATAGCTAATTTCCATTGCAAGATTGCAAGATTTAAGCCCACAATGTGAGAATACACATATTCTAAATGCTTGAGCAGCTTCTTCAGCATTCGTTCATTTTGATTCTGTTGTAGACAGATGATTTATGAATACAAATAATGACTTAAAAAATGTACACTGACTCTTGAGTTATGTTTTTTCGTTAATTGTTTTTTTGAGCAGCATCAATGATGATGGTCGATGACCCCCTAAAAACAAAGACTGGAGAGATATAGTGCAATTGAAGCATTGTATCCGACAGCAGGGTGACTACAGGTGGCAGTGGTGTTGGATGATGGATTATTTTTTTCTTAGCAGCTACTCATGTATCTGGTTAGTGGCAACTTACAAATATGACAATAGAGCTGACTGGGGTGTATGAGTTCTGTGTTTTTCATGTTCAGGAAAATGCTACATTTGTGCCACACATTCCAGGCTTGATTCTGAAACACTAGAACTGAACAATGGTCAGGTGCACTAAATTTTGTGCAAAAAAATGCACTAAAAGTCAAACAAATGTGCATAATATCTACATAGTAGTAAATATGCTCTTCTAATTATGCACATGGCTGTTTAACATCAGCCTGAGCCTATTTACATTGTTACTTTGTTAAATTTAAACTAATACAGGGCTGGTAAAATGGCATAGATAACCCCCACAGCTTTCCAGGTACCATACTGGACTATATGCGTTTCAACATGGGTTGTACCTTGCAAGAGAGAGGGGAGAGTGGGGGGAACAAAGTCTCCCCCTTGCAAAGTACCCTTATGGGCCTGTTCCCCATGTTTGTGTGCCCGAAAAAAAGAGGAGGAATGAATAGTAAAATGGGGGACTTACGATGGAATCTGAAAGCCCCCTTAATTTGGGGTGGCCAGATACCCATCCCTGCTCAGGTAAATGAGTACAGGGGTACATAAATACCCCTTACTCATTCACGTAAGTAGTTAAAAGTAAAAACAATACACCAACAAAATTAAAAGATCTTTTAGTAATAAACACAAAAACACATATTTACCAGCAATTTATCTTTCAATCGAGTCTTACAGCAATGTAAATCCATCACTCAATCCCAAATGCTCGATTGTGCTAGCCACCATATTGTTTTCCATCTCTATCCCTGGTGACTTGGCCCAGGGTTAGAATTTAGCTAAACAGGTGAAGGGGAAGGGTTTTTCTAACAAACAACAGGATGAGGTTTATTGGCCCCCATCCAAGCCGTTCCCCCCCCCCCCCCCCCTATTTAGCTAAATTCTAACCTTGGGCCAAGTCACGAGGAATGGAGATGGGAAACCAATATGGTAACATAACCAGAATGGCAGTGGTTGAGCCTGAAACATATTTTTTGAATAGCAAGGATCACTGTGTCCCAAGTTTAAATAAATGATTATAATGATCACTAGAAGGGTCCCTAATTCCATCTAGCGATATTGATTTAATGAAAAGGTAACACATTTTTTTCAAGGGAAGGTGAAGTGTTTTTTTGAAGAAGTTCTTATATTATTGGGAATCACAAAAAAGGGCAAAGAAGGTCTTAAATTATTGGATCACATTTATATTTATGATCTTGAGGACTTAAATATGTTGTTGCTCTTTTGGCTGATATACAGTAAGTGTTTAATTCATTTGAAGGTAAAGCCCAACAATTTTTCATGTCTAGGTGAAGTGTTTTGCCACTTCACTGTCCCCAGCATGAATGGGTTACATTTTTTTTTTTACACTATTATGAAACATCACTAGAGGGGTCCAGGGACCACTTAGAGATGTATATTGTTGCTGCCATGGGGATTGTGTGATCAGAAGGTCTCTCAACATTGGAACAAGCTCTGAAGGATGTTTTTGAGCAGATCTGGTCAATTATGTCACTCTGGATTCCTGGCTGTTGGTCTACATTACCAAAACCAGCGATTTGTCATTTATTTATTTATTTGTTATTTATTTCAGGATTTATATAGCGCCAACAGTTTACGCAGCGCTTTACAATATAAAAGGGAGACAATACAGTTATAATAAAATAAAATACAAGAGGATTAAGAGGGCCCTGCTCAGAAGAGCTTACAATCTAATAGGATGGGGCAGAGTTGTGGATGGCTTTGTAAGTTGTGGTTAGTATTTTGAATTTAATTCGCTGGGTGATTGGGAGCCAGTGTAGGGATTGGAGGAGAGGGTTGGCAGACACTGAACGGTTGGTAAGGTGGATAAGTCTGGCAGCAGCATTCATGATAGATTGAAGAGGGGATAGCCTATGGAGAGGCAGGCCAATGAGAAGGGAGTTGCAATAGTCAAGGCAAGAGATAACAGGGAGTGAATGAGGAGCTTGGTGGTGGGATGGGAGTGATGGGAGTGCAGCATATAAACATTGGCAGGGGGCATGTCATTGTGTTTATTGATGGATTACATTTCTGGATGCCATGATTGTGTGGAATTACATAGGGGGACATTAATAAAGTTTACTTTTTATGTGTATATATATATTTATATATATATATATATATATATATATATGTGTGTGTGTGTGTTATAGTTCAATTAAATGACTTGTTTTTGTAAATGAGTAAGTGGTACTAATGTACCCCTGTACTCATTCTTGTGGGGGAGGGGGATGATTGCTGGGAGCCCCTTAATATAAAGGGGGCTTCCAGATTCCACATTAAGTCCCCTCATTGTACCCTTGCCTCCTTCCTGAGGCACTAGAGATGGGCAAAAGGCCCTTGCCTCTTCAGATTGGGACACCAGTGCTTTGCAAAGGGTGGGGCTATGCTGCCCTCTTACAAGTTACCTCACCAATGTTTAAAGACATGTAGCTTGGTCTAGTAGAGGCATTAGGGCCCTCCCTTTCCTAGCCAACAAGGCTACTTACCTGGATAAGACTTTGTTTTGAATGTTAAAAGGAACCCCATGCTGTTTTTGTTTTCGTCTTCCTTTTTATAAATGTGTACTGTCAATTACATTTTTAAACATTATCTGGCTCTAGGAATAAACTTTATATTCTTTACACAATTAATATTGTGACGATCCGGGGTGATTAGGTACAAGTGGTGCATGCGATTTTTCAGAAACGTGCCACTCCAGACTTGTGTTTTAAGGGCATGGCAGCCCACTTTTATTTAAAGGAAACGAAAAAGTTCAAACCAACAGAAATCTTCCCTCGCAGGGGGTTCCACCATCACTGCATTCCAAAACAATAGCCTCCTGGCTTACTCACTGTCAGCTTCGTGCTGCTTTAGTCACAGGCTACAACCTGCCTGCTTCAAACGTACGCACAGACTGCCACCTGCAATCTTAGGCTCCGAGACCTGGAACTCTCCTGACCTCCTAGCCAGACTTCCTGTCTGCTGGGCAGAGCCGTCTCCAAGTCTGAGCACTGACTGCTCTTCCTGGGATGTTTATGAACCCAGCCCACAGGTGTGCAATTAGTATTCCTGCTAAAATCAGGCATATACTGCTTATCTGCACCTGTGAGATGGGGGCGCATCTCTACAATATACATAACCAAAGGGGGTCTGGAGACCTGTTAGTGATATATATATTCACTCCTATAGGGACTGCAGTGATCAGAAAGGCCCACTTTGACTGGCAGATAGGAATCGTCCAGAAGTTTGGTGAGGTTATCCCTGTTTTCATTGACCAGAAGTGTAAAATTGTTCAGCAGCATTTTAAATAACAAGGTTAGGCCCAAGACTAGATGTAACATTTCTGGAAATTTTTAAGCCATGGGAAAAAACGTTTTTTTCCGGGAAAATTGAAAAAAAAATTCATGGTAGAGTAGTTTTACCAATTGAAAGTACATTTTTTACACTGGGAGGGTGAAATGCAGTGTGTAAAAAGGTATTATGCTTCAAATAAAAGTACAGTACAGCTTATTCAGTAAATACGCTTGCTTTTTAAAATAGTATTTTTTACTACAAATGGAATAACAAGGTCTGTAACAACATTTCAACTATATATGAAAACAGGTAACAGGTAACCACAACCCTTTCCCTCATAATAATTTAAAAGCTTCCTGCCATTACGCATGTTCATTTATTGACAATGCTGATCCAGAGGCATACATTGCTCTTGCAAGAGATAGATCAATGTTGTCCTGATATTCAGGTGCCATTTTATCTATAAATGAAGGGATTGTGTATTTTTTTAAGGCAGTGGTTTGTAACACTTTCTTGCTTGAAGATGTTGCTGGTAAAGAAACACTTTGTGATGATCCAGAAGCAGCAGAAGAGTGTTTCTGGAATTAAAAAAAGTGAACTATGAACAAAAGCTACTCACACTTTCATTATGGTCCTCATCATTTCATTCCATAAAGTATTTTTTATGGAAAAGGTAAAAACCGCGCTAAGAAATGCACATAAATACAAAATAAATACTAAAACAAAAAAAACAAAAACAAAAACAAAAAACAGCAGGCAGCCGCTCAAGGTGGGATACACACACTAGACATCAGCAAGGAGAAAAAAGGAAGCAGCGCCAGAAAAAAAGAAAAACAATAAACAGGGATAATTCAGCAAAATCCCTGTGCACAGTCTGTGATTATGAGTCCAAATATAACTGAAACGTTTATAGGCACACAGTTAAAGGTGACTGGGGTAAATGGAGCATAGGCTATAGACAATGTCCACATCCAAGATGATCAAATTGTCAGCACCGCAGTGAAGTGATACGATAGGTGATATAGAATCCCTCCACCAATATTGCTATGCTCTTACCAGAAGGCAGAGCATATAGGGCTCTGTAATGATAGCTTGGGATATCCAGGCGGTGAAATCCTGCGATCATCAGGTAAATGGTATGGATCAACCGTCCCTTGCTCCTCCCGATACTCAGGTCATAAGCTCAGCAATGAATCGTTGTGTAAAAGGAGAGAGGGGGTACCCATAGCGTAAATCAGTATCGAAAAGTTTATTAAAAACAAAGGTAAACTCACATTAAAACTTGAGCATAAAACAAGTCCGCCGGCCGGTCGGATCCTGTAGCCCGTCCTCCTGAGCGTGGTGACGTCACTGCGCGCCTTCCCAGACTAGTTTCGGTACAATTACCGTCATCAATGGGGAACGGAATTTGATCATCTTGGATGTGGACATTGTCTATAGCCTATGCTCCATTTACCCCAGTCACCTTTAACTGTGTGCCTATAAACGTTTCAGTTATATTTGGACTCATAATCAAAGACTGGGCACAGGGATTTTGCTGAATTATCCCTGTTTATTGTTTTTCTTTTTTTCTAAAGTATTTTTTATGTCTTTAGGGCAGCCCTGGCATGCAAAGATGTATTGGCAAATTGCAGCTTTCCTCTCAAATTGCACGGTGAAAATGTTTCCAAACTCTAGATGTAGGTCTCACAATTTTACTGAGACGAGGAAAAGAAAAAACAATTTACTGTCCAGACTATAGGTGAACAATATGCTGGGATGGTAGAGAATATTCATCATTTAGACTAATTTGTCTGACAAACGTACCCTCTTACCTGTCAATTAAAGCATTATAGGGCAGAAACTACAACATCTATTGTATCCCAAAAATCACCCAAACTGGAGCCCACAAGCAAAATAAATTGGAGCCTTTCCCCTGCAGTGCCCCCTAGTGACAGATCTGCATATTTCTCTTGTTTGAGAACTGCATTGAGAAGTACAGTGTTACTTGAATTGTATTCCAGGATTTACAATAATTTAAGACTTTACAGTCTCGGAAATCTTTGATTAAGAACTTCATGTTATATAGTTTAAATACTATGTCATAGATATATTATTTATCATTGCAAATTAACATATTCCCCACTTCTTCTTTTTCTTAAATTTTTCTGAAAAAACAAAACAAGGGCTTTGAAAAAAAAATGGGAATTCCCCCCCCCCCCCCCCAATTTTTCCATTTTTTTTTCAGACCTTCCCATCTCATCCCAAGACTAAGCATAACTGTAGGAATTACAATATTTCAGAGGATACATCAATGTACAATTGTCCAACAGCAGGACCATTTTAAAGCTGTACTCCAGGAATTCAGAAACGTTTAAAAGTGTGCTGGCATACTATGAGTTAAGTCCAATGAGATGCATGCCACGTGGTGGACT
This sequence comes from Lithobates sylvaticus, assembly GCA_028564925.1. Taxonomy (NCBI): domain Eukaryota; kingdom Metazoa; phylum Chordata; class Amphibia; order Anura; family Ranidae; genus Lithobates; species Lithobates sylvaticus. Next base: position 120,678,215 of record CM053031.1, read on the forward strand.
TATCTCTTTTTTTTACAGCTAACATTTCTATGGAGCTCCAGAAGTATAGCTATTGCTACACTCCTGGAGCTCTGACAGGAGATGTTACTCTCCCATACAGAAGCAGCTGTAGCCGTCCCTCTCCTCTACTATTCATTCATTTTGAGAATAAAGTGAAGTGATTTTGGTTTACACTGTTTTTGATTTTAGTTTTGTAGTTTCCTTTAAAAGATGTAGCTGCATGTTGCAAACAAATGACAGCTACCAGAACAGATTATCAACAAAAGTTATACTGCACTTTGAGCATCCCAGATTAAAGAAAGCTGACCTCATATTGACCACAAAATAAAATGAAAGAAAAATAAGCCTACAATAATAAGAGAAAATGGGCAGCATAGAGGTTATTGCCCAAGAGATAGCAATCAGTATTAAATTACAGTTTAACCACTAGCCAACCAGCCACCGTCATTATACGGCGGGAGGTTATCTCTCCTGAGCAAATTGCTGTAGCTGTACTTCGGCTCGTGCAGTCACAATAGCAGGCGTGCTGCCACCCGCGCGCTCTCGCTCCCACTGTATGCTGCCGCCTAGTACAGAGGCAGAATGGGGATCTGCATTTTAAAACATTCTGACAGGAGACATGACACAAATCTACTGTTCCCAGTGATCAGAAACAGTGATGTCCCTGCCAGCCCATCCCCCCTAGAGTTAGAACACACCCAGGGAACACAGTTAACCTCTTGATCGCCCCCTACTGTTAACCCCTTCCCAGCCAGTGTCATTTTTACATTGATCACAGCATTTTTATAGCACCGATCAATGTAATAATGTCACTGGTCCCCAAAAAGTGTAATTTGTGGTTCGATTTGTTCTCCACAATGTCGCAGTCCTGCTAAAAATGGCAGATCGCCGCCATTACCAGTAAAAACAATAAAAAAATAAAAGTCCCTAAATATATCCAAAGTTTTGTGCAAACAAATCAATATACGCTCTTTACGATTTTTTTTTACCAAAAATATGTAGAAGAATATATATATATTGGCCTAAACTGATGAATAAATTCGTTTTTTTTATATATTTTTATTGGATATGTAATATAGCAAAAAGTAAAAGAAAATGTTTTTTTTTTCAAAATAGTATTTCTTTGATTGTTTATAGCTCAAAAAATGAAAACCGCCGAAAGCTCTATTTGTGGAAAAAAAAGGACTTCAATTTTGTTTGGGTACAGTGTGGCACGACCGTGCAATTGTCAGTTAAAGCGAGGCAGTGCCAAATCCCAAAAAATCGCCTGGTCATTAAGGGGGCAAATACTTCCAGGGCTGAAGTGGTTAAAAACTGACTCTGATCTTTTGAAGTTTGTCAACTCTCCCTATCCTTTCCCTGGAACAGCTTTCAATACACTTAACACAATGGCCACTCTGTGCCCCCCTTTTATAGTGAAGGGGCTGGCACATTACAAAGCCCCCATTATTGGTCATTTTAAGCCAGCTGACCTAAGTTCAATGGCCCTCGCAGTGCATTATGGTTACAAAGCATTTGGCCCATCAAAATCCTGCATTTGTTCACTTTGGCTGCAAACTGAGAACAGGCAGAATCTGCATCCAACCCATTCTGGATCTGAACCTTTTCCCTAAGTAAAAGCTCTTAATTAGCTTTTAGGTTTTTTTCTCATGCTGGGTCTACTTTATTTATTATGTTTTTAAAGAATATGTTAATAAGAGAGAGCATACGTGGAATAAAACATCCTTTGACTTGCTATTATGATTTTATATAGAAAAAGCTAACTACATTTGTATGTAAGAACTGTTAACAAATGCACAAATGAAATACAGTCTGGAGTCCAGAAATGAATATAACAATTTAAAATCAGCTGAATGTCTATTTTGATCAGACCAGTAATATAACTGCATAAACAGACAAATAGAGGTATAATAAAACTTGCTTTGCATACTAAACATAAAAAGACAATTAAAAAGCTTACCCAGCAGACTTTAAGACTTTAATGACCATCACAATAATATATATTAGGGTATTGCGTGGAATGGCTTACATTGTTCAGCAAGAAACAAATCTTTTGTTGAAATCAGAGAAAAATCAAACTGCTTTGTGGATTAATGTTTTTTTACCTAACGCAAAATATATCTCAGATAGAAATAAGAATAACTTAAATAACATTAATAAAATAGAGACTCCAAATGGAATCTCTACAGCACAGCCATAAAAGTAAATATTACGAACTAGAACTGTATTCTAGTATGTTTGCAAATGGAACAATAAATATCAGTACAGGTATGGCTGTAGTAACCTTGTTGATACTCTGCAAAGAAGAAATTTGGACTGCATTTAATAATAAAGATTTTTGGCTACATAGTGGTAATTTTCTATTTTTTATTCAGTTATGATCCTCATTCTAGAAATATGAATACAAACATATTTGATATTATTTGCAGCTGTGAACCCATATTGAGTTAAATTTATGAGATATTTTGACTACATTGGCTCTTTTTAAAAGAGTGTTGGGCAATGTTTTTTTGGTAACCTTTGTTGATACGTGTTCATCTAGCGTATGTATCTTCTTGCTATGACACAGTTACTTGGCTACAGGCAGAACCCCAGGCATTTTTCTGCTAATCAAATAAAATTGCTCTGTTTTGGTTGGGCAGGGAAGGCATTCAATTAGTTTGGTATATTTGTAAGATAAAAATGCAAATTAAAAACTCCCAATATTGCAAACTTGTATAAGGCAAATTACAAACATATATCTGAATAACTAAAGACCTTAAAGCATGGTCAACCTATCTTTTATCCTGGAAGGGCTGAAAACGCACCCCCTCCCCCCAGCAAAAGGGTTTTACTATTGAAAATGTTGGCATCCACAATGCCTAAAGTATAACTAAAGGCCAACTTATTATTATTATTTTTTTTTTAAAGAACAGAGGGGAAATCTTCCAATGGTGGCAACTGTCTAAGAGGGGATATCTTTTATATTGGGAAGATAGTCTTTCACTTCCTGTTAAGTATATCTATAGAAAATGAAGTGAGAGCAAAATCTCCCTACTTAGATGCAGATACTCCCTGAAAAATGTTATGTATAGTTAAGAATAAAAACAGACTCTTTGGGAGGGTATGGGATTCATGAATCCTCCTGCTGTGCCTTTTTTATCTTACAGTGGGGAGACTTCAGATCGGCGGCTCTAATTGAGCAGAAATTTTCTAACAGTGCAGTTGTACAGAAATCAGTAGATCGACATCTGTACAACCACCTTGCCCATACATGGATCGAAATTTGACTTGTCCCTGATGAACTGGCTGAATTTCTATTTATGTATGACTGGCTTAGGTTTACAAACTTCCAGATTGATCACATTAATAGGAGGAGGCTAGAAATAATTGAAATATATTAATATATATTAATATATGATTTTACATTTTGACCATAGATACATTTAAAGAAATAAAAAACAAATGCAGAAAACTTCCAGCATTTTGGCTGTCCATTTTTCCTATGGTTTAAAAAAATAAAATAAACTGAGAAGCTTTGATGACAGTTGTAAAAAGGACTTCATACTGCAACTCATGGTCACTTTAGCACTATGCTGAAATGTAAGGGAGGAATGGAAGCTTTAGATTATTAACAGAAAGCACCTGGAGGCCGTATTGTTTTTTAATTAAATAACCCCCAACCAAATAATCACACTAGCTCCTCCACTTCCTCCTTCTTATTCAAGCTCATTAGGTAGATAAAACAATAATTAAAACTGGAGGCCTAGGCAGCCCTAATGTAGCTGCTGTCAGGAAATGCTGAGAAGCTTTCATCACTTACTCAGCTACATTTATACGCATGTTTACAAAAATATCTTTAATACTGCACTTTCAAATGCTTTGAAGTGCTACTTCTATGTTTTAAAATCGTTACTTCCATGTAGTATTTGTTCTGGCAAGTGGAAAAGCCTAATTAGAAAATTAGCAGAAAAAAAATTGCTTAATTAGTGACATCTTTGTTATCAGGACTAGATATTTAATCTGACAACTCTGGTGTTTGCCAGAAAGAGTGCTGTATTTAAGGGTATTTGTGAGCTGACAAACATGACTATGTGCACTGGTGTATTGAACTCTTATGCCGCGTACACAGGACTGGACTTTGATGGACTAGGTCCGACGGAACGAATCCGTCGGACAATTCGATCGTGTGTGGGCTCCATCGGACCTTTGTTGTCCAAAAATCTGACGGACTTTAGAAATAGAACATGTTTCAAATTTTTTTGATGGACTCAAGTCCGGTCGAAAAATCCATTCGTCTGTATGCTAGTCCGACGGACAAAAAACTACGCTAGGGCAGCTATTGGCTACTGGCTATGAACTTCCTTATTCTAGTCCGGTCGTACGTCATCACAATCAAATCTGTTGGACTTTGGTGTGCTTGTGTGTGGCCAAGTCCGTTCATTCAGAAAGTCCGTCGGAACTCTGCCGAAAGTCTGTCAGGAAGACCGTCGGACCTAGTCTGACGAAAAGTCCGCTCTTGTTTACGCGGCATTAGGCCCCCTTTCACACGGCAAGCCCACTCGGATCCGCCTGTTTTTCAGGCTGATCTGAGCGGGCCATCCATTGACTCCTATGGGGAGATGGATGTCAGCGGAGATGTGTCCGCTGACACCCGTCTGCCATCCGATCCGCTAAAATCAGACATTTGGCGATACGTTCGCCATCTGTCTGGGCGGATCGGATCAGATGAGATCTGATAAAAATTGACATGCTGTCCATTTTCATCCGATCCCTCCATAGGAACCAGCGGCGCTCTGACAGGCCCCTCTCCACTCAGTGAGCAGAGACGGACCTGTCAACCACTGGCTTAGCATGGATCAACGGAGAGATCTCCTGCTGAGCTGGCAGACTCCGCTGAGCGGATCCGCCTCGTGTGAATAAGGCCTTAGGCTTAGAATCAGAGGTTAGGGGGTCATTTTAAACGGTTGAGTTAAAGTGGTTCTAAAGGCTGAAGTTTTTTTTTTTTTACCTGCATGCATTTTATGCATGCAAGCAAAAAACATTCAGTGTGCAGCTACCCTCTCAGGTCCCCCTAATATTTACCTAAGCCCAATCTCAATCCAGCGATGTACACGAGAGCAGCATCTCTCCCAACTCATTGGCTGAGATGGAGCAGCAGGAGCCATTGGAGCCTGGCTGCTGTCAATCATAGCCAGTGAGAAGGGAGCAGGCTGAGACGCACTCTCTGTGTCTTATGGACACAGAGAGTGGGGCTTGGGAGCAAGTATGCATGAGTGCCCCCATAGGAAGCAGCTTGCTATGGGGGCAGTCAGCAGGGGGGAGGAGCCCAGAGCGCCAGCGGGGGACCTGTGAAGAGGTGGATTGGGGAAAAACCATGGCACAGAGCAGGTAAGTATGACATGTTTTTTTTTTATTTTATTTTGCCTTTACAAACACTTTAAAGATTAAGGTTAGGGGGAGGGGGAGGGTTAAGCAAATTTAATGTGTTACTTGTTAAGGGATCAGCTTAGGTGGTAATATTTGTAGTTAATATTTGTTGTAATGTATATAATTAAGTAGTATTTTTTTTTTTTTTGCTTTTAGATAGTGTAGGGAAGAGTTAAATACCCTACCAGGTTCTTTTTGTGGCCTGTGTCCTGTTGGGGCGATTTCCCTAAACTTCCTATCGCAGACACACCAGCGGGACCATAGAGAATGAATGTAGCTACCAAACAGCATGTTGGATCATAGCAGCAAAAAAAAAGGAATTTGGAGATTTGGTGAATAATCATGATAATCATGATTCATGAATTGTATGATTCTCTGCAGGGGGTTCAGGGGAATCAAACTACCCAGATTTGTGAATATGTCTGTTTTTTGAACAATTTGCTTATCACTATTTGGCCTGCCCTCTGGCCCATATTACTTGCCTTATAATTGTTTGAGTGTTCTTACATTGACCTTTGGACGCAATCAGTGAATTGGCAGACTTCTCTGAGTGTGTGGAATCCCTTCCTTTTAGTGTGAGGAAAGAATCCACTCAATGTGCAGGACTTCCCCAACCAGTCTGGTTAGGGAGAAGAAAAACTTAAATTGTCAGTGCCAGTATATAGGTGAATTATGCCTCGTACACACGTACGGACTTTTCCCGGCGGACCTAAGTCCAGCGGACAATCCGCTGGACTTTCCGGCTAGGTCCGCTGGACTTTCCGAGGGTGTGGACTTGCCCACACACGCACGGACTTGTCCAGCGGATAATCCGCCGGCCAAAAGTCCGCGGGACTTTTGAAAATGAACGGACTTGCCCACACACGGAGCAGTCCGTTCATTTCGAACGTAACTTCAGGTTACGTAGCTAGCGTAGGCAGTTACTGCCGCCGCGCTAGCTCCGTGACCTGGCATGGATTTAAAGGGAATCCCCACGCCGAAAAAACGGCGTGGGGGTTCCCCCCAAATCCATGTCAGACCCTCATCCGAGCACGCAGCCTGGCAGGCCAGGAAAGGGGTGGGGACGAACGAGCGCCCCCCCCTCCTGAGCCGTACCAGGCCGCGTGCCCTCAACATGGGGGGTGCCCTGGGGAAAGGGGGGCCGTGCGGCCCCCCCACCCCAAAGCACCTTGTCCCCATGTTGATGAGGACAAGGGCCTCTTCCCGACAACCCTGGCCGTTGGTTGTCGGGGTCTGCGGGCGGGGGCTTATCGGAATCTGGGAACCCCCTTTAATAAGGGGGCCCCCAGATACCGGCCCCCCACCCTATGTGAATGAGTATGGGGTACGATGTACCCCTACCCATTCACCTAAGGTGTAAAATGTAAAGTAAAAAAAAAACACCCACACTTTTGAAAAAATAGTTTATTGCACTGCTCCGGGGGTCTTCTTCCGTCTTGGGGGTCTTCTCGCCGGACTCCCCCGCCATTTACCAAGCTCTTTTACCGAGCGAGGGGAGTCCGGCTACCTTCTTCGTCGTCGCCGCCGTCTGGGGGTCTCGATCCGCCTTCGGGGGTCTTCTTCCGTCTTGGGGGTCTTCTCGCCGGACTCCTCCCCTCTCTTCTGCTCTTTTACCTAGCTCTTTCACGAGGGGGGGAGTCCGGCTACCTTCTTCGTCGTCGCCGCCGTCGTCTGGGGGTCTCGATCCGCCTTCGGGGGTCTTCCGGGGGTCTCTTCTGTTCTTGCGGCGGTCGTCGTCTTCCGCGCCGCCGGCGCCTTGTCCTTCTTCTTGTCCTTCTTGTTCTTCTTCTTCTTCCGATGTTGACCCGTCGCTGTCTCTGCCCGGAATGCCTGTGCCGATCTGCGCTCGGACTTATATAGGGACATGGGGGACAGGGTCACATGTTCATGTCACATGGTGACCCCGCCCCCTTGCGATGTCACAGTCCCAGCATCCTCCGGGACTGTGACAACACAAGGGGGCGGGGTCACCATGTGACATGTTTTCGGCGTGGGGATTCCCTTTAATTCCATGCCAGGTCACGGAGCTAGCGCGGCGGCAGTAACTGCATACGCTAGCTACGTAACCTGAAGTCACGTGCTAAATGAACGGACTTGCCGATGAGCGGCAAGTCCGTTCATTTCAAAAGTCCCGCGGACTTGCCCACTAACGGCGGGATTGTTCATAATTTGAAAACAAAACCTGAAACTTTAGTCCGCCGTACTTTGGCGCCAAAAAGTCCGCCGGCGCCCACACACGAGGGGATTATCCGCTGGACTTCAGTCCAGAGGATAATCCCGCGGGATTGTCCCTTCGTGTGTACGCGGCCTAACTGTTGCTAGGATTTCAAGCTCAACTGCAGTTACATTTATTTATTGGTTTTGAATGTGTAAATCCACTATTAGGTTTTTATTGTTGTACGTGATCGTAATGGAGAGATTTTTCCTACTGCTTTTTCCTATTACTCTATAAATAGTGCAATTCTTCATTATTTTGAATGAAAATGAGCGATACAACAATGTCATTATTTATAGTGGCAGCCTATTGAATTCATCCATAAAAAAAAAGCATACATACATCAAGGCTCCACTAAGAATGACATTAATTGGTATAAATTCATAGTGCATTATGTTTAGTAACTCTCACATTTTTGAGATGGCTCATTTCTATATCACGATAGTTAATAATTTTACTGTATCATTGATTTATTCCAAAACTCCAAAAGTATAAAAGGCATCTGTAATGAAAAACATTGCGTGCTGGTAACTGTATGTGGTTAATGCTTGCAATTATATCATTCAGTATATACATTTCTATTTAATTAATTTATTTGATTTATTTATTTGAGGTACTTATGTACAGGGCCATCAATTTACACAGTGTTTCACCCATATATTGTACATTTACATCAGTCCCTGCCCTCAAGATTACAATCTAAGGTCCCTAACTCACACTCATACATATATTAGGGTCAATTTAGACAGGAGAGAATTAACCTACCAGCATGTCTTTGGAGTGTGGGAGGAAACCGAGAGTACCCGGAGGAAACCTATGCAGAGAAAACATGCAAACTCCACACAAGTAGTGCTATGGCTGGGATTCAAACCAATGACCTTAGTGCTGCTGGCAGAAGTGTTAGCAGCACTAGGGCCCTTTATAAATAAAGGAGGCAAAATTATTTGGACAATTTAAACAGTTTAGACAAATCCGATAGTTATAGTGGTTTTATTGATCAACGTACTAGGGTCATTTGGAATGGTCAGCTTTTAGTTAGCTGGTTAGAATTTACCTTTTTTGACAAATATTGCAAACAACATATCCTCAGGATGACAATGCTGTAATGATTTCACTGCAGAATGAACTGCATTGTCACCTTACTAAAAGAAGTTTAAAATCAAATGGTCTACTGGCAGGATCAAAACCTTCTCAAACTAGGTTGTTGGGGACTACATAACATCAACAACAAGTGCTGTGCTCTTACTATTGACAGACTGTATCATATATGCCACTTTTTCTCCTTGAATATAGTTCTACTTTAGTGTCAAGCTTCAAACGTGTGATTGGGGATTGTGGGGTTGTCACTTGAACCTAAAGGAGATCTATGGTCACAGCTAGGGTACCGATACATTTTTTCAAGTACTCGCCGATACAGATTACCGATACTTTTTTTAATGTCATGTGACAGTGGCACTAATATGCAGCACTGATGGGCACTGATGAGTGTGGACTGTGTCAGTATTTATTTATTTTTTTTACAATTTTATTTTTTACAATTTTTTTTATTATTTTATACAATTTCTATTTTTTTTTATTTTTTTTTACAATGATTTCTTTTTTATGGGGGATTGGACAGTGTTTTTTTTTATTTAATTTTTTATTATTTTTACAATTTTACTTTAAATATTTATTGGTACAATTTTTCCTTTTTTTAATTTTTTTTATCAACTAAACAGACCCCTGACATCTCCCATTTGAGACAGGGAAATGGACTGAGGTCACAGATTCCCCAGTCCCTTCTCAGCAGCCTCAGCTACACTGAAGATGAATGGACAAGAGACAGAGGCTCCTTCCTGTTCATTGATAAACTGAAGCATCGTAAACACAGTTTTACACGATACTTAGTTATGAATGGATAGAGTCAGTGATTAAGGAAGGAGCCAGTAAATGACAGATTTACCGGCTCCTTCGTCCGCTCTCCATCCTGACAGATCCAGGATGAGTGGGGACCGGAGGAGGACCCATGGAGCCGGGGAGGACACATTGGACAATCAGGGGTGATTGGTGCGGCAGTGGGGGCAGTTACAAGAACCGATCTCCCTGACAGGCGAGGGAGGGAGGGGAGGAGAGGAGAGGAGAAGTGTCTGTCAGAAAAGCTATACAGGAAGATCGGTGCATGTAACTGCCCAAACTGCCTCACCGATCATCTGAGAGGCTGCCCGCCCCCCTCCTGCTACACTGAGGATGCGTGTACTGGCCTCCTGCCAGGTATTGGGTCAAGCAAATGCTCAGTATCGGCACCAATACTAATATCGGTATCGGTGCAACCCTAGTCACAGCATACACTTTTATGTTTTAACATTGTAATAATAATACAAATAATGGTTATATTTGAAACTCCAAACTAAGCTTATTTGAAGTAAGTGCTGCCTGTCTGCTGGCCATGTCTTTCCACGACTTCCTGGATTTCCAGCATGCTTTGAAGCTTCTCCTCTGCTGTTTACGTTCAATTTCTAAGGACTACGTATCCTGGGGTACCTTGCTGCATGTAAGCGATGATTCTTATGTTGCATCGCCTCCTGAAACTCCTCCTCTCATCACTTCTATAGTTCAGAAGGCAGGCTCTGTGAAATGAGAGACACAGCAGGGGTTATGAGAAATGGCTCTTCCTAAACAGGATATTGCGCTAAACTGCAGGTAAAAAAGAGAACCAGAACCTTCACTAAGTGGAAGAGTGGGATTGATATTAAAGTTGACAGTGCCTTCACCCAGAACAGGGCCTCTGTTAACAATATTTAGTAATCTAAACAAAGTAATTGGGAGCAGGAGAACTACTGTAACCAGCATATAACATTAATCATAAGTACATAGATGCACCCCAGTATAAAAATTATATAAGATTTATATAACAAGAGATTAAAAATAGTACATTTAATGTACAAACAGTTTTTAACAGCAAAGGGGCCTATAGAAGTCCTGGTGGAATTGTGCACATATACCTAGGTATACAGTGCATCCGGAAAGTATTCACAGTGCTTCACTTTTTCCACATTTTGTTATGTTACAGCTTTATTCCAAAATGGATCAATTCATTATTTTCCTCAAAATTCAACAATTAATACCCCATAATGACAATGTGAAAGAAGTTTGTTTGAAAAGTTTGAGCTCAAAATTGAGCTCAGGTGCATCCTGTTTGGAAATGATTTGCAACGATTTCAAGCTAACTCCTTTGACGTTGTCATTATGGGGTATTGTTTGCAGAACTTTGAGGAAAATAATGAATTGAATCCACTGGATTTACATTTTGACCACAGATACACTTTGGGCTCATTCACACTGGCCTGCACACTAAACTGCAGTGGTTTAGTGATTGGGCAGTAGCTGTTTTAGGCTGCACAGCTATGCAGCAGGGTGCGGTGTGATGTACGTTTTATCGCATCACACAGCTCCCTTCTTTTTACCTTTATGTGAAGTTGAAGCTAGTCTTCATTTACTATATGTCATTGCACAGCAGAGTGGTGAGCTGTGCTTGCTGAGCGGTGACATGCAGAACCATCCACAGAGGTGTGATATTATGCAAATACTGTATGTTGCATAATATCCCACAGCTCTAGAACACAGTGCAACACTAGTTTCTGGTGTGAACATGATACAGAAAACTATTGTTTTCTGTGTTTCATTGCAGTTACCTGCATTTATCCATGAGGAAAAATGCAGACAAGTGCACAGAGTGAACGGGACCATCAGTATCAATAGGTTTAACTGATAACAGTTACATAGTTTAGTAAGATATTAAATAAGGATAGCCTGTGATTTCTGGTTGAAGAACTTATTTCAGGGCTTTATCATTTCTCATTTTAAAATAAATGTACAGTATGTCTCGTTCTGCTTCTTCAGGTTCAGTAATAATATTTAGTGCATATTTGATAAGAAATATTTTTTAATCAATTATTAAGGACAGCTGTAGATGGCCACTTAGGATCACAGACAGCAGTAATTGGAAGTGGTGCAAATCTACTCACTGCCTACTATCACACTTCATCCCTGAATATGGCATGGCATGTATGTTAGCATTTGAATTCAATATGCTTAGAAAAGCATGCTCAAGGCAGTCAAAAGTGGAGTTACACTCTTGGTTTGGGGTCTCTGGATCTGGGACAAATGGAAAGCGTAGAGCTGTTTGTTCCATTTCACCCTCCCAGGTTGTCAATGTATAGTGGAATGGAAATGTCTACACATTCCTGCAAAAGTGAGTACATTGTTGAGTAAAAAAATCAAACCAAGATAAATAACTTTAAAGGGGGAAAAAATATTAAACTTACAATAATGTGGTTGCACAAATGTGCACACCCTTAAACTAATACTTTGATGAAGCACCTTTTGATTTTATGACAGCATTCCCTCATTGGTGTAGGAGTCTATTTGCATGGAAATCTTTGCCAACTCTTCCTCACAAAAGTGCTCTAAATCTGTCAGATTGTGAGGACATCTCCTGTGCACAGCCTTCTTCAGGTCTCCCACAGATTTCCAATTGCATTTAGTTCTGTAATCTGGCTGGGCCATTCAAAAACTTTGATCTTCTTCCAGTGAAGCCAAGATTTAGTTGATTTGGACATATACTTTGGGTCGTTGTGCTGAAAGGTGAAATTCCTCTTTAGCTTTTTAGCAGAGGCCTGAAGGTTTTGTGCCAAAACCTTAGCTAAAACCCCAGATCCAGCTGAGGAAAAATAGCTCCAAAGCATAATGCTGCCACCACCATGCTTCACTGTGGGTATGTTTTTTGGGTGATTTGCATTGTTGGTTATGTGCCAAACATTTTGGAATTAATGCCAAAAAGTTCAGTCTTGGTCTCATCAGGCAATACCACACTTTCCTACATACTCTTGGCAGACTTGATGTAGGTTTTTTCAAAATTTAACAGGCTTGGATGTTTTTCTAGTAAGAAAAGGCTTCTGTCACTCCAACTCTACCCCACAGCCCAGACATATGAAGAAGAAACATTGGTTGTATGGGAGATTGTTGTCACATGTTGTACACAACCAGTACTTGCCAGACATTTCTGCAGCTCCTTTAATATTGTTGTAAGCCTCTTGGCAGTCTACCAGACCAATTTTCTAATGTTTTTTTTTTTTTTTTTTTTTATATACTTTTTGGAGGAATGTCCAGTTCTTGGTAGTGCTATATTTTCTCCACTTGTTGACTGATACCTTCCAACAATGAGACCCCTTTGATGCTTTGTAAGCTTTGTGGACCATGGCTTTTCTAACAAGAGTCAACTGAGTAAATGTCAGAAAAATCCCACTAGAACAGTTGAACTGTATATAAACCTAATCAGAGTTACTTTCACTGATGGCAGTTGTGTACTGACTAATTATTTTGAATGTGATTGGTTAGTTCTAAACACAGTCTCATCCCTAATTACATGAGGGTGTGTACACCTACTCAACCACATTATTTTATTTATGTGTTTATTTGCCAATAAACAACAATTTCAGAGTATAGATCACATTAAAGGTGGAAAAACTTCAGAAGTGATTTATCTTGGTCTGATTCAGATTTTTCTTACATCTCAAAAACCTGCATTTTTTAAAGGGGTGTTTTGACTTTTTCTTTCCACTTTATCTCTGAGCAAACTAAGCAACCTGTCAGTCCTGGGTGTTAAAAAAAAAACCTTGTTGAAGATTATGTAAGAGCCTTTGATTTCTCTCACAGCATTCCTGTGTAGCTACGCTTTGTTTTGTTAAGTTTGCCAAGCCTATCAGCAGTAGTCATGCTTGCTATGCTATGTAGCTAGCACTAAGGAGCGAGGGTTTCGATTATTTTTTTTTTTTTCTATTGTTCTACTGTACAGATAAATAAAAAAGGCAACTTTAACTGGGGGTGAGTCAAAAATGAATTACTACCCTGAGAAACAGTGGTAAAAACCGTTCCAGGCCAGGACACATGAATTTTAACTCCAGAAACCCAAAAGACAGAAAGGTATAAAAGCAACATACACACACACACACACACACACACACACACACACACACACACTCTTTTAACAATTCTCATCTACTAACTATACTACAGGGGGTCCCCGGGTTACAAACAAGATAGGGACTGTAGGTTTGCTCTTAAGTTGAATCTGTTTGTAAGTAGGTACATTTTTTAAGTGTAGCTCCAGACAAAAAATCTATTTTTAAGTTTTTTAGATAACATAGAGAAGGGTTATCACCCCTGTATTTGTTTTGCTGTCTGTGCCCCTGTTCAGAACATTTCACCTCAACTTCTGTCCCAATGACAATTGTATTTTGAAAATTTGGGGTTGTTAGGGAAGCATGGACTGGTGATAAAGCATCAGTGGAGACACCTTTTTCCCATTATAACCTGTTACAGGAGTGAATTTCCCTTCCTAGGGGTGGATTTCCTCTCAATTCCTGTTGTCTCCCTCCGTTTGTAAGTAGGAGTCGTTTTAAGTCGGATGTTTGTAAGTAGGGGACTCCCTGTATACTAAATATTTGTTTAACTTTCCAGTGGTTCTAAACATTAAACTCTACAATTAAACTGCTGATGTCTCCATTATTGTTCTATTCCTTATAATTTCAGAACATTTTTATACAGGGGGAAAGCTTTACCCAAGCAAGTTATGCAATGCAGTACTTGTCATAAGTTAACTGGGTTAGCTACATTTTTTCCTCATCCAGATTTTATGAATATCATTAATTGTTTATGTAATAAAGTCTATATATAGTACAATCTTTTATTTTACATAGACATCTCCTTCCCTATAAAGGTTATGAAGTTTTTTAAACCTCTTTATAGGAACACAGAAACTAAAGACACTGAAACTTGGCAGAATGACTGCTTGTAGCTGCTGGGAGTCCATCTGAAAGGCAGCATGAAAGTAATCTTTGTTCAGGGAAAACACATAAAACACTAATAAGCAACAAATAGCTTTACTTTTACTAATATGTTCCTTGCTGTTTTCTATACACCAGCTATGATGTTGCAATGCCTCTCTTTTATTCCCATTGGGATAAGATCACTACATACTAGATTACTAAATTTACCTTAATAAAGACACATTTTTGTTTTAGCTTGCATTACTTCTTCTTGTGACAATTTATCTGACAAAAAATTTAAATTTTGTGAAAGCCTTTTCTTAGTTGTCACCCTTAAAGTGCTGCATTTTAAGAGTCACAGTTCACTGTCTCTTAAGTGTACTATCCGATGTTAGTACAGTGTGTTCTGACAGGGGGACCCCCCCACTAGAAAAGCCAATTGGCTGAGAGCGCTGATTGGAAGCTGATCGGCAGACCTTTTTCAGTCATGCGACTTATTCATGGGGTTGGCTGAGGGGCCTGACAATCAATCCTTTTATACACTCACTTCGTGAGTTGATTGGTGGGGATGCGAGCCGTTATGCGCATGCGCGCCTACGTCCCATCACGCTGCGCGCGTCCGCACGTCAGCATGTTTACCGTGCGCACCTATCTGGCGTGCCGTCACGCTGCGTGTCACTGCACGTCAGCGTGTTCGACCTGCCTCTGCCCGCTGTGTCCAACATCCTCCGTGTCGCTGGCCGCGCATGTGTACACCAACAGCGTCATGCAGGACAAACCCATACTGCGCATGCGTGCACATCGTGTCCGCGTTCATACAAAGAACCAGACATCCTCGCTTTTCTTAGAGCATTAGCCACACTAATATACACTTTCAATATAATAATCTCATATAACTTTCTAATGGCACAATATTATGGCTTATAAACCCAATATACTGAGTATATACTATAACTATTATACACTGTATGACAAGTGACTTAATAGTTGAAGCAGACATATAAAACATTACGGATTATCATTATAAAATCACTTATAAAATAATTTAAAATATTCTTTACAAATTACTCAAAAATACATATATAATTTTTCATATAATGCATAAACATATATTTTCTAACATGAAAAATTAGCTGAATGGCTGGGATAATAAACTACAAATATATCTTGACGCAGTTATTCAAATCATGATGGGTCAACCTTTCACAGTGATTGCTAATGCTAATGAGGAGGATGAGGACGGCTTTGTTATCCACTCCACCAACTCTTCTGCATGTTGTGGCTTAATAACACGGACAGCAGCAGAAAAAAAGGACAAGCGTGCCCCACGGCCACCTGCAGATTATGCACCATCTTGCCCTATTTTAGTGGCCTGTGAGCATCTGCCTCTCCTTGGTGGCCTTCCGGACATGATGGGGATTTTTTATTTTCACAGCACACTACACTGTATTATATACCATATACACCGCCTGCACTGTATTAGAAACTGTACACCGGTTGCACTGTATTATTGTCAGAAACCAAGAAATCAGACCGAGACAGAAGTACAGTTAAATAACACTTGTTTAATAATAAAAGTAAAAAGAACAAAAGTAGTGAAAACATAGCCAGAGTTCAGTAAACGGAACAGATAGTCAGCCAAGCCAGAAGTCAGGATCAAAGTAGTGGAACAGCAAGCAGGATCTGGAGCCAGAAGGGATGTCAGCAAAGCCGATCTTTAAACAGGAACGTTGGAGATGTTTCTTGTGATGTTGACCAAGGCGAAGGCTGGACTGGACAGCTTAAGTAGGCAGGACTGACAAGCAGGATATGAACAACAGCTGAGTAACTGTGGAGAAAGATGGGAGCTGGCAATTAGCCGACAGCTTAGCGTCCAGCTCAGAGAAGGAAGGGCTGAGCCCAGCCCTGACAATTTTATACTGGGTACACCGCCTGAAGTGTATTAGAAACTGTACACCATCAAATGCACTGTATATATAGGCTACACTGAATGCAGAGTGTTTATCTATCTATCTATCTATATATTTATGGTTGAATCCCTATGGCCGATACGTGTCTGAAGAGGAATAACTTAACCATAAGATCTACAACATGAAAAAGGGGGACCTGAAGTGTGCCTTGGTCTAATGGACGGTATGCCAAAATAAGGGGGCATACCCTGATTAGAAATGAGTGTTTGATGAGGGTAATGTTGTGAGAAATGCCCTTGAAAGGGGGAATGGGAGGGTGGGTATCGCGCACCGGAACCGACGAAGACCACAGGTGAGTGGGCCAGTTAAATACCACCCCGGGCTCCTCCCATAAATTCAGGCCACCATGTTGGCCTTCCACTTATGGTTGAAGCCCTATGGCCGATACGTGTCTGAAGAGGAATAACTTAACCATAAGATCTACAACATGAAAAAGGCGGACCTGAAGTGTGCCTTGGTCTAATGGACGGTATGCCAAAATAAGGGGGCAAAAAACTGTGGTAGGGTTTGAAGATGTTTATTGACTTTTAGCATTGTCTACTGCGTGAGTTGGGCGAAGGCCCGTGACATTTCCACCTGTGGGTCATGTATATACCGGGTGAAGCAGGCTGACTTCCATCTGAGAACCGTCACTGGGCACCAGGAATTGCCAGTTCTGTATAGATGGATGTCCACCCCGTGGCCAGCTTGCTGAGTCTTGGAGACGCTGAGGTGGAGCACGAAGTGGTCTTGATGGCGAACTAGGTGGCGTCTGCACAAGGTTTGGCTGGTCGAGCTGTTACAGGTGAATTCGCTGGGACGTAGGACTCCGTAGTAGGCCAGGTAGATAGCAGCTTGTATGACCTGGCTGAGGAGGACACCAAAAGGGGAACCAGCGAGTATGGCGGACATGTCGCGGAAGATGGCACTCGTGATGGGGCAACGTCTGGTTCTGTTTGCTGGTTGCTGCTTCTGGACGCCGCGTAGGACGGCTCGAACGGCGTGGGACGAGAAGACAGACGGTCTAGTGGGATCTTGAAGGGCCAAAAAGTGCTGTACGCTGGCCAGGTACAGACGGATAGTGTTGTAGGACAGGTTTAACTGTGTGTGGCAATGTGAGACGAAGGCCAGAATGTGCCTGGTGTCTGTGGGTGTTGACACAGCGTTGGTGGCTAGGAACTTGTTGAACGTGTCCCAGGCTGCGTGGTAGGCTTTGAGTGTGTTGTGAGACAGGGACTGGTTGATGAGCTGGGTGGCCCCACGTAGGTGTCGGTCTAGTCTAGGGTCAGCTGAGACCAAGCGGGGATAGGGGCGGACACCCGATCAGCCTCTGGTATCTGTCGGAAGAAGGAGACGAAGTTAAAGCGTGACAGCGCGTCCGCTGCCACGTTGTATTTACCTGGGATGTAAGAGCAATGGATGTTGAACTGGAGCCGTAGCGACAGTTGGACCAGCCTGCGTAAGAAGGACATCACCGGGAGTGACTTGGACCTGCCTTTGTTGACGATGTCTGCCGTGGCCTGGTTGTCCGTCGTGAAGTTTACCGTCTGCCCTGTCCAGTTGTGACCCCAAAGTTTGGCGGCTGCCACGATTGGGTAGAGCTCGAAAAGGGGGGAAGTCCGGCTGAAACCTGGGATTGAGAGAATCTGCGGGGGCCAAGGGCCAGCGAACCAACGGAGGCCAAAAATGTCTGCGAAGCCCGTGGAGGCCGCGGCATCTGTCACCACCTGTGGTGAGAGGGGTGAGATGGCCGGGATAAACATGGTAATTCCGTTCCATGAGGAAAGGAATTCTTCCCACATCGCTAGGTCTGCTATGGCCGCGGCGTCCAGGTTGAGCATCTGATCAGGGTCTTGTGCCTGTGACAGGTAGACTAAGAGCCGTGAGATGAAGGAAAGACCTTGAGGGATGATCCGCATGGCAAAATTGAGCATGCCAAGTAGTGACTGGAGCTGTCGTCTTGTGCATCCTCTCGTGCGGGTGAAGTCCTGAAGAACTGCCTGATGCGGGTCAACTTGTCGAGGGGGAGGCTGGCCTGCATGGAGCATGTGTCCAAGACAACTCCGAGGAAGGTGATGGAGTGTGCGGGTCCGTCGACCTTGTGCTCAGCTATGGGGACATTGATGTTCTGGAAGACGACTCTCAACTTGTCGAGGTCTACTGGTGACACGTTGGGCTGCTCTATTAGTAAGAAGTCATCCAGGTAGTGGATGACTTCTGTGCATTGGGCCTTGTGTAGGAGAATCCAGGTGAGGGATTGAGCGAAAGTGTCGAAGAGCCAGGGGCTACTTTTGGAGCCGAACGTGAGCTTGGTGGCAAAGTAGTACCTGTCTCTCCACTTGATACCGTGCCAACACCAGAGAGACGGGTGAATCGGCAGAAGTTTGAAGGCGTCCGATATGTCAGCTTTGGACAGCCAGACCCCTGTGCCTGCTTTGAGGATGGCCTGGATCGCCATGTCGACGGAGGCGTATTTTAAGGAGAAATCCTCGGAGGGGATCAGGGAGTTGAGGCTGGGGACGTGGCAAGAATGAGGCGCAGACAGGTCGTACACCAAACGAACTTTATTCGAGAACTTGCCCTTGACAAGCCCAATAGGGCCGACTCTCCAGGTGTTGAAGGGGGGTTGTGTGAAGGGACCTATGACGAAACCTCGCTCTAGCTCGGCTAGGAGTAGTTCATCTACGGCTTGCTCGTCGTGGCCGCTGACTTGAGATTTCTACACTCGTAGGTAGTGTGGGGCAGGGAGACAAGGCCGGTGTGGAAGCCCGCCGTGAATCCTTGTATTAGGAACGTGGCTAGTGAGGGGGTGGGGTGTGAGTCAAGATAGACTCCTAACCATAGGACGTTTATGCGGCTCAGTCATAGGTTTTTCGGCTTGACTTCTCATAAATTTTTCGGGTGCGCCCTGTGGCATACGACGCACACGTGGAGCATCCTGCATTGGCTGAAGTTGCACGAGCCGTGTGTGGAGGACTGGCAGACTGCGCACAATGGTGAGCGCAGGCCGGCAAAATGGTGACAGAATAATTCTGTGTCCATTAAGCTTCAGTCCGTGGGTGACTAACTGCGCCATCCTGGCGGCTGCTTTTGCGGAAAAGGAACGGTGGTAGTCGTAGAACGAGAACCCGCCGTACTTGTAGCCCAAGTCTACCACGGTGTGGAGATATAAATCCAACTCTTCCCTTCTGCCGGGGGAAGCTGAGCATATGACGTCTCTAAGCATCCCAAATGTCAACGCAAATTCTGGGACGGACAATTTGCGGTTGAGTCTGGGGTCTTTAGCTTTGAGGACCACCGAGACATCTCCCCAGGCATAGGCTTTGTTCTCGGCTAGGTCGTGGACCGATATGAGTAGGGAGGCGAGGTTGATGTCCTTGCCATCCAGTATGTCCTTCTTAATGCTGACTGGAACCAGGTGTGCTGGGCAGACGATGGGACTTGTCCCTGCGGTACCTGTGACGACTGGTGTTAGAGGCTGCATTGCGGCAGGGTCGGGGACGGCCGGGGCCGGGTGAGCTTCCAGGAGAGTCACTCTGGCTTGGACGTCCGTGACTATGTTCGCCAAGGACGACACCATGGTGTGGAGTTGTGCTATGGCCGTGGATATAGACTGGAGGGAAGCTTGTTGAGTGCTGGGCCCGGCCATGGCAGGAGGAGGGAACAGGAGCCTGAAGAGCTCTGCCTTCCTGGCCGTGGCGGGGAACGGCACGCCCCTGCGTCTAAGTTCTGCCGTCAGCCTGGGGATGGTCCATCCCCTGAGGGACTGGTTGCTGTCGCTTACAGACACTGGGGAAGGTGACAAGGGGGCGGTGAGATCCTCGCTGCCCGCTTGAGACATGGTCCTCGGATGGGTTGTACCCTGAGGTGATGTCTTGTGGCTTCTGAGGTCGCAAGAAGGTCGACCGGACCTGTTAAGGGGATGAGATAAGCCAAGACTGTTTCTTTCCTTGTGTAAACATGCGTACCCAGCTGCTGTGCTTTCGAAAGGACAAGTGTGCGCACGTGCGTGGACGTGTGCACACGGTGAGTTTCTATGTTTTACCTGGAGAAATACCGTCCAACCTGTTGCAGGGTGGACCTACTGAACTTGGACTGACCTAGAGAAGAAAATAAAGACAACTGGTGAGGTGTGCCTTGTGGGGCGTGTCCCCCGTCTATGCATATATATACTTTTTTTTTTTCTTTTTCTTTCTTTTTTTTTTTTTTTTCATATTATTACTAGTTTTTTCTTTTTTCTTTTTTTTTTGTGGAGTGAAATGAGGAACGTTTGTGCCATGTCGTGGGGCCTGGGGGCACCTGGGGCGCGCCGGTACGAATCGAGGCACCGAGGTGCGACTAGACTCGAATCGGAACGTGATACGTGACAGTGAAATGATGCCATGACAGAGGTGTTTTTTCGACCGGTGAGTCGAAAAATTGCGGCTAGAAACGACCGCCCCCCGGATCATGAATTGAAATGGGGTTCGACTGCTGGGACATACCGGGGCGAATCGGATGCGGTTAGATTCGAACCAGCGTGTCGGTGCGTGACCGTGAAATGGCGAAATAGCTGAAATGGTGAAATGGCTGAAATGTGACCATGTGAAATGTTACTGCGACTGATTCCGAATCAGTGGTGATGCGTGAGCGACCGGCTACTGTATGCAGATAGCGGTGCGGATGCTACGTACGGGTACTAATGAATGACTCGTGCGTATGTGGACAACGAGATTCGTGACAAGGTAACTAAAGTTCATAAGTGAAATGATGGTCAAACGAGCAGCCGAGCCAGATACAATGTACAAAAACCTGCGAACGGGAACAATCCACGAGACGTCTGGCACTCACGAACGCTAGCGAATCGAGTAGTCGGCTTAGTGACGTAGTATATCGTGCACCGGAACCGACGAAGACCACAGGCGAGTGGGCCGGTTAAATACCACCCCGGGCTCCTCCCATAAATTCAGGCCACCATGTTGGCCTTCCACATATACACACTAGACACGTCACGACACCCGTACGTGCTTTTGCCTGCCCGTGCCATTCTGTAGACGTATATCTACATGAGGCGGTCGGGAAGTGGTTAACAGGACAGATTCCACTCAGAACAAGCCTCGCCATGGTCGACCAAAGAAGTTGAGTGCACGTGCTCAGGGTCATATCCAGAGGTTGTCTTTGGGAAATAGACATATGAGTGCTGCCAGCATTGCTGCAGAGGTTGAAGGAATAGGGGGTCAGCCTGTCAGTGCTCAGACCATATGTTGCACACTGCATCAAATTGGTCTGCATGGCTGTCATCCCAGAAGGAAGCCTCTTCTAAAAGATGATGCACAAGAAAGCCCGCAAACAGTTTGCTGAAGACAAGCAGACTAAGGACATGGATAACTGGAACCATATCCTGTGGTCTGATGAGACCAAGATAAACTTATTTGGTTCAGATGGTGTCAAGTGTGTGTGGCGGCAACCAGGTGAGGAGTACAAAGACAAGTGTGTCTTGCCTACAGTCAAGCATGGTGGTGGGAATGTCATGGTCTGGGGCTGCATAAGTGCTGCTGGCACTGGGGAGCTACAGTTTATTGAGGGAACCATTATTGCCAACATGTACTATGACATACCGAAGCAGAGCATGATCCCCTCCTTTCAGAGACTGGACCGCAGGGCAATATTCCAACATGATAACGACCCCAAATACATCTCCAAGACGACCACTGCCTTGCTAAAGAAGCTGAGGGTAAAGGTGAAGGACTGGCCAAGTATGTCTCCAGACCTAAACCCTATTACTCATCTGTGGGGCGTCCTCAAACAGAAGGTGGAGCAGCACAAGGTCTCTAACATCCACCAGCTCCGTGATGTCATCATGGAGGAGTGAAGACTCCAATGGCAACCTGTGAAGCTCTGGTGAACTCCATGCCCAAGAGGGTTAAGGCAGTTCTGGAAAATAATGGGGGCCACACAAAATATTGAAACTTTGGGCCCAATTTGGACAATTTTACTTAGGGGTGTACTCACTTTTGTTCACAGCGGTTTAGACATTAATGGCTGTGTGTTGAGTTGTTTTGAGGGGATAGCAAATTTACACTGTTATACAAGCTGTACACTCACTAATTTACAATGTAGAAAAGTGTAATTTCTTCAGTGCAAAGATAGAATAAAATATTTACAAAAACGTAAGGGGTGTACTCACTTTTGTGAGATACTGTATACAGCCCTCAAATTTTCCACCCGCCTACTCGCATTTTGCGAGTGGGAAATGAGGGCTTGTGAGCTGGGCTGCCTGCCTGGGAGAGGGAGGGGGGGAGAGAACTGCCGGCAGGGTTGATCAGGAGCCGTTTTCCCAGCAATCGCCCCCAGTGGAGGAAGAGGAGAGCCGCGGGATAGGGAGCTTTTACCGGTGCTTACATTATAATTGTCTCTTCTCTGCACGACACCCCGCCTTCTCCTGACCTGCGCCTGTGATAAACAGAACGCCCGTCCAATGCTGCGATGCGTTCTATCTATCACAGGCACGGGTCAGGAGGAGGCAGCGCTGTGTCGAGCAGAGCAGAGACAATTATAATGTAAGCGCCGGTAACAGTGTGCTATCCCCATTCCCGCTGCTCTCCTCTTCCTCCAGCCATGCATTTCCCTGCCCAGGTGAGGCTGCAATGGGCACAGTGAGACTGCAATGGGCACAGTATGGCTACAATGGGCATAGTATGGCTACAATGGGCACAGTAAGGCTGAAATGGGCACAGTGGGACTGCAATGGGCACAGTACGGCTGCAAAGGGCACAGTATGGCTGAAATGGGCACAGTATGGCTGCAAAGGGAACAGTATGGCTGCAATGGGCACAGTATGGCTGCAATGGGCACAGTAAGGCTGCAATGGGCACAGTAAGGCTGCAATGGGCACAGTATGGATGCAATGGGCACAGTGTGGTTGCAATGGGCACAGTGAATGAATGAATGATTTGTATAGCACTGCAAATGCGAACTGAATCGCCTCAAGGCACTTGGTCCGTCCAGTGTTGTCCTGCTTCTTAGAAGAGGTGGGTCTTGAGTTTTTTTCTGAAGGCCCGGCGGTTTTATTCCATGCAGGTGTTGGTGGGTAGAGCGTTCCATAGCCGTGGTCCTTGGACTGCGAATCTTCGTTCTCCCTTAGATTTGTAGCGGGACTTGGGGATGAGGAGGCAGTTTTGGTTTGTTGATCGGAGGCTGTGATTAGGTATGTAGTGTAAGGCTGCAATGGGCACAGTGTGCCTGCAAAGGGCACAGTAAGGCTGCAACGGGCACAGTAAGGCTGCAACGGGCACAGTGTGGTTGCAGTGGGCACAGTGTGGCTGCAATAGTGGTCACAGTGTGGCTGCAATAGTGGTCACAGTGTGGCTGCAATAGTGGTCACAGTGTGGCTGCAATGGTGGGTACAGTGAGGCTGCAATGGTGGGCACAGTGAGGCTGCAATGGTGGGCACAGTGTGGCTGCAATAGTGGGCACAGGTGAAGCTGAATTGAGGGGCACATGTGAGGCTGCACCGATAAATTTGTTGTTAATAGTTATAATATTTTTGTAACTTATTTTTGCATAAAACATTTAAGTGTCATTTTATGAGATAATTTCTGAGGGTGTGTCTAGGGGCGGAATTAGGGGCAGGGCAGGGTTGGGCAGGGTAGGGATTGAGTGGGGCACTGGTGGCGAGTAACTTTGAGGCCTGGCTAGTAGCTCAGAACTTGAAATTTTGAGCCCTGCTGTATATATATATATATATATATATATATATATATATATATATATATATATATATATATTTACCGTATTTATCGGCGTATAACACGCACTTTTTTCCCCTTAAAATCGGGGGAAAGTCGTTGGTGCGTGTCATACGCCGATACCCCCCCAAAAAAATGACAAAAATGGCAAGCGCCGCTGAAAAATAGCGAGCGCTGCCGAAAAAACCCGAAGCGCGGCCGAAAAAGAACGAAGCGCCCTCGGAAAAAGCCGAGCAGACTCTGCTCTGCTCGTAGTCCCGCCTCCCTGCGCTCGCTCCGGAAACAGCAGGGAGGCGGGACCGCGAGCTTAGCCGTCCGAGTCGGCTCGGCTTTTTCCGGGGGCGCTTCGGTCTTTTTCGGCCGTGCTTCGGGTTTTTTTTCGGCGGCGCACGTGACAGAGCGTCTCGGCGGCGGGAAATTTAAACCCGCAAAAGACTGAAAATGACGCTGGCAAGCTACAATGGCACTGGGCAAGGCTGCAATGACGCTGGGCAAGCTACAATGACGCTGGGCAAGGCTGCAATGACGCTGTGCAAGGCTGCAATGATAATGGGCAAGGCTGCAATGACGATGGGCAAGGCTGCAATGACGCTGGGCAAGGCTGCAATGACACTGGGCAAGGCTGCAAATAACGCTGGGCAAGGCTGCAAATGACGCTGGGCAAGGCTGCAATGACGCTGGGCAAGCTGCAATGACGCTGGGCAAGCTGCAATGACGCTGGGCAAGCTGCAATGACGCTGGGCAAGCTGCAAATGACGCTTAAATGTAAGTTGTTTTTTTTTCCCTAAATTTCCCTCCTAAAACTTTTTTTCCTTAAAATGCCCTCCTAAACTTGGGGTGCGTGTTATACGCCGGTGCGTGTTATACGCCGATAAATACGGTATATATCAAATACACTGCCTGCGCTGCCTAAATATGGAGTATACACTAAATATATAGTCTACGCTAAATGCAGAGTATATATATATATATATATATATATATATATATATATACACATACATTAGACTGACTGTGTATATATATACATATATATTAAATACACTGCAACGAACTAACTAACCTGCCTGCCTAATCTATCTCCGTCCACAGTCCCACACTATACACGGCCACTATGTAAGCAGCCTTATATAGTGTGGGGCGTGGTCTTAGTCCCCCTGAGCCATGATTGGCCAAAGGCACGATCTCGCAGTGCATTATGGGGCGCACTTACGTTCAACTCAAACATCGAGCTCATCCCTATTCTACATTCATTTGGACTGTGCACTACTCTGGTAAAAAAAAAAAAGGGGGTAATGTGACACTTGCGAGCAAGCTAAAAAGTAGTGCTGAGACATCCAAACATTGGACTCTAGGCAACAAGCCTGCAATAACTGAGACTATGGAGGCAATTAGCTAGGTTATCCTACAGACTTTGAATGATACTGGGACATACAGATGTAAATATCACTTTGTTTTAATATACTTCAAGAAATGTTAAAATACAACTGTGCCATGTCTACCTCTGTGTTCATTACACAACTAAAATAAACTTCCATGTAACAGTTGTAATACACTGGCTATGAAAAATAGTTTAGACAGATGGAATAACATGTAGGTGATTCCATAGATACTAGGGAAACATAAATACAGCGTGAATAATCTGCTCTCCACCTTAAGGGTGTGTGCTGGGCTGAGTGCATATACTGTATGTTTGTGTACAAATTCTTGATAAATTCTTGATAAATGTATATATAACTATACTTATTCACAACTCTAACAAACCAGGATAAATATCTTTATTATCAAGAAGTGATTTTTTGAAAGTTTAAAAAAATATAGTAACATGGGTAAAAATAGAGTGCCTTAGGCTGGTATAAACCACTTGCCTACTGGGCACTTTTACCCCCTTCCTGCCCATGTCAATTTTCAGCTTTCAGCGCTGTCGCATTTTGAATGAGAATTGTGCGGTCATGCAACACTGTACCTAAACAATATTTTTATCATTTTTTTTCACACTAATAGAGTTTTCTTTTGAGGGTATTTAAACACCACAGTTTTTTTAGTATTTGCTAAATAAACAAATAAAAATGAAAATTTTGAAAAAAAAAAACATTCCTAGTTTGTTATACCAATTGGCAAACAGGTAATTTTTCTCCTTCACTGATGTGCGCTGATGAGGCTGCACTGATGGGCACTGACATTCTGCGCCGATGGGCACTAATGAGGCGGCACTGATGGGCATTGATGGGCATTGATAGTCTGCACTGATGAGGCAGCACTGAGAGGCACTGATGAGGAGGCACTGATAGGTGGCATTGATTTGTACTGATAGGTGGCACTGATATGTAACACTGATGGGCACTGATAGGTAGCACTGGTGGACACTGATAGGCAGCACTGGTAGGCGGCACTGATGGGCACTGATGAGGTGACATTGGTGGGCACTGATGAGGAAGCACTGATGGGTACTGATAGGTGGCACTGATGGGCACTGTTAGATAGCACTGATGGCTAGCGTTATCACGAGACACCATCATATGTTGGTGTCCCAGAACTAGCCGGCTGCACTGTAGCTGTCATTCGAGTATAGCGCTGTCAGCAAGTGGTTAAAGTGATTGTAAACAATCACCTTTTAAAACACCCCATTCAGTTTAAATTAGAAATGAAAGGCAAAACATTTATGTATACATATAATTAAACAAAAAAAAACATTTTTTTCCCCTTTTTTTTATTTTTTATATCACGTTCCCTCTTTTTTCAGCTGCACAAGAGCTGGGGTGGGGGGAGGAGCAGCAACAGCACTCTAAGCTTCCCAGTGAATGGCTGTGCTGGGAGGGGGTGTAAAGACAAGTCTGATTGTTGGAGAAGAGCACACTGAGTTTCCAGCAGTTAGAGGACTGACCACAGTGTGTTCTCCTGTTTAGTGTGGTCAGTTTTTAATAGGAATGCAGAGGGGCTGGCAGGAACACCAGGGATTTCACACAGAGAAAGCAATACAAAAAGAACAGGAAACTTTTTCATACAAGTACATGGTACAGCAGGCACATGCTGTATCAGGAATATGACATTTTGCGGTAACAAACACTTTAAAGCGTTGAGAACTAAGCCTATAATATGCACTAGTAGATTATCAGAAACCTCTGTGGTCAGGTCTTGCAGCCAATTGCTAGGCCTGAGCACTGTCACATAACACTAGTCATTTCAGTGCTGCTTGTCAAGGAGAAGAAGCAGAGGGAACATTGGTAAGGTGAATACAGGGGGTTGGGGGAGCTTTGCAGAGACCCAATCTCTTTGTCCTGCATGGGTAAGTGACAGTGTCTCTTTAACCACTTTAGCCCCGGAAGAATTTACCCCCTTCCTGACCAGAGCACTTTTTGCGATTCGGCACTGCGTTGCTTTAACTGACAATTGCGCCGTCATGCGACATGGCTCCCAAACAAAATTTACGTCCTTTTTTCCCCACAAATAGAGCTTTCTTTTTGTGGTATTTGATCACCCCTGCATTTTTTTTTGTGCTATAAACAAAAAAAGAGTGACAATTTTGAAAAAAAAAACATTATTTTTTACATTTTGCTATAATAAATATCCCCCAAAAATATATATAAAAGCATTTTTCCCTCAGTTTAGGCCGATACGTATTCTTCTACATATTTTTCATTAAAAAAAATCGCAATAAGCGTTTATTGATTGGTTTGCACAAAAGTTATAGCGTTTACAAAATAGGGGATAGTTTTATGGCATTTTTATTAATTATTTTTGTTTACTAGTAATGGCGGCGATCATCGATTTTTATCATGACTGCAACATTATGGCAGACACATCAGACATTTTTGACACATTTTTGGGACCACTGTCATTTATACAGCAATCAGTGCTATACAAATGCACTGATTCCTGTGTAAATGACACTGGCAATGAAGGGGTTAACCATTAGGGGGCAGTGTATGGGTTAAGTGTGCCCTGGGGAGTTTGGCTACGTGTGACACGTCACTGATCTCTTCTCCCGATGACAGGGAACAGAGATCAGTGACACTGTCTTTAGGCAGAACGGGGAGATGCTTGTTTACAATAGCATCTCCCCGTTCTTCCTCCCCGTAAGACGATCGCGGGTATCCCCGCGGCGATCGAGTCCACAGGACCTGCGACCCGACTCACGGAGCTTGCCACGGGCGCACGTGCGCCCGCAGGCCGCCTCTTGAAGGGCAACATATGGGTACGTGATTCTGGCTGTATGAGCCCTTCTGCCGATGTATATCAGCGTGAGGCGGTCGGCAAGCGGTTAAAAAGTGTATTTTAGGAAGTGTAGGGGCGGAGCCTGACTAAGCAGACATGCCAACTTAGAGCTCTGCTCCTGAAGGGATGTTTCTGCCGTATTATACCATGTCCCGGCTCAGCTTCACCTGGTAAATTGTGTTACCTCAGTCTTCAGTCAGAATGGCACTAGCTGCATCCCCTCCCCCTGGTACCTCACACTCAGTGAAATTCGCTCTAAAGTATCTGTGGCAACACAGGGAGAATATGACTCAGATTCATCGATACTAACTTCACAAATTACATTTTACAGCCCTTTAACAGACCTCAGATCATATAACAAACAGTCTGACTAGGGAAGTCAGAGAACTGGGCCAACGCACTGCAAATCTTGAACTGCGGGTTAATCAACTAGAAAATAACACCCAGGCTTATGCAGTTTAATTTAAAAACCTCAAAGAGGAAAATTAGTCCTTCAATTTTGTTTAGAAGATTACAAAAATAGGGTCCGTATCCGTATACGTGGAATACCTGAATCTGTCATTGATTTGCAAGACACAATGCTTTCCCTATTTCAAGAACTACAGCCTTCCAAATCCATACCAGTCGAATGAATAGAGATGGACAGGGTATCAACTTTTTGCTGATCTATCTCAACTCACCATCTCTAAGCGTTGGGCTTTGAAGCTACTTTAAGTTTTACAGCAACATCGAATCACCTATCAATGGAGCTTTCCCTATCCAATCGCTTCACTTACCGAGGATCTAAATATGTCTGCTGTCCTGCTGAAGAACTCCAATCTTCTTTATAAATCTTCTTTATAAAACATCCAGCTTCTAGAATGCCCTCCAAAGCAACGCACAAAATCGAATGGTTATCTGTTCCCTGCAAAAATCAGCTGGTACTGAAGGAAATAAAACTCCCCAGGGGCAATCAAAACTTGGTTGTTTTTCTTCTCCTACGTCAACTCCTGAGGACTCTATGGACTGACTTTTTTCTTTTTGTTTGACTCGATGTTAGGTATTTTTATATCTACTACTAGATGTTTGGTCTTACCAGGCATTGTTTACCTGCAGACTTTGATGACACACTATTATTGCCTTGGTAATTTTACTCTATTTGCCTTGACTATAATTTCTATTCATTTGGGATCGCATCACTACTTGTAAACCCCCCATTCCCTGTCCTCTTTTTTTCTACTCTCTTCTCTCTATCTACTCCTTTTTTTTGTTTTCTACCCTTCTTTTAATATTGTGTGGTACTTATATACACATTGGGGGTTATTTACTAAAGACAAATCCACTTTGCACTGCAAGTGCACTTGGAGTGCAGTCGCTCTAAATCTAACGGGTAGATCTGAAATGAGTGGAAGCTCTGCTGATTTTATCATCCAATCATGTGCAAGCTAAAATGCTGTTTTTTATTTTTCTTGCATGTCCCCCCTCGGCTCTACAGCGACTTTACTTCCAAGTGCACTTTTAGTGCACTTTCAAGTGCACTTGCAGTGCAAAGCGGATTTTCCTTTAGTAAATAACCCCCATTATCTCTTCTGTTTTTAATATATACCTATTAGATTGATCTCCTTATTAGCTTACCTTTTTCCTTCTGATGGAATTTTCCTTCTGATGGAATCTTCTAATGCTTTTGATGTACCGTATTTATCAGTGTATAACACGCGCCGGCGTATATAACACGCACCCCAAGTTTAGGAAGAAATTTTAAGGAAAAAAAAATGTTTTAAGGAAAAAAACTTACATTTAAATGCCCATCAATGCAGCCATATCAGTGTCCATCTGCAGCCTTGCACAGCATCCATCTGCATCCTTGTCAGTGTCATTTGCAGCCTTGCAGTCTTGTCAGTGTCATTTGCAGCCTTGCAGTGTCCATCTGCAGCCTCCTCAGTGTCATTTGCAGCCTTGCCCAGGCTGCAGTTAAACTGCAGTAACATGTCACTGAAGTTTGAAAATGGCGCCGCCGAGATACACAGAGCCGGTCCTGTGTATCTCGGCTCTTCTCGGCTCCTCTCGTAGTGGAGCGGAGGAGCGAGCTATAGATAGCTATACTAGATAGCTATAGCTATACATAGCCAAGTGTGCTCGGCTATCCTTGGCTAGTTCTGCTTAGTCCCGCCCAGTCCCACCCTATGATGGACATAACACAGGGACTGGGCGTGACTGTGAGCGGAGCCGAGCGCCGCCCATATACATACATAGCCGAGGGTACTCGGCTAGGCTCAGATAGCTCCGCTCACAGTCACGCCCAGTCCCTGTGTTATGTCCATCATAGGGCGGGACTAGGCGTGACTGAGCGGAAATAGCCGAGAATAGCCGAATACACTCGGCTATGTATAGATATCAGCGGCGATCGCTCCTCCACTCACAATCAGCGGGGGATCGGCGGGGATCGGCGTATAACACGCATCCACGATTTTCCCCTGATTTTAAGGGGAAAAAAGTGCGTGTTATACACCGATAAATACGGTAATACTTTATTGGTTTATTCGTTGCTCTACTCGTTGAATTTTTTACATTGTTATGTGCTTATCCTGTTCATAAATCGATATGTTTAGCTTTATTGCTATTTGAATATTGTACCACCATCCTTGTATGTACTCAATTTGTCAATCTTTGTTATATTTCAAAAGTAATAAACAAATTTGACAAGAAAAAGTGTATTTTTAAAATGATACTGTTGATGTATTTTTTTTACCTGTTATGTATATATTTATGCACATTTACAGAGTGGTTTATTTTAAATAAAAGCAAGATTTATATTTTTTTGCATTTGCATCATTTACCTAGCATCTATTTGTTTTATTCTACTTTCTGTCTATAACGCTCCAGACAGACCTCATTCTAGTAAACAAATACTTAACTTTTTAAGACAAAATCATAGGATTATAAGTAGTGCTGGTCAGAGAACGCTCAGTGGTGCTGCTAATATCACTGTTGGTAGTTGCTCCTGGTGCTATCTTTTCTGCCCAATAGCTTTTGTGCATTCCTTAATGGGTGGAAACGGTTGTTCCCAGGCACCAGAAGTGATACAAACATTAGGTAGGAGTGTCAGGAATATAAGGAGGCTGGTGCATCTTTGTGATGGTGGTTTTTGGTCAACATATGTATGTATGTGTATGAGGTGAAATGTTAATATATACAGTGCCTTGAAAAAGTATTACAGTACTACCCCTTGAAATTTTGCACATTTGTCATGTTACAACCAAAAACGTAAATGTATTTTATTGGTATTTTATGTGATAGACCAACACAAAATGGCACATAATTGTGAAGTGGAAGGAAAATTATAAATGTTTTTCAAATTTATTTACAAAGAAATATGTGAAAAGTGTGGCGTGCATTTTTATTTAGCCCCCCTGAGTCAATACTTTGTAGAACCACCTTTCGCTGCAATTACAGCTGCAACTCTTTTTGGTAATGTCTCTACCAGCTTTGCCCAGCAATTTTCAAGTCTTGCCACAGATTCTCAATTGAATTTCGGTCTGGACCATTCCAACACATGAATGTGCTTTGATCTAAACCATTCCATTGTAGTTCTGACTGTATGTTTAGGGTCGTTGTTCTGTTGGAAGGTGAACCTCCGCCCCAGTCTCAAGTTTTCATCTAAGATTGCCCTGTATTTGGCTCCATCCATCTTCCCATCAACTCTGACCAGCTTCCCTGTCCCTGCTGAATAAAAGCATCCCCAGAACATGATGCTGCCACGACCATATTTCACGGTGGGGGTGGTGTGTTCAGGGTGATGTGCAGTGTTAGTTTTCTGCCACACATAGCGTTTTGCTTTTAGGTCAAAAAGTTAGATTTTGGTCTCATCTGACCAGAGCACCTTCTTGCACATGTTTGCTGTGTCCCCCACATGGCTTCTCGCAAACTGCAAATGGGTCTTCTTATGGCTTTCTTTCAACAATGGCTATCTTCTTGCCACTCTTCTATAAAGGCCTGATTTGTGTAGTACACAGCTAATAGTTGTCCTGTGGACAGATTCTCCCATCTGAGCTGTGGATCTATGCAGCTCCTCCAGAGTTACCATGGGCCTCTTGGCTGCTTCTCTGATTAATGCTCTCCTTGCCTGGCTTGTCAGTTTAGGTGGACGGCCATGTCTTGGTAGGTGTCAGGAACAGTGTCATTGCTTTGTTCCCCTGCTGGTGGCACTGTTGCGTTCAGCACTGAAGGGTGTAGTTCTGGTGGCCACCAGCGGGTGTCTCCCAGCCAAATGTAGGACTGCTGGACTATATAAGCCCGCCCTTAACCAAGGCTCATTTCTTCAGTATTCTCTCTGCAAGCCTGATTCCTGCCAGAGCATGACCTGTACCTGTCTTCTGTCCTTGACCCTGTATCCCATATCCTTACCCTGAGACCTGTCCCCTGGTACCTGTTTTCTGTTCCCCTTTGTCTGTTTTCCCTGTTTTGTTCCTTGCATCTGTATATACTTAGTTAGTTAGTTAGGTGTTCGTTGTTTTGCGTGTCTTTATCCTTAATAAGTACATTTATTTCACTTAGCCATCTATAGGGATGGGCCCGGTGCTCGATGCGAACCCACGTTCGCATCGAGCACCGGGCGTTCGCTCGCTCGGCGAGCCCAGAACTATTTTGGCCGCTCGCATCACGTTCGTGTGATGCGAGCGGCCCCGCAATGCATTGCGGCCGGCGCGGCCGACGCAGTGCATTGCTGGCTGTGATTGGCCAAGCATGCACTGTGAACCCGCATGCTTGGCCAATCACAGCCCCGGAAACTCGAAGAGCCATAATTGGCTACAGGCAGGACGCCTGTAGCCAATTACAGCTCAGGGGCTGTAGTACACGCCCCCCCCTATAAAACGCCGCCACGCCGTCTGCGCCGGTCACATGCTGTTCCGGCGCAGATTGAGCAGGATGATTCTGTGACACTCTGCTGCATTTAGATAGTTAGAGAGATTCACTTACAGAGATTGAGTTAGATAGATTCAGTTACAAAGATTGATTGAGAAAGAGGGGCTTGTAGTGTGCTCGTGGCAGGCAGGCAGAGCTACTATATTTTGTTTACCAGAAGCACCTATAGGACTTGTAGTGTGTTCGTGGCAGGCAGGCAGAGCTCCTATATTTTGTTACCAGAAGCTCCTATAGGACTTGTAGTAGTGTGTTCGTGGCAGGCAGGCAGGCAGAGCTCCTATATTTTGTTACCAGAAGCACCTATAGGACTTGTAGTGTGTTCGTGGCAGGCAGGCAGAGCTCCTATATTTTTGTTACCAGAAGCACCTATAGGACTTGTAGTGTGTTCGTGGCAGGCAGGCAGAGCTCCTTTATTTTGTTCCCAGAAGCACCTATAGGATTGTAGTGTGTTCGTGGCAGGCAGGCAGAGCTCCTATATTTTGTTCCAGAGGCACCTATAGGACTTGAAGTGTGTTAGTCCCATTACACACACAGAGCTATATTTTGTTCCAGAAGCACCTATAGGACTTGAAGTGTGTTAGTCCCATCACACACACAGAGCTATATTTTGGTCCCAGAGGCACCTATAGGACTTGAAGTGTGTTAGTCCCATTACACACACAGAGCTATATTTTTCTTCCCAGAAGCACCTATAGGACTTGAAGTGTGTTAGTCCCATCACACACACAGAGCTATATTTTGTTCCCAGAGGCACCTATAGGACTTGATGTGTGTTAGTCCCATTACACACACAGAGCTATATTTTCTTCCAGAAGCACCTATAGGACTTGAAGTGTGTTAGTCCCATTACACACACAGAGCTATATTTTCTTCCCAGAAGCACCTATAGGACTTGAAGTGTGTTAGTCCCATTACACACACAGAGCTATATTTTCTTCCCAGAAGCACATATAGGACTTGAAGTGTGTTAGTCCTTTCACACAGACAGAGCTATATTTTGTTCACAGAACCACCTATAGGACTTGAAGTGTGTTAGTCCCATTACACACACAGAGCTATTTTTGTTCCCAGAAGCACTATAGGACTTGAAGTGTGTTAGTCCCATTACACACACAGAGCTATATTTTTGTTCCCAGAGGCACCTATAGGACTTGAAGTGTGTTAGTCCATTACACACACAGAGCTATATTTTCTTCCCAGAAGCACCTATAGGACTTGAAGTGTGTTAGTCCATTACACACACAGAGCTATATTTTCTTCCCAGAAGCACCTATTAGGACTTGAAGTGTGTTAGTCCCATTACACACACAGAGCTATATTTTGTTCCCAGAAGCACCTATAGGACTTGAAGTGTGTTAGTCCCATCACACACACAGAGCTATATTTTGTTCCCAGAAGCACCTATAGGACTTGAAGTGTGTTAGTCCCATCACACACACAGAGCTATATTTTGTTCCCAGAAGCACCTATAGGACTTGAAGTGTGTTAGTCCCATTACACACACAGAGCTATATTTTGTTCCAGAAAGCACCTATAGGACTTGAAGTGTGTTAGTCCATCACACACACAGAGCTATATTTTCTTCCCAGAAGCACCTATAGGACTTGAAGTGTGTTAGTCCCATCACACACACAGAGCTATATTTTCTTCCCAGAAGCACCTATAGGACTTGAGTGTGTTAGTCCATTACACACACAGAGCTATATTTTCTTCCCAGAAGCACACTATAGGACTTGAAGTGTGTTAGTCCCTTTACACACACAGAGCTATATTTTGTTCCCAGAAGCACCTATAGGACGTGAAGTGTGTTAGTCCCATTACACACACAGAGCTATATTTTCTTCCCAGACGCACCTATAGGACTTGAAGTGTGTTAGTCCCATTACACACACAGAGCTATATTTTCTTCCCAGAAGCACCTATAGGACTTGAAGTGTGGTTAGTCCCATTACACACACAGAGCTATATTTTCTTCCCAGAAGCCCTATAGGACTTGAAGTGTGTTAGTCCCATTACACACACAGAGCTATATTTTGTTCCCAGAAGCACCTATAGGACTTGAAGTGTGTTAGTCCCATTACACACACAGAGCTATATTTTCTTCCCAGAAGCACCTATAGGACTTGAAGTGTGTTAGTCCCATTACACACACAGAGCTATATTTTCTTCCCAGAAGCACCTATAGGACTTGAAGTGTGTTAGTTCCATTACACACACAGAGCTATATTTTCTGCCCTGAAGCTCCTATAGGACTTGAAGTGTGTTAGTCCCATTACACACACAGAGCTATATTTTCTTTCCAGAAGCACCTATAGGACTTGAAGTGTGTTAGTCCCATTACACACACAGAGCTATATTTTCTTCCCAGAAGCACCTATAGGACTTGAAGTGTGTTAGTCCCTTCACACACACAGAGCTATATTTTGTTCCCAGAAGCAACCTATAGGACTTGAAGTGTGTTAGTCCATCACACAGAGCTCCTCTATTTTCTTTGCAGAAGCACCATAGGACTTCTAGTGTGTTAGTGGCATCACACAGAGCTCCTATATATTCTTCTCAGCAGCACCCACAGGACTTCTAGTGTGTTAGTGGCATCACACAGAGCTCCTCTATTTTCTTTGCATAAGCACCCACAGGACTTCTAGTGTGTTAGTGGCATCACACAGAGCTCCTCTATTTTCTTTGCAGGAGCACCCATAGGACTTTAGTGTGTTAGTGGCATCACACAGAGCTCCTATATTTTCTTCTCAGCAGCACCCACAGGACTACCTACTACAATGGCTGGAAGACGCCAAGGGGAGGCAGAGCGTGCAGAGCAAGAACACAGGGCAGGCAGGCTCTGTTTCTAGTGGACGTGGCCGTGGACGTGGACGTGGTCGTGCATCGTCATCAGCACGTGGCCATGGGACACGCGCGTCTTTGTTTTCGGCAGCTGGACATGTGGAGCCGCATCATGCTGAAGGCTTGGTAGAATGGATGACCAAGCCCTCTCATCCTCCTCATCCTCTCTCACCCAGGCTCAGGGTACTGACAGAGCATCATCAGCCACCCCTTCCCTAGACCCACATGTCCTCCTGAGGAGTCCCCCGAACTCTTTGAGCACAGTGTTGGGTACATGTCCAGGAGGATGCCCAACGATTCGAAGGCTCGGATGACGATACCCAGCTTGAGGAATCTGGCAGTACTGTTCCACCAGCTGCAGCTTACTGCCAGGTTTGCTCTAGTGGTGAAGAGGGAGGGGATGATGAGGTCACTGACTCCACGTGGGTGCCTCAAGGGAGTGAGGATGAGGAGGAGGACGAGGAGGAGGAGGAGGATGCGGCGTCACATGTCCAACGAGGCAGGATGCCCCCTGGAGGCCAGGTAGAGGCCATCACAGCAACTGTACAACACCGCAGAGCTCCGCCTGTGCAGGGCGCTGCCTCTGCACTTTATCAGAAAAGTTCTTTGGTGTGGGCCTTTTTTGAGACGAGTGCAGCAGATCGCACCACTGCTATTTGCAATATTTGTCTCAAGCGTATCTCGCGTGGCCAAAACATCAGCCGCTTGGGCACGACAAGCATGACCAGACATATGGCGACCTTCCATGCAGCTCGTTGGCAGGCACACATAAAAGACCACACCAAAGAACTAAGCGGACCTCTCCTTGCTCCTCCTCAGCTGGGATCTCCCTCCCCACTACACCTTCAGTCCTCTCTGAAAGCTGCTCTGAGAGGACTGAAGGTGTAGAATTCGGTGTGTCACAACCAAGTACTTGCAGTACACCGACGTCCGATTGCAGCAGGCAAATTTCCCTGCCCCAGCTGCTGGACCGTAGAAAGAAGTACACTCCCAGCCATCCACATGCCAGCGGTTGAATGCTAGCCTTGCTAAATTGCTAGCACTTCAACTGCTGCCTTTTCAGTTGGTAGACTCGGCCCCTTCCGTGAGTTTGTTCAATGTGCGGTTCCTCAGTGGCAGGTTCCCAAACGCCACTTTTTCTCGCGGAAGGCGATTCCGTCTCTCTACGGCATGTGGAGGGCAATGTCCATGCCTCGCTGGACAGGGCGGTCAGCGGTAAGGTGCATATTACCGCTGACTCATGGTCCAGCAGGCATGGACAGGGACGGTACCTTTCTTTCACGGCCCATTGGGTCACTCTCTATTGGCAGCTGGGAGGGATGCAGGACAAGGTGCAGTAGTGTTGGAGGTTGTTCCGCCACCACTCGCCTCCAAAACGCGACTACTGCTACTGGTTGTGACACACCTCTCTGAAATCAAACCCCTAGGAAGGGAAATTCTCCTGTCTACTGATGACAATATGCTATCCCAATCCTTACCCTGACAGGGTGATAACCCCTCCCTACCCTGAGACCTGTCCCCTGGTACCTGTTTTCTGTTCCCCTTTGTCTGTTTTCCCTGTTTTGTTCCTTGCATCTGTATATACTTAGTTAGTTAGTTAGGTGTGTATAGGTTTGCCGTGTTCTTGTGCTTTTTAACTTGTTTGGTTATGGTTTATTGGTGTTCGTTGTTTTGCGTGTCTTTATCCTTAATAAGTACATTTATTTCACTTAGCCATCTGTTCCCAATTCCTTTATGGTGTAGCCTACTGATCTGATCACCCTGTGCTGGATGCCTGTATAAGACATCCCTGACAGAATACTGAAGCCATATAATCAGATCGGCTGCACCTGGGAATTAGGTCTGAGCACTTGCTCAATTGCTGCAAGATGCATATTGAAGAAATGTTGTATTTTTCACTCTTGGCAACAGAGGACAGAGATTATTGCTACCAGACGTTGAGAGAGCACACTAAAGAGCAGTTGTTGGAATGCATCTGTCTGGCTCATGTTTTTGTTGATTAGGGCAGATTTCTGTTTGAGGACGTTCAGCCACTCACTCAGATTTGTGCAGAGTTGGCAGTGTCTAATGCCACTAGTGGAGGTGATGATTATATGCCCCCTTTTAGTGAGGCTCAGGTGAAGTCTTTGGTTTGGCTATTGGAGGATGACTCTGGGGGTTATTTACTAAAGGAAAATCCACTTTGCACTGCAAGTGCACTTGAAAGTGCACTTGGAAGTAAAGTCGCTGTAGATCCGAGGGGGACATGCAAGGAAAATAAAAAAAACAGGGTTTTAGCTTGCATATGATTGGATGACAAAATCAGCAGAGCTTCCACTCTTTTTAGATCTACCCCTTAGATTTAGAGTGACTGCACTTCCAAGTGCACTGAAAGTGCACTTTCAAGTGCACTGAAAGTGCAAAGTGGATTTGCCTTTCGTAAATAACCCCCTCAGCCTTTTTCTTTGAGCAATACTCAGCATGTTCTCAACAGGTGCTTTTGGAATGTATTAATTCAGTGCAGTCTCTGGTCAGACAAGCAGTGTGCAAATCTGATTTTGTGCAATCATTATTACAGGCCTTTTCAACTTTGTTGTACTTAGCCTCTCTCAGCTTCCAACCACCCATTTCTGTGGCTAGATACCAGCCTTCTCAAATGTCTTCATCTCCTTCACCCACAGCAACCACTGTTGCTGCCCAATAGGGATGAGCCGAACACCCCCGGGTTCGGTTCGCACCAGAACCTGCGAACGGACCTAAAGTTCGCGCGAACATTCGAACCCCATTAATTACAATGGACGTGAACGTTCGAAATCAAAAGTGCTAATTTTAAAGGCTAATATGCATGTTATTGTCATAAAAAGTGTTTGGGGACCTGGGTCCTGCCCCAGGGGACATGTATCAATGCAAATTTTTTTTTTTAAAAACTGCCATTTTTTCAGGAGCAGTGATTTTAATAATGCTTAATGTGAAACAATAAAAGTGTAATATTCCTTTAAATTTCGTACCTTGGGTGTGTGTATAGTATGCCTGTGAAGGGGCACATGTTTCCCGTGCTTAGAACTTGCCCTGCACAAAGTGTAATTTTTGCAGGAAAAAAAGCTATTTAAAATCACTCGTGGCTAATGAATTGCCGGCTCCCGTAACACAGAGAACAGTCATTCATTGAAAGTCATTGATAAAAAAAAAGTAATTGATAAAAAAAAAAAAAAGCGTGGGGTTTCCCCCAAATTCAATTAACAGGCCCTTCAGGTCTGCTATGGATATTAAGGGGAACCCTGCTTCAAATTAAAGAAAAATTACGTAGGGGTCCCCCTAAATATCCATACTAGATCCTTCAGGTCTGGGATGGATTTTAAGGGGAACCCCAGCCAAAAAAAAAAAAATGACGTGGGGTCCCCCTCAAATTCCATACCAGACCCTTTTCCGAGCACGCAACCTAGCAAAAGAGGGGGGACGAGAACGGCCCCCCTCCCTCCTGAACTGTACCAGGCCACATGCCCTCAACATTGGAAGGGTGCTTTGGGGGTCTGTGACCCCTCAAAGCACCATGTCCCCATGTTGATGGGGACAAGGGCCTCGTCCCCACAACCCTGGCCATTGGTTGTGGGGGTCTGCGGGCAGGGGGGCTTTTCGGAATCTGGAAGCCCCCTTTAACAAGGGGACCCCCAGATCCTGCCCCCCCTGTGTGAAATGGTAAGGGGGTACAAAAGTACCCCTACCATTTCACCAAAAAAGTGACAAAAATGTTAAAAATTACAGGAGACAGTCTTTGACAATTCCTTTATTAAAATCTTCCTTCTGGTCTTCCTTTTCTTCATCCTTCGGTTTCTTCGTCTTCTTCTTCTTCCATCTTCTTCCATCTTCTTCTTCCTCCGATCCGCTTCTTCTTGCTCTGGTCTTCTCGTCATGGGGAAAGCCATAGGGAAGTCCCCATGACGTCCCCGTGCGTCAAAGGGGGGCGGGGTCACCAGGTGGCCCCGCCCTCCATTATAAAAGACCTGTCAGACGCAGCAAAGCCTCACACAGCGGGAGCCTCCCATTGCGCGGAGCGGCCCAAGAAGAGACACCAACGCCGTGAAAGAAGATGCCGGACGAGAAGACCAGAGCAAGAAGAAGCGGATCGGAGGAAGAAGAAGATGGAAGAAGAAGATGGAAGAAGATGGTAGTAGATGGAAGTAGAAGAAGATGAATAAACCGAAGGATGAAGAAAGGAAGAAGGAAGACCAGAAGAAAGAAGATTTTAATAAAGGAATTGTCAAAGACCGTCTCCTGTCATTTTTAAAATTTTTGTCACTTTTTTGGTGAAATGGTAGGGGTACTTTTGCACCCCCTTAACATTTCACACAGGGGGGGCGGGATCTGGGGGTCCCCTTGTTAAAGGGGGCTTCCAGATTCTGATAAGCCCCCCGCCCGTAGACCCCCACAACCAATGGCCAGGGTTGTGGGCATGTGGCCTGGTATGGTTCCTGCAGCCTGCCAGGTTGCGTGCTCGGATAAGGGTCTGGTGTGGATTTTGAGGGGGACCCCACGCCATTTTTTTTTGGCAGACCCGTAGGACCCCTACGTCATTTTTTTTTAAATTTGAAGCGGGGTTCCCCTTAATATCCATAGCAGACCTGAAGGGCCTGGTAATTGAATTTGGGGGAAAACCCACGCTTTTTTTTATTTTTTTTTATCAATTACTTTTTTTTATCAATGACTTTCAATAAATTACTGTTCTCTGTGTTACGGGAGCCGGCAATTCATTAGCCGCAGATGGCTGCCTTCGATGACACAACAGGGCAGAAGGGTAAAGGTGGTTTAATGTGCTACTGCAGTGCTATACTAACACAGCACGCACACACACTAACTACTCCTGCAGGTGGCTGGATTGGTAGAGATTGAGATTTGAGAACAGCACTGAGAAGAATAAACTAACCTGCCTATTTTTTCTCTTTCCCTACACTAATCCCCAGAATCCACAAGCAGATAATGTAGATGAATCAAAACAGCAGATAATTTACAAGCAGACACTGTACAGAACGGTACAGTCTCTCAATGTTGCTAACGCCGGAACACACTACATGAGGCCGCCGGCGCGGCGGCCTTGTATAGTGTGGGGCGTGTACTGAACCCCCTGAGCTATAATTGGCCACAGGCATCCTGCCTGGGGCTAATTATTGCTCTCCTCGCCGCTGGCTCTATGATTGGCCAAGCATGCACTGTGAGCCCGCATGCTTGGCCAATCATCAGCCAGCAATGCACTGCGACTGGCGCAGTGCATTGTGGACCGTTCGCATCACACGAATTTGATGTGAACGGCCCACATAGTTCTGGGCTCGACGAGCGGACGAACGGCCGATGTTCAATTCGAACATGGGTTTCTAATCGAACACCGGGCCCATCCCTACTGCCCAATATACCCTGCTACCAACTAAGTACCAGTACCCTGTTTCCACCTGCTGCACCTACCCTGCCTTTAACCCTTCTACTTATTCTCTGCCTCAACAGTTCCACTAAATCTCACCTCAACAACTGTTCCCTCTGTTTTACCATCCTTCCACTCTTCGCTTCCATCAGCTCCAGCCACTACCTACAGCCTGCTGTCCAGTCTGATGTTCCAGTGCCCGCTGTCCAGTCTAATGTCCCAGGGCCCGCTGTCCAATTTGATGTTCCGGTGCCCGCTGTCCAATTTGATGTTCCGGTGCCCGCTGTCCAATTTGATGTTCCGTGCCCGCTGTCTAGTCTGATCTTCCGGTGCCAGCTGACCAGTCTGATGTTCCGATGCCCGTTTTCCAGGTTAATGGTCCAGTGCCCTCTTTCCAGTCTGATAGTCCAGTGCCCATTTTCCACCCTCGTGTTCTGATGCCTCTGCTTGCTGTCCAGCCTGATCTCGTGCCCGCTTCTCAGTTTGATGTTCCGGTGCCCGCTTTCCAGTCTGATGTTCCGGTGCCCGCTTTCCAGTCTGATGTTTCGGTGCCCGCTCTCCAGTCTGATGT
Source organism: Lithobates sylvaticus (assembly GCA_028564925.1). NCBI lineage: Eukaryota > Metazoa > Chordata > Amphibia > Anura > Ranidae > Lithobates > Lithobates sylvaticus. The sequence goes on from CM053031.1 coordinate 120,720,239, forward strand.
TCCGGTGCCCCTGCCTGCTGTCCAGCCTGATGATGTGGTGCCTGCTTTCCAGCCTTATATTCTGGTGCCTCTGCCCACTGTCCAGCCTGTTGTTCTAGTGCCCACTGTCCAGCCTGTTGGACAGCCTGTTGTTCCAGTGTCCGCTGTTGGACAGCCTGTTGTTCCAGTGTCCGCTGTCCAGCCTGTTGTTCCGGTGTCTCTGCCTGCTGTCCAGCCTGATGTTCCAGTGCCTGATGTCCAGCTTGATGATCGGATGCCCGATGATCTGCTTGGTAATCCCGTACCTGATACTCAGCCTGACAATCCAGTTCCTGGTGATCCTGTTCCCGATGTCTCTGCCCACTGACCAGTCTGATGCTCCGATGCCCGTTTTCCAGTCTAATGGTCCGGTGCCCTCTTTCCAGTCTGATTGACCAGTGTTCATTTTCCAGCCTGGTGTTGTGATGCCTCTGCTTGCTGTCCAGCTTGATCTGGTGCCCGCTTCTCAGTTTGATGTTTTGGTGCCCGCTCTCCAGTCTGATGTTCCGGTGCCTCTGCCTGCTGTCCAGCCTGATGTTCCAGTGCCTGATGTCCAGCTTGATGATCGGATGCCCAATGATCTGCTTGGTGATCCAGTACCTGATACTCAGCCTGACAATCCAGTTCCTGGGGTCCTGTTCCCGATGCCCTGCCTGGTGGTTCCTTTCCCGCTGCTCAGCCTGATGTGCCTCTGCCCACTGGCTGGCTTGATGTGCCTCTGCCCGCTGGCCAGCTTGATGTGCCTCTGCCCGCTGCCCAGCTGGATGTAGCTCTGCCTGCTGCCCAGCTTGATGTTCCTCTGCCTGCTGCCCAGATTGCTGTTCCTCTGCCAGCTGCCCAGCTTGATGTTCCTCTGCCTGCTGCCCAGCTTGATGTTCCTCTGCCTGCTGCCCAGCTTGATGTTCCTCTGCCTGCTTCCCAGCTTGCTGTGTCTCTGCCGGCTTCCCAGCTTGCTGTGTCTCTGCCGGCTTCCCAGCTTGCTGTGTCTCTGCCGGCTTCCCAGCTTGCTGTGTCTCTGCCGGCTTCCCAGCTTGCTGTGTCTCTGCCTGCTGCCCAGCTTGATGTGTCTCTGCCTGCTGCCCAGCTTGATGTGTCCCTGCCCATTACCCAGCCTGTTTGACCAGTGCCCTTTACCCAGCGTGGTTTGCCTCTGATGGGTTCGTGCCCGTTGCCCTGCTAATTTTCATTTCCAGATCCAAACTTCCGGACCCTGGTGGTGGGGCGCATGTCCCATTTTCAGACTCGGTGGCATGCCTCCCAATGAGTTAAATGACTCTGGCCTGAAAAGTGCGAAGAAGTCCGCCCACCCTTAACCAAGGCTCAGCGATTCAGTATTCCCCCCTGCAAGCCTTATTCCTGCCTGACCTGTACCTGTCTTGGACCCTGTATCCTGTATCCTTACCCTGAAATCTGACCCCTGGTACCTGTTCCCTGTTTCCCTTTATCTGTTATCCCTGTTTTGTTCCTTGAATTTGTATATACTTAGTTAGTTAGTATAGGGTTGCCGTGTTTTTGTGCTTTTTCACTTGTTTGGGTATGGTTTATTGGTGTTGGTTGTTTTGCGTGTCTTTATACTTAATAAATATATTTATTTCACTTATCCATCTGTTCCTGATTCCTTTATGCTGCAGCCTACTGATCTGATCACCCTGTGCTGGATGCCTGTATAAGGCATCCCTGACAATAGGTTTGCAGTTGCGCCATACTCTTTCCATTTTCGGATGAAGAATTGAACAGTGCTCCGTGAGATGTTCTTAAACTTGGGATTTTTTTTTTTACCTAACCCTGCTTTAAAGGTCTTCACAACTTTATCCCTGGTCTGTCTGGTGTGTTCCTTGGCCTTCATGATAATGTTTGTTCACTAAGGTCTTCTAACAAACCTCTGAGGGTTTCACCGAACAGCTGTATTTATACTGAGATTAAATTACATACAGGTGGACTCTATTTACCAATTAGGGGACTTCTGACGGCAATTGGTTCGACTGGATTTTAGTAAGGGGTATCAGAGTAAAAGGGGCTGAAAACAAATGCACGCCACACTTTTCAGATATTTATTTGTAAAATATTTTGAAAACCATTTATCATTTTCCTTCAACTTCACAATTATGTGCCACTTTGTGTTGGTCTATCACATAAAATCCCAATAAAATACATTTAAGTTTTTGGCTGTAACATGCCAAAATGTTGAAAATTTCAAGGGGTAAGAATACTTTTTCAAGGCACTGTATATAAATAAACTACCGGTATATCTTTTTATACTTTAGAATTAATAGTGGATGTTTTTTCTCTTGAATGCTATATTGTAAAATTCCCTTTTTTGGAAAGTTTATCGGGATGATAGCACTTCAAGATATAATCATACCCAACCCTCTTTAAAAATGTAAACATTTATACAAAACACGTGAAGCATTACTGCAGCTGTGCAGTTTTCTTGTCTTTTCTTTTGTATGTTAAATGCTAAGATCTGGAAAGTCAGCATTCTTTTGTTGTAATATAGGATTGGCATGTGGGAGTTTCAGTTGGAGAATGCTTACTTAAGTTTCACATAATATCCCCACCACCCCTCAAAAGGCTAAAATAGCTGAGAATTCTTTCTGTGCACACTGAAACTGCATGAAAATGCCAATTCCATCACCTCAACGTTTATTACAGTGAAAATATCATGTTGAATATAATCCATGCCATGGATTTTATTCACAAAGATAACATTTATAGAATACGAATACAGGTACTCCTCACTTACCGACCTGGTTCCGTTCCAGCAACCAGGTCATTAAACGAATTGATTGTTAAATGAGAAATCACAAGAACTCAATATTTTATCATTCTTAACTACTGTACTGTATTGTGATAAAAAGGTCTAAATAAACACTAAACTCTAGCTCAATAACATTGTTTTAAATTGCATAAGTATAGAACAAAAATGAAAATACTGTACAATACAATGATGTATATACGCAACGAGTGGGGAGAGCAGGTCGTAAGTCCGAGGAGTTGTTAAAAGTTAAAGTTGTTAAACGAGGAGTATCTGTATAGGAGAAAACATAGAAAATACCGAGTGCTGAGATGAGGAGAGGCGAGAGCCAGGTGGATCTGTCTCGCACTATCTCTGACCTTTTCTCGGGCAGAGAGATGGTACCTCTCACCGTGTTGAAGAATGCTCCCAGGAACACGAGATACTGTGAAGGTTCAGCTGGCTTTTTTCCGTATTCAGGAGCCATCCGAACTCCTTGAGCGTTGAGATGGTCTGATCTCTGTGATCTACTAGACAAACTTCTGTCTCTGAGCCAACAAGAGTAGATCGTCCAAGTAGTGATGGATCCGGATTTTTCTGATCCTTAGCAGGCTACGATTGCTAGTAGGACCTTCGAGAAGGTACGTGGAGAAGTGGACAGACGAAGGAAGGCAAGTGAATTGTAAATGAACCTGGTCTATGGAGAACGCAGGAATGTTGGAAGTCTGTTGCGACAGGCACGTGGAAGTAGGCGTCTTTTAGGTCTATGGAGACCTTCCAAGTTGTTAAACGAGGAGAATAATGTCAATTGAGGCCTCCCCAGAATCTGTATAGGAGAAAACATAGAAAATACAGTCACTGCTAGTAGCCAGGATTAACGACCATAACGCGGTTCTGCCTTGTCAGTGACCAGGAACACACCTCTTCAGCGCCTCTTCCATATGCCTTTATTTTTTTCCATACTCCGCTAGTAGCCAGAGCTTATTGGAAATGTGCGACTCCCAGTCGCTCGGCCAGTCGTATCACAGGGGGGGGGGGAACGATAATCTTCAGGTAGAAAAGACATAGTATAGGTCCTTCGGAGGAGGACACAAAAAAGAACACGGCCTCTGGCAGGGAGCATGATAACATTTATAGAATACGAATACAGGTACTCCTCACTTACTGACCTGGTTCCGTTCCAGCAAAACCAGGTCATTAAACCAATATTTTATCATTCTTAACTACTGTACTGTATTGTGATAAAAAGGTCTAAATAAACACTAAACTCTAGCTCAATAACATTGTTTTAAATTGCATAAGTATAGAACAAAAATGAAAATACTGTACAATACAATGATGTATATACGCAACGAGTGGGGAGAGCAGGTCGTAAGTCCGAGGAGTCGTTAAAAGTTAAAGTTGTTAAACGAGGAGTATCTGTATAGGAGAAAACATAGAAAATACCATGAAGAATATGCATAGCAAACAGGAAATGAAGAAGAGTGCATCCAAAGCATGTAAAAACAGGATATTCTGTCTGCCAAAATTGTTGTCTAGGAGAACTGAGCTCAAAAGCTGTTAAAAGAGATATGTAAACCTGGATTTCCGCATGGTCAATATTGGCTGTGGCCTAGTGGAGTGGCGGGACTACTATTGGGTTTGGCCCAGAGCTACCAATACATAATTTTGCTGTTGGTTATACTAGTAGCTTTGTATAACCACTTGCTGACCACCCCATAGCACATTTACTGCTAAAGGGTGGCTGCACTACGCAGGATCATGTATATATAAATGATCCTGCACTTCCGGGTATCGGCACATTGTGGCTCATTACCACTGTGATTTTACACAGCGGGAGCTGATCAGTGGGTCCAGCGGACCCGATGTCCGCCGGCACCCGCTGATCGTTCGGTACACAGGCAGAACAGCAGTCTGCCTATGTAAACAAGGCAGATTGCCAATCTGTCAGTACAGAAGGCATGGATCATGTGTTTCTGTAAAGCAGGAACACCGAATTGTCAGGGACGCAATGGTGAATCTTCATACGTGACAGCACACCGGCGTATGCAAATTGTGCTAATTGTCAGTGTTCACTGGCCTATATAAGGACACCAGTGGCTCTCACGAATTGCAGAATTATCGTCAGCCTTGTATCCTGTGTTCCTGTGCCTTGTACTTCTGCTTGATTACCTGTTACCAACCCGGCTTACCCCTGACCTACTCTGGCTCCTCTCCTGGCTTTGAACCCGGTGTGCTTCACGGACCTGCTCCTGCCTATTCCAGATTGACTTCCTGTGTTTGCCCCCGGCCTGGCTTCTTACCTTGCTTCTTTTTTACCCACTTGTCAAGATCCGCCAGCACCTGCAGAGAATCATTTGCTGTGACCACCTTCTCTGCTTTTGGGTGTCCTCGCATCTGAAATCATCAGGCAGCTTTATCTTCAGGCAACCCGTGCATCTTTGGGCATAACACCCTCTGTCACCACATTCAGGGGTACTCTGCACTCAGCCGCAAGGGGAGCCCTCTCGTCACCTCAGTCTCCAGTCTGGTATGTGACACTGATCCATGCCTTCCACTAGTGAAAGCACCTCCCCAACTATACTAAATCCCCAACTAGGCACACATTTAACCCTTTAATCGCCCCTAATGTTAACCCCTTCCCTGCCAGTGTCATTAGTATAGCAACAGTGCAAATTCTTAGCACTGTTCACTGGTCCCCAAAAAAGTGTCAAACGTTTCATTTAAGTGAGCTGCAATATCGCAGTTCTGCTATAAATATAAATACGGTGCCTTGAAAAAGTATTCATACCCCTTGACATTTTCCACATTTTGTCATGTTACAACCAAAAACGTGAATGTATTTTATTGGGATTTTATGTGATAGACCAACACAAAGGGGCACATAATTGTGAAGTGGAAGAAAAATTATAAATGGTTTTCAAAATTTTTTACACATAAATATGTGAAAAGTGTGGCGTGCATTTATACTTAGCCCCCTTGAGTCAATAGTTTAAAGAACCACCTTTCGCTGTGTTTTTGGGTATGTCTCTACCAGCTTTGCACATCTAGATAGTGACATTTATTCCCATTCTTCTTGCAAAATAGCTCAAGCTCTGTCAGATTGGATGGAGAGCGACTGTGAGCAATTCAAGTCTTGCCACGGATTCTCAATTGGATTTAGGTCTGGACGTTGACTGGGCCTAAATAAATATGCTTTGATCTAAGCCATTTAATTGTAGCTCTGGCTGTATGTTTAGGGTCGTTGTCCTGCTGGAAGGTGAACCTCCGCCCCAGTCTCAAGTCTTTTCCAGACTCTAACAGGTTTTCATCTAAGATTGCCCTGTATTTGGCTCCATCCATCTTCCCATCAACTCTGACCAGCTTCCCTGTCCCTGATGAAGAAAAGCATACCCACCACATGATGCTACCACCACCATGTTTCATAAAGGCCAGATTTGTGAAGTGCACAACTAATTATCCTGTGGAGAGATTCTCCCACCTGAGCTGTGGATCTGTTCTCTTTTTTTTTTCTTTTTAAATTGTTTTTATTGAATTTTCAGGTAAATACAGAACAAAACAGCCTATTGGGCATACCCAGGCACAAGCTCTACTATAACTAAACTTAACATGGAAAGAAAAAAAAAAAAAAAAAAAATACAGATTATACAATCTAACAAATCCACTGTACCACTGTACGCTCAACCACCTATGTAGTATGTGTAGAAGTCGAGAACTATTAATTCCACTGATACCCTGCAGGCTTTCAGTAGTTAATCACAGGATGAAGTGCTTACTATCCATACACCATCATACTTTTACTCCCCCCTCCCCACAGAACAATCTCAGGAGCCTAGGAACGTTTTGCTTTCAGGCCAAAGAGTTACATTCCAGAAATTTATGGTAGGTGCGGCCGGGGCCTTCCATTTGAGCAATATAGATTTACGGGCATAGTATAATAACAGTCCCATCAGGGTCCTGATCGCCCGGCTTGGGGCCAGTGGTTCAACTAGTCCCAGCAGACATATCTCTACGGACAATGGCACAGGAATGGTGGTGACAGCCAAAATAAATTTGGCTATCTCAACCCAAAAAGTTTCAATCTTAGATCTTCCGCAGGAGGCGGAGACAGATGGATAAATTCTGTGTAAGCGTACAGGCGTGTAGTATATTCTATGTAGTATTTTAAATTGCACTATGTGGACATTAGGGAGTAATGATTTATATATGGTGGATAAGGGCTTAGATAGAGCTTCATCTCTGAGTAGAGTCTCCAGATTTGAGGTGTAAAAGGCTACAGGACCATTTTCAAATTGAGTATTGAAGGCATGTCTAAGTTGTAGGAATCTAAACAGGTGTGAATTAGGTAAATTTATATTGTTCCTTTAACCTGTCAAACGTCTGTAATTTGCCCTCAAGACAGATCTGATTTATGTATTTGATGCCCCTGCCAGCCCATACACCGGGATCGGGAATGGATCCGAATTCTGACAATTTCGGATTTAACCAAAGAGGACTATACGGGGAAATGTGTCCAGAGGGCATGGGGCGTAGCAAATTTGCCACTGACGAGGGACCCCAATAAGGCTGCTTCCAGGACCACTGCCGCGTTGGACTCGTCCGAGACCAGCCAGTTGTGGGCATGGGATAGCAGAGCCGCTAGGTAGTAGGAGTGGAGGTCAGGACAAGCCAAACCTCCCTCTCCCCAAGGCCTCTGCAGCACCGTCAGCCTAAATCTCGGCTGACCAGCACCCCAGAGAAAGGATAGCAAGATAGTGGTTATCATGCGAAATACCTTTTTGGGAATCCAGACAGGGGCGTGTCTGAGAGCATAGAGAAAGGCAGGTAGAAGCTTCATCTTAAATAGGTTAATCCTCCCTATCAGAGAGAGGGGGAGATTTGTCCCAGTTTACTTTGAGTCCTGAACAGCCAGTGAAATCGGAAAGGATGGTCAGCGTCTCTTGAAGAGACTGGGCAGGGTCACTCAGGAAAAGGATAAGATCGTCAGCATATAAAGCAACTTTCTCATGTATGGATCCCACCTGTATCCCTCTAACTTTGTCTGCTTGTCTGAGGGCCGAGGCAAGTGGCTCCATCACCAAGGCGAAAAGAGCCGGTGACAGTGGACAGCCTTGCCTCGTACCTCTTCCCACAGGAAAGGGTGTCGATAGAGCACCACCAAGTTTAATCTGCGCTGTCGGAGCCTTATATAAAATATCAATCCATTTGCGGAATACCTCTCCAAAACCCATAACCTCAAGGACTAAGGACATAAAAGACCATGCTACTGAATCGAACGCCTTTTCGATGTCCAGTGTAACCATTACCCTCGTGGAGGAGTCAGTGGGAGGCAGCTGAAGATGAGTAAAGACTCTACGTAAGTTTATATCTGTGGACTTCCCTGGCATGAAACCGGTCTGATCTATATTAATCAGGGATGGTAAAATCGTCCTTAGTCTGGTCGCTAATATTTTTGTCAAAATCTTGAGGTCATAGTTTAGCAGGGAGATCGGCCTGTAAGAAGTACAGAGGGATACGTCTTTGCCGGGCTTAGGGATAAGAACTATGTGTGCCTGGTACATTGAAGGGGGTAATGTCATCTGTTTTTTACTGTCAGAGAAGACTTTTAACAGTTTTGGTGCGATTAAGGAGGCATACATTCTGTACCATTCACCAGGTAGACCATCAGGTCCCGGTGTTTTCCCACTAGGAAATGAACAAATCGCCTCCTCTATCTCCTCGGTGGTAAAGTCTTTGTCCAAAAATTCAAGATCCTCCTGTGAAAGAGTGGGTAGATGCAGGGAGTGCAAAAAATCCCTACGCCTGTCATCAGGCCAGCCAGGGACTGCCGTGTATAAATTTTCATAGAAGGATCTGAATTCATCTAGAATTAGCTCAGGAGTAGATATCCGCTGACCATCCAAACCACAAATTTCTGACACCACCGTCTGCATTTTTGAATCAGCTACTAAATTAGCTAGGAGTTTACCATTCTTGTCTCCAGACTCGAAGACTCTTCCTGCCAGGGTATTCAAATCTAGGTGAGTGGCTGAGGCAAGGTGCAGCGACAATGCTCTCCTCGCCTCAGCCAGCCGGCTGAAGTGATCCTGAGTCGGTGAGTCAGCAAAAGCCTCTGCCGCCCTAGCCTCGTCCTCCTCAAGTGTCTGGACCTGACAGGACATCTCAGAGCGAACCGCTTTAATAGCTGAGATGTATTCTCCTCTGGTGGTGGCCTTAAAGGCATCCCAGACCACCTGCACTGACGTTGAGTCCTCATTGATTTCCCAATATTGTTGCAATTTAGGAGAGACCTCCTCCCCCACCCTCGAGTCCTGCAACCATTTGGGCGCTAGACGCCAACAGTCTCGTCTCCTGGTGTCCGACAACTCCAAGGTGACCTCCAAGGGTGCGTGGTCAGAGAGGCCCGCAGGCAAATACGAGACCCCTCTCACCACTGCCAGGGCACAGGTGTTGCCAAAGACCAGGTCAATCCTAGAACCCGATTTATGAGTGGTGGAGTGAAAGGAGTAGGCTCTAGTGTTTTTATGCTTCCATCTCCAGATCTCAGTATAATTAAATGCCTGTGCCCAATGGAGAAGATCTGGTGAGTACACCCTATTTGGATTGGTCGAATCCAGAGAGGGATCTAGAATAGAATTAAAGTCTCCAGCTATATATAATCTGGAATATTGTAGCGGAGCTAAGAGCTCATACAGCTTGTAAAGGACCTGTTGGTGAAAGGGAGGAGGCACATAGATATTCACCAGAGCGTAAACCACCGCTCCGATCTCCAGTAGTAAAATTATGAATCGGCCTTCTTGGTCAGTGTGTACATGCAGGACCTTATATGCAAGGGATTTGTTCAGTAAAATGGCCACTCCCCTTGCATAACAAGAATATGTTGCGTGAAATGATTGCCGTACCCAGGGTCTGCGTAGCGCCAGGATCTTATTCCCCAGGAGATGAGTCTCCTGCAGGAACAAGATATGGGGCCTGTGCTTATTCAGATATTTAAACATTAACGCCCTTTTCACCTTGTCATTTAGACCCCGTACATTCCAAGATACCAGTTTTAGCTCCATGAAAGCAGTAACAAATTATGGCACAGCATCCTGATACCTACTTGTGGGGGGTCAGCCCCTATGGGTCCAAGGGGGAGTGTCAAAAAATAGCATACTTTGTAGTGGGTACAGTGAGCAGTAATAGAGAACATAAAAAATAAGTAGCAGTCAGTGGACACAGAGCGTACAAAGAAAAAAGAAAAAAAAAAGGTAACCAGTGAACTCCCTACTGACCATTAATACCCCTGAAAGAGAAAAATAGAACAGAACACAATAACTATGGTCAGTTTTATACCCGAAACCTGAACTCAAACACTTAGATCTTCAGACTTCTTAAAAATAAAAAAAGTTCCAAAGTGCAGCGACTCTGTGCTGCTGACGCCTCTTCAATTGGCGGGGAAGTTGAGAACCGGGGTGGGGGGGTGTCGGTGCTTCCGTGAGTTCCGTCTAACCAGGTAGCTCCGGGTTAGAAGGATGTAGAAGAAAGGCACATCCAAGTCAGTTTCCAGGGGGTGGGATGGACTCCCACCCAACTTAACGGGTAAAATCCTGCATGGGGGGCTTAGGAAAACACTGGTAGCAACCTCTGATGAGGAGAACAAGGAGTTTCACAGCAGAAAATTAATGCTTGGAGAAAATTGCCGCCCCAACTTGGATCCGGAAGGAAAATGGAATCATTGTGGTGAATCTTACATAATGACTTGTAATGGGGATAACAACTTGCATTCACCGTAGGTTGTTCAGCCAGTCGTTTGCATCGGCCGGCGAGTCAAAGAACCTGACCGAGCCATTGTAAGGGACCCGGAGACGGCTGGGGTACAACATACTGTACTTGATATCTTTTTCACGCAGTCGCTTGCGGACATCATTAAAGGACTTCCTCTTGCGCTGTAGATCGGCTGAGAAATCGGGAAACAGAAGGATTGAGGAGTTGCCGTATGGAAGCGAGGGATGCTTGCGAGCTGCGGAAAGGATCCTGTCCCGGTCCCTGAAATTGAGAAAGCGGACCAGGAAGGGTCGGGGATTTGCACCAGGAATGCTGCGTCCCGTGGGTACCCGGTGAGCACGCTCGACGACATAGGTCGGGGAGATATCTGCGAGGCCCAGCAAGTTTTTGAAGAAATCTTCCGCAAACTCTGCCGGTCGGTCCCCCTCCTCCCCCTCCGGGAGACCTAAGACGCGGACATTGTTGCGTCTTGCTCTATTTTCGGCGTCATCAGATTTAGCGACCAGCAGTTGTACCGTGTGTTGCAAGTCCGCTATAGTATTGGTGTGGGTAGCTGTAAGATCTTCAGTGGCAGAGATTCTAGATTCTGATTCAGTCAGCCTACCCCTGATTTTATCCAGGTCGTTTCTAATGAGATTGCATTCTTCAGCGAGGCGGTCTATCCTCACCAGCATAGAGGTCTTACTTTGTTCAATGGCGGCCAGGATCACTGCAGTGCTGTCCTGGGAGGGTGGGGTAGACTGAGCCGCACTCGGAGATGCTTCAGGCTCCATGGCGAGTTCCGTCAGTAGACTCTGCAGCTTCCCTATAAGAGAGGGATCAGGTTGAGCAGCCGATGCAGGGGTCGAGCGGCCCGGTGTGGACGAGCCCTTGGGTCGGTGCTTAGGGCCCATGAAGGAAGATAAGGCAGCAGTCGTCCGCAATCCTCCTTCTACCCACGGACAGTGGCCTTTTAGGGAGGTAGCAGCTGGGGGCACTGTGCAGGAAAGGCCCAGGGAGCCAAATGAGTGTGGAGGCTGAGGAGAGATTCTCCCACCTGAGCTGTGGATCTCTGCATCTCCTGCAGATTTACCATGGGCCTCTTGGCTGCTTCTCTGATTAATGCTCTCCTTGCCCAGCCTGTCAATTTAGGTGGATAGCCATGTCTTGGTAGGTTTGCAGATGTGCCATACTCTTTCCATTTTCCGATAATGGATTGAACAGTGCTCCGTGATATGTTCAAAGTTTGGGATTTTTTTTATAGCCCAACTTCCCGCCCGGCCTATAACAGTTTGGGATTTTTTTTATAGCCCAACTTCTAGGACGTCCAGCAGGATAACATGCCGGCGCGCAACCCGTAGGGCGCGCAGCACGGCGATCGCGAGTGCGGCGTGTCAGTCTGCCATCTATTAGTGTCCATCAAAGCCACATGTCAGTGCCAAATCAGTGCCGCCTATCAGTGCCGCTGGTCAGTGCCCATCAATGCCACCTGTCAGTGCCATCAGTGCCGCCTGTCAGTGCCCATCAATGCCGCCTATCGGTGCCCATAGGTGCTGCATATCAGTGCTGACTATCAGTGCCCTTCAATTCTACATATCAGTGCCTCCTCATCAGTGCCCATCAGTGCCACCTTATCAGTGCCAACCATCAGTGCCACCTATCAGTGCCCATCGGTGCTGACTCATCAGTGCCCGTCAGTGAAGATTTTTTTTTTATAACAGAAACAAAGAAAAACTTATTTTTTTTTCAAAAATGTCGGTCTTTTTTAGTTTGTTTAGCAAAAAATAAAAACCGTAGAGGTGATCAAATACCACCAAAAGAAAACTCTATTTGTGGGAAGAAAATTATAAAAATTTAGTTTGGGTACAGTGTTGTATGACCGTGGAATTGTCATTCAAAATGCGACAGCACTGAAAGCTCAAAATTGTCCTGGGAAGGAAGGGGCGAAAGTGCCTGGTATTGAAGTGGTTAAACTTCTCCACAACTTTATCCTTGATTTCAGGTGTGTTCATTGGCCTTCATGATGCGGTTTGTTCACTAAGTTTCTCTAACAATCCTTTGAGGGCTTCACAGAACAGCTGTATTTATACTGAGATTAAATTACACACAGGTGGACTCTTTACTAATTAGGTGACTTCTGAAGGCAATTGGTTCCACTAGATTTTAGTAAAGGGTTTCAGAGTAAAGGGGGCTGAATACAAATGCACGCCACACTTTTCAGATATTTATTTGTAAAATATTTTGAAAACCTTTTATCATTTTCCTTCCACTTCACAATTATGTGCTACTTTGTGCTGGTCTATCACATAAAATCCCAATAAAATAAATTTACGTTTTTTTGGTTGTAATATGACAAAATGTGGAAAATTTCAAGCGGTATGAATACTTTTTCAAGGCATTGTATATACCATAGTTTGTAGACGCTATAACTTCTGTGCAAACCAATCAATATACGCTTATTGGGATTTTTTTTTTACCAAAAATATGTAGCAGAATACATATTGGCCTAAATTGATGAAGAAATTAGATTTTTTACTTTTTTTATTGGATGTGTTTTAGAGCAGAAAGTAAAAAGTGGAAGTGGATAATAAAAGGCTCCAGACTGCTACTGTGACTGCCAGTGTTAGTCCCTGTACACACAGTCGGAAATTCCGACCACAAAATCCGTCTGATTTTTTCCGACGGATTTTGTCCGACACTGGTGTTGCATACACACGGTCGGACAAAGTTGTCGGAAAATCTGATCATTCTGAACGTGGTGACGTTCGTTGCGTACAACAGAACTACGTAGAGGCTAGTAGCCAATAGCTTTGGTCTCCTAATTTGATCTGAGCATGCGTGGTACTTTGTCCGTCGGAATTCTCTACACACGATCGGAAAAAGTCAGATCAGATTTTGTTGTCGGAAAATTTGAGAGCAGGGTCTCAAATTTTTTCCGTCAGAAAATTCAGACGGAAAAAGTCACACACGGGCTCCACACACGGGCGGATTTTCCGACAACATGGTCCGATCGGACATTTTCCGTCGGAATTTCCGACCGTGTGTACGGGGCATTAGTTGACTCTTTCTTTATCAGTATATAGAGGCTTCTATAGCTAATTACTGGAGGTATTCAGAATAGCTGCAGATTGGGGCCATCTGGCATGTTCATGTGGGTACAGAGAATTCCAGGAACCTGCTCTGTCACTGTCAGGGCATATTACTGTAGGATAGATAGGTCTGCAGGACCTTATGCTCTGTGGTACAGTCAATGCTTTTGTGTTAGACTGCTGCAGCACCCCACACTGCAAATGGGACGTATACATGATTATGTATTTTAGCATCTATTGTGAGGTAGCCCAAGTACTGTGCTTGGCTAAGCACATCAGATAGCAACTAAAGAAAATGAGAGGGCAGTGCTGCCTATAAGGGCCCCATTCATGTGTGCCCTGCTCTTAATTAATGGGCTGTAGGGACAGAGAAATCCATTTGTGAGAGTCAGAGCAGGGGACCTCCATAGGAGTATGAGCTGCTGCTGAGTAGAGAAACTCAGCACACCTTTCAGAGGTACATAATCAGTCAAAGGAGCATAAGGGAATGTGACTGTTATAAACAGAGCTCCTGGAAAGTGGAATAATACTGCGCAAATTAATATCAAATGGTAAACTAACGTGAAGCAGCAGCTACACAGGAATGTGACAAATATTCAAATACAGAAGTGAAAGAAATGTAGCGCTAAAACAAATACAGTGACAAGTGCATACACAAATAATGAACAATCTAATAATTATTAAATAAAGAATGAACATTAAAGTCCAACATGGTGAAATGAGTAAATGAGGATGAGAAAGATATTATGTGAGTCCCATAACACAAATCAAATCCGGCACAAGTGGACCCGGTTGTCAGCGACACCGAATCATGAAAGCCTGGATATCCAGATTTCCTCCTACTGGGACATCTACAGGGGCATCTGATGCCCGAGTAGAAGTCCAATTAGGACGAAACACGTCTGCAAGGCTCATTGCTCCCTACATTGCTTTTTATTCACCTGGATTGCTTTTTAATTCCACATATGTCGGTTTCAATAAACCTACTTCTCTTTTTTCCTACATACTGTGTTTGGACGAGAGTTGCCGTGGTGTTCCTATTGGATACCCGCCCATCCAGTCCGGTCGATTCCTACGAGGTTGTTCGGAGACACTATTAGAGATCCTGGGTCCCCTTTTCTATCTGGGAGAGCCATTAATCTGGATATTCAGGCTTTCAGGATTCAGTGTTGCTGACATCCGGGTCCATTTGTTCCGGATTTGATCTGTGTTATGGGACTCAAATAATATCTTTCTCATCCTCATTTACTCATAAACAGAGCTCCTACTGTTAAAGAGAGATCCTAAATACCCCTGCTTAGTGTTAAGATCAGTGGTGGCTGGTGCTCAATATTTTAGGGGGGCAAACAAACTGCCCCCTCCCCCCCTCACTTGCACCATCCCCACCCCCGCTGGAGGTGGGCGGGAAGGCAGCTATTAGTGGCCTTACCTTAGGAGGCCGATGCTGCCCCTCGCTCCAGCTTGCTGATGCTGCCTATGCAGGAGGGTGATGCTTCTCCTCGCTCCAGGTTGCCGAAAGGCTGTTGCTTCTCCTCACGTCCGAACAGGCGTTGCTTCTCCTCCCGGCCGATCAGGAAGTTGGCCGTGAAACCCAATTGGCTGGGAGTCCTAAGACTCCCAGACAATCGGGTCTCAAGACATGCTTCCTGATTGTCCGGAAGGCGAAGCAATGCCTGTTCATTGAAAAAGCAGTAAAATAGATCAACTGGAAGCCAGCAACAATAGATCCACCCAGTAACAACAGACCCCACCCCAGCAACAATAGTTCCCCCACACAACAACAGACCCCCCCCCTGCACAGCAACAATGGACCACCCACAACAAAATACAACCCCCAGCAATAAAAGATCCACCCCAGCAACATTAGACCTCCAGCAGCAACAACAGGTCTCCAAGCAGCCAGCATCAATAGACCTCTCCCTCAACAGTGGATCCCTACTAGCAGCATAAGACCCCCAGAAACAATAAATCCCCAACCAGCAACAATAGACCCTCACACAAAAACAAATACCCACCAGTGACAATATATCCCCCAGCAGCCAGCATCAATAAACCCTCCAGTACACCCCACACCCCTTGCTATTATATACATTCAGTGCTGGAGGTGCTGGAACTGCATTCCCCCGCGTTCCCGCTGAAAAAAAGCCTGATTATGTGACATCTGTGATTGACTTACCATGTACTAACCCTGGCAATGTCTACCATCTGTGCTTGCCTGACACCCTCCCTGACCTTGTCTTGTTTCCTGCATTTTATTCTGTCTCCTGTACTCAACAATACACACAATACTGGTCTCTGCATCATCAGCTGGGCATACCTGGGGCCGTGACCTGGTTTCAGCTTGCTGCAAGGCCATCCCCACTATCAGGCTTGTACTCCATCCCTGGAGAATCCTGGGCTGGTGATCTGCAAGGGCACACTATCGCAGACACCACTGACACCTGACACATAGTGATGCTGCTATGTGCATGTTTAAGTTGAGCTGTAAGAGCAAAGCGCAGAGATCAGAACCCTTACATCAAGAAGATCCAAAAAATTGCAGTCTGATTTGTAAGTCTGACTTTAAAGACAGAACATACTGGCACTTGCTCGTAGAAGCAATATTTGTGGTGTCTCCAGCTGTTTTTTGTACATATGAGCTTTTATTTTATATTACTACGATTTTTATTTATTTTTTTAACTAAATTGCACTACAGTCACAGAGGAATATAATTAAAATTACTGTTAGAATGCTTTTGGTTATGAGCACAAAGTTCATACAGTTATGAGTAAAATTCAGCTTGGTTATGTGATTCAAAAAAGAATTAGATGCTATTTCTTATTTTTTTCTCGGCTTTCTTGCTTGTGCAAATTGTAGCTGATGGCAAAATCTTTTAACGTCAACTCCAACAATGAACTTCTCTTATTTGCTACTTTTGCTCTGTAAAATATACCACTGAAGGAGTTTTGTTATATTTTTTTCAATAAGTGCAAAATGAATACCTGTTGATCATGCCAGTGTCTTATACACGCTCCCTGAGTTATGTTAAGGAGTCTAACCCTTCTAGTTCTAGATAAAATGTCTATATATATATATATATATATATATATATATAGTATATATATAGTATTATAAATGGTAATATA
The DNA here is from genome assembly GCA_028564925.1 of Lithobates sylvaticus. Taxonomy (NCBI): domain Eukaryota; kingdom Metazoa; phylum Chordata; class Amphibia; order Anura; family Ranidae; genus Lithobates; species Lithobates sylvaticus. The sequence continues at coordinate 120,736,952 of CM053031.1, forward strand.
AATGGTATTATAAATGGGAAAACTATATGTAAAATTATATGGGGTGTGCAGTTTGACCAGTGTTAAACAGTTAAACAGTGATTTATTGTTTTATGAAGACCGTATCTGCTTGTATTAGTGAACTTTGGCACCACGCACTATTCAACAAAGTGGTAAGTATCTGTTAAAAACTGAGAGGTGGTTTGAATTTTTCATGTATAGATGTGTTTTAGACTTTATTTCAGTCTTAAAAAGCTACTATAAATGTTTTTTGCATAATCTGCATCCTTGAAATTTTAAATAACACGTATCAGAGAGGAGTTTGTGGGGCTGCCACTGTTTAACTATTTTTGAAGAATCTAGGTTGTGGCTGTCTTCAAATTTCTATCTCACTCACCCAGAACAAGTATGTAGCCAGTAAACGCATGGCAAATGCAGAGCTTTCAGTTTGCCTACCTATTCTTATTCAGTGACTCGGAAATCACAGAAGCCAGACAATCTTTAAGACAAACAGGCAAGTAACAGTTTGAGAAAGAAAACGTGTCAATAGAAGCCTAAATTATTTTCCTCAATACAGGTTTCCTTTAACATGTAAAATCAAAAAGCTTACTGAAGAACTGAAAGATGGCAACTCTTTAAATCAAACGCCTTCATACACTTACCAAAAAAAAAAAAAAAGCAAGCAAATCTCAATCCAGGGATCATTATATTTCATATCCAATCTTACCCTTTCACACCATGTTAATTAACTTCAGCTCCATCAAACAAAAATAACATCATTCACATTTCATGTTATTGGAAGAGTAGCCGAGATTGCAACTTAAATACCCTCATTTGTTTCTTGGAACTGAGCGTAAACAGATCATAATTAAAATATCAAGTTTAATTTCAGCAGTTAATTAATGTCAGTAAATGTCACTTATCTGTTAGGTTTCTCTCTCATTGGTTTCACAGTTGAGCTAGCTTGCTGACTACCCATCGTTCCTCCATTTCAACTTAGAAGGCAATGCTGAATATTCATGCTATTTTTCATATTTCAAGCTGTGCCTGAAAATAAATTAGTAGATTGATAATTTTTCACTTTCCTAAATAATGGAACTACTATTCTTCTCTTTTGGCCTGCAGATCATTAATGTGATTAAACATCCCAAATAACAATTAAACCTTAAGTGAAAATTGTTAAAACAAATAACTTTTCATTTAAAATAATTATTCTACAGTTGAGAATTAATTATTTATCCACAAAGGTTTGAACAATGAATTTGTTTTATGATTTCAGTTAGTGTCCTACTAGTTTTATTTGTAATCAGAGTGTGCAGGACACGGTCATACCAAATTTGCATTTACTTTCAGGAGGCATACAACAGCTGTGAATCATCAAGTGACAGAGGTTAAAAGCATGTTAATGGTATAATTTTAAGGTTGTAACATCCTGTCAAAGGTTTGTTTGCCTGTGAGAAAACTCATTACTTTAAAGAAAAACTCCAGTTTATCGAGAGTTCACCAGAAGTGTGAGGGGGTGGCATATTTTGCATTTAGATTGTGCTGAATGGTGATGGTGGAGGAAGTGTTTTTCCATTACTGAACCAAAAGGTGCCATGCACTAAAGACTTCTATTGACCAGTCAGATGCAATTTTAAATAATTATTTCCTTTAGATAGTGTACACTAAAGACCAATTAGGCCAACTTGAAAACTATGCCTTTGCTTTGCAATAGGCATCAATACATATTCGACATATGAATTGTATATGTGTTTTGGGGATAATCCCAGTCATCTTTAATGGGCTCCCATTGCACATACATACAGTAAACAATGCACCTGACCTTTTAACTCACCAATAATAATGTGAAAACACATGCATTGTGTTGCAATGCAATCAGGGAAAAAGGGTCAAGTATATATTTATTTTTTGCATGGATGCTGGTTGGGAAAATGAACAAGCAAAGGTTCCACAGCGTGTTTTAACACAACAAACATTGCAAGTCTATATGAATAGGTGTAAATAGGCCCCAAAAAGAGGAACCAAAGAGAAAAACAGAATGTATTAAATCACATATGTAATGGAGTATTCCTGCGCTACCGTGGAGAGGGGAAGGGGAGGGAAGAGGAGGGGGGGGGGGGGGGGGTATAGGTTGGGAATAGAATGTGGAGGAACTGCTGCAAGCACCGAATGTAGGTCAAACCGTACCTACCAGAAAAAATATATGTGAGTAGGAATGGTGCTGCGCTGTACCCCAAGGGAGTGTGCAGAATTGCTGCTAGCTGGTAAATGTGAGGGTTAGTAGAGATCCCTTGCACAAATAAATATCTTCAATATATTGTCTATCTTCCTATGATAGAGGGCTGTATACCGAACAGTAAATAGTAAAAGATGGCAATACTAAAATATAGCAGTATTAGACATAAATAAGATACATGAGTGCTTAAATAAGCTAATAGTACCTCAAATGACAGTAAATTATGGCAATAATAAAGTTAAAATAATGCCAGAGTGTTAAAAAAGACTAAAACACCATAAAAAGGTACATATAATAAAATCAAACTAAAATCGCACTAAAATCGCATATAAATAAGTATAGCTGAGCATATGTAAAAAACGATAATCCAAAAAGTGCCTATAGTGCATAGAATGATATCCAAAGAGTGCTTGTGCAGGTGTGCACAGCATATGAGTGGAACTGCGCAATACCGTGAAAGAAAACGCAAATAAATATATACGGTAATACCAAAACACACTGAAATGTGTGATAAGTGAAGGAATAGTGTGTGCAAATATTGCAATATGTGCAAATAGGTATATAAAAATCAGAAATAAGTGCACAGAGTGTATAAAAAATAATAATAAAAAATATATTGAAGTCAAAAGTGAAAAAACGCATGAGAGATGCAGAGAAAATTGCAGAGAAAAAAAGCTAAATACAATAAGTTTAAGTGAGCATAACAAAAAGTGTTTGCAGAATACACTGCAGATAAAGTGCAAATGCGAAGTGCAAAGATTTGCTAAATGCAGATGTACATTATATAGCGCGGTGGTAAAAAGAAAAAAAACATATGTCAAATGGTCAGAAAATAGATCTGCTGCATGCGAGTCCGTGGTAAAGCCAAAAAAATCCAATCAACAGTCTATAATCTGTTTCTTCTTCCAGTGAGGTAAGTAAAGGGTGTGCAAGCCCTGGGTATAACAAAGGGGGGGAGGGGGGGAGAGCTGTGTGGTGAGGTGTCCTTAGTGGTGGGGATATATATCCTCTCCGTGTTAAATACACTTAAGTAAGAAGTGGCCCCTTACCTTGCGGCAAAGGGTTAACCGCATGTAAAGAAATGGAGTGTTGGTGTCAGCTTCCTTCCTTCTCCCTCAGATACAGCGCCTGCCTGGGTGGGTGGATTTCCTATCCCTGGGTCCAGGTGTATGTTCCCTTGTCCTCACGGCCAATGCCGGAGTATATGCAAAGAAATGAGGGGTAGCCGTATAGTGTAGTAGGTTTAAACAATAGTGTATCATTTATTTATGGAACAGTAAGAGTAATACTCACAAACAAAAAAGTTTAAAATGTGCTTATCTGTATGAGCGCCAAGCTCGTTTCCTCCTTTAGTCTAAGTGCCTTTCCTTGTCCCTACGCGTGACGTCACATCACATGACTTCATCATGACTAAATCACATAAGAACTCCATTATTTATAAAGACTTTTGTCTTATTAATATATCACATTTCTATGTAGCCATTATCAATGTAAATTATACTTTACTTCCAGTCCCTCCTTAGCAGTGACAGTGGTCATTGCATGGGTCCAGTTGTGGTCACTGTACCCATGGCCAGTATGGTGACAGTTCTCTTTGTCCAGTGGTTGTCACTATCCCTGTTTTTATTCTGAAAGTCTGTTTCTGTGTCCAGTGGTGGTCCCCATTCTTAGTCCAGTGGTCACCTCTGTTTTTTTTCCACACTTCTTCCTGCTCTGTACTGCTCTATAGCTTCTCATGTTCTTTGCATGCTAGATTATTTCCTTTTAAATTTACATTTACATTGGTGATCTCTTTAAAGTGATTGTAAACCCATATATTTTTTTTAATAACAATACTTACCTGCTCTGTGCAATGGTTTTGCACAGAGAAGCTCCAATCCTCCTCTTCTGGGGACCCCCGCCGGCGCTCCTGGCTCCTTCCCACTGCCGAGTGCCCACCATAGTCAAACTCTGAGAGAAAGGGCACAATCCTCAAAATGTGTAAGCCAGCTATGATCCAGGTGGTATCCTTCCGAGCTAAGGAGCAAGTGTAGTGCAATGTGCAACTTTGATGCTGATGCTTACTCTGATGTGCTTTGTTTATCACAGTGTTTGTGAGTAGATTAATTTTGGATTATGAATAAGTAATTTATTGGCATAAGGCACTAGGCCGGTGCACCCTCTCTTCTTTGTATTTTTTGTAGTATGTTATCAGGGAATCCCTAGTCCTGAGAGGGCAGCAACGCGTGCCACATTATGGACCATACAAGCATTAACAAAATACTTAAAATAAACATTTCTTCAAGGTTGAGTTCACCTTTTAGAGCATGTTACAGGTTACACCCATATTTGGGGTGTAACCTGTAACATGCTCCAGATTTGCTCCCCGCACTCCCATTTGATAGTTACATAGTCTGGTTGAAAAAAGACACAAGTCCATCCAGTTCAACCAATAAAAGGGGAAAAAAATTATTAATACACAATCCTCTACCCCCTGTTGATCCAGAGGAAGGCAAAAAAAAACAATAAAGCATGATCCAATTTTCTCCAGCAGGAGAAAAAAACTCCTATCTGATCCCCCAAGAGGCAATCGGATATTCCCTGGATCAACTTTACCTATGAATATTAGCATCCAGATATTTCATGTGGATCTAGGAAAGTATTGAGGCATTTTCTTTTTTAAATCAGGTCTGTAGATACTTAGTAAAAACTTTGATCCCTTTTTCAATATAGGAACCACATTGGCACCACACTGACCAGCAGTGGCGGCTGGTGCTCAACATTTTTTGGGGGGGTGCAAACAAATTGAAAAATACTGAAACCCCCCCATCAATTGCAGCCTTACTGTGCCCATCAAATGCAGCCACATGTGCCCATCATATGCAGCCACTGTGCCCATCATATGCAGCCACGTGTGCCCATCAAACGCATCCATTGTGCTCATCAAGCGCAGCCATTGTGCCCATCAAATGAAGCCATTGTGCCCATCAAACGCATACATTGTGCCCATCAAACGCAGCCATTGTGCCAATCAAACGCAGCCATTGTGCCTATCAAATGCAGCCACTTGTGCCCATCATATGCAACACTGTGCCCATCACATGCAGCCACTTGTGCCCATCAAACGCAGCCACTTGTGCCCATCATATGCAGCCACTTGTGCCCATCATATGCAGCCACTTGTGCCCATCAAATGCAGCCACTTGTGCCCATCAAATTCTGCCACTTCTGCCCATCAATTTCAGCCACTTGTGTCCATAAAATGCAGCCACTGTGTCCAACGACCCCCCCCCCCCCCAAACGCATACATTGTGCCCATCAAACGCAGCCATTGTGCCCATGAAACGCAGCCATTGTGCCCATCAAATGCAGCCACTTGTGCCTATCATATGCAACACTGTGCCCATCATATGCAGCCACTTGTGCCCATCACATGCAGCCACTTGTGCCCATCATATGCAGCCACTTGTGCCCACCATATGCATCCACCTGTGTGCATCAAATGCAGCCACTTGTGCCCATCAAACACAGCCATTGTGCCATCAAATGCAGCCATTGTGCCCATCATATGCAACACTGTGCCCATCATATGCAGCCACTTGTGCCCATCACATGCAGCCACTTGTGCCCATCAAACGCAGCCACTTGTGCCCATCATATGCAGCCACTTGTGCCCATCATATGCATCCACCTGTGTGCATCAAATGCAGCCACTTGTGCCCATTAAATGCAGCCACTTGTGCCCATTAAATGCAGCCACTTGTGCCCATTAAATGCAGCCACTTGTGCCCATCAAATTCTGCCACTTCTGCCCATCAATTTCAGCCACTTGTGTCCATAAAATGCAGCCACTGTGTCCAACGACCCCCCCCCACTCGCAGGGTTTTCGGCTCTGGCAGCATCCTCCCACACTTGGATCGCGGCTCTGGCACCCCCACGCCCAGAGCCACGATCCGCGCGTGTGGGGGGGTTTGCAGCCAAGGGGACTTACCTCTCAGAGAGGCTGCTCCAGCACGAGTCTGTTCGCACCTCTTCCTAAGCGCCAGGCATCCAATAGGGTGGCCTGGCGCTTTGGCCAATCAGGAAGCAGGTCTGACGCCCTGCCTGCTGTTTGGGCGGGGGAAGGAAGGTTAGTGTGAAAATAGTGAAAATGTATTCGCTATGCTTATTCGCTATTCGCTATGCCCATCACATGCAGCCACTTGAGCCCATCAAACGCAGCCACTTGTGCCCATCATATGCAGCCACTTGTGCCCATCATATGCATCCACCTGTGTGCATCAAACGCAGCCATTGTGCCCATCAAACGCAGCCATTGTGCCCATCAAACGCAGCCACTTGTGCCCATCATATGCAACACTGTGCCCATCATATGCAGCCACTTGTGCCCATCACATGCAGCCACTTGTGCCCATCAAACGCAGCCACTTGTGCCCATCATATGCAGCCACTTGTGCCCATCATATGCATCCACCTGTGTGCATCAAATGCAGCCACTTGTGCCCATTAAATGCAGCCACTTGTGCCCATCAAATGCAGCCACTTGTGCCCATCAAATTCTGCCACTTCTGCCCATCAATTTCAGCCACTTGTGTCCATAAAATGCAGCCACTGTGTCCAACGACCCCCCCCCCCACTCGCAAGGTTTTCGGCTCTGGCAGCATCCTCCCACACTTGGATCGCGGCTCTGGCCCCCCCGCGCCCAGAGCCACGATCCGCGCGTGTGGGGGGGTTGGGGGGTTTGCAGCCAAGGGGACTTACCTCTCAGAGAGGCTGCTCCAGCACGAGTCTCTTCGCCCCTCTTCCTAAGCGCCAGGCATCCAATAGGGTGGCCTGGCGCTTTGGCCAATCAGGAAGCAGGTCTGACGCCCGGCCTCCTGTTTGGGCGGGGGAAGGAAGGTTAGTGTGAAAATAGTGAAAATTTATTCGCTATGGTCACACAATTGGGTGGGATCAGGGCTCACTCTCTGTGCCCCGAGCCCACCCTGTTTTGAAGCCTATTAGAGCCTCTGGCTCTAATCAGGTGCTTCAAAATGTACCACCCCCTCCCACCCCCGCCATAGGAATCCATGCATCCAGCGTCCCGAAAGGGGCCGTGCGCATGGATGGGGGGGCGGTGCCCATGCGTCCACAGTGCATGGGCCACCACTGCTGGCCAGCTAGTCCAGTGGTGCTATGCCAGTCATTGAAGAGTCTCTAAAAAATAGAAACAGTGGTTTTAAAATGACAGAGCTCAGTTCTTTTAGAACATGTGGGTGTAAACCATCTAGTCCAGGTGCATTATTCGCCTTTATTCTGTCTAAATATTTAGCTACCATTTCAATTTTGAGCCATAGTGGTTCATTTGGGGCTATTTTAATACGTTCTCCCCCATGCTCCTTTGTATACACAGAGCTGAAGATATTTAATAAATGTGCCTTCTCTTTGTCCGCAGTCACCCACTCAAGATTATCAAGTCATTCGTTTTGAATTTTTGCTGCTTTGATTTCCTTTTTACATATTCTGTTATATTCTTTGCAATGTTTAAATTATTATAGTGTTCCTTTATTTTTTTGTATTTTAAAAGCTCCTTTTATTTATAGCTTTTTTTAACTTTGGCCTGTGAGCCACATGGGTTTTACTTTTAGCCTTTAAAACTTTAGCCTTTTAAGCCCATGGGAATATATTTTGAGTTCACATACAGTCATTTTGAAATTTCCTGTTTCTGTTCTGTGTTTATCAATGCCAATATTCCCTCCTAGTCTTATACTCTGTACACACGATCCGGAAATCAGACAACAGATCGTCTGACTTTTTTCGCTTACTAGTCGCAAGTAGAAATTGAATAGGTTACTAAAGTCACAAAAATTCTCGAACGACAGAAAAATAAATCGGAAGTGATGTCATGTGTTGTAGTTTATTTGTATTGTATTTTCGGATGGCAACTGTACTGACTAAATGAAAATCCTACGATCTGGTATCGTACGAGGACATTTTTTGTGCATGTCTGTTCGAATAATATCGGATGAACTGTCATGATTGGCTCTCGAAAGCTCTGTACTAACGATCTGATTATTGTTCGATCATGACGAAAGCTGTATTATTCGTCCTATTTTCGGATCGTGTGTATGGGCCATTACGGGTCTTGGAGAGCAGCCCTCATCTTTGGAAAATTTGCTCTTTTAAAGTTAGGTGTTTTTATCTTTCCAATATGTGTTTGTTCCTTACAGCTAACATTAAATTAACCACTTGCTTACTGGGCACTTAAACCCCCTTCCTGCCCAGACCAATTTTCTGTCACTCTTTGAATGACAATTGCGTGGTCATGCAACACTGTACCCAAATTCAATTTTTATATTTTTTTCCCCACAAATAGAGCTTTCTTTTGATTGTATTTGATCACCACTGGGATTTTTTTTTTGATAAAAAAAAATTAAAAGTCAGAAAATGTTGAAAAAAAAAAGAAAACAGGTAATTTTTCTCCTTCATTGATGTACGCTGATGAGGCTGCACTGATGGGCACCAATAGGCTCCACTGATGGCCACTGATAAGGCATCACTGATGGGCACTGATAGGTGGCACTGATGGTCACTGAGGCGGCACTGGTGGTCACTGATAGTTGGCACTGGTGGGCACTGAGAGGTGGAACTGATGGATGTCACTGATGGGCATTGATAGATGGCATTGGAGGACATTGATAGGTGTCACTGAAGGGCACTGATAGGTGGCACTGATGGGTGGAAGTGATGGGCACGGATGGGTGGCAGTAATGGACACTGATGGATGGCAGTGATGAGCACTGATGGGCACTGGTGAGTGACATTGATAGGCAGTACCGCTAGGTGGCACTGATGAGGTACTGATTGGCACCACTGGTGGGTATTGATAGGTGGCATTGGTGGGCATTGATAGGTGGCACTGATATGCACTGGTGGGCACTGGTAGGGGGCACTGGTGCTGTCAGCGTTAGGAAAAAAACAAACCGATTACCGATCTTCTATTTACATCGCGTGATCAGCTGTCATTGGCTGACAGCTGATCATGTGGTAAGGGGCTGAGTTCAGTCCCTAACTCAGATTTGTGATCACCCGAGTCTCATAGACTCAGTAATCACAGAGCGTGCAAATGGGAGGTCATTATATGACGGCCTCCCGGCAATGTAGGTCCACGTTGTAGCTGTCATTAGGCTATAGCGTGGATGGGAAGGGGTCAAATCATGTGTGACATTACCCCCGTAGGAGTTGCTGATGTCAGGGTTCCCCACTGCTGCACAGCCAGTCACACATAATTTTCTTCTTGCATTCAAAATCAGAAACCAGTCCTTTGGCTTGTTTTTGTTATTTTTATTTAGGGTATAACTTGCATTGGGTAGGGGATTATGGGATGTTCAACTTGAAAATGTTCAACACAAAACCAGGGACAACTTCCTCCCTATTTACAGATTCCTCCTCTTCCTTCCGCCTGCACAAACTTTGTTCCCTTTGTACAGCTTCAGCTGGGTCACTCCTGAAAAACTAACAGTTACTTGTTAGCTCTGCAACAGCCCATTACAGGCTTGAAACTTGTCGTCCCTTGACAAAGTAGCACAGGTGGAGTGAACAGAATCTCTCACCACCTTCTAGTTCCCCATAGACAATGATCCCAGCTCTATTGCTTGCAAAAATGCTAGCCCGTCAGAATGCAGTCTTCCCTACTGACAAACTCATGGAGATCTCCCAGGGCAAAGTTGGATGAAGACTTGTCACACCGCTGTCTTCAAGAGAGCACTGCTACAGCTGACAGTCTCTCCCCTTGTCTGTCCCTGCACACTGTGCTTATCTACTCACTGTCTCTCCTTGCTCCCGCTGCCTCTTGTGTTAGAGTCCCTCCAACTGCCTCCTGTAGTGGGATCCTTCCAGGCCAGCCTCCCAAGCTCCAGCCCAAGGTAAAACCACGCCCTGGTAGGGGTCCCTCAAGGACCACTGACAGACTCTCCTTAGCACTGTTTCTCCATCTTCCACCATGACTGGCATGATCCATGTCTATTTAAGGGGTCCTTAGTCCCCTGCCAGGCCCACTCCTGGGGATTGACCAAGGGCCCCGTAAATATTCAAGGCAACCCCTCCTAGCTTCCACCCACTATCTTCTAGAACATTCTCCAACATTCTAGAAACAAAGGGAGGCACCAGAGAGCTTCCAGGAATAGTCACCCAGTCCTGAACTCTAGTAACCCTGACCAAATTACATGACTCACACGCTAAACAGGAGTCAGGGTACAGTTTGCCTACTCTCACTACTAGTAGCACACACTAGAGGGTGCTACATATGTTATGGTCACTGCTACCCAGACGTTTTTTATATGAATTATATAGTAATAAGCTCTGCATGGTTTGAGATTAACGGGTTCAGCAGAGCATTATTTCTAGCTGGGGCTTCTATGAACTGTACCGTAAAATTGTCTTGTAATAGTTTCATAAATAGTTGCGCTTTAACTATTCCAGCAGTGCTATTACTCCAGTCAATATCAGGGTAGTTTAAATCCCCCATTATTATCACTGTGCCAGCCCTTGCAGCCCTTTCTATCTGTGCAATGAGCTGAGTCCTCACCTTCTAATCACAACACTGGGTGGCCAATAACAAACTCCAATAATTAACTTTGAAGTACGTACAACCATATGCAGATCCACCCTTAATGCTTCAGCCTCATCACACTCTCCATCAACTAGGTCCTCTTTAACACTTTCTTTGAGATCACTTCTCACATAGAGACAAAAACAGCCACCTTTCCGTTTTACCCTGTCTCTCCGAAAGAGAGCATAGCCAGGAGTAATAATAACCCAATCATGCAAAGAATGAAGCCAAGACTCAGCAATACCAGTTAAATCATAGATCTCTTCATGCACCAAAGCGTCCAACTCACCTATTTTGCTTGTGTTTGGAGAACCAACTAATTTTGCAGATCTTCATCCAGTCATTTATTAATTATTTGGGACTGTTTATGTTATTTTCACTTTTTTGGGACTATTATTTATATTATTTGTGCACTTGTGCAAGGACTCACGTATATCTTAATTTATGTCACTTGAAGTATATTGTTCTAAATAGCGCTGCACTTTTGATTTATATTTGTTACGCAATTTATTATTGCTTGGCAGACTTCTGGCATGGGTGAACAAGCATTTTAATTCATTGTCACATTTTGAACATGTATTTTGCACTTTTTTTCTTGTAGTACATAAAGTACCATTTCCAATGTTTTTTTTGTAACATGGGAACCTTCTTATCACCTGCCATAGCCCTTCTCCCATCTCCCCCCATTCCACCCACCATTAGAGACTGACCCCTGTCTGACCTGTCTGACCCATTATATTCTAATACACCCTCCCTGCTCAATCCTAGTTTAAATACTCATCCAGCCTTCCCCTAAACCTCTCCCCCAGCGCAACAGACCCCACGTCACTGTGACAGCAGATAAGGAATCCTCTCCCCACACCCGCTGTCATATTTTAAAACGAAAACAGCATTTATGTGCAGGGCTCCGCTCACACAGCTGTGTCATTCCTGTGAATCAGAAACTACAAGTCCAGTCCGAAACAGCAGCAGACAGCTTGTAGTTCTCAATGGACCATGAACATACTATTCAGAATGCTCGTAGTTCATTCACACTGCCTACAGCTCCATGGCAGAGAACCCGTACAGAAGTATGAGCAACAGAGCTGCAGGCAGTGTGTACAGGAGCCTGACATTGCACCCGCAATCCACTGATCACAGGTGTAATGCTCTGCAAAAATATGTGCATTTTTTTTTTTCAAATAGATAAATTTTTCCTTTAAATGTTGGGCTGCACCATTAAATAAAATGCTTTTTTTTCATCAGGAACAACCTCTGCAACACCCACGCATTAATAAAGGATGCCTTTTATTTATTTTACTGTTTATTGTATTCAAATGAGATATTTCTGAGCTTAAACATCATTAAAGAGCATGATATTGCTATGCTGAGTTGATGGCATGCAATGGATCAGTTAACTCTGACAATTGAGTATATAAATTCTTTGCAATAAAAACAATGATTCATTTAAAAGCGCTTGGATTAGATCCAATACTGCTGAACAGTATAGCACATAACCCCTTTTGATTCATGTTTCACTGCATTCTAACAATGCATTTATACTGCTATTGAATCCACACCAACTAGACTTCAGTTAGACAATGTATCACTCAAGCATCGCTCACTAGATAAATTAAGTTTATAGCTACAAGAAAAACTTTTATCTTTTGCTGCAAAATATTAAAACTTTGTTTGTTACTAGGAATAGAAGATTTTAGGTAAAGAGGTTAAAAACTTGTACATCAGGGCTTTTTTTTTTAGCTGGAATGCGGGGAACACAATTGCGGCACCTCCAGCACTGAATGTGTGTAATGGCAATGGGTGATTGGGTGCTCTGTAGGGTCTATTGATTCTGACTGCTGCGGGATCCTTTTTCACTGGAGAGGGACTATTGTTCCTGGGGTGGAGTTGCAGGGAGTCTTATGTTGCTGGGGGGTCAATTGTTGAGAAGGATCTACTGTTGAGGGAAGGGTCTATTGTTTTTGGCTGCTGGGAGATCTATTGTTGCTGGTTGCTGGGAGATCTATTGTTGCTGGCAGGGATCTTTTGTTTCTGGGTGAATCTATCTTTGCTGGGGGGTGTTGTTGCTGGGGGATCTATTGATGCTGGGGGGGGGGGGGGGTCTATTGTTGCTGGCTGCAGGGGACCTATTTTATTGCTTTTCTTGTTATCATTAACAAATGTTGCTTTAATGCAGCGGCTGGTGTGAATAGACCCTTAAAGTGGTTGTAAATCTCAGACATGAAAAAATAACCAGCCTCTCGCAGGTAAACTCTTTCTCTGTATTTCTCCATGAGCCTGGAGGGAGGTATGTTCATTCCCTCCAATCAGTTTTCAGATTTCACAGTGTGTGTGATAAATCAGATCCCTGCCCCCTGCTTCTGAGGCTGAGAAAAATCCTTATAGCTATGTGTTTTAAAACCATCTACAGGACAATTTGTCGCAGATAAAGAGGTACAACCTATAAAGGAGGATTTGTTTTCTTCTCTGTGTATCCACTGAGGTTAGTTACCTCGCTGGGTATATGTAATGGTTTACAACCACTTTAGATGTTGCACCATTTTAATGTTGATTTCCCTTTGGTTTTGCTGTCTTGTTCCAAATACACACACAAAGCTAGACAGCCCTTTTAGTTCTGCAACTTCCCATTCAGACGTATTCCTTTTGCTTATGCACATCTTGACACTTTACAACATCTTAGCTGTTTTAGAGAGGCTATAGTTTTAGGTTGTGTTGGGCAAGAAAAAAAAGTCAATTTTTACATTAATCCTTTTAATGTCCAGAATCAAAGTCTGCACTCAGGGGGAGATTTACAGAAACTGGTGCACACAGAATCTGGTACAGCTGTGGATAGTAACCAATCACCTTCTAGGTTTTATTGTCAAAGCCTAATTGGCCCATAGCAACGAGATTAATGCCCCACATCCCTATGCTGATAGATCCTGATCAAGTGGGCTTTACTCCAGATAGAGAGGGTAGAGAGAATACTCAGTGGGTGCTGAGTGCTATACATCTCTCCCATACTCATCATAACCCCCTAGTGCTGTTATCCACAGATGTGGAGAAGGCATTTGATAGGATTGACTGGAGATTTTTAAACGCTATGATACAACATATTGGACTGGGGGAGGGGATGCAGAGCTGGTTCTCAAATCTATATTCAACACCGACGACATGAGTTAAGATCAATGATATATTGTCAGATCCCTTCCCAATATGAAACGGGACTCGCCAGGATTGCCCATTGTCTCCTATCATTTTTGTTCTTACCTTTAGAACCACTTTTGAGGATGATACGAGCCAACGGGGATATTAGAGGTATTTTAACAAAAGGCGGAGAACATAAAATTGCCACTTATACGGATGATTTGATGTTCTTTGTTTCTTCGCCACTAATATCCCTTCCCTACTACAGAAACTGCGCACATATGGGGCACTGTCTAATTTCAAGGTGAATTATGAAAAGTCAGAAGCGATGGGGGTGGAGCTGGATACTGCTCTTCAACACCAGATCGCTTCCCAATTTGCGTTTAAATGGACAAATTCTCATGTTTGTTACCCAAGAACAAAGATACCGAAGAAACTGTCAAGGGCCTTTGAACTTAACTTTGCCCCTATAATGCGTCAGTTTAAATTAGATTTTCAGCAATGGAATAGGGAGGTTTTTACATGGTTTGGTAGGATCAATATTATCAAAATGAATGTTATGCCAAGGCTGTTATACCTAGGTGGGAGGGGGTGAGCGGTGAAGGGGAGGAGGATTCAATGTTTTTTTTTAATTTATTTTTTTCTCTCCTTGTTTATTTCTCTGCCTATAGAGGCAAAACCAGGACTTGTTCTTGGAAAGGAAAAAGAAATGTGGTTTATTTTGTTAAGAGATTGAGCATGTAGCATGATAATTAATATCAATTAGGATTAAGATAAGAAGAAAAAACAAAATATATATAACTGTGGTGTTGTGCACTATTAATCCTTATTTGATATTATTGTATAATGTTTTGATATATAAAAATATTTAAATAAAGAATTTATAAAAAAAAAAAAGCCTAATTGGCCAAGTTGAAGTTAGAAGCGGATTGGTTGCTATGCACAGCTGCACCAGATTCTGTGTGCACCAGGTTTAGTGAACCACCTTTAGTGTCTACTATGGATGCATTATGCCCTGTGCCATACTCCCATTCTCCAGCGGATAGAGTTAGAAAGCTATAGGTTATTCGTATATATTTTCCCCCTGGCCAACCACTGGAGGTTTATGCCAGTGATGTGCTCTGAGGAAAGGGATAAATATTTAGAAATACCTTCTATAAGGTTCCTTCTCTCTTCTCTTTATCTTGGTGACTTAGGGGTTTATAAATGTATTCATTTATAAAGTAATGAACATGGGGACATGACCTCAAAACTAGCAGGAGGAAAGTTCAAAATGAATCTTAGAAAGTGATGATTTACTGAAAGAGTAGTTGATTCTTAGAATAGGCTTCCAGCAGAGGTAGTCAGTCAACAGTAAGTGGATTCAAAATGCAAACGTGCTTAGTACAAACATAGATCTATACTCAGACAAAAAAATAAATAAATGATATATGATAAATGATGGGTTTACACATATGCGAATTGGATTCGGTTTTCACCACGTTCGATTTGCATGACAGGTGAGGGTGACCCGCTCTCAATGGAGCGGTTTAACACAGGTCCGAAGCGGCTGCAGTCCACATTGAAAAAGGGTCCTGTGCGTCTTCTGGTTCAATTCAGGTGCAAATCCAGGCAAAAATTCGGACCCGATTCGCACCTAAACCGGTGAACAGGGACGTGCCGGACCCCAAACCTTCTGCTCACTATGTGTGATAAAAGAACAAAAAGGGGCACTTTTAACGGTTAACGGTTTATTGATAGTATAATCAGCCAAATGGCTACTCACATGACAGTTGTGAGAAACAAGCATGGGTGTATCTCAGTATGGGGTATGCAGTCACTCTGTGGTCCGGGGATACATCCTAAGTGTGGTCCCAGTGCGCTGAGCTGATCCTGGATAAAGAGAGGGGATCCAGAGTGTGGAGCCAGATGGCCTGCGTGCTGCTATGAGCCAGCCTGTGTGTATCCCCGCTGGCCTGTATGTTGCTCAGCGGATCTGAGGAAAAAGTGGAAGCTTTGAAACGCGTCATCTGACATGCCCCAACGTCACTTCCGGTTCCGGATTACACCATGTGCGTTCCAGCGCCGCCGAGCAACATACAGGCAGGCAGGGAGACACACAGGCTGTCTCACACACTTGCATATTCTGCACTAAATCATATGCACTTTTATGCTTAGCATAACAATATTTTTCTTTATCAGTAAATGTTTAGTATATTTACATGTGTAATAGGTGAAATATTGGTCAGAGGTCATACAGATGGAAGGCATAGGTGCTGACTATATAGGCACTTTTAATTTTTAATTTTTAATTTTTAATTTTTAGTTTATAGTTTTGTTATGCATTCCAATTAAAAGGGGGTGCATTAACCAATGTATCCACTAGATGGCGCTATATAAAACTTCTAGCAAGTCTATTTGTCATTTTTCTTTATTTCATTAGTACCTGTTTATTTCGATTTTATCCCGGCTCTAATTTCATATCAGGCAGGTGATGCAGATTTCAACTATAGTCTGGCGGTGCTTTAATTAACTTTTGCCCGCTTTTGTAATTTATATACACAGTAATTGTGTTTATGGTCTCACTAGGTACTTCCTGTGTCGCTTGTGATTGGACCCCAGTGGTTTCCTGTCAATTCTGACTGACTGCCTGTCCGACCTATAGCGCCGCTGTACTTAGCCTCAGACCACTATTGGACGCTTAGTGGTTTCCTGTCAATTCTGATTGATTGCCTGTCCGACCTATAGCGCCGCTGTACTTAGCCTCAGACTACTATTTAAATGAATAGCGCGGAGGTGTGGGCGTACCCCTGATGATGTCACGCTGTGACGAAACGATCGTCGGGTAGTCACGCCCACACGCTCTGCGCATATGCGATCGCTTCTACACTCCCAGGCCAGGAGTTTTTATCTTTCTTAGCTACAAGGTAGCGAAACTGTTTTTATTTTATATTGCTACTTATCTGTGCTGTACATTGGACCCATTGAGCCAGAATAAAGGCATCCCTTGTTTTAACATACTACACGATCCGGACCTTTTTTGTTTTATTTTTGGTATCCCTGCGGGACTCTGATCGGACCCCCCAGAGGGGGTATATAGGCACTTGGTGGAGCCTGATGCCCGCTCTGATGAGCGAGGAATTGCCCAGCTGATTCGCTGTACCTGGAACCTCGTTTGATGGGATATATGCGGTAAAGACCAGACATCTGGTAAGCCTCCTTTTCTTACTTTATATCTCTTGAAGGGAACTGCGAGGTCAATTTTAGAAAATCTTATTACACTCAGAAGCGCTCTGTGTAGGAGACTGTCAAAGGCTACTGAACACTGAGGACTCTGTTTGATTGTTTTTTTTTGCGTTTTTCACTGTATGCGATTTGGATGCACTTATCTGTTTGAACCTATAGATTTGGGTATTCACATATATTTTTTTTGCAAATGTTAGTTTATGTACTCAATATTCAGTACTGAGGACTCTGTTTGACTATTTTGATTGATTTTTTTGCGTTTTTCACTGCATGCGATTTGGATGCACTTATGTGTTTGAACTTATAGATTTGGGTATTCACATATTTTTTTGCAAATGTTAGTTTATGTATTTAACATATATTAACACATATTTGGTTTAGGTTTGCACTATATGGGTGTATCTAAGTATGGGGTATGCAGTCACTCTGTGGTCCGGGGATACATCCTAAGTGTGGTCACAGTGCGCTGAGCTGATCCTGGATAAAGAGAGGGGATCCAGAGTGTGGAGCCAGATGGCCTGCGTGCTGCTATGAGCCAGCCTGTGTGTATCCCCGCTGGCCTGTATGTTGCTCGGCGGATCTGAGGAAAAAGTGGAAGCTTTGAAACGCGTCATCTGACACGCCCCAACGTCACTTCCGGTTCCGGATTACACCATATGCGTTCCAGCGCCGCCGAGCAACATACAGGCAGGCAGGGAGACAGACACGCTGTCTCACACACTTGCCCCTGCCCAGCAGGCCATCTGGCTCCACTCTCTGGATCCCCTCTCTTTATCCAGGATTGGCTCAGTGCACTGGGACCACACTGAGGACATATCCCTGGACCACAGAGTGACTGCATACCCCATACTGAGATACACCCATGCTTGTTTGTCATGTGAGTAGCCATTTGGCCAATTATACTATCAATAAACCGTTATTTTAAACATATTGCACTTAGTAGGCACCCCTTTTTGTTCTTTTATCTTGCCTTCCAGTGTCTGCCTCACTCCCAAGGGAGCTGCCATCAGTGCCATTGTTTTATTGACTTCTTGTTTTATACCGGGACTTTGCTCTTTTTAAGCTGATTCACTTTCTTACAGATTACATTATATTTTGTCCACAGCTCTTTGTTTAACAACGTGTTCTTTTATGTAGTGTTTATTCCATAACGCAGTGCCTGTACCCGTCTTTGCACCATTTTTCCTTTTTATTTGCTCACTATGTATACAGATAGCGGGTTTGAAATACCACTCTGGTCAACTGTTGTGTGTTCCAAATTAGGAGTTTCCTACTCACTATCAGAAGGGTATACCACCTATCACTAGCCACCACCATCTGCCAACCCAGCCATGTTTGCAATTACAAGTTTGTACCTTACATTCAGTGTTTGGGACCCAGTGTCCTATATAATCTAATGCTTAGCAGAGAGCAGTTGCTGAATGGTCTTCAGCTTGTCTTTGCTTATCTGTGACCTGGCCTGTTGACCCTGCCTTTCTGTGTATGACCCGTTTTTTTCTTTGGACTTCGCAACAACTCTCTGCATCACTTATCAGCTCAACAACTGTTATTAACCCTGCCTCTTTGGACTCTGCCTCTTAATTTTGCTACCATGGGACTCTTAAACACTGATGTGTCCTCAGTATATACTCTTTTACATACAGTAGAGGATCAATGTTGTTGTATATATAGGTCAGCCCCTTAACCCACTTTATAAGATTATGCTACACTCTAACCCACATCTTCAATCTCTCCCTCTCTTCTGGCATCTCCTTGCTCCCTTTCTTATCCAAACTCCTTGAACGTCTGGTCTACAACCGACTAAGCGTCCACCTCGCTGATAATAGCCTTCTTGATCCCCTTCAGTCTGGATTTTGTCCTCAAAACTCCACAGAAACTGCTCTCCTAAAATTAACAAACAATCTACTATCGGCCAAAACCAATGAACACTATTCTGTACTTCTACTCCTGGACCTCTCTGCTGCCTTTGATACGGTTGACCAACCCCTCCTCCTCTGGTTCTCTTCCTACTTATCCAACCGCACCTTTAGCGTTTCTTACAACTCTACTTCCTCTTCTCCTCTTCCTTTCTTGGTTGGGTTCCCCCAAGGTTCTGTTCTTGGACCTCTATTTTCAATCTACACTTCCTCCCTGGGTCAGCTGATAGCCTCCCATGGCTTCCAATACCACCTCTACCATGACGACACCCAAATCTATTTCTCTACCCCTCAGCTCACTCCCTCTGTCTCCTCACGTATCACTAATTTACTATCAGATATATCAATCTTGATCTCACACCACTTCCTCAAACTCAATCTATCCAAAACCGAATTTATAATTTTTCCTCCCCCATATGCCCCTTCTCCTGATCCCCCTGTCAAAATAGATGGCACAACTATAAGCCCATCCCCACATGCCAAGGTTCTAGGTGTAGTACTGGACTCTGAACTCTCCTTTAAGTCCAATCACTGTCCAAATCCTGCCAACTCAACCTCCGCAACATCTCCAAAATCCCCCCCTTTTTCTAACCAATGACACAACAAAGCTCTTAATTCACTCGCTGGTCATCTCTCGCCTCGACAACTGCAACTCCCTTCTCATTGGCTTACCTCTACATAGTCTATCACCTTTTCAATCCATTATGAATGCTGCTGCCAGACTCATCCACCTTACCAATCGCTCTGTGTCTGCTACCCCTCTCTGTCAATCCCTCCACTGGCTTTCGCTCGGCCAAAGAATTAAGCTCAAAATACTAACAACTACTTACAAAGCCATCCACAATTTAGTCCCCTGCTACATCACTAGCCTAGTCTCTAAATACCAACCTACTCGTTCTCTTCGTTCCTCTCAAGACCTCCTGCTCTCTAGTTCTCTCGTCACCTCCTCCCATGCTCGCCTCCAGGACTTTTCCAAAGCCTTTCCAATCTTATGGAATGCCTTACCCCAATCTGTCCGCTTATCTCCTACTCTATTAGCTTTTAGACGATCCCTGAAAACCCATCTCTTCAGAGAAGCCTACCCTACCCACACCTAACAACTGTTTTTTCATTTTCTCCATCAGCTCACCCCCCACAGTTATTATTTTTTGTTTCCACTTGACCCCCCCTTCTAGATTGTAAGCTCTAACGAGCAGGGCTTCCTTCCTGTATTGATTTGTATTGTAAGTATACTGTCTGCCCTCATGTTGTAAAGTGCTGTGCAAACTGTTGGCACTATATAAATCCTGTATAATAGTAATAATAATTAAATCTGTTGTCAAAGTTTGCATCTGTAATAGGTGTGCAATAATGTCTTTAACTGATGTCTGTTTGCTTAGGAGACGTTTTTTGGTGGGGACTGGCAATAAGGTAGTAAATTACCATACAGTAATTACTTGTTTTATTTAAAACAAAATAGATATGCTAAGCAAATTTATTGACAACATGTTTTTCCAATTTTCTGTAGAAGTGAATGGGTGAATTTTACAATTAATACTGGCAGAGTATAAATCACATCCAAATGCAAAAATAACTATACAAGTAACCCTGGTGATTTAGTTAATTTAATTTTTACATCTTGAGGAATGTGTAATTCAAATTAATTTGAAACTTTGTTACCCTGTCTATTTTAGCAAAGAGGAAGCAACATTCTTTTAAAGGTCCCTGCCGTGCTTGGAATTGGCAATTTGCACAGTTTGTATTGCCTGGCATATTACATGTCTGTAGAACTTTGAAGAAAAAAACTGATGACTTATCTCAGAGTAAAAAAGACTGGAATATAGTCTATAGATAAAAAACTTTTATTAATTATGTCCCTTTTGAAAAAAGATATCATTGTCAGTATGATACTGGTGTGTACAGAATGTGTTTATTGTGGCCCTGGATCCTGGAAGCTTTTGTGGGGTTTAGCTTCATGTGAAGAGCTCACAGAGAAGTATTCCAAGCATCAAATAGGTTTTAAGGCTTCCTCCCTCTGTTTATTGACCAGCGTTTACAGCAAAAAACAAGAATCACATTCCAAAACAGAAGTCCAGCAGAAACAATATTAAAGTGAAGCTCCATCCAAAAGGAGAAGCTCTGCCTGTTTGCACCCTCCACTGCCACATTTGGCCCTTTTTGGGGGGGAGGGAGGAGAGGGTACCTGGTTTTGACAGGTACCCGCTCCCACTTCCTGCTTTGATTGCTGTGGCGATCTACGAGATTCCCTGGCCCCTTCTCCTTCCCCCCACAGCCTTCTGGGACACACAGGTCCCAGAAGACTGTGGGATCATCCAGAAAGCGCAGCGTGACTCGTGCATGAGCAATAGGAAATGAGCTGTGAAACTTAAGATACCCGGCGCCAGCACCCAAAGCCGATTGAAGAATCGGCTTGGCTGCTGACATCGCTGGATCCCAGGACAGGTAAGTCTCCTAATATTAAAAGTCAGCAGCTACAGTATTTGTAGGACAGGTAAGTCTCCTAATATTAAAAGTCAGCAGCTACAGTCTTTTCCAGCAACAACCCATTAACACAACCTGCTGTTTGTCACCCATGAGTTCGAACACCAGCTACCAAACAGTGGGTTCTAGAAAGGGCAACTGCATTTTTCTGATTACGATCAGCCTGGAGCTTTAAAAGAAAAATCTGCAGGGCCATGAACCAACAAGTAACCCTTGAATTATGGTTCTTAGCCTGGGCCATATATTTTAAAGGAGCATGGTTTGTTATGAATCAGTAGTGGTGCCCCAGAAAGTAGGACTGTAGAGCCTCCAAGGCCCACTTAAAGAGGTTGTAACCCTCCCTGTATTTCTTTTACCTATAGGTAAGTCTAGAATAACGCTTACCTATAGGTACTATAAATATCTCCTAAACATGCGCCGTTTAGGAGATATTTACTGTATACTGCGCCTGTGCCATTTTTTCAGAAGTCAGTGCCATGACCGGCAGCTCCCGTGCGGCAGTCACACAGCCGGAGTCTGGGGCCCTGGAAGCAAGAAGGGCAAATATGGATGCGGCCTGCAGCAGGGACAATGCAGGCTTTACTTGCAGGTAAGTGTCACATAATGTGCTAGTATGCCAAGCATACTAGCTCATTATGACTTTACTTTGCAGGGAAAGAAACAAAAAAGAAAATCGGCCAGAGTTTACTTCCTCTTTAAAAGCCAAACACTCTTATTCCACAATACTACAGTTTCTTTCTGCAGGGGTAAGCTTTTGACTCAATAGACTACTGTATGTCCTTCTCAACCACTCACTAGAGACAAAAAAGCCCCAGACCTTCACTTGAGGCATTGGGCTGGACAACAAATTCTTTACTAAAGACTGGGGCTACCAGCACAGGCTGTTTACGCAGGGCCTGCTTCAGACTTTGAAAAGCTTCTTCAGCCTTGGGATTCCACTTGATTTCTACAGAGGAGCTTTTGTCCCTTATAAGGTCAGTTAAGGGTGCTGCCATTGTGGCACATGGAATGAACCTCTGATAATACCTGACCTTACCTAGAAAAGTTCTCACTTGTTTCTTAGTGGTAGAAGCAGGCCGGTCTCTAATGGCTTCTACCTTATGAATTTGGGGTTTGCTTAGACCCTGCCCAATGGTGTATCCCAGATACTGGGCCTCTTCTCTGTCAAACTTCTTTGGGTTTGCTGTTAAACCTGTGCATCTAATGGAATTCTTGACAGCCTGCACTTTAGATAGTTGACTTTTCCAATCTGTGCGTCAAATAACCACATCATCTAAATAGGCTGCTGAATAGTGTTGATGTAGGCTAATCATAATCGTAAGGGCCCATCTGGTTTGAGAGCCAACACTATTGGACTAAACCATTCACTTTGGACTTCTCTATAACCCCAAGGTCTAACATTCTTTGTACCTTTTCAGCTACTGCCTGTCTGTTGGCCTCACATTTGTGCAGCCTGGAAACTGAGAAGAAATTTTTATTTGGCTGTAGAAACTCTACCTCCTGCTGTTGTGACACCGACATAGACTTGGGTATCTGAACCTCACTTTTGCCTCACTTTTGCCTTCCTCTTTCTTCAGTGGCTGATCACCCAGGGCTAGGAGGGCTTCCCCATCTTTCTAGGCTTTGTAAATTTACATAATAGATCTGCTTCTTCTTTTGCTTGTTTGGTTGGTACACCTTTTAGTTGACTTTCCCAACCTTTTCCAGTATTTTATAGGGCCCTTGCCACTTTGCGAGGAACTTACTGTTCACTGTGGGAAACAAAATGAGTACAAAATACCCTGGGCGGAAAGTTCAAACTTTCGCCGATCTGTACACGTGTTCCCAGACCAGAGGCATTACTGAGGTAATTCTGTCCTGCATGGATGATGGGGGTCAGGAAAAGAGAGGGGTGGTCAGGAAGAGAGAGAGAGAAGGGAGCAGGGTCTGGTCAGTGAACTACTAGCAGGATCACCAGGTGAATATAAAAGAGAACACCTAAAAGCAAAAAACAAAACTAATGCAGCCACCCATCTAAGAATTGGTAAGCTGCAGTATAATAAATATTTTGCTTTGCTTTAACCTCTTTAAGTGTATAAAGTTAATCAAGTAATTCTGTTATACATCAATGTATAGGCAGATGAGGGGAAGGAAGGAGTTAAAACAGGAGATAAACAGACTAGAGTAAAGCTACTTCTAGTGCTGGCAAGGAGAGAGCGAGGGGGGGGGCAGAGAGAGCAAAGGGGGGTCAGGGAGAGAGAGAGGGGGTCAGGGAGAGAGAGGGGGTCAGGGAGAGAGAGGGGGACAGGGAGAGAGAGAGAGAGAGAGAGAGAGAGAGAGAGAGAGAGAAAGGGAGAGAGGGGGGGGGTCAGGGAGAGAGAGGGAGAGAGTGAGGGGGGTCAGGAAGATAGAGGCGTGGTCAGGAAGAGAGAGAGAAAAGGGAGCGGGGTCTGGTCAGTGAAAGTGCTCACTCACTTGGAATGGTCCCCAGGGGCTCACTGGTTCATTCAGCAGTTTTTCAGTGTGGCTGTTGTCTGCTTGTTTTTAATCTTCCCACCCACCTCCCCTTCACAGATAAGGCACACAGGAGGGTTCAGGACTCGGGAAAAGTGTGAAGCTGCTCAGGGCAGATATGCTGGAGGTGGATTGGATGGAGCACACAGGAGGGGAGAGACTCAGGAGAAATGTGTAGCTGTTCAGGACAGACATGCTGGAAGTGGATTGGATGAAGCACATAGGAGGGGCGGGACTCTGGAAAATTGTGTAGCTGTTCAGGACAGACATGCTGGAAGTGGATTGGACCGAGCACATAGGAGGGGTGGGACTTGGGAGAAGTGTGTAGCTGTTCAGGGCAGACATGCTGGAAGTGGATTGGACTGAGCACATAGGAGGGGCAGGACTCGGGAGAAGTGTGTAGTTGTTCAGGACAGACACCCTGTCGGGAGAAGTGTTTAGCTGATGACATCATGAGCTTAGAGCAGAGGGGGGATTGCTGGACACACATCAGAGCGGAGAGCGCCCTGCTAGGGGGGGCCTTGGTGGTTGCTGGACACATGATGTCAGGAAAGGTTCCCTCTGCTGGTAATATCGATCATTTGGCATGCAGTACTGAGGCCCACCAGCAGGTGTCTCCTGGCAATTTGGAGCTGTCAGAAGAGCTTTTTCCTGCTGGTATTTTGTCATCTTTGGGCCGCAGTACTGGAGTCCACCAGTGGAGGGATCCTGGCAGTGTGGAGCAGGTATTTCCTCCTGCAGACAGGCATCACCTGACTTGGATAGCAGCTGTAGTATAAATACCCGGCAAGTGCACACACACCTTGCCCTGGTATTGTCCTTGAGCCCTGACCTGTATCCTGTTGACTTGAAACCTGATTCTGAACCTGCTCCCTGCATCCTGAACCTATTTGTACCTGTTCCTGTCTGTCTGTTCCTGTATCCCTGGATCCTTGCCCTGCAGCCTGATCCCTTCCACCTTGTCTCTGTCTGTCTTACTCCTTGTCCCCATCCGCTGATCTCCTGTTTATGACCCTGGCCTGGCTAAGACTACGATTCTAATATCCCTTTTGCTGTATATGCTGCTTAGTTTGTTGTCACTGTTTGGTTGTTTACACTGTTTGGTATTGGTGGTGCTTTTATATTTGTAAGCTTTATATTAATAAATTACTTACTTTTTCACTTACGTTTGGTTCATTCTGGTCACAGTCACGCAGTTCTGGTCATATGTGATTTATGACACATGATGTCAGAGCAGAGAGCCGCGCGTGCGGGGGGGGGGGGGGAGTGTCACTGCCGCTGTCAGAGCGGCTGCCTGGTGGATAGTTGCAAGCTCACCACCTTATCACTGTCGCACCAGTCATATTGTCCCTGATCACTGCCAAACCAGTCATATTGTCATATTGTCCCTAATCACTGGCACACCAGTTACAGTGTCCTTGATCACTGCAAAACCAGTTATTGTGTCCCTGATCACAACCACACTAGTTGCAGTGTCCATGATCACTGTCACACCAGTGCCTTGTTAACTAAAATTCTCATATAAGCTTTAACTGCCCTCTTGAACCAATAAGTGCTACTGGCCTTGATGTCTATGGGTTGAGTCATTTTATTTCCATTCAACCAGTGGGGGAAGTATTGTTACTGGGATAGGTCTTATGTTGCTGGGGGGGGGGGGGTTATTGTTTAGGGATGGGTCTATAGTTGTTGGCTGCTGGAGGGTGTATTGCTGCTGGCTGATCTCTTGTTGTTGGGGGTCTATTTTTGCTGGGGTGGTTTTATTGTTGCTGGGGGTATTTTGTTGCTGGGAGTATTTTGTTGAAGGGGGTCTATTATTGCTGGGGGAGATCTATTGTTGCTGACTGCAGCAGTATTCTCTAAAAAGGGCAATGGGAGATGGGAGACTGGGAGATGGTAGGGGGTGGAACCAAGGGACAGTGCTTGGAGGTGGGTAGGGGCATGGACAAGGGATGACTCAGAAAGGGGGAGTACCTGCACCTATTCTTTGAGGAAAAAAATCCCTGCCCACAATATGTTACGTTTTTGTTCTTAGTATTATGAATGCTTTTACCTAAATGCAGTTCCCAATCACACACAGTCAACTTCTCAGGCATAGAAGTTGGAGACTGTCTCCTCCATACCCCCCTGAGCTGAGAAGAATGGTGCTTGCAGGTCTGCGTGGAGCATGAAAGGGCTGGCACAGGATACAAAAAATGCAGTTGTAGCACACACCCATAGGGACTGCTGATAAACTTAGATCTCCCCACTCCAGACACACCAAATTTTCACAAGAGCCCAGAGTCGGAGAACAGTCCGTGTCATGGTTTATGGTATTTATTAAGAGTTAATAACTTGAATAGGGATGGGAGGTTACGGAAAGCCCACTTGACTTCAGCACAACTTTAGCAAACTTCAGGGACATCTTCCTATATACAGTCTATATTAGGGATGAGCCGAACACCCCCCCATTCGGCTCGCACCAGAACCCGCGAACGGACCTAAAGTCCGTGCGAGCTTTAGAACCCTATTAGTTATAATGGATGCGAACGTTCGAAATCAAAAGTGCTAATTTTAATGGCTAATATGCATGTTAATGTCATAAAAAGTGTTTGGGGACCTGGGTCCTGCCCAGGGGGACATGTATCAATGCAAATTTTTTTTTAAAAAACGTCCGTTTTTTCAGGAGCAGTGATTTTAATAATGCTTAAATTGAAACAATAAAAGTGTAATATTCCTTTAAATTTCGTACCTGGGGGGTGTCTATAGTATGCATGTAAAGGGGCGCATGTTTCCCGTGTTTAGAACTGTCTCTGCAAAAAGTGTCATTTTTGCAAGTAAAAAAGCTATTTAAAATCACTCGCGGCTAATGTGTATTGACGGCTCCCGTAATACAGAGAACAGTCATTCATTGAAACTGAAAGTCATTCATAAAAAAAAAGTCATTGATAAAAATTAAAAAAAAATTTTAAAAAAAAAGCGGGAGCTTCCCATTGCGCGGAGCGGCCCAAGAAGAGACACCGACGCCGACGGAAGAAGATGCCGGACGAGAAGGACGAGAAGACCAGCGCAAGAAGAAGCGGATCGGAGGAAGAAGAAGATGGAAGAAGATGGAAGAAGATGACGGAAGGAGAAGATGAAGAAACCGAAGGATGAAGAAAGAAGAAAGAAGATTTTAATAAAGGAATTGTCAAAGACCGTCTCCTGTCATTTTTACCATTTTTGACACTTTTTTGGTGAAATGGTAGGGGTACTTTTGTACCCCCTTACCATTTCACACAGGGGGGGCCGGGATCTGGGGGTCCCCTTGTTAAAGGGGGCTTCCAGATTCCGATAAGCCCCCCGCCCGCAGACCCCCACAACCACCGGGCACGGTTGTGGGGATGAGGCCCTTGTCCTCATCAACATGGGGACAAGGTGCTTTGGGGGTCTTAGACCCCCAAAGCATCCTCCCAATGTTGAGGGCATGTGGCCTGGTACGGTTCAGGCGGGAGGGGGGGCGCTCTCGTCCCCCCTCTTTTCCTGCGGCCTGCCAGGTTTCATGCTCGGATAAGGGTCTGGTATGGATTTTGAGGGGGACCCCACGCCATTTTTTTTGGCTAGGGTTCCCCTTAAAATCCATCCCAGACCTCGAGGGTCTGGTATGGATTTTGAGGGGGACCCTACGCCATTTTTTTTTTGGCTGGGGTTCCCCTTACTATCCATCCCAGACCTGAAGGGCCTAATTTATTGAATTTGGGGGGACCCCCACGCTTTTTTTTTGGTTTTTTATTAATGAATGACAGTTCTCTGTGTTACAGGAGCCATCAATTCATTAGCCGCGAGTGCTTTTAAATAGCTTTTTTCCTGCAAAAAATGACACTTTTTGCAGGGAAAGTTCTAAGCACAGGAAACCTGCCCCCCTTCATAGGCCACCTATAGACACCCCCCAGATGTGATACTGCAATGCTGTTCTAACAGCACGCACACACAAATCCCCAGAAATATAGCATATCTTGTCAGCAGTCAGCAACACACTGACACGCTGACACAGTGACTGAAACATAATATGCAAGGCCGCCGCCGCGGCGGCCTCTTATACCGTGGGGCGTGTACTAAAGTCCCTGAGCTATAATTGGCTACAGGCATCCTGCCTGTAGCCAGTTATGGCTCTCCTCGCTGCCGGCGCTGTGATTGGCCAAGCATGCGGGGTCACAGTGCATGCTTGGCCAATCATCAGCCAGCATTGCACTGCGACTAGCGCAATGCATTGCGGGCCGCTCGCATCGCACGAATTTGATGCGAGCGGCCCCAATAGTTCTGGGCTCGCCGAGCGAGCGAACGCCGGTGCTCGATTCGAACATGGATTCGAATCGAACACCGGGCCCATCCCTAGTCCATATACAGTCTTCTTCACTTTCCGTCAGATTAGCAATAGCCCTTCCTAAGCAGGAACTCATAGCCCCTTTTTGTGTAGCACTGACGGAGTGATACATCTTGTAACTTTTCCTGTGTGGCCACTGATCCCAGCACCACCTCTTCAGGCATTGCCAACCCACTTGGCTGCAGCTGCCCCTTTCACTAGCCCTCCAGGCTAACTCTAACACCAGTCCTGACTCTTCACCAGCCCACCCAGAGGAGATCTCTCAGGAAGGATGAAGACTTAAGCACAACGCTGTCTTCATGGAGACTGGCTACATGTGGGTTGTTAGTCACCCAACATTGTTACTACTCACTCTGTCCTCTCTTGCTCCCATGCCTCCAGGAAAGACCCCTTCCCTGTGTTATAGCAGGATCTTTCCAGCACCTGAGCCCCGACCCAAGGCAGGACACCCCCCCCCCCAGGCTAGGGGACACCCCTGATGGCCACTGACAGCCTCCTCAACACTGTACCTCCATTTTCCACCTGACTGTCCTGCTGGTATGGCCCATGTCTATTTATAGAGTGGTCTCAGCCCCCTGCCAGCCTACCTGTAAGAAATTGGCTGAGGCTCCATAAATATTCAAGGCAGCTCCTCCTAACCTCCACCCACTAATTCTTGAAGATTCTCCAACCTTCTAGACCATGGGGGAGGCACCAAGGACCTGCCAGGATGAGTCACCCAGCCTTAAACCTTAGTACACACTGACCCAGATTCCATAGCCCTGAGCTAAACAAAATTTCCCTACACTAACTTCTAGTACATACAAGAGGGTGCTACACAGGTTTGCAGGTTTACAATTGCAGACTTGCTAATGGTGCCATTATATGCAGATTAAAGGAGAACAGTTAGGGCTGCAATCACAGCCATCATTCATACTGTAAGTAAATGAAGAACAGGGCTTGGTAGTATCACTAGAAGTCCAGCTCTACACATTACTCTGGTAGAGTGATTTACGCATGTAATCAGTGGGCCTCTGCTGTCCCTTTCAAAGCTGATCTGTTGCACTCTGTGTATAAGGAGCTTCTGTTACACTTGACAGCCACATACCCTATATAGGCTACTGCTACAGTTGTCACCCTTTCCCCTCCCCCACACAGGGCTAAAGGAGGGTGCCTTTCCTGGCTATGTGCCAGCCGAGTCCTGCATCAATGTAACCCTTAACCTGCAAACAGCAATGTACTTAAAATACAAAAAAGTTGTAATAGGCATAGCTACCAACTTACTGAAAAAGTTTTTCGTTATTTGAAATTCAAATATATAAAGCTTCATTGTTTGATTTGTAAAGAGTACTCAGATTTATAAATAAACTTGCTGACGGCTCACCGCAGATATATTGCAGCAAGGCGGCTTGGCTGTGTGAACCGACGTACCCGTACGTCAGTCCATGCATGTGATCGTGTGGGTGCGTGCGCGCCCACTGGATGCGGGGGGAGTGTGCACCGGTCCGGCGGACTCGAAGTCTGCCGGCCACCAGCGATCGCTCCCCACAGAGGCAGAACAGGGATCTGCCAATGTAAACAAGGCGGATCCCTGTTCTGACAGGGGAGGTGAGAGGGATCAGCTGTTCCTAGTGATCTGGAACAGCGATCTCTCTCTACTCCCTGTTAATCCATTCCCCCCACAGTAAGAAAGCCAGTGTATTTATACCATGATCAGTGCATTGATCCTTGTATTGATGTCACTGGTCACCAAAAAGTGTCACTTAGGGTCAGATTTGTCCGCTGCAATGTCGCAGTTCTGCTAAAAATCGCAGATCGCTGTCACTACCAGTAAAAATAATTAAAAAAAAATGTAAAGTCCCTAAATAGATTCAATAACTTTTGCTCAAACCAATCAATATACCAATCAACACATATTGGCCTAAATTGATGAATACATTTGTTTTTTTAATTTCTTTTGGGGTAATTTTTTATAGCAAAAAGTTAAAATGATTATTATTTTTTTATTTTTTTAATTGTCAGTCTTTTTTTGTTTATAGTGCAAAAAATAAAAACAGCAGAGGTACCAAAAGAAAGCTCTATTTGTGGGAAAAATAGGACATCAATTCTGTTTGGGTCTAGCGTCGCATGTCCGTGCTTTTGTCAGTTAAACCGATGCAGTGCTGTATGTCAAAAAACAGCCTGGTCATTAAGGGGGTAAATCCTTCCAGGGCTGAAGTGGTTACAGATAAAAATAAGTTACATTAATATAGGTTGTTAATGAGAAATAAAAGTATTACAACTTTTTGTGATGCATTGCTAAAATACACATTGGTTCCATCAGAAAAGTAGCTACCAGCATAACAAATGAAATCATATAAAAAAATTCTCAAAATTTGATCTCCCTGGGAAAATTCTGTTAATTGGCCTCTATTAGAGGTTATTATACAACAAATAGCTTTTCTGTGAATTTGAAAAAAGAGAAAAACATATGAAAGGACTTAATTTTATATCTGGATTCCTGGTTGAGTTTGAATGTTTGAGAATATAACAGTTATATATATATATAATAACGCAATTCTCTATGAAAATAATTTAAACTCTGCTACTGAATGAATGAAAAATGATTTACAGCTAATGTTAAATAAAATACATTGAATGCATTGCTTACTTTTTGTAAAATAATTATAATGATGCCAACATGTAACTTGTTTCATCTGAATAGAACTGGAAATGCCTGGATGAAGTTTTCTGAAATAGCAAGTCTTAATAGGGCAAACATAAGAGGAGAGCAGCCTCTAGTGTTGTAATGACATTTCATGAAATCATGTCTGGTTTCTTGTTTATGGCAAATTAGCCAAACCCCTGAATAAAATAAGCAAGCATTTTTGTATTTTTGTATTTCATAATTATGAGAAAAAGTAGTACAACAAATGGGTAACACTGGGCTCCTAAACAGGAAATAATTTGATATAACATTTAAACAATATTATTAAATGATTGGTGTTCTTGCAATTAGTCTGTTACAGTTCAGACTTTTCATTTAGCTTTGGATAGAGTAGGGACAGGTTAAAACTCCTATCAGGTTTATAATTTCTGCCTACAGTATATTCTGCCAGTTAGATTTCCCTTCACTTTTTGTCTTAGAGACACAACAGGAAGTGGGAGGAAATCTCTCGAAAGAGAGGGAAAATCCCATCTTAGACAGTTGTCATCAGAACAAGTGTCTCTGTTAAAACATGTCCCTTTACCTTTTGCTTTCATAACTCTCATTTTCTTTTCTCTTGCTTTCACTCTCAGCTACAGTGGTCACCAGAACCAATAAAGGGATGACTATTCCCAGCACAAACACAGACTGCAATAAATCTTTACAGAGGATCTAACATTCCCGATGCTATCCAAAACTAAAAAAAAATGTGTCTTTACATACACTTTAAAGTGATACTAAAGTCTTGCTATTTTTGTTTAAAAAAAACAAACATACTTACCTGCTCTGTGCAGTGGTTTTACACAGAGTAGCCCAGATCCTGGCCACATTTTGGCCAAAATGTAAGCTCTGGGTTCCCCTATCAACAAACTTCCACTGTGAAAAATTGAAGGAGTTGGTGGAAAAGAGCCAATAAGCTACAGTCACTGTTCAGGTATTCTGACAGCCATGGGTGCAGGCAGTAGGAGATTTAGCCACCCATGATTTTTAGCCTTCAGCAATATACAGAGTATTTCTAATTTAAATTGATTCCTTAAAAACAAAAGGCCGGTGAGCTCAAATGCACCTTTTGATTACTTGTATGGTGGATTGGTTCAGCTCTTCATGAAACAAGACACTCAAGCATCCATACTGGTTTATTTTAAGCATGACATTTATGTCCAGGCATCACCTAGATTTACCTCCAAACCTTCTTCATCACCTGTAGTTGTCCCATCTTTTTTTTTTTTGTTTAATTTTTCCTTGTTCCTGTAGTGAGAAACAGTCTTTTTTCCTCCTTGTGACATCATCACCCAGCCTGTAAAATTCTTTCAAGGGAGCTGCTAGCAGGAAGAATCAGCAGGGTGCCCTGGATCAGTTTCTGTTTATGTGGACACATTCCCCAAAAACGACATCTTCCAAGTAGGGCGAACGGTTTGGCCTGAGCACAAGTTCGGGCCGAACTTTCTTTGTTTGGACGTTCGGCGATGAGCCGAACACACGGGTCATTACTCGTCTTCTGTGCATATATGTTTTCTCTACTTCAAATACAAATAAGAGATGGAGACGAGTAGTAAACTGCAGTAGGATAATTTAAATACTACGAACTCCCCAGTATGCGGTGTAGTTTATGGGCAACGTAGCACTGTTAAGTGGGTCCGTAGTGGCTCAACTTGGGATAAATCTTGACATGTGGGTTACTTCATGCATATCAAAATTGTGGGGATGGGTGAGGAGGGCTATGTATGAATAGAGAGTCTTGAAAACCCCAGCTGGCTGAGGAATAATGATCCCTTTATTGGGATATGACATAACCAATAGTCACTTAGTTTCAGGGGATTGCAGCTCCCCCTTCTTTGGGGTTAACATTGAGTAAATCAGTAAATAAATAAAATGCAGTGCTCTTAAATACACAATTCCTACATCCTACCAAGTTAATTAGTAAGACCCACTACATAACATAAAGTGGTTAATATGTGAACAAAAATATAATATTATCACTAGAAACCACACATGTACATACACATACAAGTAATGCTAGAGCACCCATGTTTAATAGATCATTAATGGTGCATAATGAATAAAGTGTAATCAATGTAGTTCAAAAGTCACTTACAATATGTACTGTATCAATCAGACCTACGTGTCTTCATTTCATCTCCAGTGCAATCTTCCCACAACTGCATATGTGCCGCACAGTGAAAGCACTAATCGAGCCATTTTGATGTGCTCTCACCTTGAAAATTGGACCTTTTAAATTACAGAAAGTCATATAAGCCATATACTCCACAGGGGTTAATCCTCTCTCCCTTCCCCTTAAGGCAGGGGTCTCAAACTGGTGGCCCTCCAGCTGTTGCAAAACTACAAGTCCCATGAGGCATTGCAAGGCTGACAGTTACAAGCATGACTCCCACAGGCAGAGGCATGATGGCACTTGTAGTTTTGCAACAGCTGGAGGGCCGCCGGTTTGAGACCCCTGCCTTAAGGTGTTCTCCAGGCACAGCTCTTGTGACTATAGTCACAGGAGCTTCTCAAGGGTAACTCCCCTCCACAGGTTTAGAAATAGTCTCAACACAGCTTCATAAAACAAATGCATATCATTTTTCTTTCCATAAAACACAGGTTTATTACAATAAAATATTAAAAACATGCACGTTCATATAGGTAGATGGATCACTTATCAAATTCCCATATGCCGCTCTCTCTCTGGCTAATACAGATCATCCCTGTTTTCTCAAACTCCCGAGAATGCTCATGACATGATGATCTCTCGCTTGCTCCGCCTTACGCATTACAACTTCATCAGAGGGATTCCCTTGTGTTTTAGCATTACTGATGTACTGTATATGTATGGTCACTATTGATAATATTATATTGTTTGTTACCATTTTTATCACTTTATTTTATGTAGTGGGTTGTACCAATAGATTGTTTGGATGTAGGAATTGTGTATTTAGGAGTGCTGCACTTTATTTATTTGTTGATTTGGTATTTAGATGTGAATCACTATTAGTGTATAGCTCAGTGGCGGCCCGTGCATTGTGGGAGCACGGGCATCGCCCCCCTGACACTTCCGCCGCCCTTCCTATTCATGTGCCCGGCCCCTTTCAGGACGCCGGACACATGAAACACTATGGTGGGGATAGGCGGGGGGTGTGTATTTTGAAGCACGTGATTAGAGCCAGATGCTCTAATAGGCTTCAAAATAGGGTGGGCTTAGGGCACAGAGCAATGCATCCCGATCCCACTCTGTTGTGTGGCATAGCAAATTAATTTTCGCTATTTTCACACTAACATTCCTCCCTGCCAATCAGCAGGCAGGTCAGTGAGACCTGTCTCCCAATTGGCCAAAGCAATAGGCGATCCTATTGACTGCCTAACACTTTGGCAGAAGAGGAGACACAGCAGAGGAAGCCTGAAAGCAGAGTGGACACAGGAGCCGCAGCCGCCGAAGAAGAGGAGGGGAAGAGCCCCATCACTCCAAGAGCTAAGTGCCTGCATTTGACAGACACAAGTGGCTGCATTTTTTGGGCACAAATGGCTGCATTTGATGGGCACAAGTGGCTGCATTTGATGGGCACAAGTGGCTGCATATATTGGGCACAAGTGGCTGCATATACTGGGCACAAGTGGCTGCATTTGACTAGCACAAATGGCTGCATATGATGGGCACAAGTGGCTGCATTTGACGGGCACAATTGGCTACATTTGACGGGCACAAATGGCTGCATATGATGGGCACAATGGCTGCATATGATGGGCACAAGTGGCTGCATATACAGTACTGGGCACAAATGGCTGCATTTGACGGCACAAGTGGCTGCATTTGATGGGCACAAATGGCTGCATATGATGAGCACAAGTGGTTACATTTGATGGGCACAAGTGGCTGCATATGATGGGGCACAGTGGCTGCATATGATGGGCCCACGTGGCTGCATATGATGGGCCCAAGTGGCTGCATATTATGGGCCCAAGTGGCTGCATATGATGGGGCACAGTGGTTGCATTCGATGGGGCACAGTGGCTGCATAAGATGGGCACAAGTGGCTGCATATGATGAGCACAAGTGGCTGCATATGATGGGCACAAGTGGCTGCATTTGATGGGCACAAGTGGCTGCATATACTGGGAACAAGTGGCTGCATATGATGGGCACAAGTGGCTGCATATACTGGGCACAAGTGGCTGCATTTGAAGGGCACAAATGGCTGCATATGATGGGCACAAGTGGCTGCATTTGACGGGCACAAATGGCTGCATATGACGGGCACAAGTGGCTGCATTTGATGGGCACAAGTGGCTGCATATACTGGGAACAAGTGGCTGCATATGATGGGCACAAGTGGCTGCATATACAGGGCACAAGTGGCTGCATTTGAAGGGCACAAGTGGCTGCATTTGATGGGCACAAATGGCTGCATATGACGGGCACAAGTGGCTGCATATGATGGGCACAAGTGGCTGCATATACTGGGCACAAATGGCTGCATTTGATGGCACAAGTGGCTGCATTTGATAGGCATAAATGGCTGCATATGATGGGCACAAGTGGCTGCATTTGATGGGCACAGTGGCTGCATATGATGGGCCCAAGTGGCTGCATATGATGGGGCACAGTGGCTGCATATGATGGGGCACAGTGGCTGCATACGATGGGACACAGTGGCTGCATAAGTTGGGCACAAGTGGCTGCATATGATGGGCACAAGTGGCTGCATTTGATGGGCACAAGTGGCTGCATATACTGGGCACAAGTGGCTGCATATGATGGGCACAAGTGGCTGCATATACTGGGCACAAGTGGCTGCATTTGACTAGCACAAATGGCTGCATATGATGGGCACAAGTGTCTGCATTTGACGGACACAAGTGACTGCATTTGATGGGCACAAATGGCTGCATATGACGGGCACAAATGGCTGCATTTGATGGCACAAGTGGCTGCATTTGATGGGCACAAATGGCTGCATATGATGGGCACAAGTGGATGCATTTGATGGTCACAAGTGGCTGCATATGATGGGGCACAGTGGCTGCATATGATGGGCCAAAGTGGCTGCATATGATGGGGCACAGTGGCTGCATACGATGGGGCACAGTGGCTGCATACGATGGGCACAGTGGCTGCAGAAGATGGGCACAAGTGGTCGCATATGATGAGCACAAGTGGCTGCATATGATGGGCACAAGTGGCTGCATTTGATGCACAAGTGGCTGCATATACTGGGCACAAGTGGCTGCATATGATGGGCACAAGTGGCTGCATATACTGGGCACAAGTGGCTGCATTTGACGGGCACAAATGGCTGCATATGATGGGCACAAGTGGCTGCATATGATGAGCACAAGTGGCTGCATATACTGGGCACAAATGGCTGCATTTGACGGCACAAGTGGCTGCATTTGATGGGCACAAGTGGCTGCATATGATGGGACACAGTGGCTGCATATGATGGGCCCAAGTGGCTGCATATGATGGGCCCAAGTGGCTGCATATGATGGGCCCAAGTGGCTGCATACGATGGGGCACAGTGGCTGCATACGATGGGGCACAGTGGCTGCATACGGTGGGCACAAGTGGCTGCATATGATGAGCACAAGTGGCTGCATATGATGGGCACAGTGGCTGCATTTGATGGGCACAATGGCTGCATTTGATGGGCACAGTGAGGCTGCAATTGATGGGGGGGGGGGTTTCAGTATTTTTCAGTTTGTTTGCACCCCCCAAAAAGTTTGAGCACCAGCCGCCACTGGTTTAGCTGTTCTTAGGTGTTAGGAGATGTTAATCACTATTATGCCGCGTACACACGGTCGGAATTCTCGTCGGAAAAAGCTCTGATGGTTTTCCCGTCGGAATTCCGACGGAATTTCGCTCAAACTGTCTTGCCTACACACGGTCACACCAAATTGCGACGGTCAGTAACACAGCGGCATAAAACACGTTCGACAGCACTATAAAAGGGAAGTTCAATGCTTCCGAGCATGCGTTGAATTGTTTCCGAGCATGCGTCGGAATTTTGCGCGTCGGAATTGCATACACACGATCGTAAAATCCGATAGAAAGGTTTTCCATCGGAAAAAGTGAGAACAGGTTCTCAATCCAAAGTTCGTCGGAAATTCTGACAGAAAAAGATGGATGGGCATACACACGGTCGGAAAATCCGTTGAAAGGCTCCCATCGGACTGTTTCCATCGGAAATTCCGACCGTGTGTACGCGGCATTAGTGTTTAGCTGCTCGTAGGTGTTAGATTTAAATTTTGTTTGCTGTGCTGGGATTGGGAGTTTGTTTGTAGTTCTAACATTGAGGAAGGAACAGATTAAAGGCATATATGAGTGATTTCATTTCTATTAGAGGTACAACTGAACAGAATCTCATTATCAAAGTCAACAGACCAGAGGAGCTAATTGGTTCAGTGACAGAACTAATACATTATCAGTTTTTCATAAAAATGTCTATAAGTGCTCATAATTTTATTTGTATGCTAAATTAAAAAAACAATACAATAGTTATAGGAGGTATGAATATGAGACCATCTATGTGCATCATAAAAGTATATGCACACTTGATCCTATAGTTATGTTAAATGTAAAAGACATGAATTGAAATTGCATTTCAGTTTGTTCCAGTAATGTTCCATACTAATTGTGGATAGTATGTCTGTGTCAATGTCAACTTCTAAAGAACCAGTAAAGTGCAGAAATTATATATTTTGTGTGGACATTCCTTTCTTCGAATATAAAAAATAATGGCCAGGGATGTAATGGGAAGGCCTCTGGCAAGGAGATGAGCACAATATGGCAGAGGTAGAGTAGGTGGGTTGTTCTATCTCAGAAGAAGCAGGGTGGGGGTTTGCACCTGTTAGCACTGTTTTGGATTTCAGACTTCAATGTCTGAACTGAGTTATCTGCACCTGGTCCAAATTCAAAATGTTCATGCATGCATGTTTAGAAGTAACACACTGACACACACTGTTCAGAGAAGAACTTCCTTTTATTGCTTTTGGGCATAACTTTTATAGTAGAAGATGACACATTGTTTGCAAAGACATAATCAGTCTAGTTGTGTTGTCATCTGTGGATTGGAAGACTCTTATCTAAGTGTCTCATCTTCCAGTCAGCTTCATCTAGGTATTCAAAGCCTAGTTGTGTTTGTCATCTGTGGATTGGAAGACTCTTATCTAAGTGTCTCATCTTCCAGTCAGCTTCATTCAGGTATTTCTGCTAATTTGAGGTTGTGGACTCTTGAACCCACTCATGGGGGGGGGGGGGGGGGGGGGTCTCTAGTTACTTCATTTTGAGTAAGGAGATTCAGCATTTATATGTATACATAACAGAAATAGTCATTTTATCAAAGCATTAATAAATCCACAACAGTCCCCCTTAAAATGTCTATTTGCTATTCTGTCCCTTGTAGGTGGTCTAACTCATCTGTCCTCATGTGCCTTGAAACTTTTTTCTTGCTGTACGTTAGACGGCTGATGGCTAGCCCATCACCCCCCTTGCCACAGTCTTTGCACATGTGGAAGTCAGATGCTATCCAGTGGTGTAACTAGGCCCCGGTGCAAGAAACCATGAAGGGCCCCCCTGAACCCCAGCCGAGGCCCTTCCCTTCGAGTCTGGTGGTGGAACTCCAGGGCTCGGTCACAGGTACGACTTTTGTGAGCCCTGTAGTTCCACCACTGGTATCAGCATTTTTTTTATTGTTTTTTTACAATATTTTAGGAGTCCCATTGGGGGACTTTGGTGAGATATCAGAGGTCTAAACAGACCTATGATGTTACACCTTTGAGACAAAGAGGAAGAAGGGAAAGGGAAATTGGGTCCCTGTCCTCTGGGGAGAAGTGGGCCCTGTCCCCAGGAGAGATTGGGTCCTTGTCCTTAGGGGAGATGGGGTCCCTGTCCCCACGTAAGTACGAGTCCCTGTCCCTAAGGGAAATGTGGGCCCTGTCCCCAGGGGAGATGGGGTCCCTGTCCCCAGGGGAGATGGGGTCCTTGTCCTCAGGTGAGAAGGGGTCCTTGTCCTCAGGTGAGAAGGGGTCATTGTCCCCAAGGGAAATGGGGTCCCTTTCCTCTGGAGAGAAGTGGGTCCTGTCCCCAGGGGAGATGGGGTCCCTGTCCTTAGGGGAGTTGGGTTTCCTGTCCCCATGTGAGAAGGGGTTCCTGCCCCCAAGGGAAATGGGGTCCCTGTCCTCAGGTGAGAAGTGGGCCCTGTTCCCAGGGGAGATGGAGTCCCTGTCCTCAGGTGAGATGGGGTCCCTGTCCTCAGGTGAGAAGGGGTCTTTGTCCTCAGGTGAGAAGGGGTCCCTGTCCCCATGGAAAATAGGGTCCCTGTCCTCACAGAAATGAGGTCCCTGTCCTCTGGGGAGAAGTTGGCTCTGTCCCCAGAGGAGATGGGGTCCTTGTCCCCAAGGGAAATGGGGTCCCAGTCCTTTAGGGAGAACTTTCCCAGCGGCCCTCCCATACCCCCTGACATCCATGCTCCTAACACATATATACCAGTGTCACCGGGGCTAGGGTTCTCTATAGTCAGGGTAAGGGGCATGTTGTAGCCTGTTCTCCCAGTGGATTTACATGTACCTGGTTTCAACAGGGTCATTCTTTTTAACAAGGATTTCCCATTCCTATCTGTTCTATTCCGTGCACTCTGTGGTTCGTACCCCCAGTCTGCTCCTGTATTCCAACCCACTGACCCCCAATAGTCACAATTCTGTCCCCAGTAACTATCTGTGACACATATATATATATATGAATGCAAACTGAGGTCTGTGTCCAAGGGTGTTATACCAGTGACATTGCCCGAAAACATCTAAGGGACAGGAGGCTATATTGCAGTAATCAAAAGCAAAAGTGGCCACGTGTGTGTTGGATGAGTTGTACCAAAATTGTGTGATACCCTCTTTTTTTTATGATGCCCACTTATTGAGTTCCCACCAGCCCCACCAGAAAAAGGATATGTAGCACTGTCATCCTGGTGTAGCCTGGGACTTGTCTTCAGGGGTTGTAACCTTCTTGCAGTGGGAAGCGTGGATCCAGGAGTTCTTTCCTGCGACTTTAACGGAGGTGGCAGTAGTTATCAGAACCTGGAATAGTCCGTCGAATCTTGGTTCCAGTGAGTGTTTTCTTATAAATTTTTATTAGTACCCAGTCTCTGGGCAGCAGCTTGTGGGTTCCTGTGTCGGAGTCCGGGT
The DNA here is from genome assembly GCA_028564925.1 of Lithobates sylvaticus. Lineage (NCBI taxonomy): Eukaryota > Metazoa > Chordata > Amphibia > Anura > Ranidae > Lithobates > Lithobates sylvaticus. The sequence continues at coordinate 120,777,155 of CM053031.1, forward strand.
CTGGAATGGAAGAAAACACTTTGTGCATGGATGGTTAATTCACGAGACAATGCGGTCACATATTTAGTCAATACATCAGATTGCAATTGTAACTGTTTTGAATAATAACAACCAAGTCTAGGGGCTAAACCAAACAAAATCTCATAAGGGGGTAGGGGAGTGTTCTCCCCTTGGTGTGTATCTGATGCTGAACAGGGCATTGGGCAGGCTGTCTGGCCAGTGCATACCAGTCTCTTGGGCCATTTTTAACATTCAAGTCTTTAATGTGTCATTCATTCTTTCTACCTTCCCGCTACTCTGGGGGTGGTAGGCTGTGTGAAACTACTAAGGTGTACTCAAATCGTCCACTCTTTGGCATTTGGATATGGTTAATTTGTATCCCCTGGAAAGGATACAAGGGCTTTCTCTGTATCCCGGGTTACACTTCTCACAAATGGTGCATGACTTACAGAAGTTGCTAGTCAGTGGACTGATTCCTGAAGCTACATTGTTAATGAGGGAATTCATAAGAGTCTTTGACCGATGGACAGCTCCATGTGCCCATTGTACCACTGCAGAGTACATATTCCTGGGTAAGCAAGGTTTCTTGTTGTACTCAAATAGTTCATCCTTGAGGGTTGCTCCCCTCTGCTTCCAGCTTTCCTTTTCATCCGGACTTGCTGCTTCCTGTAGTTCTTTCAGATAAACTCTGTCCACTGGGAGAGTCTGTAGGGCAAGCATGGGGTGATCTTCTTCTACCACTTTCCACTTCTCGCTGGCTGCCTATTTGACAGTTGAATCGGCTAGATGATTGCCTCGGGCTTCCTTCGAGTTCAGTTTGCCGTGTGCTTTTACCTTTAGAATAGCCACTTGGGTTGGGAGAAGTAAGGCGTCCATCAGGTCTTTGATAGCTGAACTGTGTTTCACAGGTGTTCCTGCAGCTGTCAGGAATCCTCTGGCCTTCCAGATAACACCAAAGTCCGTGGCAATGCTGAAAGAATGTTGGCTCTTTTTCCCTCTGCCAGTTTACATGCTGTAGTGAGTGCTTGCAGCTCTGTCTCCTGTGCAGACATCCCCTAGTGGTAAGGCTTCAGAGAACTGTGTTAGGTCTGGATTCTGCAGGGGTATTTCACTCACGTTGGGAAGATGTGTGATTTCCAGACGCATTAATTGAAAACAATCGTGGGGTAGACTCGGCTCCTCTTCTATTCCCCCCTCGGGAAGTGGAAAAAGGGTTGAAGTGTTCAGTGTTTGACAACGTAATAGAGTAATGTTGTCCGGTTGAAGGAGGGAACATTGGAGTCTCAAATGTCTGGCAGTGGACAGATGTTTCGGCTGGATCTGGTTGAGTATGGCAGTAATGTCCCAGACGTTCGGATACAAAGAGTTTGAACGTCTTTTCGTAGTCCGGGAGCCCTAAAACCGGAGCTCATGAAATGGCTTGTTTGAGGGCCTCGAAGTTGGATATTGCCTCTGAGGACATTTGGAAGGAGTCAGATTTCGGGGCATCATAAAGGGGTTGCATCAGTAAGGAGGCTTCCGTACTGTAGCTTCATTAACTGCTCAGAGGTACTGGACCATTCTGTACTTGTCTGGTTCTCCCTTAGGGGTTCTCTTTTTTACAGGGAACAGAGGAGTGTTGTATGGAGATGTACAGGGTATCAAGGCTCCATTTGACACAAGGGCCTTGACATGCTGTGAAATAGCTGCAGATTGGGCTAACTTTAGAGGGTATTGTGGCTTCGGGGGCAGGGGAGCTCCAAGTTTCAACTGCACCATGACTGGTGGCATCTTTAAGTGTCCTTCATCCTCAGCTAACGCCCAGTGGAGAAGAGACAGTAACAGATCCATTTTCAGAGAAGACAATGGAAGCCTGAAGTCTGGACAGTACATCTGCTCCCAAGAGATTGAGTAGACAGGTGAAAAAGACAACAAATCGAGCCAGAAGGTCTGGGTACTTTTCAACTTGTAGGGAGCGGGTCAACGGTTTAGTTATGGGAGTTCCATCTATGCCCACACAAGATATGTCAATATCGGAAAGGTAGGAGTGGTTAGGTAAATCCTCTTCTCTAATCACACTTCTGGCCGCACCTGTGTCGCTTAAGAAAGTGGTTGGATGTCCCTCAATGGGTAGGGTCACCCTCGCTAATGGGCCTTCTGAGTTCTTTGAAGCGGTTGCCCTGACATGGGTTAGTGACACAGGCTTGCCAAATTCCCAGCATAGGAGATCCAGGTGTTCCGAGGTGGGACGTCCAGGGTTTTGATATTCTTGCTGCTGCACACTGTACTCTGGTTGGGCCATGGTGAGGCCTTTTCGGGTTAACTCCTTGAGGCCTGCCATGAAGGCTGAAGACAGCATCCGCCTGTGTGCCATAATATAGGTGATGAATCCCAAATCTGAAAAAACTTGTGACAGTCTGGTGAAAAACTTTTCTAACATCTTGGATACCTGTAGCTTGATCAGCCAGTCTGCCCCTTGCCCACTCGCACAGTTACTCACAGAATTCCACACCATAATTAAAAGGTATTGTCATCGACAATCCTTGCATCACAGAGACTTTTCTCCATGATGGGCCAGTAAGCGTTTCCATATTTAATTTCACATGAACTGACTAGATTTCTCCACTGCTAAGTAGGGTTTCTTTTCCACTGCCTATTACTCGGCAACTTTCGTTAGGAGACTTGTTTTCCTGCAGAAAACTCTCCATCTCTTCTATTAACTATTTCTTTTGAGTGGTCTTTGTCACATTTAAAGTAATCAAAACATTTTCAGCCTTTTCTTTCATTAACATTTGCATATTTCTTCATAACATCCATTCTAAACATATCTTCTCTTTTGTACTGTTTCCTTGTCTAACTACAATTTTTCTCAACTTGCACAACCTTTATTATTCTAGCCTGCTAGAATAATAACTAAATCAATCCAGTCTTCTATATCCCACACATATAAGCACCACATTTTATCCTAGTAATTTCATAGTTTGTCAACAGTTAACATCTCTTTACAGACCGTTTCACACAGAAATTTGAAGGGAGGGGCCACCTCACTCTTTGCAGTGAAGTGCAAGGGTGGGGGTGAGGAGCACAGCTGAAGCGTGTTGCTTCTCATGCTGAAAAGGATTTTTCAAACTTATTTTTTTTTTTGACCAGGAATAGGGGTATATTACACAGGCTAGTACAAGGGATTAGGGTTCTGTCACGCCCCCTGGTAGTGGTGAGTCTGGTTAGCAGAGAAGGGCCTCCCTTGCGGCTCCCGCTCGCCGGTCCCCTGATGATGGGACAGTAGGACCAGGAGTCAGGAGGGGTACAGGTGCCTGGCAGGAATTCTAGAGAGGAGGAGAAGATCAAGATATCGTCCAGATATACCACGGCAAACAAGTCCAGGAAGTCCCGAAGTACATCGTTAATGAAGTATTGAAAAGTTGCGGGGGCATTGCATAGGCCGAAGGGCATCACGAGATATTCGTAATGCCCATAACTTGTCCGAAAGGCCGTCTTCCACTCATCCCCATCTTTAATTCGAACCAGGTTGTAGGCCCCCCGAAGGTCAAGTTTCGTGAAGATGGTGGTCGTGCCAAGCCTCTGGAAAAGTTCAGGGACCAATGGGAGAGGATAACGGTTCTTAACGGTTCTTAAATGTTGTTCAGCTCTCTATAGTCCACACAGGGCCGAAGGGTGTGGTCTTTCTTCTCCACGAAGAATATGCCCGCACCCGCAGGAGAGGTAGATGGACGGATGAAGCCCTTTCGGAGGTTTTCCTCAATGTATTCTTTTAACTTGCCTTGTTCCACCTCTGTCAGGGGGAAGACCCTTCCAAAGGGAATCTCCGCTCCAGGAAAAAGCTTGATGGGGCAATCATAAGCCCTATGAGGTGGGAGCACCTCTGCTGCCTGTTTACTGAAGACATCCAGGTATTCATGGTAGGCTTGGGGAATAGCCTGACGGAGGTCCACCTCAGAGTCCGCACTTAGCAGAGTAGCCAACTGGGAGGAATTAGAGGGTCTGCAAGACATCTGACAATATAGAGAGGAGAAGGAGACCATCCCAGTGGCCCAGTCGATAACTGGGTTGTGGGCCTTCAGCCACGGCATGCCCAGGATTATAGGGGATAATGGAGAGGAGATAATGTCCATACAAAGAAGTTCCTGGTGGTTGCCCGAGATGGTCATGGGCAGTGGGGTGGTCTCTTGCGTAACCGGGCCCGAACGGATGGAGGAGCTATCCGCCAAGTACACTGACAGTCCCTGGGCCTTGGACTGGAGGGGAATCCGGTGTTGGGCAGCAAATGACGAGTCCATGAAGCAGCTGCATGCCCCGGAATCAATAATGGCGGGTACCTGGAGGGTTCTTCCCGGAAGCTGCAACGAGACAGAGAGGGCAAGGTGAGAGGAGACCTGGGTTGAGGAGTCCATAGAGCTAGCAGGCATGAGAGGGCACTTACGAGCCTTGGCCGGACAGTTCCTTACGTAGTGCCCGGGCTCACCGCAGTAGAGGCACAAGTTGTTGACCCGACGACGTTGACGTTCCTCTGAGGTTAGAGAGGGCCTCAAGAGCCCCAGCTGCATGGGCTCTGAGGAATCAGGAAGAGGTGCAGGCCGATGGGCCGAGCCGGTCTGTAGGTGACTTGGGGCTTTGGGGAGCATCCAGGTAGGACGAGAGAAACCGGATGCACGTTCCGTCCTGCGTTCCCTGAGTCGTCGGTCAATCTGAATGACCAGGTTGATCAGAGTGTCCAGGGTCTGGGGCACCCCAACTCTTGCCAGCTCGTCCTTTAGTGCCTCAGAAAGTCCTAGGCGGAACTGGTGACGCAGAGCCGCGTCGTTCCACTGGGTATCCGCACCCCAGCGCCTAAAGTCCGCGACATAATCTTCCACGGGCCTTCGCCCCTGCTGGAGGGTGCGCAGAGTGGTCTCTGCGGTTGCGGAGAGTTGGGGATCTTCATAGAGTTGAGCCATGGTATCAAAGAATGAAGTAAGACCGGCCAATGCGGGGTCCTTCTGCTCTAGGAGGCAGTGGGCCCAGGTCCGCGGGTCTCCGGAAAGTAGGGAGATCACGAAGCCCACCTTGGTGGCTTCCAGGGAGAAAGTACGTGGCTGTAGTGCAAAGAACAGTTCACAGGAATTACGGAAGTCCCGAAAGAGGTTGCGGGCACCCGAGAATCTCTCAGGGATTGGTACCCGGGGCTCTGGAGGGAGCATTACCACCGACGGACCTGGACTTCCCCCGGGTGGGGCTGTTGGTGGTAGGGCCAGCACCCGTTCTTCCAACCGGGCGTATCCCTGCTGGAGATTCTTTACCGCCTCGGTCAGTCCCGCCAGGTGTTGGCACAGTCCTTCCATAGGAGAGGCCCCCTGCTCAGACTCAGACTCAGACATGGCTGTCTGCTACTGTCACGCCCCCTGGTAGTGGTGAGTCTGGTTAGCAGAGAAGGGCCTCCCTTGCGGCTCCCGCTCGCCGGTCCCCTGATGATGGGACAGTAGGACCAGGAGTCAGGAGGGGCACAGGTGCCTGGCAGGAATGGTAAGACCGGTACAGGAGCTTCCTGGATCAGCTCAGCGGGTGAGGTATGTAGGTCTCTGCAGGTAAGCAGGTTCTGTAGGCAGACTGGAACAACAGGCAGACTTGGATCTGTATGCAGACTGGAACAACAGGTAAGCTGGATCTGTGTGCAGGCTGGAACAACAGGCAGACTTGGATCTGTATGCAGACTGGAACAACAGGTAAGCTGGATCTGTGTGCAGGCTGGAACAACAGGCAGACTTGGATCTGTATGCAGACTGGAACAACAGGTAAGCTGGATCTGTGTGCAGGCTGGAACAACAGGCAGACTTGGATCTGTGTGCAGGCTGGAACAACAGGTAAGCTGGATCTGTGTGCAGGCTGGAACAACAGGCAGACTTGGATCTGTATGCAGACTGGAACAACAGGTAAGCTGGATCTGTGTGCAGGCTGGAACAACAGGCAGACTTGGATCTGTATGCAGACTGGAACAACAGGTAAGCTGGATCTGTGTGCAGGCTGGAACAACAGGCAGACTTGGATCTGTATGCAGACTGGAGTGGTCAAACGGGCCGGGTCAGGTATCAGGCTGGCAGCACAGTACAGGTGGAGAAGACAAGAGGATGGTAACAGACAAGCCAAGGTCGATACACAGGGACAGAGCGGATGGTCAAGGATAGCCGGGTCAGATACAGGTAAACAGACTTCAGATCAGGTTTAAGCACAGAACGTTGTAGAGCAGACAGCGGGGACCGTCAGTGACAGAAGGGTTTAAATAGCCTCATTGGCGCCAATGGAGGCGCGCACCTGTCCGCGCACGCTCGCCCCCATCTGCGGGCGCGCGCATGCACGCGCGCGCTCGCGCATGCACGCGCGCGCTCGCGCATGCGCAATGGCAACCGAGAACGGGAACCAGGGATGCTGAGGCGCCGATTACTGGCAGGATCACCAGGTCGCCGGCCACGGATGGAGCCTTCATGACAGGTTCCTTTCTTTGCCTAAGGCTTCTATTTGAGAGGAAATTAGCCCGGTTTGTGAGAGCTTTTAATGTGTAATGGGGTTTCCTTGGGATCGGAGTAGACTGTCTGGACATTGGGGTCTTTGTCGTCTGGGTGCTCTGCATTCTTTCCTAAAGTGACCCTTGGGTCCACAGTTAAAGCAGAGGCGCAGGGGTCTCTGCTGGGGAGGCGGGTATTGGGTGTCAGAGGTCATCATGAGAGGAGTTATTTTCTTGATATTCTGACTAGATTCTAGCCCCTTTGCTACCAATAAAAGTGAGTCTAGGGCAATCATACGATATTTGGGTCGAGATACCAGCAACCTCTTTTTTTATGGAGTCTTTTAGGCCTGTGACAAATGCTGCTGAGAGCATTTGTGCATGTGCCTTTATGTGCACATTAAAACCTAGGTCAGTGAATGTCTGTACTAACCTGGCATTGTATTTCTCAACAGTTTCTGTCTTACCCTGTGTTATGTCTTGTAAAGTTGTGGCCTGGTCTGCCAACTTGTCCTTAGCCCAATTGTGTAATTGGTCACAGAATTCTAGGTCTGATTTATAGTCAGTGCCATTAAATGTTCTACATACATACATTTTTTTCTCCATGATAGGCCAGGAGGCGTCACCTGCTTTTTGTACAGGTCCCTCCAAGCCACAGCATAGGTACGCTGTACCTGTATTATGCATACAATAAAAGGGCATTGGCTGCTTTTCTGGGTCAGGCAGGTTATTTACCAATGACATTACTTGGGGCAGGGTAAAGGTAACGTACATTATTGGGGCACCTTCCGCTGCTCTAATGCCCCTTATCACTACGGGGGCTGACGGGTGTTGGAGAGAGCCTGGCTGGTTGGGGATGTTTGCAGCTAGTGGTGTGCCAATGAACGGGTTCTGTGTTGTGGGAAAGACACAAATTGAGCTGTCTGGGAGCTGGGCAATGGGCGGCGACGCAGTAGCTTGGTTGCTCCCCCCGTCACAGACCCGTTCAAGCTTGGCATTAAAGTTACGGGGGTGTTTGGGCTAAAATACGAACCGTTAGTATTCAACACAGGGTACAGGGGTGTTGGTGTGTTTTTAGGCTCAGCCCTCTTCCCCTCGCATGGGGGTGGTTCAGGTAGGGCATCAGGGACACCTTTCCCTTCATGGTACACATATACAACATTACCCCCCTGCTGGGTTTCCTGTTCTACCCAGTTCTCCCTTTGGATTGCTCTTGCCACATTGAACCAAACCTCTGCAGTTTTTTAGTAAACCATTGTCAGATAACACCCCCCGTTTATCCTTTAGTATTTTCTTCCATTCCTCCGGCTGCAATCTACCCCCTGGAGGAATGGTGATGCTACAGATCTTAGCTAATTTTTTTGCTTTCTTGACATAATTCCCCCCCCTCTCTCTCTGTGACTAAGTCACAGGCGAGTTTTCCTTTCTCTGGCTTAATCAATTTATGCCCCATTATTTCTGTCTTGATGAGTGGGATATTTATGTATCTGCTCAGGTTTTTAGACGGGTCATGAGGTTGCCTTGGTTTCTGAAAGGGTCTGGCAATTCCTCTATTCGTCACCTGGTACCGGTTCAGACTATATCCCAAATCTCAAGTTAACGAGGACAAAACAGATAGTAAGATAAAGAGAGGTTTTGTCTACAATGTTCGACTGCCACCTGGGTCGCCCCTGGTTCGTCTTCCCAAAGTGTAGACTGAGTCACGGTTCTGCCCGTCCGAGACGGCCACAGAATACGGGTCGGGTAGTGCGTGACCACTCACTTCCCTCAACAAGGAGAGGATTTGTCTACAATGCTCGACTGCCACCTGGGTCGCCCCTGGTGCGTCTTCTCAAAACGTAGACTCAGTCACTGTTCTGCCTGTCCGAGACGGCCACAGAATACAGGTCGGGTAGTGCGTGACCACTCACTTCCCTCAACAAGACATTTAACAGACAGATAAGTACAGCAGTTAATATTTAACAATGAGGTTCTCAACTTTTCACTTTCCTCTGTTTCTTCTAAATCACCCACTTGTTCAGGACACCTTATTGGTTCCTGTCCACTCTCCCTACATTCACTTTCTATAGACCCAATTGACCTTCCCACCTCCTTCAAAAAAAATGCTGAACATCAATCCACAAACACAGTTATGACATGGCATTTGCTAGAATTGTAATAGATGTGTATGTTTGATTTATAATGACCACGCAGAAGCCTGACGCCCCCTTCTCGGTGAAATGCTGACGCCCCCTTGTGGGTGAAAATGCTAATTTACCAACGTCACCACACTTACACCTTTCCGAAGGAGTTTACCAACGTTCATCTGCCTGACGCCCCCTCCTGGGTGCTACACTAAAGGGGTTTAACTACGTCTACCTGACGCCCCCTTACTACACCACACTAAAGGGGTTTAACTACGTCTACCTGACGCCCCCTCCTGGGTGAAATCTAACAACTAAAGGGGTTTAACTACATCTACCTGAGTCAATATTCTTCAACATCATACATCATGTCTCACAGACTCATACAACACACTTACAGGCCCATACAACACAACACAGAGTCATACAACACAACACAGAGTCATACAACACAATGTTCTTACAGGCTGCAGATAAGCGGAATACAGGTTCATATAATGGACCTCGGGCAAGTTATACCTGTCTTTTGGTGACCTTCAGCAGCCGACACGGACACAGAGATGGACCCACACGGGAACAGGATATACTAGCAAGATAGGAATGTGATATCTCACCGTATGAGAGTTGATCAGGCCCTGTCCTGCCCGTGGTGGTTCCTTCTCGGTGGCCTCTTGGTCGGCTGTAGTCTGGTTCACAACCCGAGGGCCGCGCGTTGGGCGACAAGTTGTTTTGGATTTCAGACTTCAATGTCTGAACCGAGTTATCTGCACCTGGTCCAAATTCAAAATGTTCATGCATGCATGTTTAGAAGTAACACACTGACACACACTGTTCAGAGAAGAACTTCCTTTTATTGCTTTTGGGCATAGCTTCTTTTATAGTAGAAGATGACACATTGCTTGCAAAGACATCATCACAGTCTAGTTGTGTTGTCATCTGTGGATTGGAAGACTCTTATCTAAGTGTCTCATCTTCCAGTCAGCTTCATCCAGGTATTCAAAGCCTAGTTGTGTTGTCATCTGTGGATTGGAAGACTCTTATCTAAGTGTCTCATCTTCCAGTCAGCTTCATCCAGGTATTTCTGCTAATTTGAGGTTGTGGACTCTTGAACCCACTCGTGGGAGGGGGGGTCTCTAGTTACTTCATTTTGAGTAAGGAGATTCAGCATTTATATGTATACATAACAGAAATAGTCATTTTATCAAAGCATTAATAAATCCACAACAGCACCAACACCCAGCCAATCAGAAGCCCCCTTATATTTCAGGTATGAAACTATTATAAAAACTGAAGTGTGTATAAAATTTTCTACCATATTGTGTTTGGGATTGTTCAGACAAGACAAGTACATCTGTTGGAACATTTAAGTATGGTGTTTTATTATATAGAGTGCTGGTAAAATGGATACTTTGCTCCATCTTTGAAAAAAGGCAAGTGGTTCTCTGCATGAATTACTCTCATTTTTTAACTACTGTTAATCCTTCCAGATCATCTAATCAGTGCATTTAGTTGTAGACTACACTTGTCTGTTGAGACATATCCCATCAGAAATGCATTAAATTACACAAAGTCTAATGTGTCCTAAGAAAAGCTATCTGTGAAAACTATAAAAGTCTCAATCTAAAATCTCTGGCATAAATATCAGCGGACACCCAACTGTCAAAGGACATGGCTTTTATGAATAGCATTTATAGGTTTGGCAATATTAAAGTGGAACTTTAGTCACAAAATTAAGTCCTGCTAGATCACTTCAGGCGGGTCCCTTTTGCAGGTATAGCTATGTAAAACAAAACAAAAAGTGCCTACTGTATACCATTTAAAATCCAGTAATACACTGTCTTACCCTGCTCTGCACATGCTCAGTTGCTCTCTATTTTTTGCACTTTGCCAAGAATGTAGAGGCCGATCTGCTGACAACCTAAAGATTTACTGATGCTCAGGGGCTCTGGGATTCAGAAAAATGACAGCCTCCAACAAGAAGAAACCGGAGCAATGCTGGAAACCGGAGCAAGACAATTTACAGCACACACAAATTTTAACAGCCTAATTAATAATGTGGAATGTATGTTCCTTCCTAGAGAACATTGTTTTGGTCAAATTAATATGGATAAAGTTCTGCTTTAAATAGCCATTTTTAAAAAAAAATTGCTTTTTCGCTCGATAATTCTATTTTATCAGCCTTGTGCTTTTTTCATTTTTTGCAAGGCTATGTAGCATACAGTATGAGTTGTCACAGAACGTCAGCTTTCCTGCTGATCTGTCATTTGTGTTCCCATGAACCAACAGGCATGCTGGCACATGTAGCTCCATAGCTCTAACTTCTATCTTACAAGACGTTTTCCTAGTGTCCAAGAGATTAGGAATGACTCTGAGATTTTTAGTTTCCTTGTGTTCCAGACGTCCTTGTTTCCAGTAACTTTGCAGGTGTTTTCCAGAGACTCAGTGTGATCTCCATGTGTTGTCTGTCAGTGTCTTCCAGTGTGATCTCATTACGTCTTCCAGCCTATCTCCAGTAATGAGTGCTTCCTGCCTGCAACCGGTATCCCTGCACCGGTTAAATCCTCTAAGCATTCCAGCATACTTGTGCCTCTGTTTCCCTTGTGTACCTCAGCCAATTTCCAGCCTTCCTGCACCTCTGTAATTCCCTGTGAGTTTCAGCTTAACATTCATTACCAGCACCTGTGCACTGAAAGTCAGCAGTCTACTCCAGTGTCTCCCTGTGTACCCCTAGTGTGCTTTCTGTTCCTATGCATTGTTGCCTGCTTCAAGTAAACATGTGTCTCTCCATGTACTACTATCTGTTTTCAGTGTCTCCTTGTAGTCCTGCCAGCTTGGGTTGTACTACCTTCTGACCTGTGATTCCAGCGTCTCAGCACTGCAAGAGTCTCTTAACTGCATATCAGCACTTAGCTCCCAGTAGCTGCCTGCTCAGGAGAATAGGCGGGCTGTAATCTGGGAATTGTCTGAAGCAAAATCCATCTCCACCTTCGGGAGCTCTAGTGAAGACAAGGTGGCACTTTAGACTCTGATCCTCCACCCTTCCAAGGGTTCTCACCTTTGCTGCATGTATGGGCATGCTGGGTTCTCCCCCCATCAGTACCAACGGGTGTGCTCCCTATTCAAGACTCCTTGTGCACTCCATTGGTATCTTGAGCACCTGCATTCTCTATGGAAACTCTGCACCGCTGTGTTCCTTGTACATACTGCCACCCCTGTGTTACTCTGACTTTACCACACCAAACAATGCAAAAATTATTTCATATAGTGCAGCACTACTAAATTAATTCTAATATGTACACCTTATGGCTTATAAATAAAATATGTGCAAAATTCTCATCAATAAATGTAAAAACACAAGTATATATAATATATATATAATATAATGAGTCTATTCTACCACTGTGTTCCTCCGTCCTCCAACAGTTAATAACACCCAAATTGTGCACACCGCCACCAGCTGAAAAACCTGCTCACCTCAAGGATGAGTTCAATAGACCCAGATAATGATCTCTCCTAGGTTATACTCCGCAACGGTCTCCTTCCTCCACTCCTGGGATTCAGCTCAGCATCACATCTCTCCACATGTACAGTAATCACAAAACACAGATTACATAGTGCTCTCCATTTACACATTTATTAAAATCGCCCCATAAAAGTAACACTTACAAGATAATCTCTTTAAAATTGCATGTACACACACACACACACACTATAATATATATATATCTTACGTCCACTCGCTCACCACTCCACTCAACTCGTGGTGGCTGTGTGACGTCACAGGCTCCGCTCCTCCCTCCTATATGCGCATTACCCTCTCATTGGGCTTCATTAGGTGGAATAGACACATTATATTATACACACACACACACACACACACACTCTTTGATCTAAAAACTAAAGTAGGCAGGTGAAAAGTTATCGACTGCAGATGCATCCAATCACATGCAGCCACTGTTTGGGTATTCCAACACTTTCAGGTGCTGGGTACCTTTGTAAAATGCTATAGCACAAGGTGTGTTACACGATGCTTCTGCGCTGTTTGTTCTATTTGCAAACATACACGGTCTAGAGGAAGCAGCAAAGTGGTGGATACTGTGTATTAGGGGGATATTGTCTATTATATTCACAATTACAAAAGAAAACTTTTAGCTAGAAAGGACATATTTATAAGTTTCCCTGCAGCAAGATGGTATCCTTTTCACCACTTGAGTGCTGATTGCTTATATGTAATTGCCAGTATGGGTGTCAGGATTCAACAGCCAGCAGGGAAGATGGGGAAATCAACAGATTTCTCTTGTTCAGCCTTTGAGTTATTTGCAGGTTAGGTGCTCATTAGGTCTAGGGGCCTTCAGAACATGGGAGTATGCAACATACAGCTCATGGTACAGAATGAGCAATACACAGTATGTAATGTACAGATCGTCATCCAAGATGTAGCAATTCAGTACATGGGCCATTGGATAGTCCTTGACAACCCCCTGTACAAAGACCCCTCCAATCTTTTTCCTGGGTATCAGATTTGCCAGAAACCTGTCCGATCGGAGCAGGGCAACCCCACTTCCCGAGTCAAGAAGTGCTACAACCTCCTGCCCATTAACCCACACCACACTCTCAAGTGGGCTTAGATTGTTCATGGGACTAGTGGCAAAAGCCAACATAGAGCCATGTCGAGCCGTGCCACATTCCATTGGCTCCTCCCGCCTTGGACACTGGGCCGCCATATGACCCAGTTGTTGGCAGGACCAACAGCGAACCTAACGGGGTTCCCGTTCTCCCTGCCGACTCTCAAGAGGGTTTGACGTTAAGGTGCTCCTAGCGGGAGTGTCAGGTACCCGAGCAGATACCATGCGTTCAACCGGTGCAATCTTCGCGTTGGAACGCACTTCCTTAGAACGGACAAGCTCTCTGGTAATAGAGGGGCTCTCCTGGACACCTTCTGCACAACTGTAACGCTGGACAGCAGCAGCTATCTCATCCAGGGACTGAGGCTCGGACTGAGCCACTAAACAGTGCAGCTCCTTAGGAAGACCATGCAAAAAGCGATCCAGTGCAACTAGTTCTACAATCTGAGTGGTGGTCTTCTCCTCTGGTTTGTTTCCTGTTGCACAGCGACTGCCTGGGCATTAGCCATTGCTAATTGTTTTATTAGCTCCTCCATGGCTTGTTCTGAAGACCAGCTTTCACCCAGGACATGGGATTGGCCTGTACCCCTCAACCTGCCCAATGCATAGCTCAATCAGGGGGTGATAAACCTGCCGGCTCAGACAGTTCAGTCAACTTAAAAGGCTTTATTCAGCAAAAAGCAACAGAAAATTGACAAGCTTTGTCTTTATAGGCATTTCAAACAACACAAAAACTCTTCTTAGCAGTATTAAACCGTCCTTTTATATATATATATATATATATATATATATATATATATATATATAGTCAGGGGTTAGCTCAAGTGGGATCACCTTCCTGGGGAAAAAGGTAGTCCAACTGGCAGGTTTCCTAAAATCTGACTTGTAGCTAGTTTTGCTTTGAAAGGTTGCATGAAATTAAAACAAACAAAAACAAAAAATAAATCCTTGCCATCCAGGCACTAACTAAACATATGCAGGTTCCTAACTGAAAGGTGAAGGGCTTCTCCCAGTCACCCCCAAAACAAAGATAATGCAAACCTTTTCTCTCACAAAAGCAAACTTCACATAAACAGCTCTCTCAGGTTTGTGGCTTCCTATGCCAAGAGCAACTCTTTGCTCCAGTCCTGCTTTATTTATACCACCTGTTGGTGGACACAAGTGGACCGCAAAATCTAGTCTGGAACCAACCCTGCAAAGGTGGCTGGTAAAACCTGGACCGGATTACACCTTTGATCTCAGCAAATGAACGCCAGGCAGCACAGTGGTGTAGTGGTTAGCACTTTCACCTAGCAGTAATAGGATCGCTGGTTCAAATCCCGACCACGACACCTTCTGCCTGGAGTTTGCATGTTCTCCCTGTGCCTGCGTGGGTTTCCTCCGGGTACTCCGGTTTCCTCCCACACTCCAAAGACATGCTGGTAGGTTAATTAGATCCTGTCGATAAAATTGGCCAAATATGTGTATGTTGTATGTGTTTGTAAGTGTGTCAGGACCCCACAGGGCAAGGACCGCACTATACCACAGATGGACACCAGTGGCAAAAAGCGCCCTGAGGCGATTCAGTTTGCATAGGTTGCACTATACAAGTCATTCATTCATTCAACGCATGTGAAGTGAAACATAATTTCCATCAATCACCTCGCCTTTCATAATGTCCCATACCACGCCCTCCCCTCTGCTCAAGCCCCTGCAGCTGAGCAACTGTCCCAGCCAGACAATGGACACGGGAAAGGTGATCTTCATTATTCTGGAGTTTCAGCTCCACTGTAAACAAGGAACCACCTTTTGACACAACTGTATTATTCCTTGTTATCACACATCCATTTGAGAGGGGCATGATCAGTGTCTAGTTTGAATGGTCTCCCCAACAGATAATACAGGGTATCTAAGGCCCATTTGATAGCTAAACATTCCTTCTCAACAATGCCATAGTTTTCTCAGGTCTGTTAAGCTTTCTGCTCAGGTAGGCCACTGGTCCTTCCCATCTCTGATTTGGGATAGTACAGCACCCAGTCTCACATCAGAGGTGCCTGTCTGTACCACAAACTCCTTTGTGAAATCTGGGGTCACGAGAACAGGTTGTACACAAAGAGCCTGCTTCAACATTTGAAATGCCTTCTCTGAGGCTTGATTAGCCCTCGACCAATAATGTAGCCAAGGTAGGCAGACTACATCCAATCGAGGGAGGTGGGGAGGAGGAGTAGATGTGGGCAGCATGAGTGAGAGGAGAAGAGCAGGAACAAGAAGTGGAAAAAACAAAAGAAAGAGAGAGAAACACTGGAGGTAAGAAAGGGGGAGACTCTGGGCTATGGGCTCCAGATTCAGGGCTATAGCCTTGATAGCCACCCCATGGCAATGTCTATGGTCTTAGCTGAGGTCTTACGCAAGGGAGTGGCTTCAGGATACCGTGTGGCATAGTCCAGCATTACCAGCATGTGCTGATGGCCCCAGGCAGACTTTACTACTGGCCCTACCAGATCCATGCCATTTTTTTTCAAAAGGCACTTCAATTATCCATAACAGTACCAGCGAACTGCGAAAATGAGGTGATGGCGCAGAATACTGACACTTTGGGCATGACTCACAATATTCTTTGACATCTGCATATAACCCAGGCCAAAAGAATTTCTGGGTTATTCTCTCCTTAGTTTACTCTATACCCAGGTGTCCACCCATTATATGACCATGGGCTAAATCTAATACCATCCGACGATAGGGTTTGGGAACCACTATTTGCTCTACCTCCTCCTCCCCTTGCTTTACCACTTGATACAGCAAGTTATTTTTAAGCACCATGTAGGAAAACGACACCTCTACATTAGGTTCAACAGATTCGCCATCGATCATTTTAACATTTTCTCTGGCTCTATTAATTGTGGATTCTCTTAGTTGTTCCGTACAAAAATCATCTTTCCTGACTTCTAAGTCAGGCACCACAGGCTGACCACTTTCACTATTAGAGTCAGAGATAATTTCTTGTTCAATTAACCTCAAGCTGGGGGGCAAGATTCCAGCTCCTCCTGCTCCCAGCCATTACAGAAAAAGGAAAAGGATCTACCCCTCCGTGGGACACACCAACAGTTTCTCTTTCAATTTTGCAAACAGTGAGTTCCGGTGTTTCCTCAGCAGGGGGAGATTTGTCCTCCTGTTTTCCCATATACTCCAAAAGTGTGGAAAAATCTCTCCCAAAGGGGTATCAAACTCAACCACGGCAGTCTGGTAGTCACTTGTGTCACCATGTATACAAATCACCCAATAGTGCTAGGGTGTAACTTTGCAGGATTTTCAAAATCACCTTTGACTAATGTCACAACACTAGCAGAATCTAGCAGAGCAGTGACTGGCTTTCCATCAACAGAAATCATACACATTTGTTTTTCAATGCGTCCCTGACATGTTGCAGTACATGCCACCTGTGCAAAAAGACATGCATTTTTTCAAATAAGCATTATCACATTGCATTGGTTCGTCATTTAGGGAACAGTTAAGCCCCATACACACGGTCGGATTTTTGCATGGATTCTGTCCGATCGGACAATGTTGTTGAAAAATCAGACCGTGTGTATGCACCATCGGACAGTGTACGTCGGATTGTCCGACGGACAAAGTCCTATCTCCTGCTGGATAGATTTTCCAACAACACGGTCCGATCACACCAAATCCGATCGTGTGTACGGTTGTCCGACGGACAAAGTGCTACGCATGCTCAGATCACATTAAAAGACCAAAGCTATTGGCTACTAGCCTCTACGTAGTCCCGTCGTAGGCAACAAACGTCACCACGTTCAGAATGATCGGATTTTCCGACAACTTTGTCCGACCGTGTGTACGCAAAACCAACATCGGACAAAGTATGACGGACATGATCCGACGGACCTGGTCCTCGGATAATCCGAGCGTGTGTATGGGGCTTTAGAGTGTGCGGCAATTTGACCTAACGCATGGCAGTGATAACATTTTATGTATTCTGTACCCCGTCCTCTAAACAGCCTGAGAGACCTTCGTGACCTATTTGGCCATTCTCCAGGTCCTGAGCCCATAGTCTCATTATCTATAGCAACAGTTTTGCAAATTTTCCCCACGCCCTTGAATGTCTTACTTTATCCTCGGGTGGTTATTAACCCTTAGCGACACTGGGATGGGGCACAGATGTGTTCAATAAGTCCTCAGCAGCAGTATACAGTATCTCTCCACCAAGTGCCCCAGCTGGTTTGCAGTCTTAGGGTCCCCATGGCTGACCCACTTCTTTACAGTGGCAGGGAGTGCATGCAAATACCGGTCCATGACTACACTCTCCACAATTTTAGAGCCTGACAAAGTCTCTGGCTGTAGCCACTTCTTTGTGAGGTGTATCAAGTCAAACATTTGGGAGCAGGGTGGCTTGTTAGTACTGTATGAACACAGATGCACCCATTGAGCCCAGACTGCAATGGTGACACCCAGGCATGCAAGCATCTGGGCAGCATCCAGTTCCAGTTTATAATAGGCCTTTTGGGGTTCTCCTGTCAGAAAGGGTACTAGCAGTTCTGCCCATTGCTCTTTTTGCCATCCTTTTTGAACAGCGACTCCTTCAAAAGTTGCTAGGTAAGCTTCCACATCTGCATGTGTCATCTTCTGCAGGTAATAGCTGGCACACACCATTTTCTGTTTCACCGGCAAAGGACCTGTGGACCCCTTTTTTAATTCCAGCAGGGCATCCGCAAACTGGCGGTTGATTTCCTGCTGGGTTGCAATGGCCTAGCGATTCGCTTCGTGCTGCTGGCGATTCGTCTCATGCTGGGCTGAAGTGGCTTCGGCGACTTGGCGATTGGTTTCCTGCTGGCTTGCAGTGTCATGCAGCAGAGCTTTTAACACGTCCTCCATCTTTCCCCTTGTGCAGGAAGATGCCTGCCAAATCCACCATATGACAGCTCTCTCAGGTTTCTGGCTTCCTGAGTCCCAGGCCAAGAGCAACTCTTTGCTTATTTATACCACATGTTGGTGGACACAAGTGGACCTCAAAATCTGGTCCGGAAGCAACAATGCCAAGGTGGCTGATAAAACACGGAACGGATTACACCTTAGATATCAGCAAATGAACGTATGCGAGGTGAAATATAGCGTCCATCAATCACCTCGACTTTCATAATGTCACAATATATATATATATATATATATATATATATATATATATATATATAGTAAATTCACATCAGTTCCTGCCCTCAAGGAGCTTACAATCTAAAGGTCCGGTTAAGGAAAGTTACTTAACCTATCAGTAAATTATTTTGAAGCTGGTAAGAACCCCTCAAAAAAATCCAACTAATCTAACTAATAAACTGCAGATAGCTTTCTTGGTAAGATACAAACCCAGGACCCAGAACTTCAAAGGAAGTGTGCCATGCTGTAAAATAAACATGCTTCATAATTTTACGTGTGTCCTATCATGGATGAAACCTGCTTTTGCCTTGATAAGCCCTGCTTGTTTCCTGAACCCAACCTTGGAACCAAGCCTGTACAAATCATTTTTATCCTTGTGCAAATTGGAAATTCAACATAGTGATGTCAAATTTGTTGCTTTATACTGCCAACTGTACACAGCAGCACAAACTACTAAAGGGTGAACAGATCAAGTGAGAAATAGGCACTCAAAGACATGTTTGTCACCATGCATAAGGCTTCCTAGGGAGTAATTGGGCTAGACCTTGGTTCCATTAACACACAACCTTCCTCCTGCAGGTATATTCTCAAATTCATAATTTGTACATGGTTGCTATGATTTTTGGGACCTAGAAAGGGCAAGTATAACAGAAAAAAACATTTTAGGTCAAATAATGTTAAAGTAGTTGTTAAGCCACTATCTCGTCTTTATATCATCCCCTCTGTCAGATAAAAAGCTGCATCCTAGTGCCTGTGCTTTATAAAAATAAACCTGTTTTAACAGCATCTCCCAGTGATAAGATAACTCCAGGCTCCCAGTTCTCCCCATGTGATATTTCCATTGGGCGGGGCCGAGATTCCCCTGCTGACATCAACCATGGAGGAGGGGAGGGGAGGAGAGGAACTGAGAGCCTTGAGTCATGTGATCGCTGGAAGTTACTGTTAAAACAGGTAGAATTTTTTTTTCTTTTTTTATAAAGCATAGGCACTAGGACACAGCTTGTTTATCTGACAGAGGGGATAATATACAGATCACTTAGTTTTGAAGCAGTGGAGAGAGAAGCAAATCAGCCATGGTAAGAGATGACAGGCAGGGAGGGGAAGGGGAGGAGGAGGATAGAGGGAGACAGGAGAGCTGCAGATAGCAGCATATTACGTAAGCACATACAACAATGTCAGGGCTCAGCGGCCCTGATATATTGTTGTGAGCGTACAGAGGGGAGGGTAGAAACTGACAGGATCAGCCAGGTATTTCAGGTGACAGAGGGGACCAAATACACAGCACATACCAGTTTTGTTGGGTTACTGTTATAGTTAAAGATATAGCTTATGTCAGTTAATAACCGCAGGTTTACTACTAACTGCAATTGCAGGCAGGCCTGGGAGAGGGTCACTCCTGTCCTGGGTCCTCCGCCTCCCCCCCGGGGGATCTCCAAACGGCTCCTGGTACTATTTTACCTGACTGTGTTTTTTTACCTCCCCCGTCAAGAGGAGCCCTTCGGAGTCTCCAAACCCGCCACCTTTTATAGGTGGGTTATATTGTGAATGGTTAAACAGACCTGGTTGTATATTAACCTTTGTGTTTTTTTTGTGCCTCTGTCCTCTCTCTTTTACTGGTTCCTTCTCTTCTCTCCCCCCTCTATTCTCTAACCTCTTGGGCACCCACCGCCTCTGGAGCTCAGACTTCATCTTCAGGGCTTTGAGTCGCCGACTCAGAATCATCCTGGGGACTCGACCCGTAAAGCCCCCGAATACCCGGACATCATCAAGCCTGCTGGGTAAGCTATTACCTCCCCCCACTACACCCACCATGATTGTCATACTATCACTAAACATGAAAGGCCTTAACTCTAATATCAAAACGAATCCCCAAGGCCGTCAATAGGAAATCCACCCTCTTTCGCCAATTAGCCAGCAAATATGCCTTGTTCGACACCTGGCACACCGCCTACCTGCAATTCACCTTTTACTCTCACCCCCACAAGTCCTACTCGCGACTAGACTACTTTTTTGTCAACGCTCCAACCTTGAGAGCCTGTGCAGGCTCAGATATCCAGGCAATCTTGTGGTCGGACCACGCCCCGATTAAACTCTCCCTCGCACTCTTCCCGGGATCCTTTCGTACATGCCACTGGCGTCTCAATGAGTTTCTACTAAAGCATGACCCTTCCAGAGTGGAACTAGAGTGAACCCTAAAGCTATACTTTGCAGAGAATAGCTCCCCTGAGGTCTCTACCTCCTCCCGCTGGGAGGGTCACAAGGCGGTTTTTAGGGGTCAGTGCATATCCCTCTCCACTGCCTTAAAGCGAAACGCCAATGCAGCCCGTCCAGCTCTACTAGACAAACTCAAACACTCGGAAGCACAACTGCTCTCCCATCCGTCCCTAACCACTCTCAGGGAACTTATAAGTACCAGGGATGGGCTGAAGGACATAGATATGGGCAAGATAGAGAAGGCACTCCTCAGACTGCGAAAGACCTACTACGACAAGGCCAATAAAACACATACACTTCCAGCAAGACAACTCCATGTACGGGTGGCGACTTCCTCACCTACCCACCTCAAAGTTACGAATGGCCATCTCCAGTCCCACCCCTCTAAAATTGCCCAACTCTTTCATAACTACTACTCGACTTTGTACAATCCAAGTGTCCCACACAATCCTCCTTCCCCCGACTTATCCCAGGACATCCAATCTTACCTAGCGGAATGTGAGTTTCCTATGCTCTTCTATTCTGCCCTAACAAATCTCAATTCACCTATCACAGAAGAGGAAATAACTGATACAATTAAATCTTTGCCAAATAACAAGGCCCTTGGACCAGATGGCTTGCCATACCTGTTTAACGCATTTCTATCCGACACGCCTATCCCAAGGGACATGCAAACTTCCTTCCTCACGCTGATCCCCAAACCTGGAAAAGACCATACCCTGCCCTCCAACTAGGCCGATTGCACTCCTCAATACGGACTTAAAAATCTTCACGAAACTATTGGCAACCAGATTGAACAATTTCATGCCGTCACTAATCCACAAGGACCAAGTGGGATTTATCCCACTTCGCCAGGCAGGTGACAACATTCGGAGGGTTATTGACCTTGTGGAGGTTGCAAACAGGACCAGGTTAGAGGCGTTATTGCTCAGTAACAGAAAAAAGCCTTTAATAGGCTGAGCTGGCCCTTCCTGTTTGCAACTCTCCGCCGGGTCAGTATTGAGGGCCCCTTTCTCTGAGCCATTGCTCACTTATATTCGTCTCCTTCGGGCCAGGTCCGTACCCAATTCGCCTCCTCCTCCACTTTCCGGATCTCCAACAGAACTCGACAAGGCTGCCCACTTCCTCCTCTTCTATACGCCCTATGCATTAAACCCCTGGCAGCCTATATCAGAAAGAACCCAAACATACACGGCATCCTGGTCCGTATTAGAGACTTTAAGATTTCCATATTTGCGGATGATGTCCTCCTCACCCTCACGCAACCCCGCGTTTCTCTCCCGAATTTACATGTAGAACTGGACCGAAAGATCAATAACTCGAAAACGGAAACCCTTCCCCTCAATATACCCCACCAAACACTAGCGGCCCTTTCGCAAGCGTTTAGCTACACATGGAAGACATCCTCCTTAAAATATCTTGGGGTCCACATCACTCCCACATACGACACTCTTTACAAAGCCAACTTCCCCCAACTCTACACCTATATTAGGGCCAGCCTGACCAAGTGGAAATCTTAAAGGTTGTCTCTTTTTGGCCGCCTGGCAACCTTGAAGATGACAATTTTACCTAAACTTTTATATCTCTTTGAGACACCACCCATTCCCATCCCAGCCTCACACTTTAAGAGACTTCAGGGCGACTCGATAATTTTTTTCTGGCACTATAAGAGGCATCAAATCGCTAGATTGGTTCTATATGCTCCCCGCAGTCAAGGCGGCCTAGCGTTCCCCAATATAGCAAAGTACTATTTAGCTGCTCAGCTATGCCCTGTGGCCTCTTGGTGCACTCTTCATGCTTATAACCGATGGAGGCAAATTGAGAAAATATGGTTAGCCCCTGTCCACCCAAACTCCATGTTATGGAGCTCCGAAGTAGTATGTGGTGGTTTACAGCTACTAGGGCCAATGGCACTTCTACACACACTATGGCAGCATGCCAAATCGGCACACCCGCTTACCACCACCTCTTCCCTAGTGACCTCATTTTTTTTCAAACCCAATATCCCGGACAGTTTGACTTCACAGATGTCCCACTTCTGGATGGAGAGGGTCCTATTTCGCTATGGTCAATTGGTAGACCCTAGAACCAGAACCCTAAGATCCTTCAAAGACCTACAAGACGCTTTTATTATACCCAGACAGGCTTTTTTTAGTTACTTACAAATACGACATTATGCGCAATCTTTGGTAGCGAATCTCCAATTTTCCCCCTTAACTGAGTTTGAAAAAATATGTCTAGAGGGCCCCTCTCCTAAAGGTATGATATCGCGCACTCACCAACTTCTGATTATGGATGGGTCACTTGCCGGGCCATGACATGCTTATATGAGTAAGTGGGAGCAGGCGTTGGGTATAGATATACCTCTGAACACATGGCAGCTCATATGGTCACAGGCTGCTAAGAGCTCCATTTGCACACTTTATAAAGAGAATCAATATAAGTTCCTTCTTCATTGGTATCAGACTCCTGACCTGCTCCACTCCATATCCCCGGTGCTGGCGATGCTGTAAGGCTAGAGTGACGCTATATCATAGCTATTTGACCTGCCCTCTACTCACCCCCTACTGGCAGACAGTACACTCCCTGCTTCAATCCATCTTTGAGACTGGGGTGCCCCTCGATCCGAAATTTTTTCTCCTAGGCCTCCCACCTGCCTCCTTCTCTAAACTCTCAAAAAGGCTCTTAGCCCACATACTGACTGCAGCACGATGTCTGGTGGCCCTGAGGTGGAAAAAGAGGGAGCCCCCCTCACTATTCGAGCTGCACTCCAAGATCAGAGATGTTAAAAGAATGGAGTATTCACTAATCCCCAAACCTGGGGCCTCACTAAATAACACTCTTGATAAACACAATAGAATATGGGAACCCTGGGTCATGTTGGAGATCCCTACGTTTTAATTCTCCGTAGGTCTTGAATTTGCGGAGACCATCGGTAATTAGGGCTGATGCTTCCCAGGTGGCACGAAGCTCTAGGGGCGGGTGACTGCTCTCTCCTTTTCTCTCTCCTCCACTACTCTCTACCCTTTTTCCCATTTCATCCTTTCAGATGTGTCCAATCACAGCTGGTCACATGTAAACACGGAGATGCTGGTAATCGGCACTCCTCGCCTCACACTGACAGAGTGTGAGGAGAGGAGAGCCGATCAGTGGCATCTCCTCACATGGGACAGCTAGGTATGTAATCAGGGCACTGATCATCAGTTCCCTGATTACAATTAAGTGCCCACCAGTGTCACCAATCAGTGCCCACCAGTGGCAGCAACCAGTGCCCACCACTGCCCACAAGTGCCACCAAGCAGGGCCCATTAGCAATGCCAGTCAGTGCTGGCTATCAGTGCCACCTATCAGTGCTGTCCATCAATGCCCATCACTGCTGTCGATCAATGACCATTAGTGCCACCCATCAATGCCCATCAGTACCACCTATCCATGCCGCCTATTAGTGCCCACCAGTGCCACCTATTAGTGCCCATCAGTGGCACCTAACTGTGCCCATCTGTGTCACATATCAGTGCCACCTATCAGTGCCCATATGTGCGGCATATTAGTGTCTCCTCATCAGTGCCCATAAGTGCTGCCTCATCAGTGCCCATAAGTGCCACCTCATCAATGCCCACCAGTTCAGCCTATCAGTGCCGCCTCATCAGCGCACATCAGTGAAGGAGAAAAATTAATTAGTTACAAAAGTCACTGACAGAAACTAAGTGTAAAACATATTTTTTTCAACATTTTTGGTCTTTTTTTTTTTTACCAAAAAAGAAAAACCCAGCAGTGATTAAATACCAAAATGAAACCATCTTACCATGAAAAGAAAGCTCTATTTGTTTGAAGAAAATGATAAAAAATGTGTTTGGGTACAGTGTAGCTGAAAGCTGCCAAATGGCTTGGGCAGGAAGGGGGTGTAAGTGCCTTGTAGGCAAGTGGTTCACCGCTTCCCGACCGGCGCACACCGATGTACGTTGGCAGAATAGCACAGACAGGCAAATGGGCATACAGGTACGTCCCTTTAAATTTGCCGCCGTGCCATCGCGTGCGCGCAGGCCAGGACCTCCGTGAGTCCGATCGCGGGTCCCGCGGACTCGATCGCCGCGGGGATACCTGCGATCGTCTCACGGGGAGGAAGAATGGGGAGATGCTAATGTAGAAAAAAGCATCTCCCCGTTCTGCCTAGTGACAGTGTCACTGATCTCTGCTCCCTGTGATCGGAGCAGAGATCAGTGACGTGTCATACACAGCCACGCCCCGACAGTTAGAAACACTCCCCAGGGCTCACTTAACCCCAACACTGCCACCTAGTGGTTAACCTCTTCACTGCCAGTGTCATTTACACAGGAATCACTGCATTGTATAGCACTGATTGCTGTATAAATGACAATGGTCCAAAAATGTGTCAAAAATGTCCGATGTGTCCACCATAATGTCACAGTCATGATAAAAATCGCTGATCGCCGCCATTACTAGTAAAAAAAAAAAATAATAAAAATGCCATAAAACTATCCCCTATATTGTAAACGCTAGAACTTTTGTGCAAACCAATCAATTAACACTTATTGTGATTTTTTTTTTACCAGGAATATGTATCGGCCTAAACTGAGGAAAACAATTGTTTTTTTTTTATATATTTTTGGGGGATATTTATTATAGCAAAATGTAAAAAATCTTTTTGTTTATAGCGCAAAAAATAAAAACTGCAGGGATGATCAAGTACCACCAAAAGAAAGCTCTATTTGTGGGGAAAAAAAAGGCCGTCAATTTTGTTTGGGAGCCACGTCGCACGACAGCGCAATTGTCAGTTAAAGCAACGCAGTGCCGAATCGCAAAAAGTGGTCTGGCCAGCAAAATGGTCTGGGGTTTAAGTGGTTAAAGAGACCAGAGGAAACTTATTATTGGCATATAGTTATGGTATTGAATTTAGATTTTACCTATTTCTTATTTATTTTAGTAGTTTCTACATTAGTTCCCAAAAGCAAAACCAGACTTTATTTAAATAGGAAACTGAATTGCCAAGTGTTGCTATACATATAATCTCCACTGACACATGATCAAACACCAAGACTTATCTCAGCAGTGCAATTTCCTCTCTATAATAGCTGTGTCTATATAAGACCTAATACAACTTATTCTGTGTTAAATCCACCAACCATTATATTCAGTGGAATCAAATTAGCTATATTGACTTGGGATAGATGTCCCAATTAAGCCATTCATAGAAACAATATGTTTTCAGTAATCCAAGTCCTAATGCTATGCGAACCAAGGAACTACCAGTTTCCTGTCTGATATTTTTTAGAAGTAAAGTGTTTGCATCCCGTCGTAAGACAGCAGGGAACATTAATGAAACAAAAATAAATACTTTGCTGGTATTGTGTTATGATATTCACGAGTCCCAAGGTAGCACAATAAGGCTGCTTACAGCACACAGTGGCGTATTACCGTATGGAACATGACATTTTGTGGCAGCTCGATTACCAGTGGGGACTCATCGACAGAAGATAATTTCACCTAATATACGTTATTACAGTGCAGCTGGCTGGGACTTGGAAAACACTTTCTACAATCTGTATGTAAGTTGGATCTATTGCCTGCTTATTGTTTTCTTAATATGTGCATCTTTTTATGTCCACTCTGCCTGCTTATCACATCATGCAAGACACACTAAAAATTCATTACTCATTTCGCTACAATGGTAGACAGTTTAATCAGACCCATTCTTAGTGGCTCTGCAATTTAACCAGTAATAGTCCCTATTTCATGAAACAGTCAAATAGCTATAATTATCTTAATGGGTAGCCTCTATATTTCTAGTTCAAATATTTAGCAAAAGTCATAATATATATCAATGCCATATAATTCATTTGATACTCATAACACATGACAGAAAGTGATAAGACAGTTCGCAAAAATATAGCAAATCAAAAGTCCACTACCCAGAATGAATGGCAAGGTTACTTCCTTTATAAAAAAACTAGCGATATTTCAGCAGTGCTGCTTTGATTGAAACTAAACCAGCTCACATGTGTCAGAGGCTGTGATTTATCTCTATGGATCTTCAAAGAAGTTACATGTTTTAGGCACTACTGACTGCTCGAAAACTGGCCTTACACTATACAATCATCTTTAGGGCTCATTCAGATGGGCAGATTAGTGGCATCCTTAATGCAGACCTGCTGGCAGATGCACGTACATCCAGGTTGGAGCTTCGTGCAGGCAGCCCATAGAAGTGGATGCACACAAGCATAATTCTTTGACATGCAGGCAGGAGCGGGTACACAGATCCGAATGCAAAGGTTCAGCCCACATGTCAAACTTTCAAATGCGACAGAGTCTGTGCCAGCGCTGCATGTGCATCCACTTCTATGTGCTGCTGTCAGAAACCATGAAACCAGACCAAGACAGAAGTACAGTTAAATCACACTTGTTTAATAATAAAAGTAAAAAGAACAAACGTAGTCAAAACATAGCCCAAGTATAGTAACCAGAACGGATAGTCAGCCAATAGTCAGGGATCAAAGTAGTGGAACAGCAAGCAGGATCTGGAGCCAGAAGGGATGTCAGGAAAGCCAGTCTTTAAACAGGACCGTAGGCGATAGTTTCTTGTGATGTGACCAAGGCGAAGGCAGAGCTCCTCTAGACTGGACAGCTTAAGTAGGCAGGACTGACGAGTAGGATCATCAACAGCTGAGTAACTGTGGAGAGAGATAGGAGCTGGCAATTAGCTGACAGCTGAGCCGCCAGCTCAGAGAAGGAAGGGCTGAGTCCAGCCCTGACAGCTGCCTGTACACAGCTCCAAGGTGGATGTAGACATATCTGGCAGTGCCTCTGCACAGAGGACAGCACTTATCTTCTGTCTGGATGAGCCATTCGAGTTACCAAAAGTATGTAATATGAGAACAAATCTAAACAATTAAATGTGTATCCTATTAGGTGGTTACTGTGTTACATAGTTTTGATAGTAGGTCTAATGGAGATTGTACAATCAGATTGTATAGTCATCTTAACCAGCTCTAGAAGATTTTACCCTCATCTTCACGATGAGGCCATTTTTTGCATTTTGGGACTGCGCTAATTTAACATGGAATTGCGCAGTCATGCATTGCTGTACCAAAACTACATTTATATAATTTTCTTCACACAAATAGAGCTTTCTCTTGGTGGTATTTGATCACCACTGGGGTTTTTAATTGTAGTTATATAAAAGAAAAAAAACTGAACATTTTGAAAAAAAAAAAAAAAGAAAAATATGTATGTAATTTCTACTTTAATCTATACAAAATCTGAGGAGACCTGTGAGAACAGGATCCCATATCCCATTGAGGAGAAGAGGAGTAGAGCCATTTACTCGCGTTGGGAGGACAAAGCTGTTTTTTTATATACACGGAAGTGAGCAGGCACTTTGCTTGGTGAATGATTATTACAGGCACGGGATATATTAAAGGAGAATATTATTGATTCACGGAGGACTTTTTACATCTATTACATATATTCACATTGTATTGTTTGCATGTGATCACATATTAATTTTGCTGTGCTACACTGAATTTGTTTTAAAAAAAGTAGAAAATATTGGGGGTTATTTACGAAAGGGAAATCAACTTTGCACTACAAGTGAAAACTACAAGTGCAAGTGCACTTGAACTTGCACTGAAAGTGAACTTGGAAGTGCAGTCGCTGTAAATCTGAGGGGGGCATGCAAGGAAAATAAAAAACAGCATTTTAGCTTGCACATGATTGGATGATAAAATCAGCAGAGCTTCCCCTCATTTCAGATCTACCCCTCAGATTTACAGCGACTGCACTTCCAAGTGCACTTTCAGTGCCATTTCAAGTGCACTTTGCATCCCTTGAGCTCCTTCAATATCTGCGGTGGTATCTCTCTCAAGCGCCACCCACGCTTCCCTGCTGGGTCTCTAGCTTGGCACTCCAGATACTTCTCAGGCTTCACCCCTGCTGACTGGCTTGGCCCCTGGCTTGACTCACAAGCCTGCTCTGCAAGCATCTCCTCCGCTGGTTGGGTCCCTGACTTGATCATCGCCTAAAGTTTCCCGATTCTCCATCGTGCCCGTTCGGTGAGAATGTTGCTCCAGTACTTGCTTCAGTTACTCACTGTGGTCCCTGGTAATAAGGTGGTTGGTCCCTTTGTGGTGACAGCTACCCTTCTACCTCCAACCACTGACAGGTTCTCCGGCCGGCAGAACCTTCACTTTTGGTTGGGCTGCAAGCCGAAATCCCAACCCTGCGCTGCTCTCTTACATCTGGATATGCCCTCACACAGTCTAGCAGCCAGATGCCCCTGGGATAGGCCCAATCTCCGGCCTAGCAGCCTTGAGCACATGACACACGTTCACCCAGACAACCGTCCAGGTGGCAAAGAACATAGATCACCTGACCTCACCCGAATATATAGGCTCTCCCAGCAGGCCAAGGGAATCAAGAAAACCCCTGCCCATTGGCTGAGATACCCCATATACTATAACCTGACCTTGGGTTGCCCTTCTCGTATCTAGTAGCACCAAGTACTGGACCAACTGGTGGTAGAAGAGAAAAGTGCAACAAGGCCAAACTTAGGGAGAAATCAATGGATCTCTAACAATTTACCAGGGTAACTACTCCTGCAAGTAAATTTGTGAGGAGCATCCCTGACTAAGCCCCAGGGCGCTACTTCCTCCCTCTGCCCAAGAAACTACATCTCGGAGTTTGCAGAAAATAATTTGAGCTCCCAATCCTGAGAGCGAATGTCCTGGCGAAAACTGGGATGGGTGGGGAAACAGGGAAAGAGGTAACAATATAACAATATAAAATAGACATATGTGTGGCGTACCACATGAATAACGTTGGTATCACATGAAAATAGTTAGTCACGTATGACATTCAAGTATCAAAATTAGTTATGTAAATTTTGAAGGCAAGTAAAGCAATAGTATTGCCACCTAACTATCTATTTAATATATACAGTGGTAACAAATATACAGAAGGATAGTGTTGTTATCTGGCTAGATCCCTGTCTCTCCTTAGCCAAGGAAGACACATTGACACAGCAACACCTGAAAGGGAGAAATCAAAACAATGCAAATGCCTCCTACCCTATAAAAACACAGTGCAATATGTACACTGTGATGTGAACTGATCCTCAGCCGAGGGCAGCATGAAAGTGTAAAGGCATCCTATTCATGTCTACATTATTTACATCATGAAAGCAGGCCCAATTCTCATTGAGAATGCCACCCACTTTTCTAATTAGCATAGAACTTCAGGAATGGTTTGATTAGTAACAGTCCTGATATATGTATACGAGTCCGTTATTTGAAGAAAATAGGCAATTATTCTTCTATCACAGACTATTTTAACTAGCTCATGCCCAGTGTCCATGACATGTTAATGGACTACATTTCCCAGCAGTTCCTTTTCTTCTTCCAAAGGCAACTCCGGGCACAAGGGCATGACTGCATCTCAAGCAATCAGGCCATGATGCAAGGGACCACACTTCGGGACACAGGCCCTCTTGCAAAAGTATCTTCACTCTGTCCACACGACAGCCGAAAACAAAGAGACTTTTTTTCATCATTTTCAACTAACAATCTGCTGAAGGACACAGATCACTCTTCAGGGTGAAATACCCCAACAACTTTAGTTTTTGGCCAACATGGCTCAGATGATCACTTTCTGTAACTGCCGGCAGAATTCAGACCCGCACAGTCCTGGCAATACAGCTTTCTGGGGTGTTCCCCATTAACAACACTTTAAATGGGTGTGTAAGGTGGCTGTCAGCGTAGCGTCCTTGATATCACACAACTCATATTTGTAATTCACAAAGTAATGGTATCACTTTAATGAGACCTCACCAATAATATCTGGGACCTGGCAGTGTTACATCTTCTCCCTTGGCATTTACAGTGACAACATAATATTTAGCATCTTTCTTGTCTGGCCTGCGGAGGATCACGCTGTCCAGATTAATTGTACGGCTGTAGCCCCAGGTATTTAACACGAAGAGGTATTTCCCAGGGCGCTACACTACTTTGCAGGGAGAAAAAAAAAAGCATATTGCTGCTGTCTGTAAAGAGCCCTGTGTTGTTTACCAACACAGGGCTCTCTTCTTTCATTTGCTCAGCCTATCAGTGGGGCCTGGCTGTAAATCATTGACTGGGACCCGCTGATCGGCTTGTGCTGCAGTAAATGGCAGCACATGCCATTGAGCTTTCAGGAGCACGTGTTGATCCGGAAGAAAGACGTGACGTATAGGTATGTGATTGTGCCTGTACAAGCTGACCGGTGCAGTAAATGTACTGCAGTGGGTCGCCAAGCAGTTATTGTGGTGAAATGTTGCTAAAAGCATATTAAAGCACCACAAAACACATGACCAAGACGTCCAAAAGCTAGTAAGTCAGTGATGTCAAAGTACCACTGTGGGATGCAAAAGTAAAATGTGTGTAGATAACAAGCATATACATCTACAATTTTGATTAAGGTTAAGTAATGTAGAATTGTTTGGTGAAACTTACAGCATATAAATGTAGTGCTACCCCCATAAGAGCCGTTTAAGTATTACCCAGATAGTCCTTACTCCTGCACTAGCAGCCAGGCACAAGGCGTTTCCCGCAGCCAGATACACACACTTTAGCTTGATGGAGTCAAAGACCAGCCTAGGGGTGTTGTTTTGTAGTTTTATTTTAGAGGAACTTGGATAGGGTAGGGGATTTGCAGTAGGATACTCCAGAACAAAAAAATGCACTACTTAAGGACTCTAGCTGATCTAGAATTGAGCAGTAGGTGAAGTCCTTTGCTGGGAGCAGATGGCAGACTTCTCCTGTGTAGCAGTGTAGAAACAAAGAGTATGAGCAAAGTCTCTTGTAGTGAGAGACAGATAGACAGAGCTTTTCAGAGCACTAGCCAGTGATCTCTTTAATTAGACCCTTGGTTGACTGTCTTAGCACAAAAGGGTCACCAAAAGAACCAGGCCCCTAGCTCTTTGGTCTGTACTCACAGGAGTTGCAAACAGATCCTCTGAGGCATGGCTCCCTTTCAGTTAGCTCTTCAGAAGCACCAGGGTCACTCCTCCATTTAGGTCGCCCTGAGGCTACATGGCAGCAGGTGCCAGGGGAGGAAAGCCTGCCTCACCTCTGGCTGCTGCAATCCACTATCTGGGAAGGAGCCAGAGCTCAGGCGTTCCCTAACTATATAGGCCAATCCAAGAATGTTCAGGGGGCACCTCCCCTGTAATTTGCCGAGACTGCATACATATTAATGCTGCCTATTTGCCTAGCTCCCACCCATGTTTCAGAAAGCACTACTGGTTTATAGAAGGCGGGAGAAGACCAGGCAAACTCAAGAGCACCAAAACACCAGGAGCAGTCCTAACTAATGAATTGCAGCATTCTATTAAGCAGACATGCTGAAGATAGATTTGCATCTAGCCCTACCGTTTTGGTAGAGGGGTAAACTACACTAATCAAACTAATCACCTAGCACCTATACTAGGAGGGTGCTACATAAAACAATAGCAATAATATTAATAATAAAGATGTACCTCAATGCAGATGGCGTGTTATAATATTCCAGAATTACTAAAAGTTATTCTCTCTTGTGAAGAGGTGATTAAAGGGGGATATGATTACATGTATAAATATCTATGTGTTGCATATAGTGAACTTTGTGTAGAATTATTCAGGTCATTACAAAGAACAAGGAGGCACATCTGGAGGAAAATAGATTTGACCTCCAAAGGACTGGCTTCTTCACAGTAAGAGCTGTAAAAATGTGGGCTAGACTCCCTAAACAACTAGTTCTTGCCAGCTCAGTAGATTGTTTAAAAAAAAAGAAAAAGTCTAAATACACAAAATATAACTGGATATTAACATTTATAGGTAATCACACCAGAGATGGTTGAACTAGGGAACATCTGATTGCCTCCTGGGGGATCAGGAAGGAATACCCCCCCCCCCCC
Organism: Lithobates sylvaticus; assembly: GCA_028564925.1. Lineage (NCBI taxonomy): Eukaryota > Metazoa > Chordata > Amphibia > Anura > Ranidae > Lithobates > Lithobates sylvaticus. The sequence goes on from CM053031.1 coordinate 120,809,678, forward strand.
ACTGGAGCAAATTAAATCATGCTTCAATGTTTTTTTTCTTGCCTTCCTCTGGATCAACTGAATCACCTGTGAGTATAGCATTGTGTATATGGAGGTATATGGAGGTTTTCAATTTATTTATATTTTCTATTGGTTGAACTAGTTGTCTATTTTCATCCTAGCTAGTATAGACATGTAGCACTAACCCCCGAAGGAGCTGCTGGTTTTATTTGGGCTTACCGTTACCTCACCTGCTTGTAGCTCCGTCTTGGGGATCCCATGGAAAGTGACCCAAAGAATGTTATAACTAACACTGAATCCTCTTTTGGGTTATTTATTTAGAACAAAGACAGGTTCAAGTTCTCTTTGGTGATCTAGAAGACAATAGTTCCTCTTGATAGATCTAGCCACCACCGTATAAGTCCCTCTCACTGGACCTAGCAGCCGGGTCTCTGCCACAGACGTGTGAATTTAAGCTTTAGCGTTACTGAGAGATTGAAGATTAATTCTATACAATACCAGTCTCTTTCAGCCGAACCGGCGATACTGTAGGCAATGTGATCCGGGTTGCATCCTTCAACTAAGTCTCCAGGCTCCTCCAGAGAAACCAGCCTTGCGCACAGTCTTCTCCTGAAAGAGTCCTCCTCTGGATCCTCCAGTTGCTGGGCCTTTCCCTTCAGATGAGACGGCAACAGACCATCCCTGGGACTGGGTCAGGAGGACCACCAGAACCAAAAAGACAGAAAATGAAATCCCCTCAGGCAAAAAGGTTGGCAACAGGCAGGTGATGAGGTACCAAATAGAAGAGCAGAGACGTAGTCAAGGAATCCAAGCCGAGGTCAAACCAGAAGAAACAGTCAATAAGCAGGGTCAATCAAGGAAGGTAATCAGGTAAGCCGGGTAAATCAGGAACAAGGTAGCAGGTACTTCAGGCAGGTATTCAGGACATAGACTGAAGACGATCCAGCACTGATACCATGTGAAGGCCCTGTTTATATAGGGCGCCTTGTGCTGGGATTGGTGGAGGTGAGGGTCCGTGCGCGATTGCGCACACACATTCGTGCTGACGTGGGAGTGCGTGCCCCCGTTCGTATTGGAAGGCGAGGACGCGCACATGTTTGCGTTGGTACGCGGGTACGCCCGCACGTTCGGTTCCATTGGGAAGACTGCGCATGGGTATTGGCACTCACAGAGTGAGGATTCACTCCTGCTGGACGAAGACGGGCATGGAAAACGTGAGTTCTCTGACATTGCCCCCTCCTTAGGGGCAGCCTCCGGATGCCTCTTTGAAACGAGCCCTGAGAGCGGGAACGGTGAAAAGCCTGTATGAGTCTCCGAGCATGAAGATTCGTTTTTGGTTCCCAGGAATTTTCTTCTGGGCCAAAACCTTTCCATTTAATCAAATATTGGTCTTTTCCCTGCCTTTTTCTGTGGTCCAAGATAGCCTCAATTTCAAATTCTTCTTCCCCATCCACCCTGATAGCTTCCGGAGGCCCTACTTCACGATCCGGGAAGGAATTTGGAACATCAGGTTTAAGTAGGGAAACGTGAAATACAGGATGTATCCTGAATGAAGCGGGGAGTTCAAGTTCATAGGCCACTGGGTTGACCTTTCTCTTGACAGGGAAAGGGCCCAAGTATCTAGGTCCCAATTTCTTGGAGGGGCATGCCAGTTTTAAATTTGTGGTAGATAGCCACACACGATCTCCCACCTCTAAGTTCAATTCTCCCCTTCTCTTCTTGTCAAAATATTTTTTATCATCTTCCTGTGCCTTAGCAATGGTTTCCCTGAGCACCTGGTTGTTGGAGGAAAGAAAATCCAACCTATCCTGAACAGCCGGTACGGAAGATTCGGGCACAAGTGCGGGTAAAAAGGAGGGATGGAATCCGTAGTTGGAGAAAAATGGTGATTGGTTCGTGGTGGAGTGGATGGAATTGTTGAATGCAAATTCTGCCAAAGGAAGTAGTGAGGCCCAATCCTCTTGGGAAAACGAGGAGAAGCAACGTAGGTATTGTTCCAACGTTTGATTGGTGCGTTCGGTCTGCCCGTTGGTCTGTGGGTGATAAGCTGAAGAGAGGCTACATTTAATACCTAGTGCTTTGCATAATGACCTTCAAAATTGGATGTAAATTGTACTCCGCGGTCAGAGACGATGTCACTGGGAATTCCATGGAGTCTGACAACTTCTTTAATGAATATCCTGGCGGTCTCAATTGCAGAAGGTGTCCCTTTCATGGGAATGAAATGTGCCATCCGGGAAAAGCGGTCTACCACCACGAAGATGAAAGAGAACCCTTTAGAGGGAGGAAGCTCCACAATAAAATCCATGGCGATTTTATCCCATGGCCTTTCGGGAATGGGCAGTGGTTTCAGTAGGCCCCACGATTTATTTTTACTACTCTTGTTTCTCAGGCAGATCGGACAAGATTTGACATAATCCCTACAGTCCTTGGCAAGATTTGGCCACCAGAAGTGTCTCTGAATTAGATCCACAGTCTTGTGGCCCCCAAAGTGACCCGCCAGAGGATAGTCATGGCAGGCCTGTAACACGATGGTGCGTAGGTCTTGAGGGATGAAAATCTTGTTGTCTTGCCAAAAAAACCCATCCCTCTCCTGAAGGTTGGTGCCCGGGGGTAACTGTGTTCTCGAGGAGGCTTGGCGGACTTGTGTCATGAAACTGGATTGGGTCAGTAGGAAATTTCCTGCTTGTAGGATAGTATCCGGTGGAGACGGGGTTTCAAGTTCTGTGAACATTCGGGATAAGGCATCGGGTTTAACGTTTTTGGACCCGGGGCGATAAGTAATATGAAAATTAAAACGGGAAAAGAAAAGAGCCCATCTGGCCTGTCGGGGTCTAAGGCGTCTGGCAGTTCTGAGGTACTCTAAATTTTTGTGATCTGTGAAGATCAGTATCGGATGTGCCGCCCCCTCCAGGAGGTATCGCCATTCTTCCAAGGCTAGCTTTATTGCTAGGAGTTCTCGGTCACCTACATCATAGTTCCTTTCCGACACACCTAGTTTTCTGGAAAAGAAGGCCACCGGATGCATTAGGGACTTGGGTCCTTGGCGTTGAGACAGGATAGCCCCTACCGCACTCTCCGAAGCATCGACCTCCAGAGTGTAGGGTAATGCAGGGTCAGGGTGTTTTAGTACTGGGGCGGAGGTAAATGCCCTTTTTAACTGGTCGAAGGCGGCTTGGGCCGCTGTAGTCCACTGGAAGCGGTTTTGCTTCTTGGTGAGCTGTGTGATGGGTGCGATGATCTTGGAGAAGTTCTTGATAAACTTCCTATAAAAGTTGGAGAATCCGATGAAACGTTGTACCACTTTCTTGTCATTTGGGGGCGGCCAGGACATAATGGCGGAGACCTTCTGGGGATCCATGGCTACACCCCCGGTTGATATCACCAGGCCGAGGAAGTGAATGGTCTGGCGTTCGAATTCACATTTTTCGGCCTTTGCGTAAAGTCCATGTTGTCTTAATCTGCCCAGAACTTGTTTTACATGATCACGATGTACTTCTAGAGAGGTGGACAATATCAGAATGTCATCCAGGTAGACAATTACAAAGGAATCTAAGAAGTCTCTGAAAATATTATTGACAAAATGTTGAAATGTGGCCGGGGCGTTGCATAGTCCAAATGGCATGACTAAATATTCGAAGTAGCCAAAACGTGTTCGGAATGCTGTCTTCCATTCTTCCCCTTTGCATATCCTGATCAGGTTATAGGCCCCACGTAAGTCCAATTTTGTAAATATTTTTGCTGAGCGGAGTCTCTGAAATAGTTCCGGGACTAGTGGAAGCAGGTACCGGTTTTTAATTGTCACTTTATTCAGATCCCTGTAATCTACACATGGGCGGAGCGAGTGGTCCCTCTTTTCAACAAAAAATATTCCGGCCCCTGCTGGGGAGGAGGAATGTCGGATGAACCCCTTTCTGAGGTTCTCATTGATGTACTCTTTGAGGACTAGGAGCTCGGGTTCGGACAGAGGAAAGATCCGCCCGAAAGGGATTTCGGCCCCAGGTAGTAGCTCAATCGGACAGTCGTAGACCCGATGGGGAGGAAGGGTGTCTGCTTTCTGCTTATCGAATACGTCGAAGAAGTTGTGGTACACTGGTGGCACTAGCTCCTTGAATTCAGAGTCCGTTCTTAGACAACCAATGACTGGGGGAATATGGCGGAAGGTTTTAAGACAGTTCTGTAGACAGTAAGAGGACTGAAAAGTCACCTCACCGGTGACCCAATTGACCTGGGGATTGTGGGCTTGTAGCCAAGGCATTCCTAAAATGACAGGAAACAAAGGTGAGGAGATGACATCTAGACGGAGTAGCTCCTGGTGGCCTGGTGGTATGCTGGTGAACAGGGGTTGCGTCTCAAGAGTAATAGGCCTGGACTTGATGTTTGACCCGTCTGCTAGCCATATGGAGAGTTGCTGCTGCTTAGGTGTTAGTGGAATGTTGTGTTGTAGAGCGAAGGCATGATCCACGAAGCAGCTACAGGCACCAGAGTCAATTATAGCCTGGACTCGGAGTATTCTTTCTGGGAGCTGTAAGGAAATAGGAACAGCAATGTGAGCGGCTTTTATTAGAGACAAGGCGAAAGGCACACGGGATGATGAGTTGAACTTACGGATCTTGTTCGGGCACGTATTGGCGTAGTGCCCAGATTCCCCACAGTAGAGGCAGAGATTGTTCTGGCGTCGCCGCTGTTTTTCCTCTGGTGACAGTGGTGAGCGGAGTAGGCCTACTTGCATGGGCTCTGGTGCTCCTGGGGCGGCAGCAGGTACATGAGAGATGGGAGTAGGAGGGTAGTTGGGACCTTTGGGTAACACCTATGTGGGGCGTGTCAGACCGGACCTCTCGGACCTCCGCTCTCTCAGGCGACGGTCTATCTGGATAGAAAGCTGGATCAGATCCTCCAAAGATCTAGGGATTCCCACTCGGGCTAGCTCATCCTTCAGTGCTTCGGAGAGGCCTATGCGGAATTGATAGAGGAGGGCGGCGTCGTTCCAAGAGGTGTCGGAACTCCACCACCTAAAGTCCGTTACATAGTCCTCTACTGGCCAGGGCCCTTGCTGGAGGGCATGGAGGCTGGCCTCTGCTGTTGTGGTGCGCTGAAGATCATCATATAGTTTGGCCATTTCATCCAAGAATGAGTCCAGGGTATCTAGAAGAGGGTTGGCTTGTTCCAACATACGATGGGCCCAGGTTTGAGGCTCCCCTTGGAGTAGGGAGACTATGAACCCCACCTTAGTGCTCTCCAGGGAGAAGGTACGGGGTTGTAGCAGGAAGTAGAGCCGACAAGCATTCCTGAAGGAGCGGAACTTGCTGCGATCCCCTGAAAACCGTTCCGGTGGGGGCACACGAGGTTCTGGGGGTGGCATCATTACTGTGGGTGCTGATGCAGAGGTTGCTGAGCCGGGGATCCGGGATGTCATGGGTGCCTGATGAGTTGCAGAGCCCGGGGACATGGATTCCACTCTCTGTTCCAGTTGACGATAGCCATCTCGCAGGCCCTGAACTGCCTGGGTAAGGGCCGACATCTGTTGGCACAGGGCTTCCAAAGGCGAGGCACCCCCTTCGGACTCCATTCTGGCTGGATCGTACTATCACGTACCTTACAGCGGAGTCCGGATGCTGGGGAGTGGCCTCGTGCACGGTTCCGGTCCCAACACCCCTGGTGGTAGGAACAGGGAGCGTTGGGGCACGAAAGGGTGCAAGTGCCTGCGGCTGGAAGAGCAGAGACGTAGTCAAGGAATCCAAGCCGAGGTCAAACCAGAAGAAACAGTCAATAAGCAGGGTCAATCAAGGAAGGTAACCAGGTAAGCCGGGTAAATCAGGAACAAGGTAGTAGGTACTTCAGGCAGGTATTCAGGACATAGACTGAAGACGCGCACATGTTTGCGTTGGTACGCGGGTACGCCCGCACGTTCGGTTCCGTTGGGAAGACTGCGCATGGGTATTGGCACTCACAGAGTGAGGATTCACTCCTGCTGGACGAAGACGGGCATGGAAAACGTGAGTTCTCTGACATCCCCGCCAACATGGCATCAGTACCTTAACCACTTGACCACTGGGCACTTAAACACCCTTAATAACCAGACCAATTTTCAGCTTTCGGTGCTCTCACATTTTGAATGACAATTACTCAGTCATACAACACTGTACCCATATGAAATTTTTGTCCTTTTTTCACACAAATAGAGCTTTCTTTTGGTGGTATTTAATCACCATTGGGTTTTTTTTTTTGTGCTATAAAAGAAAAAAGACTGAAAATTCGGTAAAAAAATTAATTTTTCTTCGCTTCTGTTATAAAATTTAGCAAATTTGTAATTTTTCTTGATAAATTTTGGCCAAAATTTATACTGCTACATATCCTTGGTAAAAATAAGTACAAATTGGGGTATATTATTTGGTCTTTGTGAAAGTTATAGAGTCCACAAGCTATGGTGCCAATATCTGAAAATTGATCACACCTGAAGTACTGACAGCCTATCTCAATTCTTGAGATCCTAACAAGCCAGAAAAGTACAAATACCCCCCAAATGACCCTTTTTGGAAAGAAGACATTCCAAGGTATTTGGAAAGAGGCATGGCGAGTTTTTTGAAGTTGTAATTTTTTCCCACAATTCTTTGCAAAATCAAGATTTTTTTTTATCTTTTTTTTTTTTTTTTCACAAAATTGTCATATTAGCAGGTTATTTCTCACACACAGCATATGCATAGCACAAATTACACCCCAAAACACATTCTGCTATTACTCCCGAGTATGGCGATACCACATGTGTGAGACTTTTACACAGCGTGGCCACATACAGAGGCCCAACATGAAGGGAGCACCATCAGGCGTTCTGGAGCACCCAGGACAATTCTGACATTTCTCTCCTACATCATTTATTTGCTAGAAAATTACATAGAACCCCAAAACATTATATATTTTTTTTTAGCAAAGACCCTAGAGAATACAATGGCGGTCGTTGCAACTTTTTATCTAGCACGGTACTTGCGCAGAAATTTTTTGAACGCGTTTTTTTGGGGAAAAAAAGTTTTGTGCTTTACAAAAAACAAAACTGTAAATTTAGCCCAATGTTTTTGCATAATGTGAAAGATGAAGTTACGCCGAGCAAATAGATACCTGACATGTCACCCTTTAAAATTGCAGACGCTCGTGGAATGGCGCCAAACTTCGCTACTTAAAAAATCCCCATAGGCGGCGCTTTAAATTTTTTTACTGGTTACATGTTTTGAGTTACAGAGGAGTTCTAGGGCCCAAATTATTGTTATCGCTCCATTGTTCGCAGCGATACCTCACATGTGTGGTTTGAACACCGTTTTCATATGTGGGCGGGACTTTTGTATGCGTTCGCTTCTGCATGCGAGCACACGGGGACAGGGGCGCTTTAAATTTTTTTTTTTTTTTTATTGTTCATTTTACTTTATTTATTTTAGTTTGACACTTTTTTTCCCCCCAAAAAATTTTTTTGATCACTTTTATTCCTATTACAAGGAATGTAAACATCCCTTGTAATAGGAATATGACATGACAGGTCCTCTTTACAGTGAGATATGGGGTCAATAAGACCCCACATCTCACCTCTAGGCTGGAAAGCCTGAAATAAAATAAAAAAAACGATCCTGGCTTCGATCGTAGCGAGCATTGCATGGTATCGCAGGGTATCGCAGAATATCGCAGGGTATTGCAGGGTATAGCATGGTATCGCAGAATATCGCAGGGTATTGCATGGTATGGCAGAGTATGGCAGGGTATGGCAGAGTATGGCAGGGTATGGCAGAGTATGGCAGGGTATGGCAGGGTATGGCAGAGTATCGCTGGGTGTGGCAGAGTATCGCTGGGTATTGCAGAGTATTGCAGGGTATGGCAGAGTATCGCAGGGTATGGCAGAGTATCGCAGGGTATGGCAGGGTATGGCAGAGTATCGCAGGGTATGGCAGAGTATCGCAGGGTATGGCAGAGTATCGCAGGGTATGGCAGGGTATGGCAGAGTATCGCTGGGTATTGCAGAGTATGGCAGAGTATTGCAGGGTATGGCAGAGTATCGCAGGGTATGGCAGAGTATCGCAGGGTATGGCAGGGTATCGCAGAGTATGGCAGGGTATCGCAGGGAATGCCATGGTATGGCAGGGTATGGCAGGGTATGGCAGAGTATGGCAGGGTATGGCAGGGTATGGCAGAGTATCGCTGGGTATGGCAGAGTATCGCTGGGTATGGCAGAGTATCGCTGGGTATGGCATGGTATGGCAGAGTATCGCAGGGTATGGCAGAGTATCGCAGGGTATGGCAGAGTATCGCAGGGTATCGCAGGGAATGCCATGGTATGGCAGGGTATTGCAGGGTATGGCAGGGTATGGCAGAGTATGGCAGGGTATGGCAGAGTATCGCAGGGTATGGCAGATTATTGCTGGGTATACATCCATCCATGCTCAGCCATCCCTCCATACCCTGCAATACCCAGCAATACACTGCAGGCTATTGCTGTGTATTGCAGGGTATGGAGGGATGGCTGAGCATGGATGGATGGATCGGTGGTGACTGCAGAGCAGGCTGTGGGCACTACAGATCCCGCCCACAGCACTGCTGCCACCGATCCCTCCCCCTCTCCTCTCACACTGTACCGATCGGTACAGAGAGAGGAGGAGAGAGGAACCGGCGTCATCAAATGACGCCGGTTTGCTTACATGTGATCGCGCTGTCATTTGACGGCGCGATCACGTGGTAAACGGCCGCGATCCTCTGGACCCGGCGATCACGGATGTTCTCGAGTGCGCGCCCCAGGGGGCGCGCAAGAGGGGAATTCTGGGAGGACGTCATATGAGTTAAGCAACCGCCCTGTAGCCATTTTTCAGCTATGGGCCGGTTGTGAAGTGGTTAAATACCACCTCCCAGAAATCACAGCAGGAAAACACTCCCACTGGGCTGGTTCGGAGAGATAAATGGTTTTCAATGCATCCTGCTAGACTGCATCTCTACTCTTGCCGGCGGTGACAGTGACACCTTCAAGGAGAACCCAGTGCAACCCAGTTGGACTGGTACAGAAAACAGTAATTTAAAGAAATTAGCCTGAAGCCCAACTGTGGCTTCAGACAACTTAATTTTTGAAAAACAATAGCACCTGTTCGTCAGGAGCCAGCGCTACAGACACAAAGCTGTTTTTATTTTCAAGCATCTAATTATATCACCTTTATGTCCAGCCTGAATAAATTCTAGTTGATGATCTTTGAAAATGTCTCAGCTGAATGGAAAATAAATGTTAAACACAAGCTGTACTCTGATAACAGGTAAAACATCCAGACACTTTGGAATTTAGATTCTAGATTCACTATGTTCTGTTTGCAAAGTATTTTGTAGATCACCATATTAATCTAGAGATCAATATTCTTTGTGTGTTTTTATGTATTTTTTTCTGCAGGGCATGGGCAGAAATCTCACAGCTGCTGGCATCTCAGTATAGATCAATAAAATATGTTTCATTATAACCTTGTCCCCTGAAGGCACCTCTTTTCCCATCTGGCTCACATTACGGATATATCCTATTGTTTTCCTAGTTTCCCTAGCACTTTGGAATCTTTCCATACATTCAGTAAAAACCAAAAGCTTCTTCCTGCAGCTGACAAAATAGAGTCCCCTGCCTACAACGAGGGACAGTTATATGCCTGGCCCCAATTCTGATTATTATTTCTTGTTAAAGGAGTGCTGACAGTACATGCTACAAGTTTATGAGGAATACTGAACTTAAGACAATATTGAAGATAACAGGGAAACATCATTGCAGGTGCATGACCTCAAAATGTAAATCAGAATGTGAGCTGAGATTTCCTTTGTGGCTGCTTTCCAATTCTTTTTTTTTATTCTTACCTGATCTGACAAAGTGTTTTCCACTGTTGTAGAAAATCCCCATAGATCTAGTTCAGAAACATAAAATATGAACATCATACATGAAAAGAGCACACCGAAGGCAGATGGATTTTGTCTATTAATGTATTTAGTATTTAAATGTCATATAGTACTGGCATTTAACTGCAAGTTACAGATAACTTGGATTGTAGACGGAGATGTGAAGAATATTTAAAAGGTCGGTCTCATAAAAGTCATGAGGCAGGCAGTTTAACTTAATGGGTCAAAAAATTTAAACAACTTATCTAAGTAATTAACTCCACAAAATGGTCAAATCACCCATGAGACATATCCAGCTACTACATGGCACTTTTCTCAAGAACACATCGTTTAGCTGCTTATGGGTTATCATCACACTAAACTGTTGTACGGTAATCCATACTAAGTTTATTGAAGTTTTGAGACTTTTGTAACTACATTTTAAAAGAATATGTCACCTCATCATTTCATATTCCTGATATACAGTGCTGTAAAAAAAAATGTGCCCCCTTCCTGATTTTTTTATTTTTTTTGCATATTTGTCACACTTAAATGATTCAAAGCTGTCCAAACCTGCCTGGCCCTATGTGAAAAATTATTGCCCCCCTAAACCTAACAACTGGTTGTGCCTCCCTTGGCTGCAACAACTGCAATCAAGCATTTGTGATAACTGGTAATGAGTCTTTCACTCTACTTTGCAGAATTGTTTTCATTCAGCCACATTGTAGGGTTTTCCAGCATGAACGGTCTGTTTAAGGTCATGATACAGCATCTCAATCGGATTTAAGTCCAGACTTTGACTAAGCCACTCCAAAACCTTATTTTAGTTTTTTTCGAGCCATTCAGACGTGAACTTGCTGGTGTGTTTTCGGATCACTGTCCTGCTGCATAACCCAGTTGTGCTTAAGATTGAGGTCTGGAACTAGGGTGTTCGCCCGTTCATTGAATTTAGAACATTATGGGGCTTTCGCGGGAAATTCGAGTACCCGTGGAACGCGCTATAAGGAACGCGGAGACCGTCATTGCACTACGAGATTGCATGCTTTGGCCAATCACAGCGTGCTCTGCTGTGAGAGCCATGATTGGCCAAAAGCAGGGTGCATTTGGCCAATCATGGCTTAGGGGGCTGAGTCCATGCCCCACATTATGTTAGGCTGCTTAAATAGCGGCCTTACATAGTTTTATGAATTAGAGCAGCAAAATGAAATTTGTAAAGGAAAAAAATGTAATTTAAAACTGCTTGCGGCTGTAATGTATTGCCGATATAATAATACAGATAAAAACATTCAAAAAAGATGCATGCCCCTCCCCAGTCCATTACCAGGCCCTTTGGGTCTGGTATGGATATTAAGGGGAAGCCTGCGCCAAAATTTTAAAACGAATGGTGTGGGGGTCCCCCCTAAAATCCATACCAGGCCCTTCAGGTCTGGTATGGATATTAAGGTGAACCCTGTGCCAAGATTTTAAAAAATCCATACCAGACCGTTATGCGAGCACACAACCTGTCAGGCCGCAGGAAAAGGGGGGGACGAGAGAGTGCCCCCCCTCCTGAACCATACCAGGCCACATTCCCTCAACGTGGGGAGGGTGTTTTGAGGCCCCCCAAAACACCTTGTCCCCATGTTGATGGGGACAAGGGGCTCTTCCCCACAACCCTTGCCCGGTGGTTGTGGGGGTCTGTGGGTGGAGGGCTTATCGGAATCTGTAACCCCCTTTATCAAGGGGACCCCCAGATCCCTGCCCCCCATGTGAATTACAGTTTGGGACAAGTCCTTTATTAAAAAAAAAAAATGTGTTCATCCATCTTCGATCACAGCACCGACGGACTGAGAAAAAAAAACGGAAAAACCCTGCCTCAATGGGAGGCTCCCCCCACTGCAGACTTTTAGCTTTGACAGCTGTTATATAGCTGAAGGCGGGACCACCCAGTGACGTAAATGGGTGACCTCGCCCCCTCTAATGTTATGTAATGTCACATGACGTCGGAAAGGGCGTGGTCACCCGCTTACATCATTGGGTAGCCCCTCCCTCAGCTCTATAACAGCTGTCAAAGCAAAAAGGCTGCAGTCGGCGGGAGCCTCCCATCGAGTTGAAGTTTTTCCGTTTTCCTTTTTTTTTTCTCAGGTCGTTGGCGCTGTGATCAAAGATGAAAGGACATTGCTGGACATTTATTTAAATTTTTTATAAAGGAATTGTCCCAAACTGTCTGTCAGACTTCCACTTACCAGACCGGCGAGTCCGCTTGGGCAGAGGGTGGTCTTCCTTACAGTCCGACTTGCGACCCCTGGTAGAATAGACAGGAGGCATGGGAGTGGTACGAGAGCCTGGTGTGGATGATCCAGGAGCTGGAAGCAGGATGATATCCAAGCTGCAGGTGAGTAGGCTGGAACACAGGCAGTCAGGTGCGGAGCAGGAGCTGAACAGGCCGGTCAATGTACAGGCAAGGTTCGGCAATAGGCGGGCAACAACAGCACAGCAGGAGCAGGCAGAAGCAAGGTCAAACAGGCCGAGGTTAGGTGCAGGCAGAAGTCAGGGATATCGGAGAGTCAAGCCGTGTCGTCAGGAGATCAGGTACACGGGAACGCAGATTACAGGCAACAGGAACAAGGGCACGGGGAGCTGATGATCAGGCAGCAAAGAGCAGAGTATGCAACAGACCTAAATAGGTCGATTGGCGCCAAACGCTGCCCACGTGCGCACACCGGCGTGTGCATTAGCGCGCACACCCCCGCGCACGTGCCCAAACGCGGGCACGTGCCACAGTGTCACCAGGAGTGTGCACATTAGCGCGCACATCCGCGCGCACCAATGCCAACAGGAGCGCGCACAGAAGCGTGCACCAATGCCAACAGGAGCGCGCACAGAAGCGCGCACCGGCGCACACCAGCACACCAGCACGGCCAGCACCGCGACCAGTCAGGTAACCTCTCTGATACTGTCTACTGTAATTTTTACTTTTTTTGACACTTTTTGTGGTGAATGTTTAGGGGTACAATGTACCTGATACCCATTCACATAGGGGCTGGTATCTTGGGGTCCTCTTGTTAAAGGGGGCTTCCAGATTCTGATAAGCCCCCCACCGCAGATCCTCACAACCACTGGGCAAAGGTTGTGGGGAAGAGGCTTTTGTCCCCATCAACATGTTGAGGGCATGTGACCTGGTACAGTTCAGGAGGGGGGGGGGTGCTCTCTCTCCCCCCCCTTTTCCTGCAGCCTGCCAGGTTGCATGCTCAGATAAGGGTCTGGTATGGATTTTGAGGTGGACTCCCACGCTATTTTTTTTTTTTTTGGCTCGGAGTTCCCCTTAAAATCCATACCAGACCTGAAGGACCTGGTATGGATTTTGCGCTACTTTACAGCCAGACTATGGACACCCCCCAGGCATGATATTTAAAGGAATATTTCATTTTTATTGTCTCACTTTAAGCATTATCAAAATCAATGCTCCTGAAAAAACGTCTGTTTTTAAAACTTTTTTTTGCATTGATACATGTCCCCTGGGGCAGAACCCGTGTCCCCAAACACTTTTTATGGCAGTAACATGTATATAAGCCTTTAAAATTAGCACTTTTGATTTTTCATGTTCGTGTCCCATAGACTTTAACAGTGTTCGCACCAATTTTTTGCCTGTTCGCAAGTTCTGGTGTGAACAGGGGTGGGGGTGTTCAGCTCATCCCTATCTGGAACTGATGGTCGGACATTCTCCTTCAGGATTTTCTGGTAGAGTGCAGAATTCATGGTTCACTCAATGACGGCAAGTCACCCAGGTCCTGAAGCTTCAAAGCAGCCCCAGACCATCACACTACCACCAGTTTTTGCCTAGTTAAGTGTGTCCCCCTGTTACAAATCAGCATTTTTGGAGTATCCCATACTAACCCAACCCCTTTCCTTTTATAGGTATTGCAAGCAATAAATTCCAAAAAGACTTCCTGTAGACCAGGGGTCCCCAACCCCTCGGGCCACCGACTGGTACCGGGCTGTTGTCTGTTGCTATGATGTTTTTTTATAAAATTCTGTGTTACTTAGAGGACGCACACCTTCCAAAAAAAGTTTAACTTTTGTCTCATCAGTCCACAGAATATTTGCCCAAAATCTTGGGGATAATTAACATTTTTTTTAGCAAATGTGAGAAGAGCCTGTGTGCTCTTTTTGGTCAGCAGTGGTTTTGGCCTTGAAACTCTCCCATGGACGCCATTTTTTGCCAGTCTTTTTCTTATTGTTAAATCATGAACACTGACCTTAACTGAGACAAGTGAGACCTTCAGTTCTTTGGATGTTGTTCTGGGTTCTTTTATGACCTCCTAGATGCGTTGTCGTTGTGCTCTTGGAGTAATTTTGGTTGGCCAGCCACCACTGTTCCAAGTTTTCTCCATTTGTGGATAATGTCTCTCACCATGGTTGACTGGGGTCCCAAAGCCTTAGAAATGGCTTTGTAACCCTTTCCAGACTGATACACGTTACCTACTTTGTTTCTCATCTGTTCTTGAATTTCTTTAGATTGCGGCATGATGTGTTGCTTTTTTAGATCTTTTACCATGCTTCACTTTGTCAGACAGCTTCTATTTAAGTGATTTCTTGATTCTTCAGGTCTAGCAGTAATCAGGCCTGGGTGTTGCAAGTGAAATTTAACTCAACTTTCCAAAACATTGGATTAATTACAGTTCATTCATGATTTAGCAAGAGGGGGGGAACTATTTTCTATTGTAGTTATGTCTGTTGTACCATGCACTTGCGTTAAAAAGTATTCTGTTCTCTTTGTATATTTTTCTTTGTGTTAAATACCTAGTGATTCTGCCAGTCTCCCTGCTTTCCTATTTCAAACTTACCATGCTAGGCATGAAAGCATGTCCATCTCGGAATGGTTAGTTTTATTGCTGTGCTGGAGCACAGCCTACTTGTCCTCCAAAGGCCAAGAGTTGTGCTGGCACCCCCCCCCCCCTCAAGCAGCCAATCACTGGCAGGATCAGTATATTGCTCTTTCTCCACCCCACCTCTCTAAGCCCTTTATGCAGTTTAGAACAGAGATTATGTGATCATTTATAATAAAAAAAAGGAAAATAAATATAAGGGTTTCTCTAGATTGATGTAGCACCCTCCTGGTATAGTATGCTAGGCTAATGTATTTTTTAGCTCCTCTATAGTCATTGGAACAGCTATTGATTTTTTTGGGCTGTATTGATTTCACAGGCTGTAGGTTTAATTGCCTCCCCCCTGTATTCTGGAGGCTTCCAGAACATAGAGAGCTGGAAGAGTCAAATGGGCAGCTTAAATATTTATAGTACCACAGTCAAATCCCCGGGAGGTGTGCCCAGAAGGTGGCTGGGGTGAAACATAAATAGTCTGGGGTCTGGAGCAGTCCTGGTCTGGTCCTGGAGAGATTCCCAGCCTCAGGGGCTGCTGCCCCTTTGAGGTAGTACTGGAGTGTGCCTGGTAGAGACTGGAAGGTGTCTAGCTGCTCTGGGACACTTTGAGTATTGACCTAAGCTCAGAATCCTAGTAACTGTGTGCTGTTCTATGTTTGAGGTGTGCCAGCAGTAGCTCTCTGAGACCGCTCTTACAGGGTCTCATTTCTGGACTTAATTTTTGGCTTAAAGATTAAAGAAGTTTTTGCCTAGTTAAGTGTGTCCCCCTGTTACAAGTCAGCATTTTTGGAGTATCCCATACTAACCCAACCCCTTTCCTTTTATAAGTATTGCAAGCAATAAATTCCAAAAATACTTCCTGTAGACCAGGGGTCCCCAACCCCTCGGGCCACCGACCGGTACCGGGCTGTTGTCAAGTGGGCCACCATCAGAGAAGAAGGTGAGCCCTGTCACGGACTGCGGAACAGTTAGCAGAGCCTGTAGCAGCTCTGCCATGTCAGTTGAAAGCAGGCAATAGACTGCTATCAACTGATTCTGGGTCACAGGAGAGCAAACCTAATGCCTTGTACACACGTTTGGGCATTCCGACCACAAAATCCGTCTGATTTTTTCAGACGGATTTTGTCTGAAACTTGTGTTGCACACACACGGTCGGACAAAGTTGTTGGAAAATCCAATTGTTCCGAACGAGGTGACGTACAACACGTTTGACAGGACTACGTAGAGGCCAGTAGCCAATAGCTTTCGTCTCCAAATTTCTTCTGAGCATGCGTGGCACATTGTGCATCGGAATTCTCTACACACGATCGGAAAAAGTCTGATCGGACTTTGTTGTCAGAAAATTTTAGATCCTGCTCCGACGGAAAAAGCCTGCTAGAGCCCACACACGATCGGATTTTCCGACAACATAATCCGATCAGACTTTTTTCATCAGAATATACGATTAGTGTACTACTGTGACCCACAATAGAAGTATAGCCAAAAAAAGCTTTGGTTTGATTTATCTCAAAAGTAAATTAGACCCTAAAAGGTGACATTATCCATGCTCAAACAAACATCAATTTTTATAAAAAAAAAAAAGAAAACATTTTTTAACTGCTGACATCTAGAATTGGTTGCTGTATATCTTTTTTTTTCTTACTAAATAAATCCCATATAAGTGGTTCATTATGTATTGCGTAGAACATGAAAACTAAGGTGATCCATGAAGTAGACTCTTTTGTCATACTAGGAAAGAGATTAATACTAACCAAAACTGGAAATTACGTATATGGCTCCTAAGTTCTTATGCCCTGTACACACGACCGTTTTTCTCGTCGGAATAAACTTTGAAAGTTTTTCCGACGGAGTTCCAACGGAATTCCGCTGACACCATCAAGAACGCGGTGACGTACAACACGTACAACGGGACTAGAAAAAGGAAGTTCAATAGCCAGTAGCCAATAGCTTCCGTCTCGTACTTGCTTCAGAGCATGCGTCGTTATGGTCCGTCGGAACAGCATACAGACGAACAGTTTTCCCGATAGGAATTGGTTCCGTTGGAAATATTTAGAACATGTTCCATTTCTAGGTCCGTCAGAATAAAATAAAAAAAAAGTCAGATGAGGCATACACACAATTGGAATATCCGATGAAAAGCTTCCGTCTGACTTTTTCTGTGGTACATTCCGCTCGTGTGCACATGGCATTAGAGTTCTATGCAAATTGTGCATTATAAACCAACAAAAAAATTATAATTCATGCTATGTAATTATTTATTTGATTGCAATTGAAGTTTCAGGAAAGTAGACATTTACTTATTCATATTCATATATATATATATTTTTTATTATTTTATTATTTTTTTTGGTTAAAAGAAATGTTTGCTCTGGCTCTTATTTGTAACTGTAAGCCGTTGGTTCCCAAAAACATTTGTGCACTTAAAAATGTGTTCTCCTTTCAGCAGCCAATCCTGTACAGCATGCCATAACTGAGGAGGTTTGAAATTAAAATGGTTCACTAGCATGCATTGGGAGCTTTTCTCTATGTCACCTCTATAGATACACTGTAAAGGTGTCATATACTGGCTTGTATACGTATGTCTATCACTGCAAGAAAAGTAATCAAAGGCATAGGTGGTTATGTCTAAAGATTTCAGCTGCCAAACATTTGAAATATCCTGTTTTCCTTCTAGCTACATGTATCTTTTAGATATAAATATAATAACCAATATATGGACATAAATGACAACAATAGTATTTTTCTAAGCTAGTGATGCTCAGCTGGCATCTAAGCGCTCACATTCATCCTTGATTGTTTCCTGTATGGCCCTTATGAGCTTAAGGAAGTAATAGTTATTTTATGGTTTCCCTTCACGCTGAGATTTCTGCAAAGATGCAAATAAAAATTAAGTCAGGACATCCAACAGCACTGCACCATACATATTACTGGTCATTTCTGATGACATACTTAGTGCTACTGGTGATAACTTCCATTTAATAGGCAACCCTGAGCCAGTGAAAATCCACTGAATTTATGGTTACAAGTTACTATGGTAATAATATAGTGTACTGTGTTCCTAAAACAGATTAGCAATAAAGATACAGACTTTTTTGTTGTACATTTTCCTAATATTCTTTGAATAGATATTGTGACAGTCAGCCCTTTGGAATCAGCTTGTGGGTGCTTCCAAATGAAGCATGTACAGTAGGCGGGGTGCAGTGTTGAGTGAATAACACACTCAATCCCAGTGCAATGAAAGAACTTGTATTGAAATAATGCAGAGACAGTTCACAAATAACTAGGTGGGAAGGCAGCCTAACCAGGAACACTCACAGTTCCAACAAAATGTAGAGAGCAGAATGCAGCCAAACTGTCAGGTTCTGTAGAGAGGGGAAGAACGTGGCCTGGCCATCTTGTGCCCAACAGGCAGGTGTCCAGAGAAGTTGCAGGCCCTACTCTTTCCCTCCTCATCAGGAACCTTTCCCTGCCACCAGTACTGTCCCTACTCTACCAACTCACAAATATGTACGAAACATAGGAGCCAGGGCGTTAACTAGGCTCTGCCTCACTCAAAATGGCTACCAGAGTCACATGGAGAGGCAGACTCAGGAAACCATAGAGGAACAATATTCCTCCTGACTTGCTCTGCAACTGTAGTGCCACTATGGAAGAGCACCACCCGCAGTGGAGAACATAGACTGCACTGGCCTACAAGCAGGTAAACTAAGACTGTTTTAAATACATACGTACGCATCAGAACTGTTTTTGCAAAAAAAAAAAAATGCAGCAAGCTTATACTTCAGACCCACAACCTACAGGCAATATCTGACTTGCTTACCCCCATTTCTGTCATAAGCATAGGAAAATGATCAGGAGGCAGATTTGGACCCATGGGCATTAGGTATGACTTTCATACTTAGGAAATTTTGGAGGTGGAAGATAAGCGCTGTGATTGATTAAAAAGTCTTGAAAACACCAATCGGTTAAAGAATATTGATAATGTTTTAGGTTTAACTAAAACATATCCAACATGTTTTGGGGGATTGTGGCTCCCCCTTCTCCAGGGCTAACACTAAAGGACATGCACAAATGGGGGGGCATATTGGGGTAGACTGAAGTAGCTGACCATGTATAAGGCCACTAAGCTGCGCATGGTGACAGCAATGTGAAGGGCCACTTGCTGCTGTGTATGCATGGGTTACTTCTGTCACAGTGCCAACTTCATTTGTTACTACCCATGCAAATAAGTGTGTCTGCCACAGCTGCTCACAACACCATATTGCCAGCTTCCTTGTGTTACCCTTTTCTGAAAGTGAGGATCTTCACAAATTGCTTTCTCTTTTCCTGACTATCAACCTACACTGCAATACCTGTGACACAACCCACCCACTCCAAGGTCACTTTGCATTAATTTGCAAATCACACATATGGTGGACGTACTCTAGTCACTATGTGAAAGCAGCACATTACATAGCACTCTTAAGCCATCTTCCCTTTTACAAAGTCTCTCTCTCTCCTTGCGAGCGCCACAGTGTTGGGATCCATCTCCCTGTATACTATATCTGCAGAATTCTGCTCTATTCAATCCAAGATTCAAAAGTTGACGCATCTTGCTCTGTCAGCTGAGATCTTTCTATAGTATCGCAGTCTCTCCTTCCAAGTCCCACTCCATAGCTCTACCCAGCTGGGTACGCTCTTTCTTCCAGAGTCATTCGTATTCAATCAGAGGGATCTGACTTACCAATAGGCATCCAGCTCACAACTCACCTCTAGTCATACCAGAAACAGGACTGCTGCATTTACTCCTACTGAGTTCTGTACAATTCTCCTGGGATGTCTGCCCTGGACAGGGCCTTGGCTGAGCTGACTACATTTACATATGTAGCAGGCATGTCGTAATGCAATTTCTCCTTTTGGCCACAAGATGGAGACAGAGAGATGCTGACTTGTCCTTACAGAAAACTAAGAGACACAAAGCACACTGGGAAAAAAAGGGGAGTTTCAGGAAGTGCTGAGGTGATTCAGGAGAGGAAAGTCCTGAGGAGAGAGAAAAGAGAGAGACAGGTTTTCCCCACAGCACTACAGAGAGAGTGCTGACAGAAGATCTGAGGAGGGCTGTCTGAGGAAAGCGGTCTGAGGTACCAGCATCTGATTAAGAGGACTGTGTGACCCAACAGAGGGGGGGAGAGACACTTTTCTCTTGAAACTGCTGGGGAGAGTTACAGTGAGGAGAGGGGATAGAGGACAGGGGTGGTGAGGTGATGGGATTGTGTGGTGGAACTCCACCTAAGAGAGAGAGAGCCACACTGTCTACCAGCATCTGAGAGAGAGGGAGAGACACGCTTTTCCTGAGACTGCTCCTAAGAGACTGAGGATAAAGGAGCCAGGAACAGTGTCACCATCGCGGTCCTCCACCGTTCAGCCCAGGGACCGTGCTCAGCAACACAGCGCCATCTGGCCCAGTGAAGACAACCCACGCACCGCTTCGGGAATCACAAGACCCATCCAGGTGTCCTATTGGCCGTTGTCTGGTCAACCTGCCAGTTCAGCTACCAGCCATCCTG
The DNA here is from genome assembly GCA_028564925.1 of Lithobates sylvaticus. Taxonomy (NCBI): domain Eukaryota; kingdom Metazoa; phylum Chordata; class Amphibia; order Anura; family Ranidae; genus Lithobates; species Lithobates sylvaticus. The sequence goes on from CM053031.1 coordinate 120,829,956, forward strand.
ATCGGCCGCCAGGAGGTGATCCAGTGCCTTACCCCATTGCCAGGAGCCTGAACCACAATTTGGGACTTCCGTTGTGTCATCACCCAAAGGATTGGTGAGCGGGTGTAAATCCAACATCTTTCTTAGCACAGTACAGACACTGCATGCATACACCTTTTTTCCTTTCTACTGTCAGAGGATGCTTGTTTGGAGCTGCCACTTTTTGCCATTCTGTTCTTACAAACCACTACCTAACGGGATTTCCTACAAGATTACTGTCTCACTTTTGATTGATTAACCTACTCTCTTTACAAAGGCCCCCAACGTTTGCTAGCAGAAGACACTAGTACCCTTCAACTCAGGAACTGTAACATTACAGAACTGTGCTTACTGTGCTTACTGTACCTGTTAACCCATTTCTTCTTTTTGTATTGTTACTTTTAATGGTATTTGTGGCCCGGAAGGAGCTGAACAGTTGATAGACCTTCTCTCCTCCTTCTCAGCGCCTCTATATTTACTGTTGCTAAAATATTAGAGATTGTAATTTCTATTGTATTGATACACTGCAGCAAGGTTCAACAGTGCAGTAAGTTTCCAATTATTCTTTTTGTGATAATATATTCAGCTCATTTATCACTAACAGTTGTGTCTGTTTGTTTTTTGGTATCAATCTACAGCCAGGATATTGGTATTTTATTTACTTGCATTCTTGAAAATGTTTGCAGAAATTTTGGCTGAAGCCATTCAGAGTTGAGGCATAGAACAGAGAATCCAAAATCACCAAGTGGCTCCTTCGGGGGTGGCGCTACACATAGATGTGGGGTAATTGACTCCCATGCACGAACTGCAAGGCTTCTCACAACCTGGTATGTATATACACACTAATCCCATCCATTACATCACTAGGCTAAAAGGGCCCTAACACCCAATTACATTATTCACTGTTTTGGAACAGAGCCACCTAGTGGCAGACTAGATAACTGCATATGCTTACAAACATATCACCTAGACTGCTCTTCACCATGGCTATTATTAATAATCTAGCAGCCATAGTGAAGTGCTAGAAGTTTCCTGTGGGCTAATACGGGGGTGCACCCTAGCCACTGGGACAACTTGCAAAATACATATATGTCTTCAAGATAATTTACTTGTTGCTTCTGGTTTATCAGTTTAGGTCCATTGAGATGCCTTTTGGATTAAAAAAATTTAAATAATAATGATATATAATTAGATAATTTAAATAAGCACAAGGGACATTACTTGCCATGGGTGTAATGTTTCCCTTGTGCTACTGTCTCCTGGTTTTGCAGAAATCTTCATCCTCCAATGTGTGGTTAATAGAACTGAGGGAGCTGTGACAGGCACTCATCGAGAGTGTCTTACTATGCCTGCCCTTTCTGCCTACCTCCTCCATTCATAGAAGACATACTACATTGTTTTTGAATGAAACGGAATCTATGAATGAAGAGGGCGGACCTTTCAATCATCTTCTCGCCCTCCATTCGTAGATTCTGTAGTACAGCTTCTATGAATGGAGGAGCTGGGCAGAAAGGACAGGCACAGTCAGGTACTCTTGATGAGTGGCACTGACTAAAAAATGATGGCCCGCTGGGATAGGGGAGGTTGGAGAAGGGAAAATAAGAACAAAATCAGGAGACAGTAGCAAGGGACACATCACACTGATGGTAAGTAATGTTTTTTGTGCTTATTATTCATTTATTTATCTTTTAACGAAACATAGGCTTTATTCATAGTGACATCTCTATGAGAGCCCCTTTTCTGAGAATGTGCTCTCTCTGCTACTTCAAGTCCCTGTGGTTATAGACATTTAGGCTAAGAACAGGAAAAACTGAAGGGATGGTGTATAGCTGCCCTTTGAGTGGTACTTATGAGTTAAGGATTACAATATATGTCTCTGCTTACTGAGGCCTATTAACATTGACATTTAGTGAAATCCTTATTCTGATGCCACTCCTAACATATATTTACCAGTATCTATTCTAAAGTGCTAATGATTTTACACAGTATCTCTAAGACTTGCAGAGAACATATGCCTGAACTAGAACAGTATGAATAATGTACAATAATATGCTTTGATGTAAGTAAAGAGCAAGTGTCTGGCCCAATCAATCAGCTGTGAATGTCACTATCCATTAGTAAATATAATTGTGCAGTAGAAGGCTAGATAGCTTGATGAAAGATGTAATTGCAGATCAATTTTTAGAGCTAATAATTTGTGTGAACACCCCTGATGACTTCAGGTTCTCAGAATTCACTTAGAAATTATATGGGACTGATTTAGCAGCAAGGTACCGATTCATCATAGAGCTCTTCCCCATGAAGTGCTGTTGCATATACTGTCATAGTTTTTGTGGCGTTGTGATGAATGCTTAGAATGAAAAATGTTCTGAACATACACATATGCTGCATGAAGCGGTTGTTTTACATACTACATGCTAAAAATAATATTTCAGGTGTTATCTCTTGGCTCAGGTGCTGTGATTGTGAAAGGGTACATCCGAATGTGAGCTTCTCCTGCTCTTAATGTTCCTGAGGTCACAGCCCTGTAGATTAAATCAGGATAATAAGACCAACTAGTAAATTGATAGTGATGTTTGAGCTGCTCTCTGTTTAACCTGCATATATCAGCACGCCTGATACATAAAGCAGGACCAGCTACAAACTGACAGTTGAGCTCTGCAGATTACATCAGAAAGCTGCTCTTTCGGTGTAATCTGCAGGGCTGGGCTGCCAATTTGACAGTTGGGTCCTCCTTTGTGTATCAGGAATGCTAACAGCATATCCTGTATGAATGAGGACTACGAACAGAGTGCAGTATTTATTCATAAATTAAGGCTTGTATGCTAAAAGTATTCAAATGTATTAAATATATTATCTTTTTATCTGCACATGTTAATTCCACCACACTTGTAAAAACAAAAAAATAAAAGCAAAAAGGAAGTGCTTATTTACCCCCCTCATTAACTCTAATATGTTTTTATTACTTTTTTTCCCCATATTTTTGCTATCACCTTTGGAATATATTACATGTTCCACCCATATTCAGGTCAGAATTCTCCTTTCTCTCCCCTCTTCCTGTGGCCTGTCAATCACTAGCAAGGGCAAGGCAACAATGCCTGAGCTATGCATCGTAAAGAGATCGCCAGCCAGGACTACACACTCCCCCCGATGGAAACTCTTTGTTCCCCAAATAAAAATAATTTATAGTTGCAAATTAACTAAGCTAAATTCAACATTTGCATGGAACCAGGTAACTTTTACTAACATAAAGAGCAGGCCCTGGAACTTTCCTTCAATAGGCGTCAGCTTTACCTGTGATTACCTCTATCATAGTTTGTGGGCAAAAGGTACTTGCTACCATAGTGTGCTGGGTAAAGGGCAGGTGCTATCACTCACTTGTGTGCGACAGATCTGCATACTGTGGTGATTGCCTCTTCTGAACAGTTTTCCTTGTCATGTCAGTCTTACAGGATTTCAGATCTGTTGCTTGACTTGTGACTTAGAGGGCTCCACTGTGATTTTAGGAGGCTATGCAGAAGATGTTTCCTAAACCTTGAGTCTCCATTTTTCTTCTGAAGGGAACCTTTTTCAGGTTCTTCCTAAACTCAAGACTGTGGCACTAATTCTTCTTCTCCTAGCTCTCAATGTTAGAGTGTCTCTCAACAGCAGATAGGGTGATAACAATGGAATTAAATGGCTACAGTAACCCTGCTCTGAATTGTCTTAATCTTCCTCTTTGGGAGATGGTTGCTGTGACTAAATCACTGGAGCTTCTCTAGGACTGGGTGAGCTATTTGGTGGTGACTCAGTCTGGGTGGGATCTGGGACTGCGTTGCTCTGTGGCAAGAGGCGATTGTGTGCCAAGTCTTCAAAGAACCTCTCTTTCCCTCTGGGCAAATCTGAAACCTAGGAAGACTGGGTAATTGATGGATGAACCAATTTTCTCTGCAAAACCTTGTCAACTAATTTTAAGTTGTCTATTCAAACTTTAAGATCATATTGTCTCATGTTTTCTTGCCTTTGGGTGTCAACATTGGTAGGGGCCTTCTCATAGTCTGTCTACAAGCTCTTTTGAAATTGCTTAACACAACCTTTGTGGGATTCAGCCAATGTTCCATCAATTGAAAAACCAAAGGCTAGATATTCAGGCCTGGTATGGATTTTACAGAGAACCCCACACCAAAAAGAAAACGACTTGGGGTCCCCCAATATCCATACCAGACCCTAATCTGAGCATGCAGCCGTGCAGGCCAGAAAATGGGGGGGGACTAGCGAGCACCCCTCTCCTGAACAATACTAGGCCACACACATGCCCTCTACATGGGGGGGTGCCCCCCACCCCAAAGCACCTTGTCCCGATGTTTATGGGGAAAGGGCCTCTTCCCCACAACCCTGGTCAGTGGTTTTGGGGGTCTTCTGGCAGGGAACTTATCAGAATCTGGAAGCCCCCTTTAACAAAGGGGCCCCCAGATTCTGACCCCCATGTGAATGAGTAGGGATACATTGTACCAATAACTTGCATATAAGCTTTCAAAATGGGGACTTTTGATTTTTCAAATTCGGGTCCCATAGACTTCAATGGAGTTCAGGGGTTCTGAACTTTTGCGATGTTCGAGAGTTCTGGTGCAAACTGAACCGGGGGGGGGGGGGGGGGGGGGGTGGTGTTCATCCCATCTCTAGTTCTTATACAAGGCAAAGAAAAATTGATCTCTGACTAGGTTAAAAGCCATTCCCACTACAGTTGTACCACAATCACAATTTGCCGCAGCGCACTGCATGTTGCCTAATGGTTTTGACTTGGGTCCCAATAGCTGAACCCTACAGAAAAAAAAATATCTATGACCCTTCAAAACAGGGGCCACCGTGTTCGGATTGACCTCTATATCTATAGCCACTGTATTCTGATTGACCTCTATACCTCTTTAAAGTGCACTGTAATATCCATAGCAATAATCATTAGATGAGTTGTGACTCTGAGAAATATTCAGAATTTCCAAAATGTTGAAGATCTATTAAAAGGGTTGTAAAGGTTTGTTTTTTATTTTCTAAATAGGTTCCTTTAAGCTAGTGCATTGTTGGTTCACTTACCCTTACCTTACACTTTTCCTTCGATTTCCCTTCCATTTGTTTTTTTTTCTTTGTTTTCTTTGTCTGAATTTCTCACTTCCTGTTCCTCCTCAGTAAGCTGTTCAGTAAGCTGTTCTGGTTGACTAAACACCGCTCGGATGATGGTGTGAAATTTACTGAGGAGAAACAGGAAGTGAGAAATTCAGACAAAGAAAAAAAACATTTAGAAGGGAAATCAAAGGAAAAGGTAAGTGAACCAACAATGCACTAGCTTAAAGGAACCTATTTAGAAAATAAAAAACGAAGCTTTACAACCCCTTTTATCTGATACGACTATAGGTATTGCTTATGTGTGCTTTTTATACATTTTTATATTCACTGACTTATAAAATAATTGATTATTACAAACAAATTAACTGCTTGCCGACAACATAACTTAGTTATACAGTGGCAGAGAGGCTCTTCTGCGCTGGATCATGTACCAAATACTGTACATGATCCCGCACTTCCACGTAGGGGGTGCACGCATGCCGCGACTGTGCTTTGATATGACACAACACAAGCCGATCAGCTGGTGCCGGCCAATAGATGTCCGCCAGCACCCACTGAACGGTGAGGAGAACAGAGCTCTGCCTAAATAAACAAGGCCATTCTGACAAGGGGAAAATTATGGATTTTGTGTCCCAAAAAGCAGCACACAGAGTAAACACAAACACTGGTTAGGCACACATTAAACCCTTTGGATCACCGTAGATACAACCCTGAGGCCCCCCGGGTGTGTTGGAGGTGCCGAGGTGACATTGGCTCACACGCTCATATTTTTTGGGAATGTCCCATTATTCAACCCTTTTGGTCCTCTATTCATACATACCTGCAAAATCTTTTTGAAACCAATTTTCCTTTAAATCCAATCCAATTTCTTCTAGGTTTGCCACTCCCCGACATCTCCAAACACGCTCAAAAATTGTCTGGCTTTATCCTCTTGGCAGCAAAATGAGCCATACCCTTGAGGTGGTTATCCTCATCTCCACCCACTCTCTCACAAGTCCTGCAAATACTGGAGCTGATTCGTAGAATCGAACACCTCACTGCTACTATCCATGACACACTACCTCAATTTTCCAAGATTTTGGACCTATGGGACTACTCAGAACTTAATCCTGGGACTCTCCCAATATCTTCCAATAGCATAATACCTTTGTGTAACGTTTTACTCCCCTGACCCCGCTAACATATTCCCTTAAATATTCCATGGTGCTCTCCTCCCCCCCTTTTATGTGGGAATCCCATGGAGTGCATCTGACTGGTATAGGCGCTCCCGAGACCCCACTAACCCTAGGCCCAGTGAGCAACAACTTCTGTGGCGTGATATACCAATATACCTGGATTACCCACTCCCTGGGTCCCTCCCCATCCAGCCCCTCTCTTTACCTCCCTCCCCTGACCTACTGTACACATCTGTTATACTGTAAACTTGCAAAGTTGGTAGCAATGTAACCCTACCTTTAAGGCTTCGGCCTCTGTTATATACTTTCTGAATGATTGTACCTATTTTGTACCGACAACTGTTTGATGTTGCCTTCCCCTCTGTATTCTTGAAATCCTTTAATAAAACATACAATAAAAATTAAAAAAAACTTTGATTGCCCTAGATGTATAACCCCTTCCCAGCCAGTGCCATTAGTATAGTGACAGTACATATTTTTAGCACTGATCACTGTATTGTCACTGGTTCCCACAAAGTGTCAGTTAGTGTCAGACGGTCCGCTGCAGTATCGCAGTCCCGCTATAAGTCGCTGCCATTACTATTATAAAAAACTTATAAATAAAAATTCCAGTATATATCCCATAGTTTGTAGACACTAAGGCCTTGTACACACGATATGAAAAGGGAAAATCCGTAAGACGAGCTTTCTGTGGATTTTCGGATCGTTAGTATGGTGCTTTCGACAGCCGATTTGTCTTTTTCGTCAGACAAAACCTGGACGTGCAGGCTATAAAATTTTTGTCGGATGTGAACTCAACATCTGATTTTCGGATGGTCAGTACAGAAATGGTCACACAAAAGTCGAAAGCAAAAACACGCATGCTCGGAATCAAGGAACGACCGGGAAGGGTTCTGTCTTGTAAACTACCATTCGTAATCTAGAGGTAACAATCGTGACGTGGCATTTAATGAAATGTCGAAATCAGGGGCGTCGGGAGGGGGTGGCTAGGGGGGGCTGAACCCCCCGAATGTTATCCCGTAAAGCCCAGAGTGTCAGCTCTGCAGGCTCTCCATTGTTAGCCCCGAGCACCGCCGCAAGCGCCGGGACCAATCTGATCCCGAGCGCCACCGAGTAAGGCCGAGGTAAGGTTGAGGGCCATAGCAGGTCTTGCCTTCTGGAGCCTGCAACGCCTATGATGGATGTCCCACTGGTCCAATGATGGGACCGCAGGATGTGTGACGTCCATCATAGGCGCTGCAGGCTCCAGAAGGCGGAAATTACAAAGCGGCCGCCACGTCACATCCCTGCTCGGTGCTCGGGCAGGCCGCTCTCCTCTTCTCCTCCTCCTCCTCTGAGGACTGACTGCCTGGCTGCTGTGACACCACACATCACGGCTGAGGTAGTTCGGTCAGTGTAGGTAAATGCCAGCGTAGGTAGGTCACTACCGTCAGTGTTGGTAGGTCAGTGTATGTAAATGTCAGTGTATGTAGGTCAGGCAAGTATGTGTAGGTAGGTCAGTGTAGGTAGGTCACTACCGTCAGTGTAGGTAGGTCAGTGTAGGTAGGTCAGTGTATGTAAACGTCAGTGTATGTAGGTCAGGCAGGTAAGTGTAGGTAGGTCAGTGTATGTAAATGTCAGTTTAGGTAGGTCAGTGTATATAAATGTCAGTGTATGTAGGTCAGGCAAGTCAGTGTAGGTAGGTCACTATCGTTAGTGTATGTATGTCAGTGTTTGTAAATGTCAGTGTATGTAGGTCAGGCAGGTCAGTGTAGTTAGGTCACTACCGTTAGTGTATGTAGATCAGTGTATGTTAATGTCAGTGTATGTAGGTCAGGCAGGTCAGTGTAGGTAGGTCACTACCGTTAGTGTATGTAGGTCAGTGTATGTAAATGTCAGTGTATGTAGGTCAGGCAGGTCAGTGTAGGTAAGTCACTACCGTTAGTGTATGTAGGTCAGTGTATGTAGGTCAGGCAGGTCAGTGTAGGTAGGTCACTACCGTTAGTGTATGTAGGTCAGTGTATGTAAATGTCAGTGTATGTAGGTCAGGCAGGTCAGTGTAGGTAAGTCACTACCGTTAGTGTATGTAGGTCAGTGTATGTAGGTCAGGCAGGTCAGTGTAGGTAGGTCAGGCAGGTCAGTGTATGTAGGTCAGGCAGGTCAGTGTATGTAGGTCAGGCAGGTCAGTGTATGTAGGTCAGGTAGGTTAGTGTATGTAGGTCACGGCCCAGCCAAACAAAAGCCCGCATCGCGTACAACTCCCCCCCCCCCGTTTCCGGCCTTGGACTTCGGGCTTAAGCCCCTGGTCTTTTTGCCACCTAGCAACGCCCCTGGTCGAAATGCAGAGCACATTCTCATTTTCTTTAATGGGATAATAATGAAGCTGCTTTGCTGGTGATACTGATGTAGTTATGCCAAACGTATTTTAAAAAGGCATTTGTTTTGTACGATCTGAAAATCGCGAATCAACGTCACCAAACTTCTACTATCACAAAATTAGCTGAAGGGGCCCAAAGGGTGGCGCTTGAGAAATTAACTTCCTCTTTATACTCTCATAATATGTCACTACGTTCAGGTTTGTCAAACGACAATTTGCGGATAGTTAGTATGCTAGACAAAATCCTGCACACATGATTTTGACAAAAATCAGACGCTCGGTCGTACAACCATCAAACTGTGTGTTCGAGGCCTAACTTTGTGCAAACCAATTAATATATGCTTATTGGGATTTTTTTAATCAAAAATATGTAGCAAAATATATATTGGCCTATACTTATGAAGAAATCAGATTTCTTTTATGGGATATGTTTTAGAGAAGATAGTAAAAAGTATTTTTTTCCCCACAATTGTCGGTCTTTTTTGTTTATAGTGCCAAAAAAAAAAAAAAAAAGCAGTGGTGATCAAATACCACCCATCAAAAGAAAGCTCTAGTTACATAGTTGTGGGGAAAAAATTACATACATTTAATTTGGCTACAGTTTAGCATTGTAGCAGCGCAGTGCTGTATTGCAAAAAATGTCCTTGTCATGAAGGGGGGTAAATCTTCCAGAGGTCAAGTGGTTACATTGTGCCTCATTCTTTGTAATTACAGCATAGAACATCCATATGTAAGGTATTGCTTGTTTTTTGATTGTTTTTTGATATATATATATATATATATATATATATATATATATATATATATATATATATTTTATATATGAGATGTTATATATATAAAAAAAGACGTTTTTATTTCTGTTTGTTTTTTTTCTGATTTATGCTGTGTATTTTTTAAATTGTTGCCTATTGCAAAATAGAACTGCTTCTCGCTTTGCTTTGGATTTCCAATTGATGAATGTACTGCTAGGGTAGTAAAAAATAAGCTAAACTGTGCTCTTCACTGACATTTTTATACTTACTGTCTTTGTTTTTGCTGAAGCATTTTTATTTCATGGATTTTGTGTTGATAATAAACATATATTTGTAATGTGCACATTTTAAAGTTATATTTATTGGTTTAAAATGTTTTTTTATGAACGGATTTGTGAATAATAATGTGTAGTTGCTACTATCTTTCTGAAAATGTGTTTAAAAGAATAGAAAGTGCAACATACATAGACTTCCTTTTAGTTTCCCATATAATACGCTAATAACGTATCATATATAATAACTAGATAATACACTAATAACACAATATACATAGTAAATGTACATTTTATCATGCAACAAATATGTGTAACTCGCCGTAGATCTGAAAGGAGAAGAAAAGCTCAGCATCGCCACCATCTGACCAAACAGATATTTAGAGTCATCTCTCTTTCCCTTTAATTTTACTGCTTTTAAATATATTATCTCAAGCACAGTTTTTTTAGTGTTTGTGTTGTGTGCTGATACAGAGAACTGGCTTACTCGAAAAAAAAAACTCTATATTCAAATTTTAACTAAAGGCAAATTTTTTATTTATTTATTTTATTTTTGGGTAGAGTGGAGAGACAGATTTTTTTTTCTGTCTGTGCCCCATTAAGGAGATTCACCCTCTATATTTTGTCCTATTTCCTTGGAAGCGAAGGTGAAAGAAAATCCCAAATTTTGTGTTGCAGTAAGAGCAGGAATAAAATGTTGCCTTTAGTTCTACCTTAAAGTTTCCTAAGTGTTTAAGAGTTCAAAACACTATAGCCTAGGCCTAGAAAAGATCACAAAATGTGAGTTAAAATGATTCCATATAAAATGAATTTGTAATGATTTCCCACTTCTGAAGAAATCTACATATTGTACATAACAATGTGGTATATTCATGTTTTTAATCAAAATGACATTATCCCTACTGCCCCCACTACATTGAACATCAAATTATACAGTATTTTTGCACATGGGTTGTAGTATAGTACACGGACTGCACAGAAATATAAAGCACAAATTATAAGAATACAGAACTTGTATTAAGTGAATGTAGAATTAACCTTTTAGTACATTATCAATGCAGGGTTCATTGTAATTGGATAATAGCAAATGTGTGACTAGTTTGAAGAGTGTCATGGTTACAAACAGCAAATTATTATTATCATTCGTAATGGTGGTAATTATATAAATGTAGTTATGTGTGATAATTATAGCCTGAACAAGTGATGCCATTCTGAATGTACTTCTTTCATTCTTGGCACAAAGAGAAAGCTTTGATGGGGGGGCTATAACAAATCTATTGCACATATCTGTTAACACACACACGTAAAAAAATAAAATTAAAACTTAAAAAGAACTCCAGGTAAATACTTAAATAAGAGCGTATTTTGAGTATTACACCCAGGATCCAGAACAAGGGAAGTATAGTATAGTGTGCAATATTCATACATAAAGAATAAGAAGAGATGCAAGCAACCAGAACAGGAGAAGCGTTAAGGTGACCATTAAGGTCTGATTGTATAATTTCATTTAAATCTACCATCAACTAGGTAATGGAAGGGCTTGCCTGCTTTGCTTCAAATGCAGTGATTTGTTTAGGCTTGTCGTCATATTACATAGTTTTGTCTAAAGGAGATTGTATAGAGATTGTAAAATTATGGTGGCCATACAAGCTTCAATTTTTATTTTATTTTTTCACTGATGGATGTGCGATTTGGTTAAAAACAATTACCGTATATACTCGAGTATAAGCCGAGTTTTTCAGCACATTTTTTTGTGCTGAAAGTGCCCCCCTCGGCTTATACTCGAGTCAAGCACTTTTGTGCAGCAAAAAATGACATTTTCCGACCCGACTTTGCGGCCCGGTATCTCGGGCCACTTGGTGCTAAGAACCCCAAATTTGGATATGGTGTAATGTTCCACTGGGTTTGCACACCAAATTTGGGGTTCCTAGCACCAAGTGGCCCGAGATTCTGAGATACAGGGCCGCAAAGTCGGGTTGGAAAATGTCATTTTTTGCTGCAGAAAAGTGCTTGACATTTTCCGACCCGAATTTGGGGCCTCGTATCTCGGGGCCACTTGGTGCTAGGAACCCCAATTTGGTGTGCAACCCCAGTGGAACCAACATTACACATATCCAAATTTGGGGTTCTTAGGTTCTTAGCACCAAGGGGCCCCGAGATACAGGGCCCCAAAGTTGGTCAACTGTGTCCATCTGCAGCAATGTCATTTCGGGACCCTTTGGGTCCAGAGACCCCAAATTTTGGCTGCAGATAGGGGGCATCTAGGAACCCTTAACTACCAAGTTTGAATTTCAGGGGACCTATGGCTGCAAATGGGCACAGTGAGGCATGCAAATGGGCACAGTGAGGCTGCAAATGGGCATTGTTGACCCTCTTTTCCACTTACAGTAGCTGCGCATTTCTCACCCTAGGCTTATACTCAAGTCAATACGTTTTCCCAGTTTTTTGTGGTAAAATTAGGTGCCTCGGCTTATATTCGGGTCGGCTTATACTCGAGTATATACGGTAGTCATACCTTCCTTTCTGATTGATTTAGACTGAAATTCCATTAAAGTGTTACTAAACCCACAACGGTAAAATCAGTGTGTATATGCAGTAAAGCGTGCTTGTTATATTCACTGTGGAACCTGTAACATGTAAAACGGCTGTTTGATTCTGTTTGCACAGATCCTCCTCTTCTTCCACTGACTCCAAAACATGTCCGGATAATACAGAGTTAATGAAGTCAGGCTGCACATGCTCAGTTTGGTGTTTATTGCTAGAGAGTTTTTTTTTCTTGGCAGAGTGCATGTGATCAGCACAGGGCCAATCAGCACTGTCCAGACAGAAGTTCAGGGGTCCTGCAGCCTTATAGGACAGTCAGAGTAGAAATTCCTCTTGCAAGCTTTAACCAGACACTGATAGAAGTCATGAGACTGCTCTAACTGCTGATGAAAAAAGGTATTTAGCAGTTTATATTTACTAAAACGATTGCATTTCCATGTTCTGTGTACTGTGGGAGACCAGATATAGTGAATGCACTGCAGGGTCCTGGGTTTAGTAACACATTAAGTTCAATTAAGCTGAGTCAATCAGCCAGGGTAGAATACTATACGATTGTATTTCGATTGATCAGATTATGAGCTTAAGTGGTAGAAACAGAGATGCAATCAATAACTTACGATTGTAAGTTACAATCGTATCTTCACTATCAATCGAAAACCACTTCCATGGGTGTGGCATATTGAATTGAATAAGTTGTTGAATATAGATCAATAAGAACAAATACTGAGAATTACACACTTGTCATAGGAACAGTAGTTCAGGAGAAAACTTACAAATGGAACACCTTATATAATATCATTAGATGTGGTGGCTGCATCCATTACCCTTTATTTGTATTTTTTCCCCTCTGTTTTCACCTGGTGATCTGGCCAGTAATATGCCTCTATTATTGAGACACAACCCTGGAGGAATGAGCACAGGAAGCACAGCAGATGGCAGCATTGTCAGTCTAGAGGGGAGGGTAGTGATAAATATATTAGCAAATTTAGATGCACTAACAAATTGAATAACAACAAAACCTGGGGAATGCCCAGGGAAAAACCAAGCCTACTTACCACCAGCTCGCAGACAACCAAATTAACCTGTCTAACAGTATGCGTTAAAAACAGGGGTTTAGTCCGCACGCATTTGCAAACGCATGCGTAAGCCACAGAGCCTCGTCAAGGCACCCTGATATCTGTGGTCCTAACACTAAACTAAGAGTGTCCCCACAGTGGAGGCACATGCATTCTGATGGGTAGATGAGGGCAGGTGGACTGAAGGGGAGCCACCCCTTCTTAAAGGTACAGGAGCACACCAAACGCCCAGCAGATTGCACAATGGCTGCAAAGGTGTTGGTGCGTTGCTGGACCAATACAAACACTATGTGTTAACAAAAACTTGCCACCGTCCCCATCTACAGCTGGCTATCGCAGTAAGTAGCATTGGAAGGCTAAAGCAGATAACAACAAAACCTGGGGAATGCCCAGGGAAAAACCAAGCCTACTTACCACCAGCTCGCAGACAACCAAATTAACCTGTCTAACAGTATGCGTTAAAAACAGGGGTTTAGTCCGCACGCATTTGCAACAAATTGAAGCCAAACTCCAGCTCATACAGTACTTTATCAGTTGCAGCAGGTTTTTTTTTTTGCCAGTGTTAAGTGGTTTGTCTCATCCATGTAAACTGATACATTCTGCTGGAGAGCTTGTGCTTTTGAAAAACAACTGACTTGCTGGCTGGTTCACCAGATGAAAATATAAGATAGAAGGAAGAAAGCCTATAAAAGGGAACTAATGCAGCCATCGCATGTAAGAACTGGTAAGCTGCAATATAATAAATGTTTGCTTTTGGGTTTAATACTGCTTTAAAGTATATGCAAACCTAATCACTCAAATCTTATATAAGCTTAAACAAGCTGATGTAGTTTCTAAATTCAGTTTTCAATATTCTTAAATTATATTGGAAGTCATTTTATCATTTTGAATGCAGTAAGGTATAGTTAAATCCCTGAAAACCTTTTATTGTTTGCTGTTTGTTTCCCATTGGGAAGAGTTTCATTCACTTCCTGTTTTAAAACACAACAGGCAGTAGGAGGAGATCTCTCCAAAGTATGAGAATTATTTTCCTAAACATGTGTCATTGGTGTATGGAATATGTCCCCATTGGGAGTTTTTAACTGTACCCCAAAAAACACAGGAATTGGATGCAAACAAGCTCCTGAAGGAAACAACACTGGGATGCAACAAATGATGAAAAACAAGTGTTTCTTTAAAAAAAAATGGCAGTTGTTTATGATACACAGTACAAACGAAGTGTTATTCGGTATACAGTACATCTACTTTAAGTATTGCAGATATGTTTTTAGTAAACATTGTGAAATGTCATCAAAGGAATACTTGGCTTGCATTGGCAAGAGAACAGAGGGTAAATGAAAAGTGTGCATTAATCTAATTTACAAAGTTCAGGAAATAGGAACAGTGTATTTCAGACAAAAAGTGGGGAGATAAAACAAGAGGTCAGGTCATGATTTGTCAGTTCAGGAAATTTTGCTATCAAGATGTAATGATGGATTCATTAATCATGACCCTCCTTACAGCTGCTCCCAGCTAAGGAAAATATTGTATTAATTTACAAAATACAGCAGAAAGATGTGCTCAGGAATTTAAAATTCCTCATATTCTGCACTAAATATTTTATAGACAAGTCTTTTTGAAGGGTTAGTTTACCTTTACCAAAAACGACCTAAGCAGTTTAGGGGGCACCTGTAGATAAAAATTAACCTAGCAGATTTGACCAAAGTTAAACAGTGCCTTTTCTGTAAGTGTAGGCCATTTATGTACCGGTACCTACAGTGGTGTGAAAAAGTGTTTGCCCCCTTCCTCATTTCCTGTTCCTTTGCATGTTTGTCACACTTAAGTGTTTCGGAACATCAAACCAATATAAACAATAGTCAAGGACAACACAAGTAAACACAAAATGCAATTTGTAAATGAAGGTGTTTATTATTAAAGGTGAAAAAAAATCCAAACCATCATGGCCCTGTGTGAAAAAGTGATTGCCCCCTAAACCTAATAACTGGTTGGGCCACCCTTAGCAGCAACAACTGCAACCAAGCGTTTGCGATAACGTGCAATGAGGCTTTTACAGCGTCCTGGAGGAATTTTGGCCCACTCATCTTTGCAGAATTGTCCTAATTCAGTTACATTAGAGGGTTTTCGAGCATGAACGGCCTTTTTAAGGTCATACCACAACATCTCAATAGGATTCAGGTCAGGACTTTGGCTAGGCCACTCCAAAGTCTTCATTTTGTTTTTCTTCAGCCATTCGGTGGTGGACTTGCTGGTGTGTTTAGGATCATTGTCCTGCTGCAGAACCCAAGTTCGTTTCAGCTTGAGTACACGAACAGATGGTCGGACATTCTCCTTCAGGATCTCTTGGTAGACAGCAGAATTCATAGTTCCTTTTATCACGGCAAGTCTTCCAGGTCCTGAAGCAGCAAAACAGCCCCAGACCATCACACTACCACCACCATATTTTACTGTTAGTATAATGTTCTTTTTCTGAAATGCAGTGTTCCTTCTACGCCAGATATACTTGGACACACACCTTCCAAAGAGTTCCACTTTTGTCTCATCGGTCCACAGAATGTTGTCCCAAAAGTCTTGGGGATCATCAAGATGTGTTGTGGAGAAATTGAGACGAGCTTTGATGTTCTTTTTGCTCAGCAGTGGTTTTCTCCTTGGAACTCTGCCATGCAGGCCATTTTTGCCCAGTCTTTTCCTGATGGTGGAGGCATGAACGCTGACCTTAACTGAGGCAAGTGAGGCCTGCAGTTCCTTGGACGTTGTTGTGGGGTCTTTTGTGACCTCTTGGATGAGTCGTCGCTGCGCTCTTGGGGTCATTTTGGGCGGCCGGCCACTCCTGGGAAGGTTCACCACTGTTCCATGTCTTCGCCATTTGTGGATAATGGCTCTCACTGTGGTTCGCTGGATTCCCAAAGCTTTGGAAATGGCTTTATAACCCTTTCCAGACTGATAGATCTCAATTACTTTCTTTCTCAATTGTTCCTGAATTTCTTTGGGTCTCGGCATGATGTGTAGCTTTTAAGGATCTTCTGGTGGACCTTACTGTGTCAAGCAGCTCCTATTTAAGTGATGCCTTGATTGTGAACAGGTGTGGCAATAATCAGGCCTGGGTGTGGCTAGAGAAATTGAACTCAGGTGTGGACAACCACAGTTATAGTATGTTTTAACAAGGGGGGCAATCACTTTTTCACACAGGGCCATGATGGTTTGGATTTTTTTTCACCTTTAATAATAAACACCTTCATTTACAAATTGCATTTTGTGTTTACTTGTGTTGTCCTTGACTATTGTTTAAATTGGTTTGATGTTCCGAAACACTTAAGTGTGACAAACATGCAAAGGAACAGGAAATGAGGAAGGGGGCAAACACTTTTTCACACCACTGTAGAAGGCAAAGGTCGGCAGTGCAGGGACCTGTTCGAGGTTCACCTGTCACCTGCCCGTGGTCTACATGTAGACTGAGATCAACGGGTTGCCAGCCCCCCGGCCTACACCTATTATAAGGGCATTATCCAACCTTAGTCGGAGCTGCACATTTTGTTTTAATCTACAGTGCCTTGAAAAAGTATTCATACCTCTTAAAATTTTCCACATTTTGTCATGTTACCCCCAAAACATAAATTTATTTTATTAGGATTATATGTTATAGACCAACACAAAATTGCACATAATTGTGAAGTGGAAGGAAAATGATAAATGGTTTTCAAATTTTTTTACAAATACAGTATCTCACAAAAGTGAGTACAACCCTCACATTTTATATCTTTTCATGTAACAACACTGAAGAAATTACACTTTGCTACAATGTAAAGTAGTGAGTGTACAGCTTGTATAACAGTGTAAATTTGCTTTCGCCTCAAAATAACTCAACACACAGCCATTAATGTCTAATCCGCTGGCAACATGTCTAATCCGCTGGGTGAAAATGGCAACACCCCTAAGTGAAAGTGTCCAAATTGGGCCCAATTAGCCATTTTCCCTTCCCGAAGTCATGTGACTCGTTAGTGTTACAAGGTCTCAGGTGTGAATGGGGAGCAGGTGTTAAATTTGGTGTTATTGCTCTCGCTCTCTCATACTGGTCACTGGAAGTTCAACATGGCAGCTCATGGTAAAGAACTCTCTGACGATCTGAAAAAAAGAATTGTTGCTCTACATAAAGATGGCCTAGGCTATAAGAAGATTGCCAGGATCCTGAAACTGAGCTGCAGCGCCATGGCCAAAACCATACAGTGGTTTAACAGGACAGGTTCCACTCAGAACAGGCCTCTAAATGGTCGACCAAAGAAGTTTAGTGCACGTGCTCAGCGTCATATCCAGAGGTTGTCTTTGGAAAATAGACCTTAACGCTGCAAAGGTTGGAGGGGTGGGGGGTTAGGCTGTCAGTGCTCAGACCATACTTCATCAAATTGGTCTGCATGGCTGTCGTCCGATCACTCGTCATTCTAAAGATGATGCACAAGAAAGCCGTAAACAGTTTGCTGAAGACAAGCAGACTAAGGACATGGATCAATGGAACCATGTCCTATGGTCTGATGAGACCAAGATACACTTATTTGGTTCAGATGGTGTCAAGCATGTGTGGCGGCAACCAGGTGAGGAGTACAAAGACAAGTGTGTCTTGCCTAAAGTCATGAATGGTGGTGGGAGTGTTATGGTTTGGGGCTGCATGAGTGCTGCCAGCACTGGGGAGCTACAGTTCATTGAGGGAACCATGACTGCCAACATGTACTGTGACATGCTGAAGCACAGCTTTAGTAAGTCAGCTCCACTACTGTATGTCTGTGCTTCCCTTTTGCTGCTTGACATCATCATAGCCCATGCAGGAGGTAATTATAAAAAGTTCCCATTGCATCTTGGGAGCTGAACTTCTGTACTGTGGAGGAGTAAAATAGAGCAGCAAAAATTCCAGAGTTTGCTCAGGCAAGTCAGAATCTTGAGGTTCATTATAAAATGTAAACTTAATTTACAGGAAGTTCTAATAAGACCATTTTACACCACCATTTTAATAACAGAACAGCAGCTTAACAAAATTATGTTTTAAGAGGTATAATGTACAAGACAGTGGAATGGCAAGGGACCCCCAACATTTATAAGACCCTCGATGGGATTGTACATGAGGCTCTTCCCTCCCCCCCCCGGTATTTTCAGGGAATGCTGAGATTGATTTTCCTCCTTTTGGGATCTCCCCTAACAACAAAAGTCAATTGGCTGGATTTGGTGAGCTAAGAGCAAGCCTTACTCATAACTAGGGTTGCACCGGTACTGTTTTTTTAAACTGCGAGTTTGAGTACCGATATTGTACACAAGTACTCGCCGATACTCAGTACCGACACTTTTGCGTTTCGATTTGAGCCCATACAAAATGAATGGGCTAAAATTGCACTTCAAATTCATTTTTCCCTCCATCCCCTTTTTTTCTACTTGTTTCAGTGTTTCTTTAGAGGGAGCTAGTCATACTGTACAGTGCTAGATGGCCAAAGTGTTTGTATAGTTATCTAAAACTGAGCTTAGTTCGTTGTTGTATTTATTGATTGAATTAAAAATTTGAGTTACCCATAACCACAGTGCCCATTTTAGGCCAATAAATCAATAAATTGAGTTGGTGTCTATTTTTTAGGTGCTTAATTGTTATGTTTATTGACTTCTGTGTTATGTTCAATAGTTTCTGCCACTAATTGACTACAGAGGATTACAAACACTTCTGTCCATCAGATTTAAGGACTTATCACACGTGGACTGTGTCAATCTTTCCTCAGGATGTCCTAAGCCTGTGTCATGCTGTGTTCTTATTCTGTCCATAAGACATCAGTTTACATTTTAGAGAAAGTTGTCTGTTATTTTTCTGTTCTTGGTTATTTGACTTCCTGGCTTCCTGCTGCAGTATTAACAACTCAGCTCGACCTCCGCATCCACTTTTTCTTTAGCTTCAACTTTCTCATTCATATAAAAATTCCACGAACAACCTTCCTTCCTTGCTGGGTGGGGAGAGGAAACTGTCTGCATGTTGCCCTGAGTATTTCATGGGACCCAGGAGATCAAGAGTCCATAGGAAAGCAGATGATTTTACTGACATTTCTGAAAAAACTTTCAACACCTTGTTACAAGCCCCGGGATGCAGATACTATTAATAGCTTGAGTATTTCCTTTTCAAATCATGCACAAGACACATTTTGTTTTACAGAAACAATTTTATTTCATTTTTTATTTTAGATTCTAAAATATGTTAGGCAATTATGACATTCTATAAACCTTCATGTACTGGGTGATAAAATGTGAAATTTCAGAAGCGTATCCATCATTAAGATAATTTATTTATGTTTTTGCACATTTAACTCTTGCCTGGTTTCACTGTTGGATATTATTTTAATATTAAATAGCCCTGCTAGAAAGCACCAATTCAAAACACAATACTAAGAAAGCGCTCCTCGCAAAAAGAGGGAAAACACCTATAATTAATATAGTCATATAAAGAGCTTTGAGTGCCCTAAATTCAATGAATACACTATCAAAAATAATATTAATAAATAAAAAAAATCCTTTTTCAGATGAGTGTACCCCAAAACAACCCTAACCCTCAATTAAAAACAATTAGGGCTTATTCACCTAAGGCTAGGGTCAATGAGCATTTAATGCAGAACTAAACCATCCTATCCTCTACAGCCAAGGAAACAATCTTAGCCTCTGTTTGATGGAAGCACAAGAGAGGGAGAGCACAAGCAAATGTGACAGTTATCAAGTTATCATTAATGGCATGCCTTGAACTTAACCTTTGGGGAACAATTAAATCAATGCATTTAATTCCACTTTACAATTAAGTACCATGTGCCACTTCCCTTGGATGTAACCAATGTACTGTTGCCTAAACGTAATAATCAAACAAAAAAATAGTGCTCAAAAATTGATTTTTTTGAGGGAAAAATTGAGTAACCACTGTATAGAATGAATGCAATCTGTTAATACAAAAAAAATTCTGAGGACTATTTTGATTGGTTTATTATTGGGTTAACGCAAGCACATATTGGTTTCTTCCAGGGGGAGTGGCATATGGTACTTCGCACTAGAATCGTATGTCATAGTTCTTGGTGCCTGTTAGAGATGGACAGGTATTGTGTGAAATATGAAATGTCTTCCTTTTGAGTAGGAGAGAATGAGGTCTCAAAGTCCCTTTCAAGTAAAAAGGGGGTGACAAATGCTTTGTCAGGAAGAACCAATAGTCAGTAAGCAGCTGAGATTGCATGAGCAGAGGGTTAAGAATTTGTGCAGAGGCGTTCAAAAGAAGTTTCTGAATCAGGGCACACGCCTTTCCTGGGTACTGAAGAGAGATAGTGCCGGGGGGGGGGGGGGTCAAACATCCACTGGGGAGCCTGAACAGACTTCAGGCCCCAATCAGATGTAAAGTCTTTCAAATCAAAAGAAGTCTAAAACCCCTGTTGGATACTCCAAGGAATTCAGGGGTTCCCTAAAACTGGGTATAGAAGGGAAGATTGCGGAACTAGTCTAGCAGAATTATTAGCATCCCTGAGGGTATGGATGGTCAGGCCTATTATTGGTGTTTTACAAAGGTCTGACATGTAAGGTCGGCAGAGCCAAGGGAGGCAGTGAAGTGGGATGTCCATGGAAGCTTGTTGCAGAATGACCCATTGTTTATGTTCTTGATCTCTGCACCAGGCAATTATGAGGTATAGATAAATCACTTGGTGATATTTTTTTGGGTCTGAAAATGCAGTGCCACCATACTGTTTAGGCATGGAGAGATAAGCATAGGTGACACAAGGATGGGATTGTAACCATACAAAGTGAAGAAATTTTCCCCGCTGTGCCTTCAAAAACCTCCAGGGAATTGATATCAGAAGGGTCACGAGGTAGAGTACCTTAGGCATGACTGTCATCTTCAGAATGCCCATCCTTCTAAACCAAGTATATGTGTAGGAATGCCAATGTCAAAGATCCTCTTTGATTGTATGTAATAAAGGTGGAAAGTTTGCCTTAAAAACCCTGTCTAAAAAGGGGTTAATCTTGGTTCCCAGATAGGTTATGTGGGTGGATGCTCAATAAAAGGAAAACTCCAGATGTCACTGGACCACACAGGATCATTTTAGAGTAAGATTTAGTGCTTCCAATATGTGGAAGTTGACTTTAAAATTCGAAAGTTTTCGAAAGTTCCATAAGTAGATTCGGAAAAGTGGTCAATGGGAGTGAGATAAAGAATAAGAGATTGTCCGCATATGCGACTACCTTGTGTTGCGTCCTGCTGACAGAGAGACCCTGGATATCCTGACATTGCTAAATGTGTCGCAGGAGAGGCTCCAGGATCAGGATAAATATTATCATCATCTCTCACTGCTGCAGAAGGGGCTGAATAGAAGGCAGAAATCCAATGATACATGCTCTCTGATCACAATATGAGCTAAAGTTGCCTTAAAGAAGTAGTGTCTGTAGGCAAAAGCATAGCGAGGTCTTACGAGTATTTGCCAAATGTATCATATTGAGGACATGCATATTATTATCTTTAGCCTCTCTCATGGGAGTGAACCCGACTTAGTGAATGATAGATTGAATTAGGGGCATAAGACAAAACAAGAGAATTTCTCAAAAGAGATATGGGTTGATAATTTGCACAGTTTGTGAGGTCCTTGCCTTCCTTGGAGATCAGGGAAATATGTGCTTGTAAGGTGTCTGGAGGGAGGGAATGGTCCTGTAACAGAGAATCGAATACAGAATGAACTGGGGGCTAAAAGAGGAGCAAAGGCCTTATGGGCCTTCAATGTTTTGACTGCCACCAGCTACTCACCGGTGCTCAGTGGAACATTGGAGAGTCCTGAGGAAGTAAAATATTCCTGGATTCATTGTAGTTTTGCATTCAAGGCTTCCGGAGATGTAGGTCCTGGCAAATTGTATAATGAAGTGTAATCCTGCTAAAAAGCAGAAGCACGAATAAAGGTATTTTTTGATATATTAACCACTTGGTATCCAAGGCTATGGCCGAATGACGGCCACAGCACGGACCTGAATTCCCGGGAGGCCATCATATGATGGCTTCCCCTGTGCACGCTCGTGCTGTGATCACCGAGTCAATGAGACTCGGGTGGTCACCGATCCGAGTAAGGGGCCGGTCCCGGACCCTCACCATGTGATCAGCTGTCAGCCAATGACAGCTGATCACATGATCAAAACAAAAGCTCTGTGATCATTTTTTTTCTCCTCAGGCTGACAGCGGAGGAAAAAAAAAAAGCCGATCACCGGCTTATCTTAAAGGGACATGGAGGGTCCCAAAAAGGAAGAGGCAATTATGCCTCATTTACATTATCTGACAGTGCCCACAAGTGCCACCAATCAATGCCCACAAATGACACCTATCAATGCCCACAAGTGACACCTATCATTGCCCACAAGTGCCACCTATCATTGCCCACCAGTGCCACCTAGAAGTGCTGCCTATCAGTGCCACCTAGAAGTGTCCATCACTGCCAACCATCAGTGCCCATCACTGCCACCCATCAGTGCCCATCACTGCAACCTATCGGTGTTCATCAGCGTACATCAATGATGGACAAAAATTACCCGTTTTTAAAATTTTATAACAAAATTAAAAAAAAAAAGATTTTATTTTAAAAAATTTGGTCTTTTTACATTAAAAAAAATAAAAATCACACAGGCGATCAAATACCACCAAAAGAAAGCTCTATTTGGGGGGGGGGGGTGATAAAAATTTCATTTGGGTACAGTGTTGTATGATTGTCATTCAAAGTGCATCAGCGCTGAAAGCTGAAAATTGGTCTGGATAGGAGGGGGGTTTAAGTGCCCTGTAAGCAAGAGGTTAAAATCATTCTTGTTTTTTATTGGTGTATTGTTCGGATTGAGGACACCCAAAGCTCTTTATATATTGCTAAAATATATATATTTTTTTTTGTATAACAAATGTCATTTTTTTGGTAGTCATAGAGGTTAAAGTAGTTCTAACGGAATGAAATTTCGTTTACTAAAAAAACACTGTTGTAATAGCCATATTTTTCCAACAAAATATATTTTTTTAATCCATTTTGCTGTTGACCTTTTTTAGTCTATTTCAGCCGCTTACTAGCAACATGCAGTGGCTCCAGCATTGGCATCACATCTTCATTTTGTACTGGCTATAGTGACAGTGCTGCACAGTGTGTGCAATTTCCACTGGAAGCATGTGTGATGAGGTGACAATACAGAAGCACAATTGGGAGACCAGGACGGATCATGGTTACTCCATAGCAGACGGTGCCCATATAGGGACTTGCAGTATTTTAATTAAAGCTGCAGATTCAGAAATATTAAAAATGACTACTAAATTTACAGCAACATGTTAAAGCTTATATACAGTTTTAGTGATTGGGTTGTGATCAAATAAATCACACAGTAAATCTCAAATGATAGCAGATTCCTGTGGAATCTCGAGCTGTAGGTAGCTCGGCAAAAACCACACGACTTGACAAAGGCATTTGAAAAATCAACGAAGCCAAAGGTAGTCATTGTTTGGATATTCAGGCAATAGCTAGTGCCACGGCTGCTGAATACAACGGTGTTTAGAAAGAATACATTGAGAAAATCAAGCTGTGTATGGCTATAGTACAGTAAATAGACTACGCACTCATAGGGGTTGCCTTCAAAGCTTAGAAGAATAACAATCAAATGAAGGTTAATATATTTTTGAAAATGAGCTGAGCTGTTCTAATGATTTACATACCTGTTTTGCTGCACAGCCAGGCAGCTCTTCCATTCTACAGGTGATAATCCTCTTTCTGTTGGGGTACCCCAAGGTTCCGTCCTTGGGCCCCTCCTATTCTCGCTCTATACCTCTTTCCTGGGCCAGTTGATGACCTCCCATGGTTTCCAATACCACCTCTATGCCGACGACACCCAGATATATCTCTCCACTCCTCAACTAACCCCCTCGATCTCCTCACGGATCTCAAACTTACTGAATGACATATCGGTATGGATGTCACACCACTTCCTCAAACTCAATCTTTCTAAAACTGAGCTTGTTATATTTCCTCCTTAACGGTCAACCCCCTGTGACTTCACCATTAATATCAACAACACAACCATTGGTCCCTCCTCAAATGCCAGGGTCCTGGGTGTAATCCTTGACTCTGACCTCTCCTTCAGCCCCCATATCCAATCACTGGCTAAATCCTGCCGCCTTCACCTCCGCAACATCTCCAGAATTCGACCCTTCCTAAATAATGACACCACAAAGCAACTCATTCACTCCTTGATTATTTCCCGCATTGACTACTGCAATTCTCTCCTTAATGGCCTACCCTTGAACAGGCTATCCCCCCTTCAGTCTATTATGAATGCTGCTACTAGACTAATACACCTCACTAATCGATCCGTGACTGCCACCCCTCTATGTCAACCCCTTCACTGGCTTCCCCTACCCCACCGTGTAAAATTAAAAATGCTAACCATAACATACAAAGCCATCCACAACATCGCCCCCATCTACATCACCAACCTCATCTGTAGATATTGCACAAATCGTCCCCTCAGCTCCTCCCAGGACCTCCTGCTCTCTAGCTCCCTAGTTACCTCCTCCCATGCTCGCCTTCAGGACTTCTGCCATCCTCTGGAACTCCCTGCCCCATTATGTCCGATCAGCCCCTACCCTGTCCACCTTTAAGAGATCCCTGAAAACTTATTTATTCAGGAAAGCCTATCCCACACCCACCTAACAACAACTGTCCCCGAGCCACCCCCATCAAATCATTCTCTGCAGCTATTACCTTTTGTACCACCACCCCGTCCCTTTAGAATGTAAGCTCTATGAGCAGGGCCCTCCTGTACCTTTTGTATTGAACTGTACTGTAATTGTGTTGTCCCCCCTATACATTGTAAAGCACTGCATAAACTGTTGGCGCTATATAAATCGTGTATAATAATATAATAATAATTTTTTATCCCATAAGCAGGCTGCAGGTGGTGAGGTGACTGAGGAAGCTGAATTGGTAAATAAGAAAATGACGTGTTCCCTTTTTTTAAAAAGCAGTGGTATGGCCATGACAAGGCCTTACTTTTTAAATGGACCCTGCAAGTCTTTTGCAGGTAAAATATATATTTAGGTGTTTGCCTGGAATTCAACTTTCTTTTAAGTCCAAATCTTATCTGGATTACATTTTCTTTGTATGGTGTTAGTTTACCAAACCATTTTTTCCACATTTTAGAGCTCAAGTATGTACCATGGCAATGAGGACTGTTTGTGTCTTTGCTTCTTCTGTGAATGTGGGTCTACACTAGTCTGATGGAGGCCTGAAGCCTTCTAGTTGTGCCCGAAGTAAAGTATGTAATCCCTGCATTCTGTTCGCCTTTCCTGTACTGCAAAACGTGCAATGTCTTTTTTTTTTTTTAACAGTAACAGTTTACTTTTGACTTTCACATACTCATTACATTTGTAATTCTTTTTTTTCGCAGTGGATATTTGTAACTCTTTTCTGAGAAAAATACAATTGTAAAAGTCCTCAGAACAAGAACTCAGTGTGATGATTTTATTTGTACAAAATACAGCTGCAGGATGTATTCAAGACAGTCTTTCTGAGCTGGTTTCTATAGGAAATAATAAAAGTCTTCACTTGCTTTGGCTTTGTGATCTTTTCACTGGGTTGATTTAATTAAGCGCTCTCTTGACTCTCCCTGCTATTTACCAACTATAGCATTCTGACTATTCTTTCTTCTAGTATATACATTGTTTACTATCTGGTGCACTTTTTTTTACTGGGTATATTCTTCCTAATTCCTTCAGAAAGTTACGGCTCTGTTCTAACCTTCTACCCACTTGTCGTCTTCCTCAATAATTCCATATATATCCTATGGCTCTATTATGGTCTTACCTCCAATTCCATTTGCCCTCTCACACGATTTCAGTATTTAATCCCATAAAGCATAGCCAAACCTTTTTTTGGCAACACTTCTCTTTAGGATCACAGGAGTACATTTACTATTGTTCTCTCGTGCGGAGCCACACCAGGGTCAGGAAGTATCATGACAATATTTGTTGAACAGTTGGTGGTCCCTAAGCCATAAAATAAGGAAAACAAAGCCTGTCCCCTTGTTCAACAGGTACATTGTTAATCATTATTACATTTTCCTAGGCCCTGGCAAGAGTAGGGTCTTTTCTCTGCTCGGTACCAAAGTTTTCCTTGTGCATATTAAGGTCAGCAAACTCTAATGTAGCCTCAGAGTCAGCAGACGGCTGTCCACCTTCACTGGTTGTGGGGACTTCCTCAGGCTCCTCCAGTTCTCCTGCCATAACTGAGAAAGGAAAACTCAGGAAACCCTGAGAGTAGTCTCCTGAACCCGCATTGTTGATGCTGGCCAAGAGTTCTGGCTCTGCCAATGAGTCAGTTACTGTGACCGAGTCGGGATGATTCCACAGTTCCCAAAACTTAGGGAAATTTCTACCAATGATGGCCTTGTGCACCAAGTGGGGCACAAGTCTGACCGCATGGGTCACTGTACCCAAGTCAGTTTTAAAGCTAACAGAGGCTATAGGATACTCCTGGGTATCCCCATATACACAGATCACAGCAACTTTTTTTCATGAAAATTAACAGATTCAACCATCTCAGCTTTAACCAAAGTCACTAGACTTCCAGAGTCCAGCAAGGCCATAATAGGCTTATTATTAATAGTCATTTGGCACATGTGTTTTCCTTCATTTGGCGCTGCAGCACATGAAACAGCAGCAAACATAGACTGCCTTCTAAGGGATATATCACACTGCATGGGTTCATCTGCCAATGGACAGTTTGCTGCAACATGTCCCAGTTCCTGGCAATGAGAACACCTGGTGTTGCCCCAGTTTGATTTGGTGACAGGCAGTGGCTTCCCTTGTTTGGGACGCCAAACTTCAGTCCTGGCACTACTCCCCCTATCTCCTTGCAATGCTTACCACCCACTTCCCCTGGAACAGTCTTACCAGTTGCCTAAGGAGACCGTGGCTTTAGGTGGAAAGTCAGTGCAGCTGTAGGGGTGGTGACCAGGCTCTCTGCAGCAAAGTATTTCTCAACACGCTCCACCAGGTTGTCCGCCTATTTGGGGCCTCCTTGACTCTTCTGCAGGGGAATTGGCAGTGACCTCAGGAATCGGTCAATGACCACGCGCTTCACTATTTGTGGTACAGACAGGGACTCCAGCTGTATCCAGGTGGATTAGATCAAACATCTGCAATCTTGAGGCCTCTCATCTTGGAGGAACCAGCTGTGGACCTGCTGTGCTCGAACGGCCAACTTGACACGATTCGCACCAGGATTTCCCACTAAACTTCTCATAGTCTCCCGCTTCTGCCGACTCAAGATCATAGTAGGCCTTCTGTGATTCTCCAGAAAGTAAGGGGGCGACCAGTCCTGCCCACCTCTTATGCTGTCTGTGTGTGCAGCGTTTGCAGTGACTCCAAATAGAGTTGTAATACAAGGAAGAAGTGTGCACATACAGGAGACTCATATGGAACTTTATAGGTCCTGGGGGCACAGTTGACAGATGGGAGAGGGAGTGTGTCGGCATGGAGGAGGGACAGTTTTAAAAGTAAACTAATTGAAAAAAATTGCACGTATGTACCATTATTTGTCTCTATTTAAAGAAAAAGGAAAAAACATATTTATTTTTATCACATTGCACATGATTCATGGTATTCAAGTAGAACACAACTTCACCGTATTCACTAACAATCAGCTTGCAAATTAAAAATATGCCTTTCATAGTAAATAATGACCTGGGTGAACAACCTCAAATCCTTTGCCTGTTGGTTGGTATTGAGCAAAGTACAGCATCGAGGTCTCGGTTTAACAACCACTGGAGGAATAAATAACACTTTATAAGTTCCTGTTATAGCAAAGGTGATCTTTTGTATAGGCAGGCAAAAAACAGATCTGATTACCAGAACAAATATTTATTCTACTGTACTTTGTCAGCACTGGAAACAGGGCAAGTACCTTTAACAACAAACCTACTGTACATATCAAGTAATGTGCTGACATGCTAAAAATGTACGCGTAAGTGGTGCTTTAAGTAATACACTTTGATTAATGGAAGGTCGTGATATCTCTCATTAAATCAAATATAAATGCAAAGCAATCTGCATTTCCCATGCATTTAAATCTAGAACTAATTTACTTTTCATTTCCTATTCATTTGATAAAGATGTGAGTCAGCTTCTGCTATTGCTTCCCATCACGCTGACTTAAATACACTGAAAAATAAAATGTATTGCAGATTACAAACTGATTACTGCTGGTTTATAAAGAGCAGGGTTTTACATTACATATTATAAACTAATAAAGCCTGAATAAGGGATACTATTTTATTGGCCATCTGCAATTAGGAGACTGTGTGCCTGGCTAAAATCAGCCTACGCTGCTGAATTTAACGGCACATTTAAAGCCATTGAAAATCTCAGAAAGAGCAAGAAGGAATTTTTAGATTTAGGGGTTGCTTTGTTTGTATTACAACATTTAACATACAAGTCATTTTTGTTAGTTGTAGTTTGATATAGCTAAAAACTACATTACAGGCTGTTCTCAATACAGGCATACCCCACTTTTAAGTACACAATGGGGTTTATTTACTAAAGCTGGAAAGTGCAAAATCTACACTTTCTAAAACTGCTTCAATGTCCAGGTTGGTCAAATGTTATTAAGACAACAGAAAGCTAAGGGATATTTGCTGTCAGCAAATGAGACAGGTTTTGTAGCTGTCGGAATTTCATGTCAGTTTATATACCAAAGAACAAAACAATAAGGGCTCATTCGCACCAGCCCAAATGCACTATGCACTGCACATGTTCTTTAACTTTATTGAAATGTCACAAAATGACATTTTATTCAACTCTATGTACTGCTGCATGTTGACATGCAGGTCAGTGAATTACGCTGCAGATTTCTATTCAACACACACCAGCATGCATGTATGGTGTGAGCAGGGCACATAGAAAACAATTGTTTTTAAATTGCCCTTGGATTGAGCCTGCTGATCAACGTAGCCCAATGCACCTGTATGTATAAGTCCTTAGATATAAACGTATAACTACCTTTCATCGTGTATCAACCAATAATGGAATTATGACAAGATGAGGTTATTGTCTATCTTTATTCTGTATATTGTACAAAGAGAACAGTTCTGAGTACTCCTGTTTTCTGCATTCTGTTTAGGGCTAACAGTTGGAACTGTGGGGCATTGTTTGTAAAAGTTAAATAATTGCGTACACCACTTTTTTGAGTGATTTTTTGTTTTTTCTCTCTTTCTTGCCTTTATTTTTTTCTCATCCCATGCCACAGGAATGAGTGAAGACTGATTGTAAAAGGTCTAATAAGTGTATATGCCAACTTTATGGTGCATTTTGTGAGGCATTTTATGGTCCCATTTAAACAGCTTGCTTGATGGTTTTGGTCACCAGGGAAATTTGTCAGTTTGCCGCTATTCCAGGTCAGCTATTTCCAACTGGTTTTATCCATTTCTGATGGATGTCAATGTAGTGCCAATTACTAAGATTTTATATAAGATTTAACATGTAATTTAATAAAATCATTTTCAATAATAAATCTGCAGCTTACCTTAAAATAATACCTGGTGATCCTGCCATGAAGGTCCTCGTTTCGGCATTTCCTATTTTAGGGGGACAATAATAGATGAATAGCTAGCAATCCATAGTTTCATAGCTTACATCAGCAGCAAGAGCAACATTTTGGAGATAGGATGATTTCCTTTATCAAGCTACAAATGTGACGGAAACAAGAAAAGAGAAATAGAGTGAACAGACTTAGTTAACTAAATGTAGGCTATCCTTTAATATATTGAAACATTATTGCACTCACAAGTAAAAGAAAAGGTAGCAGATCTAAAGCCTTAGAGCAAAAGTTCCAAACTCTGTCCTCTATGGACAACAGTAATGCTGCGTACACACGATCGGATTTTCCGTCTGAAAAATCCTGGATGTTTTTTCCGATGGAATTCCGCTCAAGCTTGGCTTGCATACACACAGTCACACAAAAGTTCTCTGAACCTTCGACCGTCAAGAATGCGGTGACGTACAACACTACGACAAGCCGGGAAAATTAAGTTCAATGTTTCAGCGAATGCATCAAATTGTTTCCGAGCATGCGTAGGAATTTTGCACGTCGGAATTGGTACAGACGATCTGAATTTCCGATTGGAACTTTTTCCGACCAAAAAATTGAGAACCTGCCCTCAATCTTTTGCTAGCAGGAATTCCGCCAGCAAAAGTCTGATGGAGCATACACACGGTCGGAATTTCTGACCAAAAGCACACATCGGACTTTTGCTGGCGGAATTCCAATCGTGTGTATGGGGCATAAGGCTGAATTTCTGAAGATGGTAACGGCACAATCTTCAATAAAGCACCGAGGGCCCACCTGAAGTTGATATGACAGTGTTGTCCTTGCAGCCCAGTAGTCTGCAAAGCATCCACTTCTGTGTATCGAGGGGGAGATTTCCCCTTTTTAATGTCTATTGATCTGAATTTAAAGCTGCTAATGGGATGAAAGTCTGCCATATACAAGTTTATACTATTATAGGGCTGGATAGATATTAAGATTAACAATATTCATAACAATTGAGCAAGTGCAAATATACATAACTATAAAGAGCTAAACACATTAAGGATGGTGAAAAAAAAAGAATGCATTAGTAAACAAACACACATCAAAAATGAAAGTAGAGCTAAAGGCAAACCTTTTTTTTTTGATAGTGTAAAAGGGGGGGGGGGGGTTAGATTATAACCCCTGTAATTTTTTTGCCACTTGTGCCCCAAAGGGGCAATGCCCTTTCATTTCTGGTCCCATCAGCCAAACAGGAAGTGAAAAGAAATTCCTCCAAAAGAGGGGCATTAGCATAGTGTACAGATCTCTTTTCTGATCACTGTATTCGTGTCACTTCTGACTCGACTGAGCGTTAGGGAAGTTAGCAGTAGTCCCAGATAGGTTTAGGGTACCCGCCATATATATGCATACAATGAAAAATGACAAGACATGAAGTCATTGCAAACTTAAACAGGACTAAAAACGGATAGCATATGGTATATATCAAAGATACTTATATGAAACTGGCAGGAGGTTGAGGAGAGTCTTGTTGGAACCTGTAGGTCCAACATATGGGATATGGGAGATGAAGGAATGCTCAGCAGTGTAGCGGGCGGGGACACCCCACCACCAGGCACCCCAACTGGGAACTATTTGTGCCCAATAGGGGGATCCCCACTGCCCCACCACCCAGCCTCTCGGTTGTACAGCCGCAGTAAGGGCCTTCTCCTCTGGATAACCAATAAGCAGGGAGGCTTCCGTGATCAGGAGCCTGTCATTTTCCTAACAAACATAAACAAAGAAGGAGAGAAGAGTGTGGTAAGCGGAATAAAAAAGAAGAGGAGGAGAAAGAAATGTGGAGGGGGGGGATAAGTCAGGATAGTCAGAACATCAATTTCAGGAAACAAAGTATCTCAGGGAGGTATTGAGTTAGTGAGCATTGGGGATCCAATGTAAATGGCCTAGGGTTCCCAGGTGGATTCAAATCTACTAACTGTGTCTGAGATAATGTTGGATAGCTTCTCCTGTGACATTATCCAGGAGACTTTTCTGATTACTGCGGGGAAGGAGATCTTGGGGTTTTTCCAGGCTTTAGCAACCGTTAGTTTGGCTCCTAGGAGTATAAATCTGATAAGACTTCGTGAGGCTTTGGATAAGTTTGGGATGTGAGTAGGGATGAGCCGAACACCCCCGGGTTCGGTTCGAACCAGAACCTTCGAACGGACCGAAAGTTTGCGCGAATTTTCGAACCGTATACGTTATAATGGACGCGAACGTTCGAAATCAAAAGTGCTAATTACAACGGCCAATATGCATGTTAATGTCATAAAACAGGTTTGGGGACCCGGGTCCTGCCCCAGGGGACATATATCAATGCAAAAAGAACTTTTAAAAACTAACGTTTTTTCGGGAGCAGTCATTTTAATGATGCATAAAGTGAAAAAAAAAAGTGAAATTTTCCTTTAAATATGGTACCTGGGGGGTGTCTAAAGTATGCCTGTGAAGTGGCATGTGTTTCCCGTGTTTAGAACTGTCCTTGCACAAAATGACATTTGTAAAGGAAAAAAAGAAGCCATTTAAAACCACTTGCGGCTTTAATGTCATGTCTTGTCCTGGCCGCCATATGGCTGAAAATCCTTGAGAAAAATGGCATGGCTACCCCATCACCCCCCCCCCCCACCCCAGCCCCTTTGGGTCTTGTATGGATATTAAGGGGGACCCCGCACCCAAAATAAAACCCTATACCTACAACCCTATATACTCTGAACAGCAGTATATAGGTGGTGCAAACAAGACACGGACTGTAGGTTTGTTCTTAAGTAGAATCTGAACAGGTACATTATGAAGTGTAGCTCCATCCCAAAAAAATCTATTTTTAAGCTTTTTGGCGAACATAGGGAGGGGTTATCACCCCTGTAACATTTGCTGTCTTTGCACATCTGTTCAGAACATGTCACCTCACTTTCTGTCCCAATGACAAATGTTTTTGGAAAAGTGGGGTTTTAATTGAAACAAGGATTGGTGATAAAGCATCAGTAGAGAGGAGATACCTTTTTCCCAAATTAAATCTAACAGGATAGAATTTCCCTTCCTAGGGGTAGATTTCCTCTCACTTCCTGTTTTCTCTTTCCGTTTGCAAGTAGGAGTCGTTTGTAAGTTGGATGTTTGAAAGTAGGGGCCTGGCGTATATACT
The DNA here is from genome assembly GCA_028564925.1 of Lithobates sylvaticus. Taxonomy (NCBI): domain Eukaryota; kingdom Metazoa; phylum Chordata; class Amphibia; order Anura; family Ranidae; genus Lithobates; species Lithobates sylvaticus. The sequence goes on from CM053031.1 coordinate 120,862,998, forward strand.
CTGCAGAAATTTTCCCTATTAGATGTTGGTGTAGCCACAAGACTGGTGGGCACAGGAATGGGCCCTGCTGTGAGTTAATAGATCAAGATTTGTACTTGCATGCACCTGTTGAACCGGGCAGAAAAATTGGGCCTTTGGTGGTGGTGGTGGTGGTGGTGGTGGACGGTGTTGCCACAAGACTGTAAGCTCTCACAGTTACTCTTGGTGGGCGCAGGAATGGGCCCTGCTGTGAGTTATTAGATCAAGATTTGTAATTGCATGCACCTGTTGAACAGGGCAGAAAAATTGGGCCTTTGGTGGTGGTGGTGGTGGTGGTGGTGGTGGACGGTGTTGCCACAAGACTGTAAGCCCTCACAGTTACTCTTGGTGGGCGCAGGAATGGGCCCTGCTGTGAGTTATTAGATCAAGATTTGTAATTGCATGCACCTGTTGAACAGGGCAGAAAAATTGGGCCTTTGGCGGTGGTGGTGGACGGTGTTGCCACAAGACTGTAGGCCCTCATAGTTACTCTTGGTGGGCGCAGGAATGGGCCCTGCTGTGAACTATTAGATCAAGATTTGTAATTACACGCCCCTGTTAAACAGGGGCTGAAAAATTGTGCCTTAGAAATTGGTGCTGGTGCCACAACACTGCAACCCCTCACAGATACTGTACTTGGAGCACAGCAGTCACACGTGTTGCGAAGCATTTTTTTTTTAAATTGTATATAATATAGGAGCTCTGTGTGATGCCACTAACACACTAGAAGTCCTATGGGTGCTTCTGCAAAGAAAATATGGGAGCTCTGTGTGATGCCACTAACACACTAGAAGTCCTGTGGGTGCTGCTGAGAAGAAAATATAGGAGCTCTGTGTGATGCCACTAACACACTAGAAGTCCTATGGGTGCTTCTGGGAAGAAAATATAGGAGCTCTGTGTGATGCCACTAACACACTAGAAGTCCTGTGGTTGCTGCTGAGAAGAAAATATAGGAGCTCTGTGTGATGCCACTAACACACTAGAAGTCCTATGGGTGCTTCTGGGAAGAAAATATAGGAGCTCTGTGTGATGGGACTAACACACTACAAGTCCTATGGGTGCTTCTGGGAAGAAAATATAGGAGCTCTGTGTGATGGGACTAACACACTACAAGTCCTATGGGTGCTTCTGGGAAGAAAATATAGGAGCTCTGTGTGATGCCACTAACACAGTACAAGTCCTACGGGTGCTTCTGGGAAGAAAATATAGGAGCTCTGTGTGATGGGACTAACACAGTACAAGTCCTATGGGTGCTTCTGGGAAGAAAATATAGGAGCTCTGTGTGATGGGACTAACACACTACAAGTCCTATGGGTGCTTCTGGGAAGAAAATATAGGAACTCTGTGTGATGCCACTAACACAGTACAAGTCCTATGGGTGCTTCTGGGAAGAAAATATAGGAGCTCTGTGTGATGGGACTAACACACTACAAGTCCTATGGGTGCTTCTGGGAAGAAAATATAGGAACTCTGTGTGATGCCACTAACACAGTACAAGTCCTATGGGTGCTTCTGGGAAGAAAATATAGGAACTCTGTGTGATGCCACTAACACAGTACAAGTCCTATGGGTTCTTCTGGGAAGAAAATATAGGAACTCTGTGTGATGCCACTAAAGCCCCTTTCACACTGGGGCGTTTTTCATGCGGTACAGCGCTAAAAATAGCGCCTGTTCACCGCATGAAAAAATCCGGCCCCTTTAACTCCAGTGTGAAAGCCGGCGGGCTTTCACACTGGAGCGGTGCGCTAGCAGGATGACAAAAAAAGTCCTGCTAGCAGCATCTTTGGTGCGGGATAGGAGCGGTATGTTCACCGCTCCTATACCGCTCCTTCCCATTGATTAGAATGGGACACCGCGGTGAAACCGCGGTAATACCGCCGCAAAGCGCTGCTACGGCGGCGCTCTGTGGGGGGAGTTTAACCCTTTTTCGGCCGCTCGCGGGGGTAAAACCACACCGCGAGCGGCCGAAAACCGCGGTTAAAACGACAGTAAAGCAGCGCTAAATATAGCGCTGCTTTACCGTCACCGCGGCTCCCCGCCCCAGTGTGAAAGGGGCCTAACACAGTACAAGTCCTATGGGTGCTTCTGGGAAGAAAATATAGGAACTCTGTGTGATGCCACTAACACAGTACAAGTCCTATGGGTGCTTCTGGGAAGACAATATAGGAACTCTGTGTGATGCCACTAACACAGTACAAGTCCTATGGGTGCTTCTGGGAAGAAAATATAGGAGCTCTGTTTGCTGCCACTAACACAGTACAGGTCCTATGGGTGCTTTTGGGGTGCAGTGCTGTACTAACAGCACTGCGGTTGGTACTACTGAAATACTGTACTAACAGTAAGACACGCACCAGACTAATCCCCAGCAGCAGCTAAAAACACACTAACCAGCAGCAGCAATGGACGATCAATGACAGGTAGCAATGGTTTAGCAAATAAATAGCCAATGGTTTAGCAAAGTAGAGCAAATCTGTCTATATGAATCTAGCAAAGAGTGACACAGAATCAGCCTGATCTCTCCTAAAGCCGGAACTCTAGTGACCGGCGCCGACGGCGTGGCGGCCTTTTAAATGAGGGGGCGTGTACTAAAGCCCCTGAGCTGTAATTGGCTACAGGCGTCCTGCCTGTAGCCAATTATGGCTCTCCGAGTTTCCGGCGCTGTGATTGGCCAAGCATGCGGGGTCACAGTGCATGCTTGGCCAATCATCAGCCAGCAATGCACTGCGCCGGCCGCTCGCATCACACGAATGTGATGCGAGCGGCCAAAATAGTTCTGGGCTCGCCGAGCGATCGAACACCCGGTGCTCGATGCGAACATGGGTTCGCATCGAGCCCCGGGCCCATCCCTAGATGTGAGCATTGAGGAGGGCTACCATAGGGGATCTGTGGATCTGGTGTCCTACAAGCCTATCAATTAAGTTGAATACTTTTTTCAGAATGATCTTATTTTGGGGCACTCCCACCATATGTGTGACATAGTGCCAATGAGATTACACCCTCTATAGCACAGGGGGTCTGCCGTCGGAAAAATTGAGGCAAGACGTGAGAGGGTGTAGTACCATCTGGAGATGATTTTAAGGCTTGCTTCTATTAGCGTAGTGTTTAGGATGCTCTTGAAAGAGTCAAAGCTTGCTTTCTGCCATACCCCCAGATCAGAGTGGAATTGGAAGGCTGACTCCCAACGGTGCATGTAGGAGGACTTAGTAGATGGCGAGGTGAGTGACGAGTAGACTATCGACACACCCCCCCCCGCTGGTCCATGGTCTGGTCATATTCGGTAAATTGTGGGGGGAGGGGTTTGTCCTTCCAGAGTTTTTGTAGAAAGTGTGAAATCTGTCTATATCTGAACTTTTCAGAGTCAGGTAGGTCTAATTTCTTGGTACAATAAGCAAGGTTGATAGGGCCTGTCGTTGTCAAAAAGTGTCCGATTCGGTATAGCCCCTTATCCAGCCACCATTTAAATGCTTGTATATTTTGTCCTGGGGGAAAGTCAGGATTATTAAATAAGTGAGTTAGAGTGTTATATGCGGAGACCAAAGTTGTAGAGGAGCACAAGGAGTCCCAGAGGGCATACATATGGGAGAGGGTAGGGGCCATAATCGGGGGGCGTGTTTTTGGGTTCGACCAGAGTAGATAATCAAGGGTATATTGAGATACTGCCTGCCTTTCTATATGGACCCAATCAGGTTTTTTATATTTGGAGTAGATCACTGAAAGTTGGGCAATCCTGGCTGCCAGGTAGTATTTATATAAATGGGGTAATCCTAGGCCCCCTTTCTGTCTATGTAGGTATAGTGTTTGTTGTGGGATCATACATCAAGCTGATCCCCAGGTAAATTTGAGGACTTTGCTCTGGAATGTTTTAATGTGATCCCTTTTAATGGGGATTGGTAGAGATCGGAAGAGGTAGAGGAGTCTGGGGAGTAGCGTCATCTTTACGGAATTGATCCTCCTGAGCCAAGAGAGATTATGTTTAGACCATGATTGGAGATCCAGCTCCAATTTCCGGTACATGGGAGGGTAATTAGTATTATAAAGATTCTCGATTTTGGCCGCCAGTTCAATGCCGAGATATTTAATGGAGGAAGTGTTCCAATGAAAAAAGTTCATTCGTAATGAGTCGACGGTGTCAGGGTGGAGAGAGATATTAAGCGTGTGCGATTTGGTGTAATTTATCTGGAGCCCAGAAATATTAGCGAACACAGCATCAGATTTTAACCCTTTGATTGCCAGTAGCACTAACACACACACACACCATACACCTCCCTTACTAGAATAGCGTTTGAACGGATCAAAATCTTTGATTAGATCAGATCTATACTAGCATCCCCAATAGTACAGTGTTCCCAAAAACACGGCGTTAGCAGGATCAGCCCAGACACATGCCAGCACATGTGTTTAGCCCCTCCGCCCAGCCCAGCCCACCCAAGTGCAGGATCAATAGATCACTGTCACTTACAAAACACAGCACACAAAACTGCAGCTTTTTCAGAGTCACATCTGATCTCTGCTAGCACTAACAGTTATTTTTTTTTTTTAGCGATTCAAGCAGTCGCTGACAACCAGCCCCCCTTTACTTGTGAGTCGCACTAGCTGTACGTATAAATTAAGTGGCCAAAATGTCCAAACAGAGGTACAGTAGTGAAGAGGCCTACACGATACTGAGGATGACAGATGAGAGCGAAGGGGAAGCCTTAATGTCAGATTCAAGCTCAGTATACAAACCTGTAGAGAGCAGCGGCACCCTGACAGATAGCTCTGATGACGGAGTAGTGGTCCCTGCTAAGGTCAGGCGTACCCGACCCCGTTTTTCTGTTGCTGAAGGGTGCAACAATCGTATGGTTCTCGTATGGAGCAGAGAGCCAGTACTAGTGCCACTCAACTTCTGGTGAACTGGCAAGCACCAGCGGCCTAGCACATCCTGGTCGTAGACAAACCAGCACTGCAGTAACATTTGGTGACCTAGCGAGTCCCATAAGCGCAGTTCAAGCTGGTGTGGTGGCTAGCACAAGTAGTACCCTGCAGCCACCAAGAATTCAAAGACAGGCCAGTAGAGCCCATAGTGCCCTTCCTGATGCATTTGCAAATCCTGATTGGCAGCCCAGCACTTCTGCAGCACCCATACTTCCCCCTTTCACTGGCTAACCTGGAATTCTGGTGGAAACACGGTCTTTAGTACCCTTGACTTTTACGAGCTGTTTTTCACAGAAGATCTGTACAGATCTATTGTCGACCAAAGCAATTTATACACTGGTCAATTTGTAGCTGCAAATCCAAATGTGACCCTTGCCAGAGGATTTGGCTGGAAACCTATAACGGTTCCCGAATTTAAGACCCTCCTGGGCCTATCCCTCCTCATGGGCATTACTATAAAGGTTGAGTTGTGATCATATTGGTCCACTGACCCCATTCACCATATGCCCATGTTCTCTGCTTCCATGACCAGGACTAGATACGAGCAAATCTTGCAGTTCATGCACTTCAACGACAATGAACTCTGTCGTCCTCGGGGTGACCCTGAATATGATCGGCTCCTCAAAATTCAGCCCCTCGTAAACCACTTCAACCAACAATTTGCAGCCTTGTTTATTCCCGATCAAGTGAAAAATTAAAAAGGTAGGTGTGGCGCTGTTCTAGGGTGCAATGTTTGCATACCACTGTGCAACAATCTGTGTGTCCCTATATTATAACTCCCAATACAATTAATTTATATCAGTACTTAGCATCAAAGTGCCAAGTGCAAAGTGCATACCCTGGTGTATACTAGTGCTGGTAATACACATATGCAAAATTCATGTGAAAAATAGGTAAATATTCTGTGATACAGTCTATTCATCAATCCAAATAGTCAAAAATAAAGTGCTCTTCAAATTTGTGCCTTCATGATCCTTATAAACCCCCTATAGGTATTGCACTCACCCGCACACACAGGGGTATCTCGCTTTCACAGTATCTGCCACTGTGCAGCAATCTCCAGGTCCGTGTCTGTGGTTCGGGTGAATGCAATACCTATAGGGGGCCCAATCGCAGTCTTCGATCATCTAACCAAAACCTCCTCCTCATTCCCAAATCCCACTACAAAGCAAAAGGGGAACGGAGATTCGCTGTTCAAGGACCACGGCTATGGAACGCTCTACCAACCAACATCCGCATGGAAGAAAACCATCAGGCCTTTAGGAAAAAACTCAAGACCTACCTTTTCTAAGAAGGGTGACAACAAAGCACCCATACAGCACCTTGAGGCGATTCAGTTTGCATTGTAGCGCTATACAAATCATTCATTCATTCATTCATAAGGATCACAAAGGCACAGATTTGAAGAGCACTTGTCACTTTATTTTTGACTATTTGGATTGGCTAATGGACTGTATATGATCACAAAATACTTATTTATTTTTCACATGAACTTTGTATATATGTAAGAATCATGAAGGCACGGATTTAACCACTTCATATGACGGCCTCCACTTTGCGGGGGTATATCTGAATGATGCCTGTAGCTACAGACATCATTCAGATATTGCTGTTTTCAGCCGGCGATTCCCTGCACCATAAGAACGATCATAGCGGCTGTTCCACCGCTTGATCGTTCTTATGGGCGGCGGGAGGGGACGCCCCCCCTCCTGCCGCCCTCCGGTGCTTCTACCGACTCACCGCTTCCATCGGTGAGTCGGACACAGGATCCGCCGGCCCCCGGATGATGACCATAGAGATTTCCGGCAGACCAGATGGTCGCCGGAGTCTCTATGATCGTTCGGAGGCCGGGCGCGATGTTATGACGTCACGCCCGGCCTCTGCATTCAAATAACGGCGCCGCCTCTGCTGGGAAGCGGTGATCGTTTTTTTTTTTTTTTTTTTTTATTTTAGGCTTCCCAGCCTAGAGGTGAGATGTGGGGTCTTATTGACCCCCATAACTCACTGTTAATAGGTCCGATCATGTAATATTCCTATTACAAGGGATGTTTACATTCCTTGTAATAGGAATAAAAGTAATACATTTTTTTTTTTAAACTGTCAAACTCAAAAAATAAAAGTCAAATTAAGAATAATAAATTTTTTTTTTTTTTAAAGCGCCCCTGTCCCGTGAGCTCGTACGCAGAAGTGAACGCATACGTAAGCCCCGCCCACATATGAAAACGGTGTTCAAACCACACATGTGAGGTATCGCCACGAACGTTAGAGCGAGAGCAATAATTCTAGCCCTAGACCTCCTCTGTAACTCAAAACATGTAACCAGTAAAAAATGTTAAAGCGTCGCCTATGGGGATTTTTAAATACCAAAGTTTGGTGCCATTCCACGGGCGCGTGCAATTTTGAAGGGTGACATGTTGGGTATCTATTTACTCTGCGTATCTTCATCTTTCACATTATGCAAAAAAAAATTGGGCTAACTTTACTGTTTTTTTTTTTTTAAGCATGAAATTGTTTTTTTTCTGAAAAAAACGTGTTCGAAAAATTGCTGCGCAAATACCGTACGAGATAAAAAGCAACGAGCGTCATTGTATTCTGTACGGTCTTTGCTAAAAAATCATATATAATGTTTGGGGGTTCTATGTAATGTTCGAGCAAAAAAATTATGAATTTTACATGTAGGAGAGAAATGTCAGAATTGGCCTGGATGCGAAGTGGTTAAATAACACTTGTCACTTTACTTTTGACTATTTGGATTGATGAATGGACTGTATCACAGAATATTTACCTATTTTTCACATGAATTTTGCATATGTATATTGCCAGCACTAGTATACACCAGGGTATGCACTTTGAGCACATTTATTTATTTTATGTTTGATGCTAAGTATTGATTTCAATTAATTGCACAGTGGGATGCAAAAATTGCACCTTAGAACAGCGCCTCACCTACCTTTTTTTATTTTTCACTTGCATTTACATTCCACCTGGGTGGTTGTACTGGTAGGGGCAGCAGTTCATTTTCAACTATACCTATTGCCATAAACGCACCTATACATTTTACATTTATTCCCGATTAAGTTTTTCTGTGTTGATGAGTCCCTGATTAGGTTTTCTGGCCGCCTTGCTTTCAAACTGTTTCTCCGCAGCAAGCGTGCCAGATATGGGGTCAAGATGTAAAAGCTCTGTGACAGGGCCACAGGCTATACATATAGTTTTCTGGTTTATGAGGGAAAACATAGCAGCGTGGAGCTCTGTGACTGCCCAGACTACACAGAGAGCAGTGGTAAGATTGTTTGGGACTTGGTCTCACCCTTATTCGGAAAGGGGTACCACTTGTACGTAGACAAATATCGCCACTTTTTAGTCACCTTTTTGATTCTGAAATTGGCGCATGTGGCACTGTGCGATCTAATCACCGGGGCTTCCCCCAATGGCTTGTAGATTCCCGACTTAGAGGGGGGGAGAGACCCTGCTTGAAGTGTCTTAAATTGCTTGCAGTGAAGTGCAGGGACACACGGAATGTTTTCGTTCTGTCCTCCATTCACGCAGATACGACAGTCCAAATTACAATGGCGACTGGTGTTGTTGAGAAGCCCCTCTGTGTCCACGAATACAACCTTAAAATGGGAGGGGTGGACTGTGTTGATATTGCCATCATCAGATGGGGTGATGTCACCCCTGTAAAAGCCAAATTTTGAAGATGAACACGAATGGGGATTCAAACTGCCTAATGTCAACATGTGCTAGCTCCCATCATGGGGGATCAATGGACGTGTTTTGGGGGTGCAAGCCCTTCCTCTCACCTAATTGAGTTGGGAGGAAGGGGTTGCACCCACAAAACGCGTACATTGATATCCCGTGATGGCAGATGTTGACACACTGTGTGCATCTTCAAAATTTGGCTGTTAAATTACTTTAAAAAAATAATTTAATTCAAAAATACACAAGAAAACGGTCCAATTTTTGTGTTTTTTAGATTCTGACTAAAACATCAATGATGTTCTTAATTTTTTTTTTGAACATCATTGATGTTTTCCTTTATATTTTCTGAATCACGATTGCACACCATTCTCTCCCTGATGAGGATCTGGGCACTTTCACTGGTGAAATGAGATTCTTCTTCCACAACATCCACATCACCTAAAATAAAAAAACACACCATGTATTATAAATATGCAGGAATAGATCTCTTACTTGAAGCTGTGGTCTCAGACACTCACCTGTTGTGGTGACAATTTCGCCCACTTCATAACCTCTCCCTCCTCATCCTCTGCTTGTGGTGTGGGGATTTACCCTTCTTTAGGAGGTGGGGGGTCCTTGGTGTCCTCAGATGTCCCACGTCTTTTCTCCCCTATGTGAATAAAAAATAGGTAAACTTAGCACACAGATATTGTAGGGCAGAAATAGGAATATGAAACATTGCTGGGAAGTGTCGTACAATTGTCTGTTTTGGCAGAGTTCCAAGCTGAAGAACATTTTATTTCCTTTCTAAAGCTGGAATACTTACCTTTTTGGTTAAAGTATCATACATATGGACACCCCTATAGTATTCACTGGAGCACCTGTGTGGGACACCCTAAAAAGTTTGATTCACACTAGTGCTCCTGCGTCCAGATGTGTAGACAGCTGCTGAGTGTCCTCTCCTTACACTGAATCAAATTTGCATTTCATTCTAACTACAAACCCATCTAGACAAAAAACGTATTTTAATACAAATAGGCATGAACAAATGTAGTTAACCTGTATCTGCCAAAAACATCTTATAAGTGGGCAAACGAACAATGTTTCCTACAACGATTACTGTGCCCATGAACATGAAAGTTGCCATTTTAAAATGTAAAACAGTAAAGAAAAGCACATGGAGCAGCACAAATGTTAAGAAGAAGAATAGGAACACACAACAAAATACTTACTTTTTTGCAGCACTCTCTTGATTCTTTTGTACTGATCGTGCTCCCTCAATTTGAGATCTGACCATCGTTTCCTCAGTTGATCCTAGGATCGTCGTACCCCAAAATTCACGTGCAGACTGTTCACAAATTTATCTTGGCCTTTGTCACATTTGGGTATGGTCCATACTTCCCGTCATGGTCGGCCCTCTTGAAGATGTCCACCGTCTCCACCATCTCTATAAAGGCCATAATTGAGGCCTTCAATCTCCTCCGCGATCGGGAGGTTCGGGGCTCCGGTCTTTTGTCTTTGCACCTGTTGTCTCTCCACCATGTGCTCTCCCACTGCGCCGAAAGACAAGGGGCGGAGAATAGACTAGAAAGAACATCAGGGGCAGGCGGAGTTTCACGCATGCGCAGTGTATATAAAGCGCAACACGCGTGCGTCATACGTACAATCTGTGAGCGGAGGACAAAGTAACGGAAGTTACGATCGTTATAACAAAGGTACAATTTTAAGTTGGTGCATCTGTGGCCTATACTGCTTATAGATTGAGGCATATATTGGGTCAAGATTAGGAGAGTTTCGTCTGACATTAGGGTTTGTCTTGTGTTGTGTCTTGCAGAGAAAATGGAACTATTCAATGATGAGGACTTTATCCCCATATTCATTGATATGTACAGGGGGCTGCCTTGTCGGTGGCAGGTAAACCACCCCTTTTATAACAATAAACCAAAGAGGAAAGCAGCGCTGGATCAATTGCTGGAATTTGTGAAGCTGGTGATTCCCATGGCAGACATCCCCTACTTGAAAGCCGTAATTGGTGGCATGAGGAGCACTTATAATAGGGAGCGCAAGAAGGTACAGGATTCCCAGAGATCAGGAGCTGCAGCAGATGACATCTATGTACCCAGGCTGTGGTACTATGAGAGACTGCATTTTCTGCCAGGCCAGACTGAACCCAGGCCAGCACTCTCCAGTCTTCCTTCAAGGCTTCCTCCCCCCGCTGAGGCTTCCAAAGACCAACCTGGGCCTTCCACAAAGCTTGAGTCAGGTATAGCATTCTTCAAAATATTTCTGTTTGTCAAATTAATGATGTTAAATATATGTTAGTTTGGATAACTAATTTCGGATTTCACAAAGTGTTTTACATATCAATAGACAGTAGTGGGCACAAATGATTTTCCTACGCGTTTGGTAAGAGATTACGTCATCCAGGGGCACGAGCGGCGTGCTGCGTCATCTCCCTTTATACAAGAATTAGCTAACCAAGCCTCATTCTGAGCCGAAGCTTGCTACACAGACATGCGCAGTAACATGGACTGCATCTTTCAAGAGAACTCAATCACGATAACGAGCCTTAGTCAAAAAAAACTCTGTATTTATACAATCTTTATCTAAAACACAATAAAATACCACTGATCCTTTTAAGTTCCCAAATATGAAATATGTGACAAAACCACAATGGCTAAGACACAAAATGGGGATAAAGATACTTGTGATGATCCTCCTTCCCGCACAGATAAAGCGGAAGTGGATGTTTATACTGGTGCCATACTCAGCATTACAGCGAAGTGACACCTAGTGGACAGTAGGGATGGGCCGAACACCCCCGGTTCGGTTCACACCAGAACATACCGAACAGGCAAATAATTTGGCAGAAAACACGAACACCGTTAAAGTCTATAGGACACCAACATGAATAATCAAAAGTGCTAATTTTAAGTGCTTATATGCAAGTTATTGTCATAAAAAGTGTTTGGGGCCCTGGTCCTGCCCCAGGGGACATGTATCAATGCAAATTTTTCGGGAGCAGTGATTTTAATAATGCTTAAAGGGAAACAATAAAAGTTAAATATTCCTTTAAATTTCGTACCTGGGGTACTATAGTATGCCTGTTAAGTGGTGCATTTTTCCCGTGTTTAGAACAGTCCCTGAACAAAATGAAATTTCGAAAGGTAAAAAAGTAATTTAAAACTACTCGCGGCTATAATAAATTATCTATGGGAGAAATCAAAAGTGCTAATTGTAAACGCTTATATGCATGGTATTGTCATAAAAAAACGGCCGTTCTTCCGGGAGCAGTAAATTTAATAATGCTTAAAGTGAAACAATACAAGTGAAATATTCCTTTAAATTTCGCACCTGGAGGGTGTCTATAGTATGCATGTAATGTGGCGCATGTTTCCCGTGTTTAGAACAGTTCCTGCACAAAATGACATTTCTAAAGGAAAAAAAGTAATTTAGAAGTACCAGTGGCTATAATGAATTGTTGATCCAAGCAATACAGATAAAAGTCATTGAAAAAATGGGATCAACCCCAGTCCATTACCAGGCCCTTTGGGTCTGGTATGAATATTAATGGTAACCCCAAACCAAAATAAAAAAAAATTGTGTGTCCCCCCACATTCAATACCAGGCCCTTCAAAATTAAAAAAAAAAAACACAAGACACACTTTGGAACAAGTCCTTTATTAAAAAATAAAAAAATGTCCCACGAAGTCCATTCATCTCCTCACGCTCCGCTGATGGACCGAAAAAAAAAAAAACCTGCAAGCCGCCACTGATCTGCCTCCATGGGAGACACCCGCCATATGACGCGTCCTCGCAGGTGACAGTTATTTTATAACTGAGGGCGGGGCCACACGGTGATGTACCCGGGTGACCCCCACCCCCCTCTGATGCACGGGGACTTCCCCATGGCTTTTCTGGGGCGTCAGAGGGGGGCGGGCCACCCATTTACGTACCCCCTCTGACGCTACGGAGAAGCCATTGGAAAGTCCCTGTGCGTCAGAGGGGGGCGGGGTCACCCAGCGACGTCACCGCGTGGCCCTGTCCTCAGTTATAAAAGAACTGTCACCTGAGAGGATGGTCATTACGACGGGTGCCTCCCATGGAGGCGGATCGGTGGCGGCGTGCACCTTTTTTTTTCTTTTTTGGTCTGTCGGCGGAGCAAGAGAAGAAGAAGAAGACTTTGTGGGACATTTTTTATTTTTTTATTTTTTAGTAAACGACTTGTCCCAAGCCGTGTCATGTCATTTTTACAATTTTCACACTTTTTTTGTGAAATGGTAGGGGTAGGGGTACAGGGGGGAGGCCAGGATCTGGGGGTCCCCTTGTTAAAGGGGGCTTCCAGATTCCGATAACCCCCCCGCCCGCAGACCCCCACAACCACCGGGCAAGGGTTGTGGGGATGAGACCCTTGTCCCCATCAACATGGGGACAAGGTGCTTTGGGGGGCTACCCCAAAGCACCCTCCCCATGTTGAGGACATGTGGCCTGGTATGGTTCAGGAGGGGGGGAGCTCTCTTGTCCCACCTCTTTTCCTCCGGCCTGCCAGGTTGCGTGTTTGGATAAAGGTCTGGTATAGATTTTTGGGGGGACCAGCACGCCATTTTTTTTTGGCGCGGGGTTCCCCTTAAAATCCATACCAGACTGAAGGGCCTGGTATGGAATTTGGGGGGACCCCCACGCAATTTTTTTTAAAATTTTTGTTTGGGGTTCCCCTTAATATTCATACCCTACCCAAAGGGCCTGGTAATGGACTGTGGGGGAATCCCATGATGTTTTTTTCAATGACTTTTATGTGTATTTCCGGGACCGACAATTCATTAAAGCCATTTTTCCTTTTAGAAATGTCATTTTGTGCAGGGACTATTGTAAACACAGGAAACATGCGCCACTTTACAGGCATACTATAGACACCCCCCAGGTACGAAATTTAAAGGAATAGTTATTTTATTGTTTCACTTTAAGCATTATTAAAATCAGTGCTCCTGAAAAAATTTCCATTTTTAAAACTTTTTTTTGCATTGATACACGTCCCCTGGGGCAGGACCCGGGTCCCCAAACACTTTTTATGACAATACCATGCACATAAGCCTTTAAAATTAGCACTTTTGATTTCTCCCATAGACATTTAAAGGGTGTTCCGCGGCTTTCGAATTTGCGGCGAACACCCCAAATTGTTTGCTATTTGGCGAACATCGGGCTCATCCCTACACTTGGGTTATGCAGCAGGACAATGATCCAAAACACAAGAGCAAGTCCACCTCCAAATGGTTCAAACAAAGCAAAATTTAGGTTTTGGAGTGGCCTAATCAAAGCCTGGACTTAAATCCAATTTAGATGCTGTATCATGACCTTACACAGGCCGTTCATGCTGGAAAACCTTACAATGTGGCTGAATTAAAACCATTAGTCAAAGAAGATTGGGCCAAAATTGCTCCACAGCAATGTGAAAGACTCATTACCAGTTATCGCAAATGCTTGATTGCAGTTGTTGCCGCCAAGGGTGGCACAACCAGTTATTAGGTTTGGGGGGCAATTACTTTTTCACATAAAGCCAGACAGTTTTGGACAGCATTTTTGCCTTAATAAATGAAACCATCATTTAAAAACTGCATTTTGTATTTACTGGGTTATCTTTGTGTAATAATAATTGTTTGGTGATCTGAGTCATTTAAGTGTGACAAATATGCAAAAAAAGAAAAAATCTGAAAGGGGACAAATACTTTTTCACAGCATTGTATATACAGGGGGTCCCCGACTTAAGAACACCCGACCTACGGACAACCCCTACTTACGAACGGGGTGCTGCGGGGACCCTCCGCCATTTTTCGGTCTTTTTCGGCGTCTTTCGGCCGTTCTGCGCATGCGCGGCCATACGGAGCTTCGGAAAATGCGGGAAATGTCCGTAATTTGCCGCGCATGCGCAGAACGGCAATAGACAGAACATCGGAAATGTCCGGAAATCTCCGTATTTGTCGGTCTGCGCATGCGCGGCCGACTTACGAACATTTCCAACTTCCGTACAGGCGGGCAGTCCCTAACGAGTTCGTAACTCGGGGACCCCCTGTATATCAGATGCAACAGAGGTGGTGGGCAGCCAGACGCTATCATTTAGTGGCAGCAATATCATTGCCACTAAATTAATGACTTCCAGCTGCAGGAGCCAGAGGTTTGGTGGGAGTCCAATTGGCCAAATCTAGCTATTTAGTTTGCCCATTCGACAAACTGTAAAAAACTTTGCTGCAGGTCCAGCCTTGAGGCAAGAGAATATTCTTCCTGGAGGTAAGAGACAGACATCCTCAGGTAAATTTCAGGGATCCATTGTTACCTCTGGGTTGAACTTCTGAGTTAAGACCTTCCTCGGTTAAGAAGGGATCCCACCCCACAAGATTATCTGAGTCTGATATAATTTTGAATATTTTATTAAAAAGGTTTCTGGATGTGCAGGAGATTCGGCATAATCCGGAGCGCATTATTGTCCATTTTTTGGGACCATGTGCCAGGCAAATTGTACAGAACTATGCCTACATTTCTCTATTACGACTTTTTTTTTATCCATGGTTATGCACTTTTGTTTTTGACAGTACAGCATTATACATTTATGAAACAGAGCCCTTGGAGTGCAATATTAGGGTATTAGAGTGTAATTTGATTTGCAAACACAGCTTGATGCAGTAATGTGAAATAAAAGTAAGTCTTTAAATATAGAATAGCATCATTTAGTTTCAGAGTATTGACTTTTTTGACCCTCACATATAGTTGATTCAGAACATTAGGAAAGCTATAACTAAAGCTTTCTGGACTGTCAGCTTACAAATAGGTAAAGAGATTGTCAGCACTAGATCTCTAAGTCTAACTGTGAAAGCGTTTAACACCCCAGCGTCTTGGATAATTAAAGACATGTCTTAACTTGTCATCTTTCTTTTTAATGCCCTATTAGGACTAATAATACACAGCATTCTCTTTCCCTTTTCTTCTGCTTTCCTCCTGGGAGGGCACCTGCAAATGACCCTTACTATAAAATGAAGACAGGAAGAACGCTGTTGCAAGAGATAAAATCAGGACCTTGGTATAAATGCATGGTAAAGTAGTGTGTGTCAAATGTTTAGTGAACACAAAAAATACAGCGTTCTGGTTTCTAGAATAAGGGCACCAAGCAAAAGACATTCACAAAAAGAAAAAACCCATGTGTCAAATTGATACCTGCACATCTGTTTTTTTTAAGTTACTTTAAAAAAAATATGTGAGATGCCAGGATCCCTGAGACCCCTAGGGGTCAGTAAGATTCAAGAACTGTCATACAAACCGATTTGTCAGCCCTAGCAGCAGATTGTAGCAGTAGCAGGAAAAATACCAATCTGGAGGTGTATTAAAAGTGAAAGGAAGCTACTAATGCCGCGTACACACGATCGGAAATGCCGCCAGCAAAACTTTGATGAGAGCTTTTTGTCAGAAAATGCGACCGTGTGTATGCTCCATCGGTCTTTTGTTGACAGAATTCCAGCCAGCAAAAGATTGAGAGGAAAATGGAAATGGATAAACCGCGCTTAGTGAGAGTGGAAAAGACAAAAAGGAAAAAAAAGGGGGGGGGGAAGGGAGGGGGTTTTAAAAAGGGAGGGGGAAAAAATTATTAATAAAATAAAATAAAATAAAGTAAAAAATAAAATAAATTGGGAAGGACCCTAACCCAAGGAAAAGGCTGCTGCTAGAAAGTGGGATACTCACACCAGAAAGCAAATGGAAAATACATAAAGCTGCGCCAATTTAAACAAAAAGTAAAAACAGTAAACCACAGAGAAAATCAGTACAAGATTATTTTCAATAAGAAATAAAAAATAAAAAAATACTGTCCCATCAAAAATAACCCAGAAGGTTTGCATAAAACAATTTGAACAGTCTATGATTTGATATAATAGTCCAGTTTTCCTAACACCAAAAAGATGGAATTGGCGTGTAGCTGATTCAAACAGGAAAAAAGACACCTCAGTGACAGTTCTATAATCTTCACGCTGTTCCCCATTGAAAACGTCACATCTGACGAAACGTCGTATGGGAAGGCACGCAGCTACGCCACCACGCAGACCGCATACAACAGGGGACGGGTTTACACTGACCGGCCGGCAGTGTTTTAGAATACGCTCGTTTTTCTACTATTTTATGTAAGTGCTTTTAACCTTTTATGAAATAAAAGTTGCATACAGTATCACGCTATGGGCGGCCCCATTTGTTTTTCTGTAATTGGAGGAAACTAGTGGGAACTGCCTGGAGATTTATATCAGGAACGGATGGTGTGTTGGTCCCTCTCTCCCTCCATTTAAGTGATCCGTCCCGGATTGATTGTTCCTACCATCGCTCGCCCACGGGGACAACTACAGGATTCTGTGTTTAATGCTTAAACATAAAGCCATTTGGTAAGCCTCCAATCTAATAGGTGGCCGGGATACTACTATATATCTTTTGCATGTCACAGCGTGAAGATTATAGAACTGTCACTGAGGTGTCTTTTTTCCTGTTTGAATCAGCTACACGCCAATTCCATCTTTTTGGTGTTAGGAAAACTGGACTATTATATCAAATCATAGACTGTTCAAATTGTTTTATGCAAACCTTCTGGGTTATTTTTGATGGGACAGTATTTTTTTATTTTTTATTTCTTATTGAAAATAATCTTGTACTGATTTTCTCTGTGGTTTACTGTTTTTACTTTTTGTTTAAATTGGCGCAGCTTTATGTATTTTCCAAAAGATTGAGAGCATGTTCTCTATTTTTCGGTCGGGAAAAGTTCCTATCAGAAAATGTAATTGTCTGTATGCAATTCGGACGCGCAAAAAATCACGCATGCTCGGAAACAATTCGACGCATGCTCGGAAACAATTCGACGCATGCTCGGAAGCATTGAACTTCATTTTCTTGGCTCATCGTAGTGTTGTACGTCACTGCGTTCTTGACGGTCAAAAGTTCAGAGCACTTTTGTGTGACCGTGTGTATGCAAGCCAAGCTTGAGCGGAGTTCCGTTGGAAAAACCATCTAAGATTTTTCCGACGGAAAATACGCTTGTGTGTACATGGCAGAAGAGTCATGAATAAACACAGCTGGAATAAAAATTAACAAGGAGAAAGGGTAATGCAAAAAAAATTTAATGCATTGGTATTGTAAAATGTAGGGCCATTTTGAACCAAGTAAAGAAATAGTCTAGTTGTGTTTCCACATTAGACCTTATTACCACAAAGGGGTTAAGGGCTGGATAGGCATAAGTATTTACAGTATATACAGTTTCCCACACTGCTTTTAATAACCGCTGCAATTGTGATCTACAGCAGGTGTCAATGTTAATCTAATAACACCCTAAATTCAGGTCAAAACACAGTGTATTTGCCTGTACCAGATTGCATGGTACAGAAGTACCATCGATCCAGTTGCAGTGAGTTTCCAAAAGTAGCGCATGCACTACTTTTGGTGCAGTGCGATTTAAGCTAATTCAAAATGAATGGGAACATGTGAATCACACAGGAATGTGCAGCATGTTCCCATGCGATTCCAGGTGAACCTTAATCTGTTTTAATTGATGTTAACAAGTATAAATAAAAAAGATGGTTTTATTTATAAAAGTTGGCTGTTGGTTGGTATATTATTTTGAATAAGGATATGTTATTATTGATTCCACAATAGATGTAGCGACATCCAAAAGTTAAATTTTGCTTATGTTTAGTTTAATAAAGAAATAGTCTGTTTGATTTGTTCTTCTCTATTGATGATCAAATTAAGAGAATGCAGATTCAATACTTGATTCTACTTAAAATTTGCATCATTCAGATCTTGCAAAGCTAATGCAATTGAGGAATGCAGGCAATCATGATTCATGAATTATATGGTTCTCTGCAACCTGGACAAGCTTAGGAGAATCATGGCATTCGTAATTTACTTGATTTCTGATTGTATCATCGGTTTACAACTCTGCTGTTCCTCTTCTTCTCTCTACTGGCATAATCATTTTTGCTACACCAAGCTTAGCATTCCTGTTTGTGGAATATGTTAACTTCATACTTTAACTTCATATGCAAAAGGGCCCTGATAACATTAAATCATCGGAGGCTACATATAAAGAAGTACTACAATAAAATACAGTACTGTGCAAAAGTTTTAGGCAGGTGTGATAACATTTTGTAAATTAAGAATGCTTTCCGAAATAGAAGTGCTAATAGTTTATTTTCAATGAAAAGTAAATGAACAGAAGAGAAATGAAAATGAAATCAATATTTGGTGTGACTATGCTTTGTCTTCAAACCAGAATAAATTCTTCTAAGTACACACAGTGCTTTTGCACGCAGGTTTTAAAGGAACTCGGCAGGTAGGTTGTTCCAAACACCTTCAAGATCTAACGACAGATCTTCTGTGGATGTAGGCTGCTTCAAATCCTTCTATCTCTTCTTCTATCTCTTCATGTAATCCCAGACAGACTCGATGCTCTGTGGGGGCCAAGCCATCACTTTCAGGACTCTTGTTCTCCTTTACGCTGAAGATACTTCTTAAAGTGGTGTTTCCACCAAAAAGAAAAAAAAAAATTCATAAAAAAAATAATAATAATAATTAATTGGAAATTTTTTTTTTTCACTCAACTCTAAATGCCTGTTGCTAGGGGGGGTCCCTCGTAGTCTGCCTCCTTCAGTGCCCGGGCACTGACATCACTTTCCCTCGGCACAGGTCCCAGATGACTGTGCGGCGTATGCATGCGCAGTGGGTGCCCAGAGTAAGAATGCCGGCGCCGCAAGCGGAGCGGGGAACGAGGGGGGCTTCCTTCCCCTACATCGCTGGACTCGGGACAGGTAAGTGTCCGATTATTAAAAGTCAGCAGCTGCAGTATTTGTAGCTGCTGACTTTTAAAAAACATTTTTTAAGTGGCATCCCATTTTAACGACATTGGCTGTATATTTGGGGTTTGACTTTGTCAATCACAGGCAGTGGTGGCCCGTCCACTAGGGGTGCACGGCGCTGCTCCGATCCATGTATCTGGCCCTCTGATCTACATAAAGGGTGTCAGATGCATGGATTCCAATGGTGGGGGTGTATTGTTTTGAAGCACGTGATTAGAGCCAGAGGCTTAAAAATAGTGTGGGCTCAGGGCGCAATCACTGCACCCCGATCCCACCCAGTTGTGTGACGATAGCAAATTTATATTTGCTATTGTCACACTGATGCTCCTCTCAGCCAATCAGATCACCAACAAGAGGGAAACCTGGAACTGTCTCTTTCCACCAGGCTGCATCTGGTATTCAGGCCAGTAGAGGGGGGCTGCCTGACCCAGTTCACCAAAGTATGACTTGAAGGCAGCAAGAGGGGGATCCAGCCTTCCCTGCCTGCCTAGCTGCTGCTGGCTCAGGAAGCATGGGCAGGGTTAACTCTGCCTGGGTAGTCCAGTAGTGTCCTTTGCTGATGGATAATGTAAGCTCTCTCTGTTCCCCCAGCATGGCTTTGATTAGGACCAGTACAGTCACCTGCTGCTGGTGAACTACAATTGCAAGCATGTCCTGCCAGCCAGGGTTACCACAGCTCTCCTGTAAAGTTGGTGCTGTTGAGTTTTGAGGGCATGCTGGGTTTGATGGGCAGAGGTAGGTTCTCTTTTATAATGATGTAGTCCTTGGCTGCTGGAGATTGTTATGGTGGCTCTGCTGGGACTTGTGGTTCTTTAGCAGTTGTGTTGAGTTTGATGTATTCAGGGGGGCTTTCATCTCATTGGTGGGTCATGCGTTTGAGCTGTGGGGTACTGGGTTTGATAGCTTCCTGCATGGAGTTTGCAGGTTGCTTGTGTTTGTGTTGCAGGGTACTAGCATGGATTGCTGTCCGCATGGAGTTTTTAAGTTGCTAGTGTGTTAGCTTGGTGGATATGGTTCTTCGTAAGGTGGCACGGAATATGTCAGTGCTATAGGTATGTGTGTGTGTGTGTTTACGAGGGGACTTCAAAAAGCTGCCACACATTTTTTTCAACTCAATTAAATGTATAAAAGTGCGAAAAGTTTTTGAAGACCCCTCGTGTGTGCGTGTGTATATACAGTGTGTGTGTGTGTGTGTGTGTATGAAGCTTGTGACCTAGGTGAGTGCGGACCTGGAGGGGTTTGTTTGTGCCTACCCAAATTTTTTTTAGCACCAGCCACCACTGATCACAGCCCCCCCCCCCTGATTGTATGGCACGATAAGTATCTACTTGTATTTCTCAGCATTGAGGGTACCATTGATCGCG
This sequence comes from Lithobates sylvaticus, assembly GCA_028564925.1. Taxonomy (NCBI): domain Eukaryota; kingdom Metazoa; phylum Chordata; class Amphibia; order Anura; family Ranidae; genus Lithobates; species Lithobates sylvaticus. The sequence continues at coordinate 120,883,846 of CM053031.1, forward strand.
CAATGTTGGGGACTGTAGACAGAAGTCATGGAAGTGATGGGTTGGCCCTTCACAGGGCCCTGGTCTCAACATCATTAAGTCTGTCTGGGACTACATCAAGGTACAGAAGGATTTGAAGGCAGCCTACAGCCAAAGTCTGTGGTTAGTTCTCCAAGATGTTTAGAACAACCTACCAGCCAAATTCCTTCAAAGACTGTATGTATAAGCGCTGCGTGTACCTAGAAGATTTTATGCTGGTTAGAAGACAAAGGGTAGTCACACCAATATTGATTTAATTAAAAATGTTCTTCTGTTTGCTCACTTTGCACTTTGTAAATTGATTAAAATAAGCAATTAAAATACATATTTTTGAAAGCATTCTTATTTCACAGCATTTCTTTACTCTGCCTAAAACATTTGCACAGTACTGAGTGTACATAATTTCACTTTATGTCACCAGGAAAAGGATTGTCAGAGAGGTTGCATGGAGCGTATACAGTAGGTAGGAGAATAAGGGTGTTGCCATCAGAGTGAGTAGAAGCCTGTACCTATTGCTTCAGGTCAAATGAGGAGGTTAGACTCAGAAGTTTAGAAGTAGCAGGAGTGTTTGTATTAACAGGGATGTTGAAGTCGCCGAGGAGGATTGTGGGAATTTCAGAAGAGAGAAAGTAGGGTAGCCAGGCTGAAAAACTCATCAAGGAAAGTTGATAATGGTCCAGGGGGGCGGTATATCACAGCAATTCTTAGGGAAGTTGGAGAGAATAGACGTATACAGTGAGCTTCCATTGATGAAAGTCATTAGATAAATAACTGTCAATGCGCAGTACCATCCGTGCCATTTTTAATCAGTCCATTTGCACATAATTTAATGTTTACCATATTTTATTAAAATATAGTAAATTGTTGAAGAACTGAAAAATGGAGAAGTGAAAAAGTAAGTTAATCACACATACTTGCATAAATAGGATGAAAAAACATATACAGTAGAATAAAATATTAAAGCTTAACTGAATTCAAAGAAATAATGTATATAACTATATATTCAGATATTATAACAAGCCCCATTCTCATATTTTTATCTTTGCATTCCTGCTACAGTGGTTTTGCAGGATGTCTTAATAGGACTGTGCAGCACAATGGGCACACAAGCTTGACCCAGTGCACTAAGTTATCAGCACTCAGTAACAGACTTGGTCCAACTTATGATGAGAAATGTATCTGTTCCTCAGCTATGCCAATATAGAGTCCCCAACTGAAGGGGACAGGAAACAGCATTTTCACTGAGAAATTAGGTATTTTAAAGCCAAACTCATACCTCTGTACCATGTTGATCTGTTGTCTGCAGATCCTTTGATATTCTGGGTTTAGTTGTGGCTTTGTACCATGTGTCTATATAGTCTGATGTAGACTGAGTCTCTTGCATAGCCGCTTATTGTTGCATCTCTAGCCTAAAACACATCCCTCTGTAGTCTTTCAGATTCTGCAAAATTATGTAACTTCTTTCACAACTCTGGTGGGTGGGTGTATTGAATACATTCTAATTAGCATTCAGTCCCGTCCCAGTCACGCCTACAGTAAGAGTCCAAACCTCCCAAGTCCCGCCTCACAGATCACAGCATCATTCAAAATCACATAGGAAACCCCTTCGTACACAGCCTGTTCTGAAAGCTCGCTGTGCTGCTGGGCAGGATTGAATGGATCACAATTAGAATTCACCCTTCACAATGCAACCTCCCACCCCCATATGGCATACACTTTATTTGTGCATCCGAATCCCTTCTTACCTCAGAGTCCCCACCATTACTCTATACATCGGGGTACCTAGATTACCCCCTTACCTCAGAGTCTCTAGTCTTCCCTCTTTACATCAGAGCCCCCTCCCCCCTTTCACATCAGAGTCCACAGAGTTCCCTCTAAATAGAAGTCCCCAGCATTCCCTTTGTACATTAGTATCCCCCCCCCCTTACATCAGCATTCCCCTTTGCATGAGAGTGCACAGATTTTTCCCCAAATCAAAGTCCCCAGAAGTCTCCCCTTACAAAAGAGTTCCCCTGCATTCTTTCCTTAGAATCAAGGTTCCCAGAGCCCCCTTATATCAGAATACCCCTTTACATCAAAGTCCCCAAAATTCCCGTCCTACAATCAAGGTTCCCAGATCCCCTTTAGATCACAGTTTGCAGAGTTCCCCCTTACATTGGAGTCTGCAGAGTTCCAATCATACATTAGAGTTCACAGAGTTCCAACCTTACATTTGAGTCTCCGGAGTTCCCCCTTACATCAAAGTCTCCGGAGTTCCCCCTTACATCAGAGTCCCTGGAGTTCCCCCTTAGGGCTCATTCAGCATTCAGTGCCTGTCTGAATGAGCCCATTCATCAGAATCTGCAGAGTTCCCCTTTACACTGTAAGGGGGGAACTATGATGTAAGAGGGCTCTGAGCCCCCTTATATCAGAGTTCCTCTTTACACCAGATTTTGCAGAGTTCCCTCTTATATCAGTGTCCTCCTCACTCCCCACTTACCTTAGGGTCCCCAGTCGCACTTTCCTCTTAAATCATTGTCCATTCCATGCATGCAAGCTGTAGGGCCTCTGGGAGGGTGGGCTGTAGGACACTATGGGAAGGTGGGTTGTAGGACATGGTGGGAAGGTGGGCTGTAGGGCATGGTGGAAAGGTAGGCTGTAGGACGCGGTGGGAAGGTGGGCTGTAGGGCACGGTGGGAAGGTGGGCTGTAGGACACGGTGGAAAGGTGGGCTGTAGAACACGGTGGAAAGGTGGGCTGTAGGCAGTGCCGATCCTGACCTCCCTGGGGCCCTAAGAAAAATTCTGCTGAGGGGCCCTCTACCTGACCCGTGATGCTGTGAGCTATGTAAACCATTTGCCATTGCTACACAGTCACACCTGACACTTCAGCGCTCCCAATACAATCCTCCCTCCTTTAAACAAAACAGTCAAAGAATAAGTACAACAATATAGAACAGACTGATACAATATATATATCTTTACATATCTGTGTGGATCCCCCACTTACATCAGGGTCCCCAGAGACCACCCCTTACATCAGGATCCCCAGAGAGAGTCCCCAGAGAGCCCCCCCCTTACCCAGGGCCCCCCCCCCTGGGTCCCCAGAGAGCCTCCCCTTACACCAGGGTCCCCAGCCCCCCCTTACACCACACCAGTGTCCCCAGAGAGCCTCCCCCTTACACCAGGGTCCACAGAGTCCCCCTTACACCAGGGTCCCCAGAGAGCCTCCCCCTTACATCAGGGTCCCCAGAGAGCATCAGGGTCCCCAGAGAGCATCAGGGTCCCCAGAGAGCACCCCCCTTACATCAGGGTCCCCAGTACATCAGGGTCCCCAGAGAGCATCAGGGTCCCCAGAGAGCATCCCTATAAAGCCCCTCGGGGTCATTGCCCTTTACATCAGAGTTCCCCCTTGCACTGTAAGGTGGAATCCTGCATACTATGATGTAAAGGGGAACTCTGGGACTGTGGGGAGGACTCTGGTGACCAGAGAAAGAAAACACTAAGATAAGGGGGTTTACTGATAAGGGGGAAACCTTTATATCAGTGCCCCCTTAGGTGCATCGTGCAGGGCTCAGTCAGTCGGCTCCAGCTTGGGACAGGGGAGGTCAGAGGCTGTGGGGGGAGGAGGCTGCGGGGGAGGGCAACAGGAGAGGTCAGAGGCTGCGGGGGGGGCAACAGGAGAGGTCAGAGGCTACGGGGGGGCAACAGGAGAGGTCAGAGGCTGTGGGAGGCTGTGGGGGGCAACAGGAGAGGTCAGAGGCTGCGAAGGGGGGGACAGGAGGTCAGAGGCTGCGAGGGGGGGGACAGGAGGTCAGAGGCTGCGAAGGGGGGGGACAGGAGGTCAGAGGCTGCGAAGGGGGGGACAGGAGGTCAGAGGCTGCAAGGGGGGGACTGGAGGTCAGAGGCTGCAAGGGGGGGGACAGGAGGTCAGAGGCTGCAAGGGGGGGGGGCAGGAGGTCAGAGGCTGCAAGGGGGGACAGGAGGCCAGAGGCTGCAAGGGGGGGGGACAGAGAGGGGGGGGACAGGAGGTCAGAGGCTGCAAGGGGGGGACAGGAGGTCCGAGGCTGCAGGGGGGGGCGGAAGGGGCGGGGGGGGCAGGAGGTCAGAGGCTGCAGGGGGGGACAGGAGGTCCGAGGCTGCGAGGGGGGGGGCAGGAGGTCTGAGGCTGCGGGGGGGGGACAGGAGGTCTGAGGCTGCGGGGGGACAGGAGGTCCGAGGCTGCGAAGAGGAGGTCCGAGGCTGCGAGGGGGGGGAGGTCAGAGGCTGCAGGGGGGGACAGGAGGTCAGAGGCTGCAGGGGGGGGACAGGAGGTCAGAGGCTGCGAGGGGGGGGCAGGAGGTCAGAGGCTGCAAGGGGGGCAGGAGGTCAGAGGCTGCGAGAGGGGGAGGGGGGACAGAGAGGGGGAGGGGGGACAGGAGGTCAGAGGCTGCGAGGGGGAGGGGGCCCAGGAGGTAAGAGGCTGCGAGGGGGAGGGGGCCCAGGAGGTAAGAGGGTGCGGAGGGGACGTTTTATTTTTAAAAATGGCGCCACCGTGTCACTGGTGCCGCTGCCGCCACTGTGAGGGCAGCGGCGCCTGAAAAAAAGATCGCCGCGGGGGCGACATGCAACTGCGCATGCGCCCGCCTTTCCGAAAATTGCCGAGCAGCGGCAACAGCGCTGGCGCATGCGCAGTTGCATGTCGGGCTACTGCGCATGCGCCAGCGCTGTTGCCACTGCTCGGCAGTTTTCGGAAAGGCGGGCGCATGCGCAGTTGCATGTCGGCTGTAGGGCACTGCAGGCTGGCTGGGCATCAGGCAGGCTGTTGGTCCTTCCTCCCCTTCCCTTTTCTTTACACTAGTAGAAACAGGCGCCAAGCACAATGCATGTCACATACACCCTCCAGTACACGCCCCACTCCCTGAGTCAGGTGGATCTCAGCTGCCCAATTATCCTTCAGCTCTGGAACTGTGCATATGCAGAACAGAGCCAAGGTGAAGCAGAAAAATGTACACATCTCACCACGTCTCCTGTTTTTATATGTTATATTATATTATACATATACAGGCATACCCCACTTTTAAGTACACGTGTTGTATGTACCTCTGTGCTTTGTGAATGTGAAAACAAAAATTAAAAATCTAAATATGAGTGCAAATACAAATTGATATCACCTATGGCAAAGCAGCACTTTAAAAGGCGTCCACATACATCAGTACCAATATCTTTTGTTATAATAAAATTAGGTAGTCTGTCTCTTTAAATATTTATAAACACAAGGTGCTTTCAAATGTGCAACATCGCAATAAAACAAAATATCTTATATAAGCAAACATAAACAAAGAAGAAACATCCAGCATATAAGCGTGTGCCACAATAAAGTGCTATAGTGTACTAGATATTGAGAATAATTAATATATGCACATTCCAAAGTGCTAGTACAATAAATAAAAAGCATAAAACATACATTTCACACACAAAAAAATCTAATAAAACTGTGCTGTGATAAACTTGTAGATCCACTGCAAGCTGTTTGCACCAACTTCAGTGTACCATCACAAAGACAAAGCACATACCATTTGATTACCAAATAATGTGATGCCTTAAACTTATGAGGTCACATGCACTTGTCATCTGCTGGATATTTACAACCACTTCACTCAAAAAGCAACACTGCAGGTATAGTAACTTGGTCCAGTACCAACCACAGGGAACCCTGTAAATGCAAAGTATAAAGCATGCTATAGTGCAATACCAGGACAGGTAAACAATTTGTTGCTTTATCCTAGTAAAGTTTGCTGTAAATACATTACTTTAATAAAGCAGTGCAGTATGTCCTGGTAATGCATATAGCATGCTTTATTCTTTGCATACACTGGGTTGCTGTGGTTGGTACCTGACCAGCCAGAGTGGTGAAAGGCTGCTCTTGGAAGAAAGCTACTATAAATGTGTAGCAGAATCTCTGACCTCTTCCTGTCTATTGGGGGCTAGGGATGAGCTTGATGTTCGGGTCGAACATAAGTTCGACTCGAACATCGGGTGTTCGCCCATTCACCGAAGAGTGAACATTATGGGGCGTTCGCGGCAAACTCTAGCACTGTGGAACGCCCCACAATGCACTGCGAGATCGCAGTGCATTGCTGTATGATGATTGGCCAAAGCATGCAACTGACCTGCATGCTTTGGCCAATCACAGCACGGTCTGCTAAGATAGACATAATTAGCAGGGTGCCTTTGGCCAATCATGTCTCAGGAGGACTAAGTCCACGCCCCACACTATATAAGGCTGCTTACACGGCGGCCCTTTGTAGTGTTGGTGTGGACAGAGAGATAGCTTGATTTAGATTAAGCAGGCAGATTATTCAGTTAGAGCCCTTTCACACTGCCAGGACGGGGGCGGCGCTTTTTCCTTAGTTTTTGTTACTCTTTTAGGGCACTAGCGGGATGCTTTTAACCCCCCCGCTAGCAGCCGAAAAAGGGTTAAAAGGGCCCGCAAAGCTACGCTGCTGAGACGCTTTGAAGGCGCTTCGGCGGCGCTGCCCAAATCAATGGGCAGGGGTGCTTTAGGAACGGTGTGTACACGTGTGTAAGTGTGTAAGTGCCTCAAAGAAGCTGCTTGCAGGACTTTTTTTGACGTCCTGCCAGCGCATCGCCCCAGTGTGAAAGAACTTGTGCTTTTACACTGGAATTGCAGATGAGGCTTTTTTCAGGCGGTTTACAGGCACTATTTTTAGCGCTAAAGCGCCTGAAAAACGCCTCCAGTGTGAAAAGGGTCTTAGTGGCAGTGTATTTAATATATATATATATATATATATATATATATATATATATATATATATACAGTATCTCACAAAACTGAGTACACCATACACATTTTTGGAAATATTTTATTCTATCCTTTAATGTGACAACACTGAAGAAATTACACTTTGCTACAATGTAAATTAGTGAGTGTACAGCTTGTATAACAGTGTAAATTTGCTGTCCCCTCAAACTAACTCAACACACAGCCATTAATGTCTAAACCGCTGGTAACAAAAGTGAGTACACCCCTAAGTGAAAATGCCCAAATTGGGCCCAATTAGCCATTTTCCCTTCCTGGTGTCATGTGACTCGTTAGTGTTACAAGGTCTCAGGTGTGAATGGGGAGCAGGTGTGTTAAATTTGGTGTTATCGCTCTCATTCTTTCATACTGGTCACTGGAAGTTCAACATGGCACCTCATGGCAAGCAACTCTCTTAGGATGTGAAAAAAAGAATTGTTGCTCTACATAAAGATGATCTAGGCTATAAGAAGATAGCCAAGACCCTGAAACTGAGCTGCAGCATGGTGGCCAAGACCATACAGCTGTTTAACAGGACAGGTTCCACTCAGAACAGGCCTCGCCATGGTCAACTAAAGGAGTTTGCTCCAGTGACGAGGAGGGAGGAGATGATGAGGTCACTGACTGTACTTGGGTGCCTGAGAGAAGAGAGGAGGAGGCACAACTCCAATGGGGCAGGATGTCCTCTAGGGGACAGCTTAAGGGCAGCCACCCTATTGCATCACACCGCAGAGCTCCGCAGGTGCAGGACGCTGCTGACTTTTAAAAGTTCCTTGTTGTGGGCCTTTTTCGACACGTGTGCAGCAGATTGCACTGTTGCTGTTTGCAACCTATGTCTGAAGCGGATCTAGTGTGGCCAGAACAGCAGCTGCTTGGGCACCACATGCTTGACCAGACATATGACGACCTGCCATGCAGTCCGTTGGCAACAGCACTTGAAAGACCCACATCAAAGAAAAAGGCAGACTTCTCCTTGCTCCTCATCTGGGATCTCCATCCCTACTATACCTCCAGTCCTCTCAAAAACCTACACTGAGAGGAATGAAGGTATAGCAATAGGTGTCCCAAGTACTTGCTGCCAATCTGCTAGCAGCACACCACCATCTGATTTTAGCAGGTAAATTTCCCTACCCCAGTTGCTAACCGTAAAAAGAGATTCGGTCCCAGCCATCCACATGCTCAGCGTCTAAATAGCTTGGCCAAATTGCTAGCACTGCAACTGCTGCCTTTTCAGCTGGTAGACTCTGACCCCATTTGTGGAATGTGCTGTACCTCAGTAGCAGGTTCCAAAACGCCATTTCTTTTCACGGAAGGCCATTCCGGCTCTCTACTGGCATGTGGAAAGCAATGTTTTGGCCTCGTTGGACAGGGCGGTCAGCAGTAAGGTGCATATTAATGCTGACTCATGGTCCAACAGGCATGGGTAGGGACATTACCTTTCCTTCACGGCACACTGGATAACTCTGCTGGCAGCTAGGAAGGATGCAGGACAGGGTTCAGTGTTGTTGGAGCTTGTTCTGCCTCCAAAACGCTAGTGGTGATTTTGCCACAGCTCTCTCCTCCACCCCCCTCTTCTTCTTCCTCTATGGCCTCTTCTGCAGATTTGTCTCGAACCAGCGGTGCTCTGTAAGCGTTCAAGGGGCTACGCAAGCAGTCTGGCAAAGAGATGCCATGCAGTGCTTGAGTTGGTCTGCCTAGGGGACAGGAGCCACACTGGGGTAGAGATTCTGTCAGCTCTGCAGGGGCAGGCACAGAGGTGGTTGACGCCACGCTAGCTTTAGCTAGGAATGGTTGTATGCGACAATGGTACCAACCTTCTCTAAGCCCTCCGACGGGGACACTTGACCCATGCTCCATGTTTGGGACGCATCCTGAATTTGGTGGTTCTTGAGCAGGTACCCAGGCTTACAGGATCTCCTGAGGCCAGAAAATCTGTGGTAATTTCCGCCGGTCATACAATGCCAGTGCTCGGCTGGCTGACATTCAAAGGTAATTCAACCTGCCCATTAACCTCCTCATTTGTGACATGCCCACCAGGTGGAACTCAACATTGGCAATGCTGCAGCGGCTGTACACACAGCAAAGGGCCATCAATGAGTACCTGTGCGAGTATGGCACCAGGACAGGGTCAGAGGAGCTTGGCTTCTTTTCGCTACACCAGTGGCTACTGATCAAGGATGCATGCACTGTCCTGTCACCATTTGAGGAGGCCACAAGGATGGTGAGCAGCGACAATGCATGCATCAGTGACACTGTCCCTCTAATCTTCCTGTTGGAGCACATGCTTTGTGGAATCATGGACCGGGCACTTGAGGCAGAACAGCGTGAGGAAGAGGAGGACTTCCTTACCTCTCAAGGCCCCCTTTATCCAGATAACATTCCTGCAGGCGAAGAGGAGGAGGAGAAGGAGGATTGTGTCAGCATGGATCTAGAGGATAACACTCAGTAGCAGTCTTCAAGGGATGGTTTTCAGTCCCCAGAAACCCAAGGAGTTGTACGTGGCTGGGAGGAGGTAGTTACGGATCATGTGATCCTTAGTGACCCAGAGGACTCAGAATATAATGCCTCTGCCAACTTACACTGCATGGCCTCCCTGATTCTGCAAAGCCTGTGAAAGGACCCTAGGATTTGTGGTATTAAGGAGAAGTATCATTACTGACTGGAAACCCTTATTGATCCACTTTACAAGGGTAGGGTTGCAGAACTCATCCGGCCTTCATAGAGGGAGCAGAGGATGAAACATCTTCAGTAGGCCTTGAAGAAAGGTTTGTGCAACGCATTACCAGATCCTGGGAGGTTACAATTTCCTGGTGCTGAACAACATGTTGTTGAGGCTTCGTTCAGTCAGAGGAAGAGCGGTGGAGAAGGTGACCAGCTGACCAATGCCTTTAAAAAAATTTCAGTCCTCAGCACCAAGGTCTGATCAGTTCAAGAAACCATCGCCAACGTCTGCATTAAATGTTGCAGGAATATCTATGGGCAAGAGCAGACCTGGAGACCTTTTCAACAGGGCATCCACTGGTTTACTGGTTCTTGAGGATGGACCACTGGCCAGAACTTGCTCAATATGCAATTGAGGTACTGGCCTGTCCTGCATCAAGCGTGCTTTCTGAATGCACATTCAGTGCTGCTGATGGGTTTGTAACGGATCAAAGAGTGCGCCTGTCCACAGACTCCGTAGATGGGCTCACATTCATAAAAATGAATCAGTCTTGGATCAGCAGCTATCAAGCACCTGATGCTGATGTAACTGATTGAATTTGCTATGGATGTGGGATCCCTGCCTATGCTGATTATACTGATCCTCCTCAATCTTGATGATGCTAGCTTTCAACAATATTTTTGGTTTAGGGCACCACCACACAAGGCCCAATTTTCTGCCCGTTTAACAGGGGCATGTAATTAAAAATTTTGATCTAATATTCCAAAGCAGGGCCCATTCCTGCCCCCATCAAGAGTAACTGTGAGGGCTTACAGTGTTCTGGCACCACCACCACCACCAAAGGCCCAATTTTTATGCCCCTGTTTAACAGGGGCACGAAATTAAAGTTTTTGATATATGGGTAAGCCTTTTAGTATATATACTGCTGTTCAGAGTATATAGTGCCTGGGGGACCCCACCCCTTTTTAAAAAATATTTGGGTGTGGGGTTCCCCTTAATATCCATACAAGACCCAAAGCGCCTGGTAATGGACTGGGGGGGCACCCATGACGTTTTTTTCAATGATTCTCATTTATATTGCCGGGACCCGACAATACATTACAGCCTGCAGTAGTTTTAAATTACATTTTCTCCTTTAGAAATGTCATTTTGCTGTGGTATTGTTCTAAAAACGGGAAAAATGCACTACTTTAGAGGCATACTAAGGACACCCTCCAGGTATCACGGCGATCGTTGTTGAGGGGTGTTGCAGGGTGTCAGTTTCCGACGGAGACTCTTTACCACGTGATCAGCCGTGTCCAATCACGGCTGATCACAGTGTAAATAGGAAGAGCCGTTGATCGGCTTTTCCTCACTCGCGTCTATCAGACGCGAGTAGAGGAGAGCTGATTGGCTGCTCCTCTGACAGGGGGAGTCTGTGCTGATCGATTATCAGCGCAGCCCCCCGAGGATGCCCACACTGGACCACCAGGGACGCCACCAGACCACCAGGGATGCCCAGCACCAGGTATGCCACCGTAGACAACCAGGGATGCCAGTCAGTGCCCACAATGGATGCCAATCAGTGCCCACAATGGATGCCAATCAGTGCCCACAATGGGCATCACTGATTGGCATGCATTATTGTTTGGCACTGATTGGCATCCATCAGTACAATACAATACACTACAATGCTGCCTATCAGTGCCCATCCATGCCACCTATCAGTGCCTATCCATGCCACCTATCAGTGCCCATCCTTGCTCATCCGTGCCGCCTATACATGCCCATCGGTGCTGCCTATCCATGCCCATCCATGCCGCCTATCCATGCCAATCCGTGCCACCTATCAGTGCCAATTTTTGCCACCTATCAGTGCCCATCCATGTTGCCCATCAGTGCCACCTATCAGTGCCCATCAGTGCCGCCTATCAGTGCCAGATATCAGTGCCCATCAATGCCACCTCATCAGTGCCACTTCATTGGTGCCACCTCATCTGTGCCCATCAGTGCCGCCTTATCAGTGCCCGTCAGTGCAGCCCTATCAGTGCCCATCAGTGAAGGAGAAAACTTGCTTATTTACAACGTTTTGAAACTGAAACAAAAAAAAATAATTTTTTTTTCAAAATTTTCGTTTTTTTTTACCGTAGAGGTGATCAAATACCACCAAAAGAAAGCTCTATTTGTGGGAACAAAATGATAAAAATTTAGTTTGGGTACAGTGTAGCATGACAGCGCAATTGTCATTCAAAGTGCGACATTGCTGAAAGCTGAAAATTGGTCTGGGCAGGAAGGTGTTTAAGTGCCCAGTATTGAAGTGGTTAAAGGAATATTTCATGTTAATTATTTGACTTTAAGCATTATTAAAATCACTGCTCCCAAAAAAACTGACGATTTAAAAACTTTCTTTTTTGCGTTGATACATGTCCCTTTTTATGACAATAAGCCTTCAAAATTAGCACTTTTGATTTTTCACGTTCGTGTCCCATAGACTAACGGTGTTCGCATGTTCTGCTGCAAACTGAACCAGGGGTGTTCGGCTCATCCCTAATGGGGACCTTCAAGGCCAAAGATAACTGAAATCCTACAATACGACCCCTTTCACACAAGATGTTTTTTAGGCGCTTTTGGGCTAAAAATAGCACCTGTAAAGCGCCTGAAAATGGCTTCCTTGCAGTCTCAGTGTGAAAAACTCCTGCAAGCAGCATCTTTAAAGCGGTGAAGGAGTGGTGTATACACTGCTCCAAAACCGCTCCTGCCCATTGAACTGAATTGGCACCGCTGCCAAACTGCTGGCAAAGTGCTGCTGCAGCGACGCTTTGCAGGTCGTTTTAACCCTTTTTCGGCTTCTAGTGGGGGTTAAAAGCGCCCTCCTAGCGGCCTGAAACCCCCCGCAAAAATGATGGTAAAGTGCCGCATTATGGTGCCGACGCTCCACTGTGAAAAGGCCTTAGTGTTGGGTTGTGAGGCATAGTGGGTGCAATGGTGGTAAAAATCATTAACGTCAGACACTTCTTGGATGTAAAAGAGGTTTATTTCTTTGACAGTCCTTTTTATATTTTGTAGGGGAAAGAGGGTTTGGGCCAGGACACCCTTAAGTAGTTGCAATTTCTAATGGCAGACTCCGAGACTTCAATAGGAGAACAGCCATGCAGACAAAGGCCCCAGCAAGGTGCCACCTCTGCACGTGCAGGATTGCTGTCTCCTATGGTAACAATACTTAATCAGTTCCCAACTCAAAGTAATGCCACGTACACGCGATCATAAATTCCGCCAGCAAAAGTCTGATGAGAGCTTTTGGTCGGAAAATGCGACCGTGTGTATGCTCCATCAGACTTTTGCTGGCGGAATTCCAGACAGCAAAAGATTGAGAGCATGTTCTCAATTTTTGGGTCAGAAAAAGTTTTGATTGAAAATGCTGATCGTCTGTACCAATTCCGACGTGCAAAATTCCTACGCATGTTCGAAAACAATTCGACGCATGCTCGGAAGCATGCTCGGAAGCATGCTCGGAAGCATGCTCGGAAGCATGCTCGAAAGCATTGAACTTAACTTTCTCGTAGTGTTGTATGTCACCACGTTCTTGACGGTTGAAAGTTCAGCAAACCTTTGTGTGACCGTGTGTATGCAAGCCAAGCTTGAGCGGAATTGCGTCGGAAAAACCATCCAAGTTTTTTCAGATGGAAATTCTGCTCGTGTGTACGCGGCATAATAGTTCTCTTAGATGTACTACAACTTCTCCTTGTAGTTCTTCAGACCCTTGAGCTCCTGGTCTCTCACTGGACCCTCTGATTCACTAATTCTGAATCCCGTGAGTTCCTCAAGGCTTTTACGGTGGTATCTCCCTTAAGTGTCACCCACGCTTCCCTGCTGGGTCCTTAGCTTGGCACCTTGGATACCTTCAAGCTTCACCCCTGCTGACCGGCTCGGTCCCTAGGTTGACACACAAGGATGCTCTGCAAGCATCACCTCCGCTGGTTGGGTCCCTGACTTGATTACCGCCTGAAGTTTCCCGATTCCCCACCGTGCCCGTTCGGTGGTAGAAGAGGAAAGTACAACCAGGCCAAACTTAGGGAAAAGTCAATAGATCCTTAGTAATTAACTACAGTAGCTACTCCTGACAAGGAATTTGGTGAAGAGCTCCCTGACTAAACCCCAGGGCGCTACAAATGCGTGGTCACTTTTTGAGTGGCTGTAAATGACAAGTGCATGTAACTTTAAGGAGTCAAATTTTTTGGTAAGCAAATGGTATGTGCTCATTGCACTTTAGGCACTTTCACATCAATGGTCCAATCGGGTCCACGTGTCAATTTTTCAGGCAAACCTGATTGGACCCTCCATTCTCCTCTATGGAGCGACAGATGTAAAGGGACTTGTGTCTTGTGACTTGTGTACGTCCAATTCAATCCTCCAAACACAAACTGACTGTTACTCTCTGTCTGGACGGATCAGGACAGGTGCCAGTTGGGTGCAAACAGACAGGCAGTCCAATTATATCTGACTGCCCATAGAGCAGAGTGGGCTATGTCCGTGTCCAATAGGGCATAAGCAGAGCAGTAGCGGACGGTCAGCAGACAGATCCCCTGCTGAGCAAAGCAGAGTCTGTCCCACTTAATAGGGATCCTTTTGTTAATGTTTTTTTGTCCCCAACTCCTCTGCTCTGTCTGTCCCCATGTACCCTATAACTGTCACCATGTCCCCATCTCTCTTATTTCCTTTCTCTGTCCTTATGTCCCCTTCTCTGTCCCCATCTATTCCTCCTCTATCTCTAGAGGATCCCCATGATGTGTGTAGAAGGCATGTTGTCAAAGACCAATGAAAGACTATTGTCATGCAATTTCTCCCTTTGGAGAGATAGGGAGATGCTGACTTGTCCTTCCAGAAAACTCAGACATAGAGGACACTGGGGAAACTGGTGTTTTCAGAGGAAGAGAGAGAGAGTCTAGGAGCCCAGGGAAAGAAAAGAGAGAACAACTGTGCCCAAGATTGTCAGCCAGAGAAAGACAGAGCCTGAGTTGGCAGAAATCCACAGCCATTTGGGGAATCTCCTAAGTCTGCAGCGAGTTATTGGGGCCAGTGTGGAGAGAGGACTAGGAGCCATTGGAAGCTACTACAGTGTGGGGAAGCAGTTCTGGGACCGGATCGTGGAGAGACGGAGCCACTCCCAGGAAGTTGTCTTTGCCGTGTGGCCTGCCAGAGTCACCCTAAGCAACCTAAGCGAGTTGACACCTTATAGGAGGGACAACTAAATCAGTGTTACCAGGACTGGTGAGCGGGCCTTGCAGCCAATACTTGCTACCACTGCTAGGGAATAAAGTCACTAGGAGCTACTTAACCAGTGACTCCATAACTCTAAAGCCCCATACACACGGTCGGACTTTTGCATGGATTCTGTCCGATCGGACAATGTTGTTGAAAAATCAGCCCGTGTGTATGCACCATCGGACAGTGTACGTCGGTTTGTCCGACGGACAAAGTCTTATCTCCTGCTGGAAAGATTTGCCGACAACACGGTCCGATCACACCAAATCCGATCGTGTGTACGGTTGTCCGACGGACAAAGTGCTACGCATGCTCAGAATAAATTCTGTGACGGAAGCGCTCGGTCAGGTAAAACTACCTTTCCTAATCGACACAGCACATTCGTCACGCTGCAATGTTAAAATGTCTTTAATGCAGCGCATTCTCTTTTTCTTTACAATGCAACAAGAATGACATGTTTTAGCTGCTCCTATTCACCCGCACTTCTCACAAACTTAGTTCTTTATTACTTTTCAGCATTTATACACTACATGTTTATTTTTACTCAGATCGTAAAAGAATCTTTGTTATATTTTTAGCATGATTTGTCTTTATTTATTTTTTTTTTTGGGAATACATATTTGAAGGAGATTTTTTTTTTTTTTTTGGAGGGGGGTTGTGTGTCTCAACTTAGCAAAACCACATTATTAACATTTGTATTTCTTGCTTAAATTTACTAGGAGTTTGTTGGTTGTTGGTGCCCCTTGTTAATTTTACTTTAGGATTAGTGAAATGTCCCTGCCTACTCAAAGAAAAACTGTCATTGTAGAAAAGTAAAACACAATAGTCAATGATTATTTCAAATCCAAAAAACATTTATTTAGGTCTCAGCAACAAACCAAAGAGGAACGCAGCCATGGTGAAACTTGGGGAATTTGCAAAGCCTTGGACACCCACGGCAACCATCATTTTTCAAGCTTAGAAAAATGGGGGCCTGAGGAGTACCTATCTAAATAATAAGGGAGTGCAATCTGGTCCTGAAGTCCAAAACATCCGGAACTGCAGCAGATGCCATCTAGGTCCCCAGGCTCTGGTACTACGAGAGGCTCCATCTTCTCTCAGACCAGACTGAATCAAGGTCATCACTCTCTTGTCTTCCTTGTACTCTTCCTTCCACGCCGTGGTGCTGGTGCTGGTGGGGTGGCAGAAGGAGGAGGAGGAGGCGGAGCAAGGTCACTCTCGCAAACATGTGTGAGGGGAGTCATCTCCCCAGCCATCCCCTCATTTAGTATTTTGAGGATGACATCCTCCCACATGCTGCGTTGCCCCGCCTCCATACCCGTCATTTTACTGCCAACCAAGGAGGCAAAGGCCTCCTCGTAGGTGGGTGTGGCATATAGGGAGGCTGAGGCATCTTTGATCAGCTGGAGCGCTGACTCTCCCACCTCCCCCATGTTTTTCGCCCTTCTGTAGGGAAGGCGGAGGGGAGAGACTTGGGAGACAGTCAGGCTCCTAGGCCTACCCCCCTGTTGGCTGCCACTAACCCCTGCCTCCTCCTGACTGCCACCTTCCACAGCCACCTCCTGGCTGAGGTCTTCCTGTGTATGAAAAAGGGACATAGTTTCAGTTATTTGTTCATCAAACACACACAATTCTCATCTAGTGACTGTTGCAAAATGTTTACAAATAGAAAACCATACAATTCGCAGCCCTGCAGTTTAGATTCTTCCCAAAAATGTCTCCAACACCACTGTCTGTTGATATGTCAATCACGTTAGGAACTAAGCAATTGGGGATCCTGAATTAACTGAACATCATTCATTATTCCCAAAAATGGTTACAAAACTACTATACCTGGAACAAGCTGGGCTCCTGCACATCTTCCATACTGGAAGGCCCAGGTTGGTCCTCGGAAGCCTCATCAGGGGTGGCGTACGCGGAAGGACGTGTGCAAGGAAGAGTCGAGAGTGACTTCCTGACATTAGCCTGGACTTTGAGAAAGTGGAGCCTCTCATAGTACCAGAGCGTGGGGACATAGACATCAGCTGCTGCAGCTCCAGATGCTTGGGACTTCCGGACCTTATTGCGCTCCCGGAAATAGGTAGTCTTCATGTTATTGATTTTTACTCTTAAGTTTGCCACGGTTGCCATGGGCAGGTTTGGCTTTACAAATGCCACAAGTTTCAGCAGGGCTGCGTACCTCTTTGGTCTGTTGCTATAGTCACGGTGCTTTGGTTGCCATAAGAGGGGAAATTCCCTGTATTTATCAATGAAGAGGGGGAGAAAACTCACGTCGTAGAAGGCCTCCATCACCTCTGCAAGACACAACACCACACAAAACAATATAAATAATGTCAGCCTAAACTCTCCTAATCTTCTCCATAAAGAAGCCTCAAGTTCTAATCAGTCTAGGCTAGTTATGTACCAACGTCAAATTGTACCTTCGTTTCTAGCGATCGTCTCGTGCGTGAGCTTTCTCTCCCCTCGTCTCCCAGATCGTGGCTACGACACAGGCGTGTGACGTTTTATATACAGTGCGCATGCGTCAAACTCCGCCCGCCCCTGACGATCTTTCTCGTCTATTCCCCACCCCTTCTCTTTACGGCGCAGTGGGGAGAGCACATGGCGGGGACACAGCAGGTGCACCCCAAATATCCCACCAACGAGGAGGAGGACGAGGAAAGTCCGGAGGCAGAAACGTCCCGATCCCGGAGCCTGAAATTCAAGGCCTCCAATATGTCATTTGGAGAAATGTTGGAGATGGTGGACATATTAAAGAGGAGCGACTATGATGGGAAGTATGGGCCTTACCTCAACCCCAATGTCCGCAAGGCCAAGATCATGTCTAAAGTTGTGAGAAGGCTGTACAATCATTTTGGGGTACAACGATCCAAGGAGCAACTCAGGAAACGCTGGTCAGACCTGAAACTGAGGGAGGCCGATCAGTACAGAAAGATCAAGCGAATTCTTCAAAAAAGTAAGTAGTTGTGTTTTGTGTTTGCTTTCTTGCTTGCATACTGCTCCATGTGGTTTGATTTTTACAAAGTTGTACATTCCAAAATGGCCACTTTCAGGTTCGTCTGTGCATTCGATCGTACTCAGCCTCGATCTTTCTGCCACTGTCATGATCGTGTGTGTCCATTCGATCGTACGCAACCTCGATCGTTCGGCCACTTATAATACGATGTTTGGTGTTTTTTTTGGGGAAAGGAAGTTTGTTCTCACTAGAAATGTCATCAAGAATGTAAAGCCAATTTATTCAATGTAAAGGAGAGGTCACCCAGTAGCTGTTTACCCATCTGGACTCTAGAGCACTAGTGCTGGGACACCCAAACCCCCTTTTTATTAGGCTTTTCCACACATGTGCTCCAGTGGATACTAGAGGGGGGTCTCCATCACACAAACTTCTACCAAAAAGCTAGTAAGTTTAGCACCTTTACAAAGTGACTACATTCATGTAGTTGGCATTTGTAACTGGCCAAACTAAAATAGTGTCCGTCACTTTCAAGCAATGTTTGTCATTTCCTATTTCTGCCCTCAATAGATTGTGTTGCTAAATCTTCCTTTTGTACATTCTCATAGGGGAGCGAAAACTTGGGCCGTCTGAGGAAACCCCAAAACCAACACCTCCCAAAAAAGGTGAAAGAGCAGAAGCAGAGGAGGAGGAGGAGGAAGGAGAGATCATCGAACTTGAAGAAATTGTCACCACAACAGGTGAGTGTGGGAGAACACAGCTACTGGTAAGCTAATCAATGTATGGCTGCCTCATTTCCAACACCCGATTTTTTTTTGTTTGTGGTTTTTAGGTGACGTGGATGTTGTGGAAGAAAAATCGCACTTTACCACAGAGAGTGCCCACGTACTCATCAGGGAGATAATGGTCTGCAATAGAGATCTAGATTACATAAAGCAAAACATCAATGATGTTCAACAAAAATTGAAGAACAGCATTGATGTTTTAGGAAAAATATGAAAACGCACCAAGTAATTAACACACATTTGTGCCAGCTTCTGAACACATTTGCAACTTAAGAACTGTGTGAAATTTGGAACATGCACACATTGTGTCCACATGTGCTAGCTCCCATCATGGTGGATGAATGCCAACGTTTTTTGGGGGGTGCAACCACTTTACGAACTACGAAAGTGGTTGTGGTGAAGGGGTTGCACCCCCAAAAAACGTCCATTCATCCCCATGATGGAAAATGGCACTTTTGAAGCTTCTAGGCATGTGTTTTACCATCTAATGACCATTTTCAGACCCAAATTGTGTGCATGTTCTAAATTTCCACTTTCCAGGGGTGACCCCCCATGTGATGAAGGCAAGATCAAACACACTTTGAACATATAGTCATGTCTGATCTTGTCTTCACTTTACAAAGTTGAACTTTCCTAGTTCATAGGTTCTGTTTTGCTCCATGCCTGGTTTTACCAATTGCGGAATGTTTGTAAACAATGTTGTAAATAACCAAGATGTTGTCAGTTTGGGCGTGAAGATTGTAAACGCACTTGTGAATGTTTTCCAAGTAAACTTTTTTATTTTTCTAAATGTGTGGCTTCCTTATTTAAAAAACACAATGCATTATGTATGTCAAATGTAAAGGATATGGGGGGCAATGGGTGTTATTTACTAAAGGCAAGTCCACTTTGCACTGCAAGTTTCTTTTCCAGGGCACTTTTTCACTGCACTTGTAGAGCATAGTCGATTTGACTTATGTAAATGACACCCACGGTGATTTGTACGAAAACACGGAGCACAGCATTTTTGAGAATACACACATGTCTGACCTGGTGATGAAAAGGAGTATTTTGGGTGTCAGTTATGCAGTACAAACCTTCTCTAGACCAAAGATTAGGTAGCAAACACACAACATGAGAATAATCTTTTTGGGAAGAAGAGACTGTTACCTCCTTTTGCCCAGAAAGTGCATTCCCACTGTCGAAGGCAAAGGGAAAAAATTTCAAGGTAAAATATGCTAAAAAGAAGACTGAAATGACAAGAAATCATAGGTTGGTTGAAATATCAGATTTATTAAAAAATGCCTCTCACACATCGTCAGGCAGAGCAATGGCCCCCCTACCCACAAAGTACTCCATATATTGCTCGCGGACCGCGCGGGCATTTAGAGGGGGCAAGCCTGGACGTGCCACTTGAAGGGCTGTGAGGTCCGCATTTGGAGGGCCCTCCACATCTGGGCCAACGGGCACCACATAGTTCCTGTTATGTCTTTTGAGGAAGTTGTGCAATATGCAACAGGCAAGAACTATGTGGTTCAGTTTGTATTCCGCCAAGTTAAATGCCGTCAAGAACAGGCGGAAGCGGCTGGCCAGGATGCCAAAAGTGTTCTCCACAACTCTTCTGGCTCTGGACAGCCTGTAGTTGAAGACCCTCTGGTCTGGGGTGAGGGTCCTCATCGGGAACGGCCTCATCACATGGGGAGTCAACGCAAACGCTTCATCTGCGACAAAGACGAAGGGGAGTCCTTCTGCATTCTCCTCTGGAGGTGGCAAGCACAGACTGCTACTTTGGAGACGCCAGTAGAACTCCGTGTGCGTAATGGCACCACCATCCGAGATCCGGCCGTTCATCCCCACGTCCACATACATAAATTCATATGTTGCCGACACCACCGCCAACATCACTACACTATTAAACCCTTTATAATTATAATAGTAGGACCCCGAGTTGGGCGGTGGGACGATGCGGACGTGTTTCCCATCAATTGCCCCTCCGCAGTTAGGAAAGTCCCAACGGCTGGCAAAGTGGGAGGCCACAGTCTGCCATTCCTGTGGCGTGGAAGGGAACTGTGGAGTGAAACAAGAAAAAATAATTAGTCACTTTGCACATAAACATTGCAAGCAGATTAGACAATCAACATCTTGGAACAAGAGCATTGTATAAAATTGGAGGCTGGAAAGTATTTGCACAGAAAAGTAGAGGCTCCCCTTCACAGATTACTCACCCCCCATCAATCCCCCCACTTCTGATGGGCCATTGGCAATAACTAGGGTTTTGGGGGGGGGGGTTGTTGGACAGGTAACCCTCTGCACTTCATTGATTGGCAAATGGCTCAATAATGTGTGCTAGTTTGGCCAGACCCTCTGTACTTAACACTATTGGCAGCCCCCAGGAAAGCTAAACTAACATTTCAAACCCCCCCCCCCAAAAAAAGGAAAGCACATTGTGACATTATGAAATTACCAAGCAAGCTAATAGGAGGGAAAGAACACAAAAAAATAGGAAATGGAAAGTATGGAGGCAGCCCCTTGCACTACATGCTTTGCTGAATTCATCCCTAAAGATGCCCACTATAAAGAGGTAGGTATATAGTGTGTATTGACCTTGGGAAAGCCAGCAGATAGAGGATTGGTACCATCTGACAGAGCAGTTGGGGGAGGGGGTTCCTAATGAGTTTGCCCCCCCCCCCCACCAAAAAAAAAAAAAAAAAAGGGGCTCTACATGAAGTAAACCACACAGCAAACATTTGTGCATATTTTAGGGGGTGTTTGGGGGCAAACAATACTATGCAGCAGACAAAATACATTGCTTAAGTGACTAGGCCATAGGTGTCTATTGGGGCGGAAGAGCATGCTGGGGAGGTAAGTGAAGGGGAAAATGCATGAAGGAGAAAAGGGGCACAGCATATTAGAACATATTGCAATCATGGTAATTAGGGAAGGAGGTCAAAAATAGAAGACATTAGCAAACAGAGCATACATAGAAGGGAATAGTAAAGTATAAATGTTACCTTAATATAGTCCTCCTGCAGGACCTGGATGATGGCAGAACAGGTCTCTGGAATAATGATTCCCAGGGCCTGGGGAGAGATACCTGAAGAGAACTTCAAATCCTGAAGACTTCTCCCTGTCGCCAAGTACCTCAACGTAGCAACAAGCCTCTGCTCCGGAGTAATGGCTTGTCTCATGCAGGTATCCTGCCGGCTGATAAAGGGGGTCAGCAAAGCCAAAAGACGGTGAAAATCGGGGTCTGTCATCCTGAGAAAGTTCCTGAAATCATCAGGATTATTCTCCCGGATCTCACGAAGCAAAGGCATGTGCGAGAATTGGTCACGCTGAAGCAACCAATTCTTGGTCCACATACTCCTCGCCACTCTGTTCATGGACGGGTCTTGGCTCAAAGCTAAAAGCCCGACACCAATTCCGCGTACAGCACGAACTCGGCGACGAGTACGCACGGGAAACATCGCTCACAAGGTCACAAAAGGTCGGCTGGTCAGAACGGACAAACAGAAAGCACCGATAAACAGCAAGGCCTGAAAGAACGAAATGAATACCAGAAACGAGCAGACAATAAGCAGTGCAAATCAAAGCGTCCTATATCAAGATATAGGCCGCAATGACCAACAAATGCGAACTGACTACACGCACTAATAAACAGATACGCACGACAAGCACAAACTGAAGAGCAGTAACGATCTGAGAGTCAGAAAACTGAGAAGCGCGAATCTTAAGTCACCAAACTTCGACTAACTCGCGATAAACACGGGATCAGCAGAAGGAGCCCAACGGGTGCCTGACATGGTGCTGAACTTCCCTTTTCTAATCTCGTGGACGACGACTTACGTCACGACGTTCTTGCAGACCGGATATTCCGACAACGTAGTCCGACCGTGTGTACGCAACACCAACATCGGACAAAGTACGACGGACAGGATCCGACCGACCTGGTCCGCGGATTGTCCGACCGTGTGTATGGGGCTTTATACTGCCTGCAGGCCTTACTGATGGCCACAACACGCGCCAACGAGCTCCAACAAAACCTCTGTCTATTCGTTTGAGTGCACTCAAAACCTAGTGTGGATTTATTTATAAGTACCCTTGTTGCATTTAAAGTTTATATGCATTGTTTATAGCTAACCTGTCTGCTGAGTGTGTTTAATTCGGTTTAACTGTTACTTACGCTATAATAGTCAATAAATTGAATAAGCGTATTTCTCACTAAACAGGTGTGTGTGTGTGAAATTATTGCCATATCCCACAGCCAGGCGAAAGGTATTTCTCACTTGTGTTGTAATTACAGTAATTTTATTCAACCAGGTGTACCAGGGGGGGTGAGGTTGTTCTTGGAGTTGAGGCACAAATTTAACCAGCAGCTCCTTCAGGGGTGGCACTAGCTGTGCATGCAGCAAGCTGTGTAATAGGTACAGTCAGACATGACAAAGCACCTTACCCCTACCCACTGAGAGCATCCATGCCATCCCTGCTACTTTGTCTGCTGGCCCCTCCCCCTGGTCTCACTCGGCTCCTCCCCCGCCTCTCACTCACCTCCAGTTCACCAACCAGTGTGCTGAACTGGAGGCGGTTCTGCTACCACCCACATGGGAGGAGATTCTCTTGGAGAGAAGCAGCAAGTGATCGATGAGCAGAAATCGCCATCATCTGCCTTTCATCTGGGAGAGAGGAGGAGTAGGAGGGGGAGAAGGAGGGGAGAGGGAGGGGCCACAGCGAGAGCTGGTGAGTGTAGGGGCAGAGGCTGAAGTTCACAGCGCCCAGCCAGGTCTGATGTCTGCTGTGCAGGTGTCAGCATAAGCAATGGCGGGATCCTTGGCTTAAGCGTCCCACCCCTCAGATCCCACCCTCCCAGAGTCCTTTTCTCTGTAAAGTGATTAATTTACATATGAAGGAAACACCTTCGTAATAACCTCCCATAACTCTTCCTCTGTACACTTGCAGTAAGTCATTATTCTTTGGCATGCTGCAAGACAGGATTGACACATTTACACCTGTTTTGCAGACTAAAGAGTGATCTGCATTTGGATCACTTTTCAGAAAGCATTTGACAGGCAGTGAGGAGTTGTATCACCTCCTCATCACCTATGTTAACCCCCCAAATGCTGCAGTACTGCACTGCAAACATGCACATTGTGTGCAATTGCAGTGTGCCTCCGTTCACTAGAATTGGTTGTGTCTGGCATGCAGTTGTGCCCACCAAGCACAACGGGAGGTAAAGTTCCCTCCACAGCCAGAGTATCACAGTCGTGGCATGTGTTCTCCCCCAGCCCCTGCCCCTTCAGCTAAAGCTGGAGCAGTTGGGGGGCAGTAAAAACTTGTGGTTGTGCTGCATTTTTACACAATTAATTTAAACAAGCCCTACGACTGCAATCATTTTAGTATGGTAGTGACCCCTTGCATCTAATACCCCATTCACACTTTGTGTAGGAGTGCATGCTTCTGCTCACAATATTTTTAGTGTGTTGGGTGACTATACATACACTTTACAACCAAAGATTTGTGCGTGACTAAATAGAGTTGTGTGTGTTGTGTGTGCAAACACTATATACACATTACAAAGCATGCCTTCAACAAAGACAATTGGCTGCTTCTCTGTTACAAAGAATGAGATCAGAGCAGAAAAAAAACACAATCATGCGATCAGTCTTATATTTGTGTGCCCTTTATAATTATAATAGCACATTTCTTCTCCTAAGAGATGGTCTGTAAGGTTACATTTCCTGCTGTACAGAACTCTGTTCACTGCAGAGAAGAATGAAGTGTGATTGGTGAGAGCAGAATTCCAATACTCTCCTTTCACTACCCCCATGAAGGCCCAGAAACACCCACAGTAACCCTAGGACCAGGCGAGTTGCTAGGTCTGCAAAAGATCTGGGGCTAGAGCCCATAGCAGCAGTCCAACCTTTTTGCATGCCAGTGGGGGGGGGGGGGGGGGGGCTTGACCTGTGGTAAGCAATTTTTCATGGGCGATGGCTGGTGTTGCCGTTGGTCCTACCACCATTTGCAGATTGTCACTTGCCACGTCTCCTGCCACCATTTGCAGATTTTCACTTGCCATGTCAACTGCCACCATTTGCAGATTGTCACTTGCCACGTCTCCTGGCTCCATTTGCAGATTCCCACATCACCTGCCACCATTTGCAGATTATCACTTGCCATGTTACCGGCCACCAGATGTGGGTTGTCACTTGCCAACTGATGTGGATTGTCACTTGCCATGCCAGCCAGTGCCACCAAATGTGCATTGGCGCTGCATTGGTGACAGGCTGACAGCACTGGTCCATTTAGTGAGAGAAGGAGAGCGGTGATGTGGGGCGGGCAGTGATAGATGATGTAATCTCACTGCTCCCCGCCGCACCTCCGACATTGAAGTAAGGGGGTCTGGCTGCAAAGTGGAGCTCCACAATGACAGGAAGCATGTAAGCACGTGACCTTCACTCCACTGTGCTGTGAGGGTGGAAGAGTACTGATGTGTGGCGGGCAGTGAGAGATGCTGTCATCTCTCTGCTGCTCGCCACACCTTGCTCCCAAATTGAAGAGGCCCGGCTGTGAAGAGCACTGCTGTGGAGCGGCCAGAGAGAGATGTCATCTCTGTTCGTCCGCCCTAAACAAAAAAAAAAAGAGGGGCGCCTCTGAATATATATCACAATATCATTTATTTCAAAGAAAGTATCCACTCACATGACAAACTGCAACATTGCGTTCAAACACATCTCTGGACAGGAAGACAGGAGGAACTAAAAGTCACAGCAGGGTCCATATACGGCTGGTGGCACATCAAATCCTGATGGAGATGGAGTCAGATGGTTCAGCACAGCAGTTATTCCTTTTTCAATCCTCCAATGATGACACATCAGATAAAAGTCAAGTCCGTATTGAATTCAAAAAGATGTGAGTTCCAAAGATAATAAGGGGGAGGCGGGGGGACGCCAGCACCTGTCACCCACTGCGTTTGCGGTATCTACATAGCCAGGATGGCTTCCGTGTAGTTGGTTAGACACGTCCGTGTGTAGGAAGCCAGAACGAGACTTGGAAAGCACAACAGAGCGTGGCGCCGGAGTGTGACGTCATAAAAATGCAATGCGTTTCAGAGTATACACGCTATAGATGACAGGAATAGCGGCACTCCTTTCTCAAGCTGTTTGTCCACCCGCTCGCTTCTCTCCTCCGCCTCTCTCATGCAGCCAGCCCGCCCGCCGCAGCAGCCACAACCCGCTGGTTATGCAGGGACCCTGCAGCAAGAGACTCAGGGCTATGGGCCCCAGATCCGGGGGCTATAGCCTCAATAGCCGCCCCCTAGCAACGCCCCTGCCTAGGACCCACCCACATCAACTCCCAGAACTGCTACAAGTGACCCTCATAGCCTGCTCTGAAACTACAGAGGCTCAAAGGTTCATGGGACATGTAGTTTTGGGACTGGTAAAGGAGGAAAACAGGAAGTCAGAGAACTTTGAAATTCAGCCAGGAGGAGTGACATCACAGACACAGAAATCTGCTTTTTACAGCTAAAGTAGGTAAGTTACAAACAATCTGACACTGGGGTAGTGATTCATTTTCATGCACAAAGTATCTGTTGTTTTGAGGAGGAAAAGCTGGATTTCTTCTTTAAAGCATTTACAAAAACATGTTACAAATTATAACATGGATAGAAGGTATAACTAACAGAGCTGAATATTCAACTGTTCAACCTTTTATTAATGCCTTGATTGCTTTTTTATAGCAAAACTTTCCCTGGTCACATGGTTTATTGAAACTGGCAATAGGCTCTTTCTTTGTTAAAAATTAAATAAAACAAACAAGATTATAATAGTTTTTAGAGCATGAAGTAGAAATATCTAAATAAAGAAACTGCATTGGTCTAATTTTTACAGAAAAAAATATTCTTCCTGTTGAATTATGGCAAGTGACAAAATCTGTGTCTGCTGTCAGCACATCCTCAATTTATGCAAGATGTGTTACAGTACTTGAGACTTGCATGCAAATATTTGATCATAAAGCTAACGAGTTCAAAATGCATGACTTTAAAAATATTCAGGGCTGTGAGAGAAATAGTGATTCCTGTATTAAATGTAAAATAACCATATTCCAAAAATAATGTGCGTAACAGTTAGTAATCAAGAAAATCCTGTGCCTGGAGTTACTGCAGGGACATTTTACAAATTGCCTATATTTTTTGTACAGTCGAAATCTTGTCATTTAACCTCAATGATGTCATCTTCAGTGATATCGTTTAGCTAAGAAGTGCTGAGCTGTGTTCAGCCTGTGCCATTTCTTAAATCACAAAGCATTTAAAAGCCATTAAATACCTGGAAAGGGTTTAAAGTTTTTTTTTTATTAGGATTAGAAAATTAAGTGCTGCCCCATCATTTTTTTCTGCAGTCATGAAAAAATGGTCTGCATTAAATAAAATATAATTTTGGAAATGTTTTTTTGGTAAGCAATTTAGCTCTCTTTTTTTTTCTTTCAGGAGGACATTATGCTTCCTGTATTAAAGTATTGGAAACTGAGCTGTTCACATTTTAACTTCCATGGTTCTACTGCATGAAACTGAGATTCTGATTCCTACAGGTACATTAGTTTGATATATTACATTCTGTAGGGTTTAATTACTAAGGGCAAATATGTTGTTCACTTTGCAAGAGAAGTTGCACCACAGTGTAGTAAATTTGGTGAAGCTTCACTTTGCAAAGAATACCCATTTACATGCAAGGAAAATAAAAAAAAGAAAGAACAGTATTTTTGCTTGTACATAATTGGCTGATGAAAGTGGGCAGGGCTTCAACTCGTTCACTAAGTTCTGGGGAAAGTTCCAATGCAAAATGAACAGTCTATTTGCCTTGGAATTCCAGTATGTATGGGGCAGCATTTATATAATGCTGCCCTAGGCACAGATGAATGTTGATGCCATTTGTTTAAACTCCACTCTTTGAGTCATCTGAATACAAGTGTCACTACATCCCTCAGCTCAGTCCAGCTGCAGTATAAATCCAAAGCAAACGGAGACAAAACACTGGTATATCCCACTGTAAAATCTTTTATTGGATCTCAAAGTCCATAAATACCCAGGGAAGTTCTGTATCTAAGAAAAAGGAGGACCTATTGAAGATGTGCATAGACTCTGAGATCCAATAAAGGATCTTACGGCAAGATAGTCCAATGTGTGGTCTGCATTTACATTGGATTGGAGGTAGCAGCTCTACATTTAAAGTAGACTGCAGGCTTTCAAACTGTATAGTTCATCAAACAAGAAAAAGGAAACAGGGTTGTGTGGTTTTCTGAACTATAAAAATCCTTCAGAGAGAAACAAAATTGTGAAAAAAGTTATTACAATTTATACATTTTGAGTATGGTTTTGAGCTTGGTACTGCCTCCATACCCTACTGCCTTAAGCCCTGGCCCACTAGTGCCATTATGGAAAATACAGTCCTGTGTGTATACAAGCAAGTTCTAGGTTTATTCACTTTATCTAATCACTCTTTTTCTTCTGTTAATATAGTTGACATTTGTTGAGCCAACAGGTTGCCAAATGTGTGATATTAACATTTTTGCCTATGTCAACTTTGTGGTGTCCCATAAACTAGTGAAGGTTCTCCAATAGGTTTGTGTAAAAATTCAAGTATTCTTGGTCTTCCAAGATGTTCCGCTGCTTAAAACATTTATAGTTCTTAAAAGTTTGGAATTGTGTAAATGTTGCCCAAAAAAGAAAACTGCTCCATGATGGCATGGAAGTTTAACTATGCAGGTTTAGTACTTATTGTTATATGCTGAACTACATGTAGTTCCAGCTGCTGGTACACTGCCAGTTCTTGTTATCTAGAAGAAAATCTAAGTTGTGTTGCTGGAGATAATGAAAATATTTGTATAAAACACTTTTCCAGGAAGTAAGGTTATCACACTTGCCCATTCCCAACCTGAATGGTTGAAGTCAGTGTCTACTTGATCCCAAGATAGACTCACTGACATGGACTTTACTGTGGAATCTTTATTCTGTGATGCTTTGTAGAGTGACATAAAGCATTTTACAGAACTCTTGCAAACAAGCTTTCACAAGGTAAAGATGGCTCTGCACTTAATGCTACAGTCCCAAAACTGTGAATCACATTTAAGTAAAATTGTGTTATGCTTACTGTATGGCATACTACTATTCAGCTGATGACAGAACTGCTCTGCTGACTGACACACATTACCTAAGCACCATTTAGGTACCATTTTAAGTCTTTTGCTCTTCGTCAGGCAGGTTTTTCCATACAGTACAGCAGAAAGTTGCTACATAGTAACAGTGAATACCAGCTAGTCCTTTATATATTGGCAATCTCTGGTACCTAATAGAAATTGTGTTGTCAGTGTATGCTGGACAAAGTAAAATATAATGTTTTTTCTAGGAATGTAACAGAAAGTATCCTAGACACTGAACATCTGCCAATAAAAAGGGTTTAATCCAGGACAAGAGGCCTAGACAATAGATCTAAACAGGGAACTGGTTAGAGGGTCAGTAATAGTGTCCTCTTTAATAGGTTAGTATCACTGTATAATTCATGATTATTTTCATGGAAATGCTTACTTGCAGTTAGGTTTGACTCTACCCATAAAGAAATATATCATAACGAAAAGTGGAACTCCAGGGCAACAGCTAAATACACAGTTGAAACAAATATTGGGGTTGATGTGCTAAAACTGGAGATTGCAAAATGTGGTGTAGATGTGCATGGTAGCCAATCTGCTTCTAACTTCAGCTTGTTCAATTAACTTTTGACAAAAATTTAGGACTCTCCAGTTTTAGTAAATCAACCCCATAGTGTTTTAGCTGATAAAAGAGTTATATTTGTAGGCAGCCACCTCGGCTAGTTTGTAGGTACACTGCTACTTTCTGGTTTAACATTACTGTTTCCTGGGTCGGCTTTCTGCTCACAGTACAGAGGTGATTATGTTGATTTCATTGCCTGTACAGGATTCTGATGGTGTCATAGTAAGCTGAATTGTTGAACCCGGTAGTGGAATTGTTGAACCCGATAGCTGAGTTGCTTAGTTAGGAACTGCCTGGCTGTGTAGAAAGTTTGTGTAAGGGCTCATTTAAATGCTTGTGCACCTGGGTCTGTGGACTCGTCCCTGCATACATGTCAGACTTGGCTGCATGGGTGAGCCAGATGTTTCACATTAAAGCAGTAGTAAACCGCTGGTGCTTTTTTTTTTTTTTTTTTAACCTGCAAGGCACAATTCTAATGTGCTATTCTGCATCTTAGATTAGAATGAACCTTATCTTAGAATGAACCCCTTCCAGAGGCGAGCTGTCACCGCTGACAGGGCTTTCATCTTCACTGTCTTCCTTATGGGTTTGCGGACTCCGGCTGTGTGAGTGGCCAGAGCCGCGACGACATCACTCCTGTGCATGTGCATGGGAGTCACCGTTTACGGCACAGGCAGATAAGGCACCAAGTGAGTTTAATTACCACCTTAATCAGCCACAACCCTATCGCATACGCCGGTGATATCACCAGCTGCATGTATAGTAAATATTTCCTAAAAGGTGCACATTTAGAAGATATTTATGTTACCTATAGGTAAGCCTTATTATAGGCTTACCTATAGGTAAAATTCATGCATGGGAGTTTACTCCCACCTTAAATGTCCTTTTCAGCTTACAAAAAAAAGTAAAGATGAAGGTGTCCTGCAAAAGAA
The DNA here is from genome assembly GCA_028564925.1 of Lithobates sylvaticus. Classification (NCBI taxonomy): domain Eukaryota; kingdom Metazoa; phylum Chordata; class Amphibia; order Anura; family Ranidae; genus Lithobates; species Lithobates sylvaticus. Next base: position 120,913,954 of record CM053031.1, read on the forward strand.
GCACCTTTATATTCTCCACTGTGTCTGCCTATGTCTCCTATTTTTAGTGGGATACAGCCTTCATCATTGTTTTAGGCATTACATACTGCCAGGAACCCAAAAAGTCTGTGTCCCTAGCCATATGCCGTGGTTCCTCCAACCCCTTTTTTGTCCTAAGTGATGTAGGTAGGGGTTGGAGGACGAATCCACAGTATGCAGAGGGGGAAACAACCATATGTTACATTCTGAAGAGACTGATAGAGGCTGCAGCTCTGGAACAAAGGAAAGGTAGGCCACATGGCCCACCAGAAAGGTGAGTATCAGAGTTGCTTTTGTAGGACACTTTTGTGTTTGAAATTTTGAAAAGCTGACAGAATTGCCTTAAAAACTATAATCAGACATCCACTTGCAATCTATTTTTGCTCTTTTTATAAAGATGCAGTAAATTGAAGCTAGTCATTTGAACTGATTAAATGAATAGATTAGAGAAAGTATTAGAGAAAGTATTTGATAAAAGCATGTTTTCCTGTTTGCAACACAAATAACCTTTAATTGCTTAAAAGGCTTGTAATTCATGACTGTGGGGTAAAAATATAAAGATAAGACAGTCATGTTTTCAGTAATGCTGAAGCATGTATTATTTTTATCATCATTCGTGGGTTTATATAGTGTAAGTATATTTTGTAGCCCTTTGGAGTAGAATTGTTTTTGGAACCTGTACAAATTTATGTAAATAGTTTGTAAGTAACTATTTAGAGGCTTTAAAACTAAATACAACAAAAATGTTTTATGAAATACTCAATCCTTTTAATTTTTTTCTTTGATACTTGAGGATGATTTAGGGTTAATGTGTGTGAAATAAAGGAAAAAAGTAAATTCAAACTGATGAAGATGCAGGCTTGAGAGGAGGGTTTAAAATATGCAAATTTGTAACAATATGACTGTGAAAAATATACACCTTCAAACAGATGGTCTAATTAGCGAGTCAGATTGGATTACCACGATTTCTCATTCCCCCTCTCGTTTGGCCAGGTGCAGAGGAAGAGGTGAAACACTGAAGGCACACGCTGCAGAGTTGGAAATATGAGTGTCTTTTATGATCAATATGTGGCCAATTACGCTAGAAAAAAAAGTTCCCCAAAAAATACGTTAAGATGCACCACTCTGAGCTATTGTGCCTATTCTTTGAACTAAACAAAAAACTCTGTCTTTGTATTCCTGATGGAAATAATGCCGAATGTTGTTGTTTCACCATGTGAAATAATCAGTTCTGGACCACAGCCATACTGAAATAATAAAACCACAGATTCCTGCCTTCCTGCCACTTTTTCTTTTCAGTCTGGTGATTAAGAAACATTTTGCTGTTGGCTCGACTGAGGAAAACAGTGCAGGGTCCTTCAGCTCTGAGCAGTTATTAGGTTTTTAGAGGCCTAGATAAAAGCTCACAGTTTACTTCCACAGGCATTATTGTCTTTTTGAGAGCTCACAATTGGCTCTCCTGAAAAAAAGTTGTGGCTCAGATTTTAAATGCATGGGTCATTACACCTTCAAAATGTTGCCTTTATTGTCTCTGGACTCACTGTGGATTCGCTGCTAGGGTTTAGGGTAACAGAAAAGTAATTTTGTTGAAACAATAATTCCATTGACCATCTTTAGCACAAAGATGATGGTGAAGAGTTGTTTTCACTTTACAGAATTTTGTTTTAAAACTAGGAGTTTCTGAAATCAGTTTATGTTAAGGCCTCATTCACACATGTGCTGAGCCCAAGGCCCATAGGCCATGAATGAGCCATGTGTTTATGCAACTTGAGCCAAAGGTGTTTTGTGCAGACAGTGTATAGAGATACAATAGCTGAATGCACACAACTACCCATCCTAATTTGATAGGCATGCAAATGTGTAGATGTGAGGCCCTGTGTGCGTTCAGGGCCACTAACTCGCATGCCTACCAAATTAGGATGAGTGGCTGTGTCCATGAAGCTGGTGCGTCCCTATGCACTTACATGGGTGGACTGCTTCAGCCTGGGTTCACATATGTGCAAATTGAATGTGGTTTTTACCGCATCCAATTCTCATGACAGGTGCGTGTGACCGGCTCTCAATGGAGCCAGTTCACCAAGGTCTGGGGCGGCCACAGTGTGAATTTCAAAAGGGTCCTGTGCATTTTTGGGTCCAGTTCAGGTGCGAATTCAGGCAAAAATTTGGACCTGAAACGCACCTTACCTGGTGAAGAGAAATGCACTGGATCCCATGCTGGGAACCGTGGCCGCACATATGTGAACTCAGCCTTAAGGTTGCACCTGGCGGTTCAAGCTGCATAAACGTGTGGCCCATTCACGGGTATCAGCCAGGTGAATGAAGCCTAACAGTTAACACACAGTTTTAATAAATTCAAGGTATAATAGCCTCATTTGTCACTGGGTGAAACTGATCTGTATAAACTACGAATGTAATGATATTTTAAGAGTGTAAGTAAACCCTCACAATTAAAGAGGAGGGCCCATCAAAAAAAAAAAAAAAAAAAGTCAGCAGCTACAAATACTGCAGCTAATGACTTTTAAGAATCTGACACTTACCTGTCCCAGGGTCCAGCGATGCGGGGGGAACGATGCCCCCCCTCTTTCCCCGCTCCGCTCGCGGCGCCGGCATCCTTACTGTGGGCACCCGGCTGTGGCTTCACAGCCAGGCACCCACTGCGCATGCGCGAGCGGCGCTGCACATCGTGATACGCCGCACAGTCATCTGGGACCTGTCACATGTCCCAGATGACTGACTGCCGAGGGGAAGTGATGTTTCTAGCCCGGGCTGAGGAAGAGGCAGATTTCGTTGGACCACCTAGCAACAGGGAGAAATAGGTAAGTGAATTTTTTTTTTTTATCCAATTTTTTTTTTTGTCAGATTTTATGTAAATACACATAATGTTGTAATTTTGGTGGAAACACCACTTTAAGTTCTCTACTACAGAATAACACCCACTATATTGTGGATATAAGGAAGAAGAGGAGGTGTTCTGTACTCCTAACTCACTTCCAGTCCTAGGGTGACAATGCTGATCCTGCATTTTTTAAAGCATATTGAGTGAGTGTATTTACCCAAACAATTGACAACATCACCAGGTAAAAAAAAAAACTTAAACAAGAAAACAAAAGAAACCACCAGGACACATAGGGACTCATAAACTGCAATACTGTATATTACATTTTTGTTTTTGGGTTTAGATACACTTTAACTCTTTACAGTTGTCTGAGTTAAGATTGTATTTTTGTATTATTCACTTTATTGGACTTAAGACATCACCCACAACTTTTTCGAAGTAAATATTTACATACAGAATGCACCTGGGTTTAGAGGTCCCCAGGGCACATGGGAGATCTTTTGGCAATAAAATGCAGATACCTGGATGTCAGGGTTGCCAAATTTCAATACATTTACAAACAGTTTGTAAAATCCATAATTTTTGCATCTGTCCGTGAATGTCCGTAATGGACATTCACGGACAGATGCAAATATTACAGATTTTACAAACTGTTTGTAAATTTACTGAAAGTTGGCAACCCTGCTGGATGTGCCCTATGATCAGAAAAGTATGGACCCCTAATAACAGATTCACTTTAGGGCACCTAAACACCTATACACACACCGAAGCATGGTTTTTGGTGTGTTGACACATGTTGCCTATACATCTCAAAGGCCTTGGAACATCCACAGTCTAAAAAATGCACCTGCCTCATTATTTCCAGAGCACCACACAGCAAAGTATTCATTCTTTATTACATATTAGACATGTGCAATTCGAAAAAAACGAAAACAAACAACGAAAATGACCGAAAAAAATTGTATGTTCGTAACTTTTTTTTTTGTTGAATTGGTAATTTTCCGTGTCCCTTACAATGGTGCTGCTTAACGTGCTTCGAATAGATTGAACGAAAAAATACGTAACTTATTTTTTTTCGATTCGTAACTTTTTTTTTCGATTCGTAACTTTTTTTTTCGATTCGTAAATTATTAAAATGTAATAATAGCATACACATTACATACAATTATGAATTATGCTCCGATTACGAATCTACGAATGTTACGAATGTACGAATAAATACGAATGAAACTAACGAAAAAACGAATCAACGAAAAAATAACTCTTACGAATGTACGAATTGTTACGAATACGAACACCGACGACTTACGAATGTACGAATAGTTACGAATACGAACACCGACGACTTACAAATGTACGAATCGTTACGAATCAACGGAAACGAAGAAAACAAAACGAAAATAAACAAATTGTCTATTACATATGTTCCTGTGTTCTGAGTGGGAGATGGGTTTGTTTATTCCATATATGCATGTTGGGGTGCCATTGAAAATGAATAGCAATGCATATGTGTGCGATGTGATGCCATTGAATAATGCAGTGTAAAGGGCTGCTTGGATATAAACCACTGATTTAATGATATCATGATTTTTCCAGTGTGTGTTAGTTTGTGGAGAGAAAGCACCTTCATTTTTATATCCCAATGGAGCTTAGCTATCACCAGTGGAGTCCTACACGAGGATACACTAGGATATGCGAAAAACTATTTTGTGATTTCATTTTGAATTTTCCTTTTGGTAAACTGACCCCATAAGTGCTGGAAACCAAAATATGTGCTTCTAGAATGTAACAACCACAACATTTGTTTACTTGGGGCAGTAGCCTCAGTTCCGTTATTACATGTAGTACATTACCACAGAGAAATCATAAAAATGCTGTGCTAGCAAAAGAAAAGAATGTGTTCACTTAATGCATAAAAAAGTACCAAAATATATGAAAAAAAAAAGAATTTAGTGCTTGCCATTACTAAGTATCTACCCCCTGTTGCTTTTTAGTAGTAGATTTTCCTTAATGACAAGTTAAAGCGTCTTGCAGGGAAGGTAAGACAAGAAAAAGTATAGAGAGAGATGAAAATTAATTGTGCAGAACAGAAACATGCTGGTTGTCATAAGTATAACCGGAACATAATGGAGATGTATTGTATACTGTATGCACAACAGGACCTAGGACATACACATACCAATCCACAAAATGCATAGTGCAAATACCATATAAGGGTCTTCAATGCTTATGATATTGACTTTCAGAATAGGAGATAGGAACTTATGCTCCTGAGATTTGGGGTGAAGTGGTCAAGGAATCGTAGTCTGTACAAAGTAATTAATAGTATATTACAAGAGTTACATTGCCTGGGTGTGACAAAGCTGCCCTCTTGTGCTCAAGAAACACACGACGACCCAAAATGCAATGTTAATTTTTGACCATGCTATCATAATGTATCTTTTAGAAATAAGGAAGTTAAAATAAGGAAGTTAAAAAATAGTTACTACCTAATTATATTTAGTGATACTATCACGTGTTGCTTTATGTACAGGGATGCTATCACTTGTTGCTTTATATACACAGATATTTATTTAAACAAGTGTTTTTCTTGAAATTAAGTAAAATATTAAAAATTTGTAAATGGTGATTAAAATAAGAATGAGAGCAACTTATGAAGCTGAAGCCAGAACATGAACAAAATTGGTCTATAGGGTCTTTTAGTGGCCAGAGCTACACTCTGGCAGAGAAATTACAGTGGTGTGTAGACCTTCCACGTTAGCAATGGTGGGCCTCAGTAAAGTCCAAACTGTTTGTAGACTAGGTTTATGCACAGCTCCTGTTTACATTCTCTTTAGCAGTTTTACATTTAAGCAACTGAGGTTTAAAGGAAATTTCCAGGTTTACCTAAAGTAAAATTAACTTAGTGTGTTCTTTGTAATGCATCAGGAAAGAAGCAGGTAGAGTTGACAATACATGCTTTGGAATTTAGATAGAACGATACATTCAGGTGAATTCAGTAAAGCATTTTCAACACTTTTCTGGTGGTATGGCTCTTTAAAATGGCCTGCACTAAATTAAAAATTTCCTGCCACCAGTTTTTGAAGCTTTACGGAAATTTGTGGCAAAGCGGTACTATTACTATACCAAAATCAAAAATAATTACCTCCAGTTCATAAATTATGAAACTGAAGGTAATTAAGATCAGCTGTAAAGCCACATACACACGCTCGGATTATCTGAGGACCAGGTCCGTCGGATCATGTCCGTCATACTTTGTCCGATGTTGGTTTTGCGTACACACGGTCGGACAAAGTTGTCGGAAAATCCGATCATTCTGAACGTGGTGACCTTTGTTGCCTACGACGGGACTACGTAGAGGCTAGTAGCCAATAGCTTTGGTCTTGTAATGTGATCTGAGCATGCGTAGCACTTTGTCCGTCGGACAACGGTACACACGATCGGATTTGGTGTGATCGGACCGTGTTGTCGGAAAATCTATCCAGCAGGAGATAGGACTTTGTCCGTCGGACAATCCGACGTACACTGTCCGATGGTGCATACACACGGTCGGATTTTTCAACAACATTGTCCGATCGGACAGAATCCATGCGAAAATCCTACCGTGTGTATGGGGCTTTAAGTTGGCATGCAGATACAGGCAGAGTGCCTGAAACTATACGCCAGGGATATTCAATTAGCGGACCTCCAGCTGTTGCAAAACTACAAGTCCCATTATGCCTCTGCCTTTGGGTGTCATGCTTGTGGCTGTCAGATTCTTGCTATGCCTCATGGGACTTGTAGTTCTGCAACAGCTGGAGGTCCGCTAATTGCATATCCCTGCTATACGCTATGTAGCAGGCAGCATGTTTTCTGCCACTATCTTTTCCTTTCCCACCTATCAGTGTTTGCTCTGAGCTGACTGCCTCCTAGCAACAAATGATGCTGACAGTGGTTGGAGCCTGATGGGGATGCTGGGACACTAGTTTTCCATCAGGCCTGCTCTCTCCTTGTGATTGACAGTAGGCAGAGAGTGGATTTTTTAACCAATTGCAGTCTGTTTATTGGTATAGTTTCAGCCACTGCCTGCTGTCAATCACAGGGGAAGTGGACCTGATGGGGATCTAGTGTCTCTAAATCCCCATCAGGTTCCACTTACCCAGCTTCAAAATCCCTCAGGCACCACGCTGTCGATTTGACAGCTGCAGTAGTAGGAGGAAGCTCAGCTGCCCTGAGGGCAGTGTAGTTGTATGGACACTTCACCCTCAATGCACCTCCTCACACATGCCCCAAATTCACCTACCTGTTTCCAACAGGTCCATGAATCTGTTTCCCTCAGTGACATTTGTTGCATGAGGCATGACATAATTCTAAAGAGTGCCATAGACACAGTTTATAAATTCCCTCTTTTGCTTTGTCGTGTCAGAGGAGCAAAAGGGCATAACAATAGTTATTTTTCTGTGCATGAAAGTTGTTTAGAGGTTAAAAAAAAAAAAAATGTGGAACTTTGTGTGCATTGCAGAGATGTATGAAATATGTTTTTTTTTTTTTTTTTTGCCTTGACATGCACTTTACTGAGGGGTTGGGTGAGTTAATGTTCATTTCGGTAAACCTGGGCTTGTCCTTTAAATCTCATTTGTTGAATTGTATTTAATGGTAAGACTGTCAAAGAGGTTATAAACAAGGGCTAGTTTGTGTAATCCTGGAATTGTTCTTTAATGAGATAAGAAGAACAGGTCATAGCGAAGCAAACTAAACAGGAAAGGTTAAAACATCCATATGAAGTAATAAATGAGAGAAAGTAAAGACAGATGAACAGACAGATAAAGTGTAGAAAGAACTACAATTAGACACCTAAACATTGGGAAAATTCATAAAAAGTATATGAGAAAAAAAACTTGTCTCATCCGGAGCTAAGCTTTTTCATTTCTTATTATTTTTAAGCTGTGCGGAAAAAGTGTCAGTGCTATGGGTGGCAGCATCAGTTCAGATAAAACTTGTCTCAGACACGTTTTATTATTTTCCATAAATGACCGATTTCATTTGATGCAACCCTTTTCTGAATCTGGTTGCCATTGTATGGGGGCCAGATGCCTGCAGTCCCTTCATAGAGAGATCCATCCTTGTTTTACTTACCACCTAGAACATTTTGAAGTTATACTCTGCAACATGAAAATACGCATAAGCACAAACACTAAAATCTCACATGAGCTTTACCATGCCATTTTTTTAAGTTTTGAAACTTGCAACCTTTATTTAAAAAAAATGAAAGGACTATAATGTTGAACATAACATACACTATATTGTCAAAAGTATTGGGATACCTGCCTTTACCCGCACATGAACTTAAATGGCATCACAATCTTAGTCCGTAGGGTTCAAAATTCCGTTGGTCCACCCTTTGCAGCTATAAAAGCTTCAACTCTTCTGGGAAGGCTGTCCACAAAGTTGAGGAGTGTGTCTATGGGAATGTTTGACCATTCTTCCAGAAGCGCATTTGTGAGGTCAGGCAATGATGTTAGACGAGAAGGCCTTGCTTGCAGTCTCCACTCTAAGTCATCCCAAAGATTTTCTATCAGGTTGAGGTCAGGACTCTGTGCAGGCCAGTCATGTTTCTCCACCCCAAACTTGCTCATCCATGTCTTTATGGATCTTGCTTTTACCCTGAAACCACTTGATAGATATGACAGACAGAGATCTAGTATTGTCAGAGGAAAAGATCAGCATTGACAGTCTGTACACTTTCAGTACAAGTTTCCTTTAAAATTAATAACTGGGTGAAGTGGCATGTTGATAAAATAAGCACCAGATATTATTTGCATGAATTTGTTTGTGAGATCCAACAGCATACAGGATTCATACTACTCATATTTGACTCTTCTGTGCAGTTGCTACAACAAAAAATTAGTGCATAGTACATTTCGTACTTCCTTTATATTTTCCTTCTCCAGGGCTTTATTTCATCGTTTTGTATCCCTTCCTAAACACAACATATGAGTTCCTCATTCAAAGTACCCAGGCCTGGGTCTATTCCTCATCACACCCTACGAACAGTCATCTACAATGACATGATATACAAAAGGGACAACCCTGCCCTTTGTGCTATGACAGCAATGCTAACTACAGTTTCTTTGCCAGTGGCAATGTGGCAGCTTTCCTGCTGCTTACAATCCATCCTGAGATGCAGTTAAGATAAGATACTGTACATGATGCGAACAGTGAGTGCTCTCACCCCATGAATGGAGCTGGCAGCTGCTCCCACATCATCTGCACTGCGGGATCTGAAGCCTGTGAATGAGGTCTGTGTGCAGAGTGATCAGCAGGTCAGTGCAGTCTGTCACAAACTCCATGCATCCAGAAAGTGGAATTATACTCACAGCGGTGCTCTGGTAGGCAGATTAAGAACAAATTCCCATAACCTGCAGGCATCATCAGAAAAAGGTTATCAGCTTTCAAGGATTGGTCTGTTACTTCCAGTGGAAAAATAGCAATATGAGCCCATAGAGTCTCCACTATAAAATAGTATATAAATAGCAAGCATGCAAATTATAAATAAAAAATGTGTTAACACCAAATTAGTATAGAAAGTCTGCAAGTCTTTTTGTGCATACAGTGAGCATAAATGCACGCTGGGTGAACTGGGTGATCTTTCAAAGCAGTGATGGGCAAGCTGCAATACTTTCGGTCCTCATACCTTTATTTTTTTTATTTAAAAAAAAAACAGGACCACGACTCATTTTGTAACCAAGGCCCCTTTCACATGGACGGACCGTTCAGATCCGCCTGTCAGTTTTGACGGCGGATCTGAATGGGCGATCCATGTTAGTCTATGGAGCGTCGGATGTCAGCGAAGACATGTCCACTGACATCCGACCCGGTCCGATCCGCCAAAAGCAGACGTATAGCTCTACGTCCAGATCCGTCGCTGGCGGATCGGATCAGGTGAGATCTGATGAAAACGGACACACTGTCCGTTTTCATCCGATCTCTCCATAGAGACCAGCGGCGCTCGCAAGCCCCTCCCCGCTCAGTGAGCAGAGAGGGACTTGTCATCCGCCGGCTCAGCGGAGATCAACGGAGAGATCTCCCGCTGAGCTGGCGGACAGAGGCGGGCTCCGTGGAAACGGAGTTCGCCTCGTGTGAAAGGGGCCTTAGTGTCTTGCTGTATAAAAGTTTTTGTAACCCTAAAAAAACAAAACAAACAAACAAACAAAAAACAAGCTGTTTAACCTGTCCCTTTGGAAGCTGTAAAAAACTTGGCTGATCCTGCCTGGTTTTGCCCCCCCCCCCCCCCGAAAACTGACCACGGTTTATCATGGCTGCTGAGCCCTGACACTGTGGTCAGTTTAGTGTGCTTCCGTTATCTGCAGCCCTTCCTCTGTTCTCCTCTCCCTGTCTGTCAGCTTCTGTGATTTCTGTGTGAGCTGTCTCATCTGTTGTTAGTAGAAAAGTGAATTCTAAAAAATTCACTGCCAGACCCTCTCTTTTAGGCAGCAATAATGTACTTTATACGTTTTTGTTAAAAACTAAGCCTCTAAACACCTTTTTGCATGTATCGTCAGGCCGGTCACGTGAATCCCGGCCGCTCTACACCTCCCGCTGTAGCCCTGAATCGGAGGTATAGAGCAGCCTTGAGTCACGTGTCCGGCCTGAAGATATTTAGAAGCATCTACATTATGGCTGCATACAAGTGAGGGGCTGAAAGTGAAGTAAGAGTAATGCCCTGTACACACGGTCCGATTTTCCGACAGAAAATGTGCGATCGGATCGTGTTGTCGGAAAATATGATCTTGTGTTGGCTCCATCTGACTTTTTCTGTCGGAATTTCTGACACGCAAAGTTTGAGAGGTGGCTCTAAAATTTTCCGACAACAAAATCCAATCGTTTAAATTCAGATTGTGTGTAGACAATTCCGACGGACAAAGTGCCACGCATGCTAAGAATAAATTTACGAGATGAAAGTTATTGGCTACTGGCCTCTTTATAGTCCCGTCATACCTGTTGTACGTCACCTCGTTCTGAACGATCAGATTTTCTGACAACTTTGTGCGACCGTGTGTATGCAAGACAAGTTTGGGACAAAATCCATCAGAAAAAATCCGATGGATTTTGTCGTCGGAATGTCCGGCCGTGTGTACAGGGCATTAGGGTTACAAACACTGTATTAAGTCAAATTTTAATTTTCAAGTTTAGTAGATTTAGCATGTCCCTGTGAATAGTGTCAACAGAAAATGCATTTTTAATAACTCCCCTTATATATTATTATTTTTATACAGGATTTATATAGCGCCAACAGTTTGCACAGCACTTTACAACATTAGAGCAGACAGTACAATTACAATACAATTCAATACAGGGGGAATTAGAGGGCCCTGCTCGTTAGAGCTTACAATCTAAAAGGGAGGGTCAAGTGATACAAAAATAATAATACTGTGGAGAATGAGCTGATGGAGGAAATAAAAGTGCGGTTGTTAGGTGGAGGCAGGATAGACTCCTCTGAAGAGAAATGTTTTCAGGGATCGCCTAAAAGTGGATAGAGTAGGAGATAGTTGGACAGATTGGTGTAGGGAATTCCAAAGGATGGTAGAGGCTTGGGAGAAGTCCTGGAGGGGAGTATGGGAGGAGATGACAAGGGAACTAGAAAGTAGACTTGTGCCCAACGAAAAATTTTGTTTAGTTTCGGTTCGTTGCCATTCGTAAAATACATAACTTCGTTCTGTTATGCTCGTTATATTACGTTAATAAGTTTTCGGATAATTTGTTATTTCTGTAGAGTGTTGATATTCGTTATACTGAATCTTGAATCATGTTGAATTAATTCGTTATATGCGCTATAATTTCGTTCATATTCATTGAAATTCAATATTTATGTATGTATATATATATATTCGGAATAATGATTCATAGTTTGGAAAGTCATTTGTTTATTGAATCTTTTAACACACACAATGACAATATCTCTTCTCCTATGCTCAAACACAATACAACACAATACAACACCCTTCTCACTCAGTTCTCAGGAATGTACTTTGCTAGTAATCCAACCTCCAAAGATTTACTTTGAGTTGACCTTTTGTTTCATTAGATCTTTAACGAATTACTGAATCATGTCGAATTTATTTGTTATATCCGCTATAATTTCTTTCGTATTAGTTGAAATTCGTTATTTTTTTATGCAGACATTCGGATGCATCCGAAAGATGCAAAATTTGGCCGAATTTCGATTCGTTACGAAACGGATTGCACAAGCCTACTAGAGAGCAGGAGGTCTTGGGAGGAACAAAGAGAATGATTTGGTTGGTATTTTGAGACTAGGCTAGTGATGTAGCTGGGGGCCGAGTCGTGGATGGCTTTGTAAGTTATTGTTAGTATTTTAAATGTAGCACCCTTTAGTGTACTAGAAGTGGTAGTGTTTAGGTTTTTTGTTAAGGAGTAGGTATATTTCCAGTCTTGGCTGTGTTTGATCTGGGTTGGCAGTGACTCAACCCCTTATGCGCCACACAAACATGTTAATACTGCACTTAGAGGCACTTGTTCTTTCTTCCTAATCTTCCAGAGTTGCTTCTCTTCTACTAAGAGGAAGAATGAGAAACATACATTAGGACTAGGAAAGTGATTTAAAAAAAAAGAAGCAGCTTGATCTGGCATCTGACTGGAATAGTTTGTGGACACTCGCACTCCAGTCCAGGCAGCAGCATTACAGGGAGGAAGTGACCCTGGGGCCCGGCTAACACAGAACACAGGTGTGTGCTTGCTGGGGGGGGGGGGGGGGGGGGGCTTGGGTGGATTCAAGATCTACTACTACTGCAGCAGCATCTTTACATTACGACATTGGCGGCATGGGTGGCACTGTCTGCAGGTAGCACATGCGTTATGGGCCATAACGCATGTGCTGCCTGCAGAGACAGTGCCACCCATGCCGCCAATGCCGTAATGTGCTGCAGACAGTGTCATGACGCTAATGCCATAACGCATGTGCTGCCTGCAGAGACAGTGCCACCCATGCCGCCAATGGCACTATGTCATTGGCGGCATGGGTGGCACCATCTACAGCACAATATGGCATTGGCGGCATGGGTGGCACTGTCAGCAGGCAGCACATGCGTTATGGCATTAGCGTCATGGGTGGCACTGTCTGCAGCACATTACGGAATTGGCGGCATGGGTGGCACTGTCTGCAGGTAGCACATGCGTATGGCCCATGTGCTGCCTGCAGAGACCGTGCCACCCATGCTGCCAATGCCATAATGTGCTGCAGAAAGTGCCACCCATGACGCTAATGCCATAACGCATGTGCTGCCAGCTGACAGTGCCACCCATGCCGCCAATGCCATATTGTGCTGTAGACGGTGCCACCCATGCCGCCAATGGCATAGTGCCATTGGCAGCATGGGTGGCACTGTCTGCAGCACAATATGGCATTGACGGGTGGCATGGCATTGGTGGCACTGTCTGCAGCACAATATGGCATCTGGGGAGGGACCAGGGGGGAGCCAGGGGTGGGGCTAAAGGAGGGACCAAGGGTGAAGCTGAAGGGGGCCCGTTAGGTAGGCTGTACGGGGCCCCATGATTTCTATCAGCAGCCCTGCCAATGACACGGTGGTACTCACTACTCTCTACAATTGGCTGGTTTTGAGCCCTCCTAGTTTGCAGAATACTTCCTCTGTGGGGTTATGGCTATCCTACATAGGATTTATAATCTGCCACATAGGTTCTTAATATTTTTCCTGAGTACCAGAGCATGCATATATGGGAATCCTTCTTTTGAAACCAACCCATTCAGTTCCGTTTAAAATGCACCTTTCTACCTTTTTTAAAGTGATAACATGACCTCTGTTCTCAGCTGCATAAGAGGCTTAGGCCCCTTTCACACTGGGGCGGTGAGCCGCGGTGACGGTAAAGCAGCGCTATATTTAGCGCTGCTTTACCGTCGTTTTCACCGCGGTTTTCGGCCGCTCGCGGTGCGGTTTTACCCCCCGCGAGCGGCCGAAAAAAGGGTTAAACACCCCCCGCAGAGCGCCGCCGTAGCAGCGCTTTGCGGCGGTATTGCCGCGGTTTCACCGCGGTGTCCCATTCTAATCAATGGGAAGGAGCGGTATAGGAGCGGTGAACACACCGCTCCTATCCCGCTCCAAAGATGCTGCTAGCAGGACATTTTTTTTTGTCATCCTGCTAGCGCACCGCTCCAGTGTGAAAGCCCGCCGGCTTTCACACTGGAGTTAAAGGGGGCAGGATTTTTTCATGCGGTGAACAGGCGCTATTTTTAGCGCTGCACCGCATGAAAAACGCTTAGGTGTGAAAGGGGCCTTAGAGAGTTGGGGAAGGAGACTGCGGTGGGTCTGAAGTCTGACACCTGGAGTACAGGTAGGCTGTGCTCCCAAGTAGAATGCAAAGAAGAAAAATTACCATGCAGAGAGGGATGTGCTTCCATGCCCTGGCATGGTCAGCTTGAAATAGGAAAGCAGGGGGACTGGTAGGATCAGTGGGTATTTCATACAATGCAAAGCTAACAGGAAACGTTTTCATACAAGTGCATGGTACTACAGACACATACAGTATCAGGAATATGAAATATTTTGGTAATATACACTTTAAGGTGAAGAGTGGTGTCCAAAAAGCTTGAAGGGTATCCATATTTTGCTCTGGCATTACAAATTGTAGCCAGAACACTCTCCTGGAGTTAGGCATTATACAGCTGTTACAATCTAGTGAGATCTCATTAATATTTGATAAGTGATCATCAGTACAAATTAGCAATATGTCTGTTGGCTTAAGCAGCCTATTCAGAATGCTCATTAATTTGCATAGACGGTGTTGGCTGGAATGCTCAATTAACTCTGCAGGGGGCACACTGGTAATGTACACAGGCATTGTGAGAGACACCAAACCACGAGCAGTGGGCTGCATATTTCTAATGATTTACCTTTACTGTTTATTACAGTTATCTTTGTTTTCAATGTATTACAGGTATGATAACAGAAGACTGCAGATCGCATCAGATATGTTTTAAGATTTTAGTAGGCCCCTTATAAAGTTTTTTTTAAATGATGTCCATTCTGAATTTAGGAATTTTATTTTTATGCATATGAATATTACAAGTTACATGTTTTAGTTTGATACGCAATTTACATGTCAACTCCATACAAAATAAAATGTTAGGTTTGCATGGTTGCTGGCAAATTAAAGAAGAACCATAATTATTTTCAATGTTGATTACCTTTCTTGGGGACCAAATGCATATAGCCCTTGATCCTGTTCAAATCTGTCCCTTAGTTTCTAAGCAGCATGGTCAGACAGATCCTCCCACCCCCACTTTGAACAATGTCACTTAAAAGGAGACAGATTTGTGATTGACAGCTCTGATCTTTGGCAGCAGGGGCTGTGCTGGAGACCAGTGCTACCATTCATAAAAAAATAAAAAAAATCACACATCCTGCAATGCTGTGTATCTATCAGTGGCAGCTTTTACACATACACAGCCTGGTTGATAGATCTCATAGTGCTGCAGTGCTATATGGTATTTCAGTTTTATGAATGAGTGATCAGCATGTCAAGCTGTGTTATACACTGCACAGGCCCTGACATCGCTGATCGCTCATTTATTAAAGTAATAGCTGTGTACACAGGCATTGTGAGAGGCAGGGGGTGTTTTTTTTATTTATTTTTTATTTTTTGGGTAACTTGGATAAGGTTGGGGAAATTAGTGGGATACTCCAAAAAGAACTATGCACAAGATGATTACAGTAAACTTCCTTCTGTAGTACTGAAGCAAAAGTCCTTGCAAAAACAGACTTGGCTTTTAAGTAGTAGTAGCTAAAGGCACAAAAACCTCATTCTTTGAGCATTTAGCATAGAGTCCCTTCACAGAGAAGGGCCCGCCAATTTGTCTCATTTACACACACATAGCTTACTCTCTAGCACCAGAAAAGTGCTAGAGAGTCTCTAAGATCTCTCACAGCAGTCTCAGACATCTCAAGTCTCCCGTGACTCGTGGGATAATCCCACATTTGAGGCGGGCTCACGGACACCCGCGAGTGAGGCACAATCTCCTGGCTGAGCCTGCACTGCCACTCAGCCTGGAGTAATCACAAACAGCGAGTGTCTCCTGCTGTGTCATGCAGCTGCCATCTTAACTGTTTGGCAGCCGTCCACTGTAACAAAGCCTCGCCTCCTCATCCATGATAGACGGAACACTGATTACATTTCCCAGCATTGTATCAGTGTTCAGTTGACTATCTATCATGGATGAGGGGGTGGGGCTTTGTTACAATGGATGGCAGCCGAACAGTTAAGACTGCAGCTGAAGGACACAGCGGGAGACACCCGCTGTGTGTAATCAAGATACTGGCGAGGCTGTAGATCGGCACTGATGAGGATACAGATGGGCACAGTGAGGCTGCATTGTTGTCACAGTGAGGCTGCAGATGTGCACAGTGAGGCTGCAGATGGGCATTGATGAGGATCCAGATGGGCACAGTGAGGCTGCATTGTTGCCACAGTGAGGCTGCAGATGGGCACTGATGAGGATACAGATGGGCACAGTGAGGCTGCAGATGGGCACTGATGAGAATACATATGGTCACAGTGAGGCTGCATTGTTGGCACAGTGAGGCTGCATTGTTGACACTAATGAGGCAGCAGATGGGCACAGTGTGGCTGCATTGATGGCTCAGTGAGGCTGCATTGATGGGCACTGACGAGGCTGCATTGTTGGCACAGTGAGGCTGCATTTTTGGCACTGATGAGTCTGCAGATGGGCACAGTGAGGCTGCATTGATGGCTCAGTGAGGCTGCATTGATGGACACAGTAAGGCTGCACTGATGGGCACTGATGAGGCTGCAGATGGGCACAGTGAAGCTGCAGATTGGCACAGTGAGGCTGCAGATGGGCACAGTAAGGCTGCAGATGGGCACATTGAGGCTGCATTGTTGGCACTGATGAGGCTGCAGATGGGCACAGTGAGGCTGCATTGATGGCTCAGTGAGGCTGCATTGATGGGCACAGTGAGGCTGCATTGATGGGCACTGACGAGGCTGAAGATGGGCACAGTGAGGGTGCAGATTGGCACAGTGAGGCTGCATTGTTGACACTGATGAGGTTGCAAATGCACAGTGAGGGTGCATTGTTGGTGAGTGAGTGTGACACAACATTATCTTTTAAAGTATTATTTTATTATGGCATTATATTATTAATTATCTTTAAAGTATTATTTTATCATAGTATTTCATTATGAATGGGGGAGGGGGGTGTCGGCATGGAGCGTGACCTCCCTGAAATGAGCTTGCAACCTCCCTGAAATTAATTTTTGTAGGTTGGGATGTCTGCAGTCTGTACTCACAAAATGTCCTTGGAAAGTTGGTTGCTCCTTCCAACATCCCTACAACACCTTTTTAATGCGATACCAGACTAGATCTTCAGACGACAGTCCCTCAGTCAGCTCTCAGAAACTTCAGAAAATCAGGAACTCAGGTTGCCCACCTGAGGCCTCAGCATCTCAAGCACCTGGCTCTGCAGGCTCCTGCGAGCAAAAAAATAAAAAAATTAACATTTTGTTCGGCAAAAATATGTGCATTTATTATGGTTGCTAAAATGTGAATTCATCCTTAATGCCTTGCACACTCTGACTTGCTGTATTTTCATAAAAAAGATTGCACTTATACAGTATGTGCCTAAATGTTGTATTTCTATAATTATAATCCTGACATTCATCACCTGCAGTTGACTACCTGCTTTGCAAATCGCTATGGCTACTGGGACCCTGAGTTTCTAATTTATTTATTTTAACAGCTTTGGCTCCAAGCTGGTTAAAAATGCATACCCTATATAATTCTAAATTGGGGAGCGTGCACAGCACAGAATCATCTGATTCTTAGCTGCACTGAAAAGCAAAAGCACTGGGAAAAGCCTGCTAAACGTGGCTGCAATGTATTCTATCATGTTTACACTAAAGCCTCGTACACACAATCAGATTTTCCGCAGACAAAACCTCAGACTTTTGTCTGAAGGGCGTCGGCCCCAAACTTGTCTTGCATACAAACGGCACACAATTGTCCACCAACAAACCCGAACGTAGTGACGTACTGGATGTACTACAAGACAATAAAGGTGAAGTTCAATTGGCATGCGCCACCATTTGGGCTCCTTCTGCTAATTTCATGTTAGTAGAAATTTGGTGAGTGTTGATTCGTGCTTTTCATTTTGCGCTTTTCATTTCGTGCTTTTCAGTTTGTTTCTGAGCGGCCGTTCGTCGACATGTTGTGGAATCGGAGGAGATAACGTGTTATTTATTATTGGCCTTGGAGTTATTGCTTTGATCCAAGTCCAGTCCAGGAACAGGAGGAAGAGGATTTCTTGTACCAAAAATTGGTTGCTTTATTAATCGTGACCAATTATGTCATCTGCCTTTACTGCGGTAGCTCCAGAAGAATAATGCTGATGATTTTTGGAATTATCTCCGGATGACGGACCCCTGCTTTCACCAACGCATTGTTGACCCCCTATATTAAGAAGCAGGACACATGCATGAGGTTTTTTTTATGTTTTGGTTGAATAATGATTTGATTTGGTATATTTTCTATATTTTTGGATGCATAGGCACTTTTTGGTTAAGTTCTATTGGCAGATAGCATGTCTAATTTTATTTGTTTAATTTTTTTAAAGCACAATAAAAAAATTGTGGAGAATAATACTTGGCTATGTGTTTTACTTCAAACGACAGTTTGAAAAAGAATACATTGTAAAATGAACAAGGGACACCAACATAGTTGTATCCTTGATCTTAAAAACTATGGGATAATGGTGTTGTGGTAACTTGCCCAAACAAAAAAAAAACAAGCATAATAATTTTATTCTTGATATCACTAGAAAATAAAAGCCTTTTAAAATACGTTTGGCAGAACTCCATCAGTATAACCAGCAAAGCAGCTTCATTATTATCCCATTAAAGAAGAAAAGAATGTGCGCTGCATTTCGACATTTCATTCCATTAGTAAATTCCATTACTAGTTTACAAGACCGACCGCTTATGGCTTTTCCTTGCTTTCGAGCATGCGTGTTTGTACTTTGGACTTTTGTCCGACGGACTTGTGTACACACGCTAGGAAAATCCGACAACAGACATTTGTCTGCGGAAAATTTTAAAGCCTGCCATCCAAAATTTGTCCACAGAATATCCGACAACAAGTGTCCGATAGAGTGTACAAACAGTCAGATTTTCAGCCAACAGCCTGTCATCACACAATTCCCGTCAGAAAATCCGATCATGTGTACGAGGCTTTACTTTAGGATAAACTGAAAGGACTTTCCAAAGCCAAAACTTGTTTTTGTAAAGGGTCAAAGCCCCTGTCGTTTTTTGTTGGTGCAACACTGAAAAGTTTATTTATTTATTTATTTATTTTTTAGGTTAACTAACAATACTGTGACTGGAGTTGGGCTTAAAGAACACTTGTAATGTTTACTGAAATGATTTAAAAGTTAATTGATTGAATTCCCATTAAACCTGCTATAATTTTTCTTTAGGTCATATTTTAATTTTTTTTTTAATAACACCCCCTCCACCTATACAACACAGATAGTTTGTTAAAAAAAAATATTATTTAATATAAAATGTTTTTAACATTCTGCAGCTCTGCACACACACAGAAAGTAAAACCCCAATCAGACGGATAGCATGCTAATTATCAATAAATTAAAGCAAAAGGACTTTGAATACTACTGCTTGTGGCTGCAACCTAAAAATGTTTCACATGAAAATACCTAATAGGACCCTTGCATTGTCACTACATTTTGAAAAGTAAATACTTGTTGGGCCTCATTGATTTGCAAATAGATGAACATTTTAATTACCAGATAAAAAGCTCAAACAGCTGGGAGCACAGTCCCAGCCTGGGACCGTGGCACCCCTGAGTATTGCCCCCAAGCACTTTACATGATAACCAGCGGAAAGCTGACTGATGAAGTATTACCGGGAGGAGGATGCAGGGCACAAAAGGCTAAATGGCTTAAAAATGAAAGTGGGCTACATCAGATTTTTTTTAAAGACGGTAATTGTAAAAGTCAATAAGTGTTTAAGAATTCAAAAGATTAAGCACAAAAAGTCTGAAAAGGTTTGGGGGATATCCCAGTCACTACCTTGCTAATGGGATTTATTTTTCTCTTCTAATCTCAGCCATTAGTAAACAGCACAGAGCTCCATATATCTTGTTTCCTCATTAGTGGGCAACATCTGTTTCCTTCTGTAATTAGCTCACAGTTCAATGGTTAGCTTCAGTGTATTACACCTGTAGTACAATCATCAAGGAGATAAAAACAGTACACATTTTTCTCTGTAGAAAACTCAATTTGTACACATTATTTAAAAAGAAACGACCATACCCCAGTGCTTTTGTTTTCCTTTGCTTGTTTCTTCTTGGCGCCCATCTTTTACCTTGTATCACTGTTGTATCAATGCAGCTGATGTCTTCATTTCAAGAATTAGATGACCAGGAAAAAAAAAACTGTAATAGAATGTGATGATATTATCCTTCCCTCCAGCAATACAGTGAGAATTCAAAAGCAGTCCAATAGTAGAACTAAAGGGAATAGACAAGCACAATGTTTGACCATTCAGGTGTTCTGAAAGAGGGGAAGATGGTTGATTCTTTCATGATAATTGCTTGCTGTCATTGTCAATTCTGATATAGGAATAAAATGAGCATGAAAAACACACTACACATAAACCTGATGGATGGCTAAAGATTACAACATACTGCAAGATGCGGAAAATACACTGTAAATCTGTGTTTGTTTAACTGGGTTATGAATATACAGTATATGTAGCGTCATCCCCTAAGGAGGCACTGAGTTTTTGCAACCCCCTATAGTCTGCACAGGCAGGCAACATGCATTTTCCAACTTGCACCCAAAGTCGGTAACCAGTGGGCTTGAATTTGTGGTTTTATTTAGGGTAAACAACTTGGATAGGGTCTAGGGGCATATGGGATGCTCAACTTGACTTGAAACAAAACTTGGAGGACAAAACTCCTTATTTCTGTACAAAGATACACAAGGATGTATCCTGGACTTTCTACTCCCTCTACTCTGTCTCCTAACAGATCAGTAACACAGTAAGGAGCACTTGGTCCCCCTTAAATTAACCTATTCAGACCCCAGCTAGAAAATATCAGCCAACCTGGCTGCTTTGAAGCGTATCCCAGAGCAAGGGATTCCAGAACAGACTTGCAGCACAGTCCCAGGGAGAACTGATTCAGTATGGCACCTAGCCGTCCTCTTCCTTGTAGGCCCTGGGGGTGTAAAAGTATTTACACTGTCCTTGTCCTGCAGTTGTAGGTGAAACTGCTTTCAGGCCTTTTGCTGGGCTAGTTTCTTTATTGGCTATACAAAGCTGTCCCTCCCCAGTGGACTGCAGGACAGTGAAGATCCCCCTTTTAGCTTCCTTCTTCCAACCTCCAGCCTGGAGGCTGGAGGCCCCCCTTTCTGGGGCTCCCTCCTAGGCCACACACAGCAGCACTTCAACACTATTTTTCACCCAACTCCCCTACTGGCCAGGCTCCACAATATTTATGGGCTGGTTTAGCCACCCTGCCAGGCCTCCTGCTGTGGGATTGGCCAGATTCCCATAAATATTCAAATCCCTGTCACTATACCCCCACCCACTAGCTTCTAGAAGTTTCCATCAAACCTCTAGAACCAGGGGAAGAGGACTGGCCTGTAGAGCCTTCCAGCCTGACCTGTATCTGAACCCTGACCTAATTACCAGACTTAACGTAGACGTAAATTTTCCTACATCTATTCTAGCACTATAGGGTGGTACATTCACCACCTCCTAACAAAAACGGACATGCCCTCATTGGCCGAAAAATAGCTAGGGCATTCCATAAGAAAAAAAATGGGGGGGGGGGGGACAAACTTGGACAGAGAATATGTACGCAATATACAATGTTTTGGCAAAATAAATAGCAGTAGAAAAAAAATAACAGTTTTGCACATTAGCCTATACAACACATTTACATACCTAGCTGACAGGTCCCTGTCACTAGCTGACCAGATATACAGGGCAAACTATACACATGATACAATAAATCAACAAAAGAGCTGAGGGAGGACACAATATCAAAGGTGAAACATGGTCCATTTGAAGCCAATGGACCACCTAGTAGCTACGACAAACCTAACTAATGTACTTGTAACTATCTATAGCAAATTGTTCTGCCTAACAGGGGGTTATGATACTGCTGGCAGAACAAAAATCACACACATAAATATACAGCACATAATGTCCATGCATATACGAAGACTTTTTTTCCACATGAAACAGTCCAGGCCAACTCCTTCACCTCCTTCAAAAAAATCCACAACAGAAGGGGTGAGGAATAGGTTATCAGCAGTGAGTTCTTCCTACACTTGCCCTGTTCACTATGGCAAGGGTGTCCTTGGGCTTAATAATTCTTATGGGACTGAGGCATCCAGGTAATAGCTCCACTAGAGTACCGAATGGCAATGTAGCTTCTGTTGTGCCACCCGGCCTTAACCAGCACTACTACCTGCCCCAGGCTCCATTCTTGCATGGTGTCCTGAAACCGGGCCCAAACTTTAGAACTGTGAGACCCTCTGAGTGACTTTGGAATGTATAAGAAGTCCCACACAAGGTCATCCTCCCACTCATTTTCGGGTGGTCTTGATGATGTTCATTACATCTTTGGGGATATATGGAAAGTCCAATCTCCATTCTAGTGCAGTCCTCCTTTGCATTTCTCACTCGGATCATGAGAAACAGGGAAGTTCCCTGATCCAGCCCTGTCCAGGGAGGGAACACAAGACTACAGGGACCTAACGATCTAGTCTCAATATGCAACATTCTGGGCCTGGGTTCTGGCCCAAGTTCCATATGGTCCCACCTGGACTCGATGCTGCATGTAATTGGAGCTCAACTGTAGCCCTTCTCCACAGGATAACAGTTGGTCAACTTCAGTAGCCTGCATAGGGGGTGAAACCTTACCAGGAAGTTCTGCTGCCAGCTACCCTTCCTGTGTCCTCTCCCCAGTCCCACTCAACCTCGGACTCACTGGCTGTGTACCACTTATCTAGCTCTGACTCTAGGGACCCAAACTCAGCTTGTAGCCAGGGTGACCCCCAGTCGTTCTCCCTATCACTGTCACTCTCTGCTGGTGCACCTAAAGAAGACTTGTTTGAATCCAGCTCCCTCTGCACAGGGGTGATAGAGTGCACTGGAACAGCTGGCTGCATCTGCCTGCTTTTGTTGGACAGCACTTGTGGACTGGACACCAACCACTCAGCAGTGTTAAGGCCCCTGCCATGGGGGTACTTCATCTTTACGGTGGAAACTCTGTCCTGGAACTCGGCTCTGCTCTCTGCATCCACTTCCTGGCTATTTCTGGCCAACTGAGACTTCTCCACTTGCCCATAAGCATTAAGGTAAAAAATGTTACACTAGCTCCCCCTCCCCAACACTTACTTGCCTCTTCTCACGATCCAGCACTGTCCCATCACAGATTGCTATGGGGGGAGGACAGTGCTGATGGGGAACCACCAAAGAGGTAAGGGACCACTCTGTGCAATATTGTTGTTCAGAGCAGGTAAGTATAACATCTTTTTTTATGTAATGGAAAAACTTTTGCCTTTAGAATTACTTTAATCTATAATCTTATCAAATGATTAACCATTGTATTATAAGCTAGATAAAGCTCCTACCTGATTTGTTGCTTTACATCTGTGCTCATATATGTTATTAATTAGGCCCATTAACTTTGCACAACAAGATTATTTAAATTCAATGAATGTGACAAAGTGGGTGTATTTGCGGAAATCATTTCTCATTAATGGCAGACACAGCTTTTTCCCTCAGGGATCTTTAGATTTCTATAGGGATAGGAGTCAGGACTCTTTAAATTCAGGTGAACTGGCTAAAAGCTACACAGGTTAACCAAGAGAATAGACATCTATACTAAAAACGACAGTAGTGACATGGCTGATAAAAATAATTCAGTATTCTCAATGTATTTTCCTATTATAGCTGTGTTCAGTCTCCCTTGTGTCGATGATCTCTTCCCAGCAGAGTACAGCTCAGTACATTTTCTTTTTTTTTTTAATGATTTAACATTCACTTGCATATTCTAGCCAAGAACTGATATTCAGAATATGTGATTCCAAAGTATAATAATCTAAGATTCTCTACCAGTCTTTTTGGCACAAGGTTCTTGTACACAGGCCAGATGAGCTCATTCAGTGTAATGCCCCGTACACACGGTGGGAAATTCCGACCCCAAAATCCGTCAGATTTGTTCCGACGGATTTTGTCCTACACTGGAGTTGCATACACGCGATCGGACAAAGTTGTCGGAAAATCCGATCATTCTGAACGTGGTGACCTTTGTTGTGTACGACGGAACTACGTAGAGGCTATTAGCCAATAGGTTTGGTCTCCTAATTTGATCTGAGCATGCGTGGCACTTTGTCCATCGGAATTCTCTACACACGATCGGAAAAACCATCGGATTTTGTTGTCAGAAAATTTGAAAGCAGGATCTCAAATTTTTTCCGAAGGAAAAAGTCAGATGGAGCCCACACTCGGTCGGATTTTCCGACAACATGGTCCGATCGGACATTTTCCGTCGGAATTTCCGACCGTGTGTACGGGGCATAAGGCTATATTCACACGGGTGTTTAGCCATGCTGCAAATCCCAGCAGAAATAATCACCGCAGGTAATCATTGGTTGTGCGAACAGTCATGAATAGCTGCAGCTGCCAACAGCCTGTCATTGCACTAAATAGTCTCGGCAGCTATCTGCACACATCTGTCCATCTCAGCCACACAGATTAGTAGATTCTTGCTGCTGGTATTCGCAGCATAGGTAAATGCTCACACGAATGTAGCCTAATTGCCAGCATATTTCCTCTATTCAGGCAGCCCAGGCGCAGTGAACAGCCTGTCATTGGCATAAATGGCTGTGCGCTCTTATATAAGTGTACAAGGTGGAGCTATTGCAAACACTGGTACAGCGTAAAGGCATATGTAAAAAAAAATAAAAAAATGCTATAATTTTTTGCATACGCCTGTGTGCTGTACTTGTATTTATGATAGCACCACTATATACTGTACATGAGTATAGCAGCACACAGTCATTTATGAAAATGACAAGCTGTGCTCTGCACCTGTGCTGCATATGCAAGAGCCCTAACAGTGATCAGTACATGGTATAATGTACATGTTGTAAATAATAAAATGTTTATCTAATCTGATTACATCAGTATGATCAATACATGCATAATTAGTAAACATGTGTAGCGGCCATAACCCCAAGGGGCAACCTTGACTTTTCTGGGCTTACTGATTACCTCCTCGTAGCCCGTCCTTCGATGTCTAGGGGTTCCCAGGGTTTGTACCCATTAATTTGAGAAGCTGACACACAAAGTCCTTTTGAGGATTTTTATTTTGCAGGGGTAGCATCCAACAGTAACACAGTCTCAGGTGGAAATAGAGGGCACGGGTGATAAAACTCAGGCACTTTTAACTGCTGACATCCGCTGAATGTCTCTAGTTAACCCAGAGAGTAGCCACTCGCAACTGGGCGCTTCATTGCTGGATAAACCTCTAGCCAGAGATCTAGCAGCCAGCATGTGATCCGGAAAATTTAGCAAAGTCTCTGCCACAGACTAGATTGTAACTGAAGATAAGTAGGAACCTTTCTCACAGTACCTGGATCTCTCAGCCTTCTTGGCGATACTGTGGGAAGTGTGGATTCTTTAGTGTCTATACAACTTAGCTCCCAGGCTCTTACTGAGCAGCCAGCTTGTTGGTCCTCCTCCGAAGAGTCCTCCCCTGGTCACTTGTACGAGTTGCCTATCCCTCCAATACCGAGAGCACACCGGGACGCCTTTGAATTCTCCTTCAGTTACTGGGCCTCGAACTTAGCCAGTTCCGAGGCTCAGAAACGACGGATCCCCTCCCCAGACCATGAGGGCCTCTGGGGCTGGCCAGGGTGACCATGCTTACGGGGACGGCAGACACTCCTGGGCCCGGGACCCCTCGCGGGGCTGCCCCAGACCGGAACCAGGAATCAAAGCAGCAGCCGAACCCTGAACACGTGACTTCAGCACCTTAAATACCCCTTCCCAGACTACGCAGCAGGGCCAGACACGCCCACTGACTGGCTCCAGGAAAGATTGGTACCTAACATGTCCAACCAGGCTTGGTTCTCAGCCTGTCACAAGTGCCTCACTGCACCTATGACCAGGCGGAACCTCAGTACAGCCCAGCCAAACTGATGGCAAAGTAAACCTGTACAATTAACCCCCGGAACTCCATTACAGTTGCGGGGAAAAACTACATTTACATTGATAGCGCACACTTAATAAAGTGTGGGCGCTGCACATGCTTTACTTTTAACCTGAGAGTAATTTATAGTAGCTTCCAATTTGCCTACTCATAGCGCTTGTTGCTTTGCAAGCCCTTCAACACCCTTAAATGCCCCAATGAATTAGCAATGAATTAGTGAATGGCCATTATCATACCTGAAAACTTGGGGTTTAATAATCAAGGGTTTAATAGCAATACATGTAGTGTGGTGCAACAAAACATGGACATAATATCGCTGTTCTTTGAAAGTGACATCCTAACAGAGGTTTAAACAATATTAAAGTATAGTAGTATGGTCCTCTAAACAATTTCAACAATAAATTAGTAAAAACAAGCAATTATAACAATATATGGACTACAAATAGATAGTTGTGACTAAATGTAGGGAACAAAAGGGCAATCTTGACACTATATGGGCAATCTTGATAAGACATCAGTAATAAATGGGCAATTGTTACAACATGCCATGTTTGTTACAATTGCTAACATCATGTTTCCAGCTAATGAAGGGCTATTTTTGGCAGAAATTAGGCTTTTTCATACAGGTGTTGAAAATAGGTGGTTGGGTCGCGTTTTTAACGCTTCCTGAACGCCTATCAATGCCACACAGAAGTGTTACAATAGAGAGCATCTGGAGGTGTTCACACTGCAGCATTAATGATGTTTTGCGGTGCTGCAAGACAAAAATAACACTGCCTGCAGAGTTTGGCAGGCCTTGACGCTTTGCAACTGCCTCCATTCACTTCTATTAAAACGCACCAAAACCACACTTTAAACGCCTATGGATTTCACAGTGCAGTTACAAAGCGTCAAAAGTGATCGTTTCTCATTTTGTAGAAAAAAAAAAAAGAAAACAACACAAAGGGCATCTGAGAAGTGTTGCCTGACACAACTTGAATGCCTGTATAACACATTCTAAATACTCGTTAACGTTATAGGTGCATTAATGCTCTTTTAGGCTGCCTTCAAATTTAAAACAAGTGTGAAAGAGCTCTAAAGCTCATATCACTCTTAAAGTGATTCTAAAGTCTCATTTAAAAAAAGAAAGTAAAAAAAATAACAAACATGTTATAGTTACCTTCTCTGTGCAAGGGATATGCACAGAGCAGCCTGGATCCTCCTCTTCTTGGGTCCCTCTTTGCTGCTCCTGGTCCCTCCCTCCTGTCAAGTGCCCCTACTGCAAGCAGCTTGCTATAGGGGCACACAAAGGGCACACAAGAAAAATTTGCCTAAATCCAACTTCAACTATTTTTACTTTTTTTTTTTTCTTTTGAATGAAGTGGGGGAAAACTCACTTGCTGTCTCTATGATACCCATATAATAAGTGGGTAGTGCACTTGTCACTGGGACAAGAAGGCATAGACAGCAATATAAACACACTGTTACAACTCATACAATGCTAAATAGTTTTTGTTTGTATTGGTGTCCACATCTGAGACATTTCCTATGATTTCCTGTTATGTGCATGGGGACTCTCATGTGTTGCACCTTTTTCTAAGTAAAGCATTCAAATTTTGCCTTCTGCCTTGTCTGAAGTTCTTAAAGGAGCGTAATGCAAGTAAAGGGCACACGCAGTCCCCATCTTTGGGTCATTATGCACATTGGGGTATGAAGACATCACTTAAAGAGATATGCTATTGCAGTACTACATGTTATTGCCATGGGTATTGGAAGTCTACAGTCAGTTAAAGCAGCCTGTAGGCAGTGTTGGTCATCTTACTTTAAAAAAGTAATTAGTTAAGTTACAAATTACTTCTCCCAAAAAGTAATTGCGTTAGTAACTCAGTTACTACATTGGAAAAGTAATTAGTTACACAGCAAAGTAACTGTGACATTTTTTTTTATATTCTATACGTGTAACTAAGGGGCGGGTCTAGTATTACTGTAAGCAAGGGGTGCATTTATTATTATTGTTATATATTGTGTAACCAAGGGGATGCTCTATTATTACTGTAACCAAAGGGCGTTATAGCGTGTAAATAAGGGGCGGGTCTATTATTATTATATCGTGTAAGGGGCGGAAGGCTACAAAAGAGGGCGAGTGTTAAATTAATGGGCAGAGCTCGATATATAACAATAATAATAAATGCGCCCCTTGGTTACAGTAATACTAGACCCGCCCCTTAGTTACACGATAGACACCCCTTGCAGAGTAGCACGAGCATCATGGGCGTGCGGCATCGCCTCGTACAATTACATGTTAACTGCGCCTGCGCGGTGTAGAGTTCACGCAGAGCTGTTTAGGTTCGTAAGCTCTGTAGTCCTTCGCACTGCGCAAGTGCTGCGCCTGAGCAGTACAGGGGGTCCTTATCGGGCGGGGGAACTTTTTCGGCAGGACACCGGAATTACACTACTGCCATCTAGTGGTGGTAGATGTAATTGGGGTAATTCTGCCCAAGTAATGGGAACTAAGTTACCATGAGGGGAAAAGTAATCAGTTAGATTACTCGTTACCCTCTAAAGTAACTGCGTTAAGTAACTCCGTTTATTGTAACTCAGTTACTTACATCACTGCCTGTAGGTAGCATGCACCTATGTCAGGTTGGACATCCTCTAGCAGCGAGGGAGATGTTGTCTGTACTCCTTCTGCAAGTTGACATCTCCCATAGCAACGGTAGCAGACTTGCACCGCCGAGGTTCCTATCCTGCGCAAAGGTACGGGCAGTCAATAGTTAAGTGAGTTTGCACATGAAGCCCACAACAGGCGCATGGAATTGCCCTATTCCGCTACTGGGGAGAGGTAGTGGCAAACGCTGGACAGGTGAAGGTGGATATAAGCTCAGCGTGCCCCTCCTAATTGCAAACCATTTTACAAAATAGTATTATTGCTTTCTGTATCCCCACTGAACAGTATTCATCTAACTTCTGTGTTGATGACACCTGTCACTATAAAATAATTTGAGGTGACTTTTTTTTTTAGTCCCCAAGCTAGATATATCTTCTATGGTGATAATACAACTTGCATTGAGCAGTATTTGTGTGTTGGTGATGTCTGCCAGTTATTTGAACTAATAGTGTTGTCTGTTTTTAGGTCACTAAAGCACCCACCATTCACAGGTCTGTAAGCTGTATTGAGTGTTCTAGCTTTCTTCATTTTTAATCTTACCAATAGGCATACCTCCCAACATTTTGAAATGGGAATGAGGGACACCTACTACCAAACGTATTGTAAACTTTGAGGATAATAGCTCCACGGGATTAAGTGCATAAACCGTTTAAATTTGAAACAAAATACATTTATTAATAAAAAATCTAAAACAAGGCTTTCTTCAGCACACAGGTCAAAAAATTCAAAACAAAGTCCGCTTATCTTCAGCATAACATAAAGTCTGCTTATCTTCAGCACAAAACAAAAACAAGGAAAAAGCACATACAGTTTTTGTAGCTGGGTCTTCACCCCAGGGTTTAAAGTCCTTGCTGAATCTGTAGCAGCCTCCAAAACAGCAACACAGCTCATCCGACAGGTGTAATCACCTACTCCTCACCATCAACTCTCCACTACTTCCTGTCTTATGAGCTGTTTCCTGGAGGCCCTTAACCCCCTGTGTGCTGAGTCCCCGTCGTCAGGGAGGGAGGCTCTTTCCCACCCGAATATCACTTCAGAGCCTCCCAAATTCCGGGACCCAAATAACTCACTATTAATATAGAGAGGACTGCGAGTCAGTCCTCTCCTGCTTGGCTAACCCCGGAATCCCTCACCCATTTTGGGTGACCCCCTGAACAATACTGCGATTCCCTTAAAGGGACCACAACCCAAATACTGGTGCTATATAGCACTCGTCCAGGACCCAACCTTGGCCTCCTGTACAGTATGTAGACATAGGACAGACCCCCTCTCACACCCCCTTAAAGGAGAATTAACCAAAAAATGCTTTTTTTTAACCACTACAATTCCTTTGTATTGGCTTTTAAAATGTGCAAATGCAGCAATTTAGAAATTGGATGAAAGGTTCAGCACTGGGAAACACTTTTTGAAAGATAAAAAGTGCATTTTATATACAACTATATAGATCAGACCAAAATGAGGGACACATGAGAAGGAAAGAGGGACAGGGGGACATTGCTCCAAATCAGGGACAGTCCCTCAAAATCAGGGACAGTTGGGAGCTATGCCAATAGGGACACAGGTATGAAAACCTGAAAAAGTTCCAATCCTTCCCAACTCTATCCAAAACTAAGGAAAATGTTTTGGCTGAAGTTGGCTTTAAACATAGATGTTGTTTACATTGCAGAGCTCTTGACAAGTATTTTTATCCTCAAATTAAATTATGCCCATCTGCACTCTGCACTGAGTTGATAAGAGCCAGGTATTGTCAAGTTGTTATGTTGTCATGGAACTCCTAAGTGACTGTTAATAGCTTTAGGGATTGCACTATAACATATGTCTTGTTTCTATTTGCATCTCCCCATAGCCTTGTGTACTCATTCAGTAAATGACTAGTTGTCTACTGTCTATTTTATAACCTATGGCATTGCTATGGATTCCTATATGCCTGGGTATCGATGCTGATTTTGTTTACCTGTATTATGTATTTTGTTGACCGATTTGTGTGCCTTTTGTCAAAACAGGGATGGCTAGCAGCAGGAATGGTTGGAACTTGCCTAAGCCTAAGGCACTAGATTAAATGCCCTCTGATTTGGTGCACTAGGATTCACTTATGCCCTCATTTTAGTTTGAAAGCATCAGAGTAAATATGCCTTGCAGTCAGTTGTGGGTTTTCTATAATTGATGACCAAAAAATGTTCTCATGTCCTATTTTAGTGATTGGATGTTTGCTGACAGTTATGCAAGGTATTGTTTATGTCATTTAAAACTGCAGATACATTTTTGTTTTCTATTCTGAAAATTATGTAGGTTTTGCATCACATCCACATTACCTAAGGTGCTCTAGGATTCAAATTCAATACACCTGGAAATGCCCTCTCCTCCAGCCATCCATTGAGGTTGCTTGATATTTGCATAACTTTTTTCCACCAGTCCTGGTCTCCTTTATAGCAAAGGGGAGAAAAATATCCAGTGATGATGTCACTGAAATGATCACATGATGACATGAATCTAAAATAAGATACAGTGGTGTGAAAAAATGTTTTCCCCCTTCCTCATTTCCTGTTCCTTTGCATGTTTGTCACACTTAAGTGTTTCGGAACATCAAACCAATTTAAACAATAGTCAAGGACAACACAAGTAAACACAAAATGCAATTTGTAAATGAAGGTGTTTATTATTAAAGGTGAAAAAAAATCCAAACCATCATGGCCCTGTGTGAAAAAGTGATTGCCCCCTTGTTAAAACATACTATAACTGTGGTTGTCCACACCTGAGTTCAATTTCTCTAGCCACACCCAGGCCTGATTATTGCCACACCTGTTCACAATCAAGGCATCACTTAAATATGAGCTGCTTGACACAGTAAGGTCCACCAGAAGATCCTTAAAAGCTACACATCATGCCGAGACCCAAAGAAATTCAGGAACAATTGAGAAAGAAAGTAATTGAGATCTATCAGTCTGGAAAGGGTTATAAAGCCATTTCCAAAGCTTTGGGAATCCAGCGAACCACAGTGAGAGCCATTATCCACAAATGGCGAAGACATGGAACAGTGGTGAACCTTCCCAGGAGTGGCCGGCCGCCCAAAATTACCCCAAGAGCGCAGCGACGACTCATCCAAGAGGTCACAAAAGACCCCACAACAACGTCCAAGGAACTGCAGGCCTCACTTGCCTCAGTTAAGGTCAGCGTTCATGCCTCCACCATCAGGAAAAGACTGGGTAAAAATGGCCTGCATGGCAGAGTTCCAAGGAGAAAACCACTGCTGAGCAAAAAGAACATCAAAGCTCGTCTCAATTTCTCCACAACACATCTTGATGATCCCCAAGACTTTTGGGACAACATTCTGTGGACCGATGAGACAAAAGTGGAACTCTTTGGAAGGTGTGTGTCCAAGTATATCTGGCGTAGAAGGAACACTGCATTTCAGAAAAAGAACATTATACCAACAGTAAAATATGGTGGTGGTAGTGTGATGGTCTGGGGCTGTTTTGCTGCTTCAGGACCTGGAAGACTTGCCGTGATAAAAGGAACTATGAATTCTGCTGTCTACCAAGAGATCCTGAAGGAGAATGTCCGACCATCTGTTCGTGTACTCAAGCTGAAACGAACTTGGGTTCTGCAGCAGGACAATGATCCTAAACACACCAGCAAGTCCACCACCGAATGGCTGAAGAAAAACAAAATGAAGACTTTGGAGTGGCCTAGCCAAAGTCCTGACCTGAATCCTATTGAGATGTTGTGGTATGACCTTAAAAAGGCTGTTCATGCTCGAAAACCCACTAATGTAATTGAATTAGGACAATTCTGCAAAGATGAGTGGGCCAAAATTCCTCCTGGACGCTGTTAAAGCCTCATTGCACGTTATCGCAAACGCTTGGTTGCAGTTGTTGCTGCTAAGGGTGGCCCAACCAGTTATTAGGTTTAGGGGGCAATCACTTTTTCACACAGGGCCATGATGGTTTGGATTTTTTTTCACCTTTAATAATAAACACCTTCATTTACAAATTGCATTTTGTGTTTACTTGTGTTGTCCTTGACTATTGTTTAAATTGGTTTGATGTTCCGAAACACTTAAGTGTGACAAACATGCAAAGGAACAGGAAATGAGGAAGGGGGCAAACACTTTTTCACACCACTGTATATAATATAAAACAGATTTTAATTAAAAAAAAAAATAGCATGTTGATAAGGGAATGGAGGTGTGGGGATGGAACCAGGGAAGTCATAAAATAAGCACAATAGACTTCAGCTTTAAATTGGAACTCTAGGTAAACAGAAAACTATATACAGATAAAATACAAATATGGTCATGTCCACTCACCTCTCTCACACTGCATGATGTACAGACTACCCTGAATCCCTAATTTTCTGTTGTTGCTCTTTGTATGTAAACGTGACACAATATGGCCTCAATCACATGGGCACTGAGGCCTGTACAACATGAATGGACCATTTGTTTATGCAGCTTGAGCCTCCAGGTGATGTGTGAAGGCAGCAATGTACATTGCCTTGAAAAATATTCATACCCCTTGAAATTTTTTTTTTTAATCTTTCTTTCTTTTCATTTTTATCATGCTTATTCCATACAAAAAAAAGATAGTTAGTCTTAAACGAAGATACAATAAACAACATATCGAAAATCTACCATCATTTCTTAATATATATAAATACAAATAAGAGAGACAAAAGCAAAAACAATAAAAACACCAAAAAACCCACACTAGACTAACAAGACATACCAATCGACAAACAACAGACATACAAGCATACACCTCAAGCTTCATTTCCAATAGCGTTAGTATTGTTCAGATCACATTAGCTTCATTTGTTATAAATCAATCTCCTCATCCCTGTCTTCCCCCCTCCCTCTCACCGCCCCCCCCCCCCCCCCCAGATGAACGATCATACAGTAAGTTACTCAAGTCGAGCCAACAATGCCATATTTTGAAAAAAATTTGGGGGACTCCTCTATGTTTGTATGCAAGTCTTTTTTTACTTAGTATATCATTTATTTTATTTACCCATTGTTTATAGGTTGGTGATACATTAGCAGTCCACTTTTGTAGAATAAGTTTGCGAGCAAGATAAAGAGATCTGGTCCACATTATATGCACCTCTACAGGTAGGATTCCCTCTGGAATTATTCCCAGTAGTGATAATTTGGGGGTATTTATTATTTCTGTCCGTGATATTGCATTTAAGG
Source organism: Lithobates sylvaticus (assembly GCA_028564925.1). Classification (NCBI taxonomy): domain Eukaryota; kingdom Metazoa; phylum Chordata; class Amphibia; order Anura; family Ranidae; genus Lithobates; species Lithobates sylvaticus. Next base: position 120,947,917 of record CM053031.1, read on the forward strand.
TTAAGAATACTTTCTTCCAGTATCTACGGAGTTTGGGACAACGCCACAGCATATGAATAAGGGAGCCGTTGGATACCGAGCATCTCGGACATAAGGGCGATGTATATTTTCCCCAAACAAATAATTTTTGTGGGGTACAATGAGTTCTGTGTAAAATAAAAAGCTGAGAGAGTTGCTATGATGATGAAATAGATACCTCAGGTAAAATCTCCATAGCTCAAGTCCACTCATCCACACTAAGATCCAACAGGTCCTTTTGCCAATGAATAAGACTCTTAGCTTGACCATCTGTCTTCACTATATTTATTAATATGTGATAGAGGTCCCCTATTAATCCTTGTTTGATAACCCGCACTGAAGTTGCGTTCAATAGGATCTCTGATGGACTATATTGTAGCTGGAATGTTGAAGGGCAGTAAAATATCCCCTTCAAATAACTGATACAGAAAAGTTAACCCTGCCCTTTTCCATTTTGGGAATTCTGGTAATTTATTCAACTCAGGTAAGCAATAGTTTTCACATATTGGCATATGTCTTGTATATCCCTTATGCTGTGTAATCATGCGTATTATTTCCCATAATTTATGAATTAAATGAAAAGTTGGACATTTTCTCTTCTCATAGAATCTATGAGACACTATTCGCTGTACTTAGTATGTTCTGTATGGGATCTTGATCATCTAACTCTTCCGAACCACACCAATGTTGAAGTTGTGCTGCCATGAAGTATAGTCTTGAGTTAGGAATCGCTATTCCCCCTCTATCTTTTGCCTGTTGCAGAGTTTCAAGTTTAATTCTTGGTTTACCATGTTTTCATATAAGATCTCTAAAAGTCGCATCTCTTGTCCTAAATAATTTTGATGTCAACCAAACTGGAGAATTATGTAGTAAAAATAACAATTGGGAGAGCCACACCATCTTGACCAGATTTGCTCTCCCTATCATAGTCAATGGGAATTTACTCCAGGTTTTACTCTGTTGCCTAAATTTACCTAGAAGAGGAAGGATATTTTTTCTAAATAATCCTTTAAATTTGGGGTGATTAACACCCCTAAATACTTAAATGCCATAACATATTTCATCTGGTGAATCTGGTATATCTGGTGTGGAGGCTCCAATTGTATTGGATCGATAGACATTATTACAGATTTTTCCCAGTTAATATTGAATCGTGAGAATTTACCAAAACAGTCAATACGTGAGATAACTTTAGACAAAGAATTACATGTATCCCTTAGAAAAACTAGGGCATTGTCAGCAAAGAGTGCTATTTTTTCCTTGCCCGTACATTGCTGAAATCCCACAATGTCTGGGCATTCACGAATAGCCTCCGCCAAGGGTTCTATGGCCAATGCAAAAAGGAGGGAAGACAAGGGACAACCCTGCCTTGTTACTCTTTTCAAGAGAAAAGGTAGTAAAATTGATCTGTTAATCTATACTCTAGCACTCGGAGAGTTATATAACAGTTGTATCCACTTTATGAATTTCGGTCCTATTCCAAAGTATTTTAAAGAGGTCCATAGGTACTCCCACTCAATACTATCAAATGCTTGGTCACATCCAAAGACATAATGGCTCTATTTCCAGTATTGTCTATAGGTAATTGTAAATTTAGAAATAAACGTCTAATATTATTAGCTACTGATCTGTTAGGGATGAACCCTGATTGATCACGATGTATTAACTTACCAATATATTTTGAGAGTCTAATTGCCATTATCTTTGCCAAACGTTTAACATCTGATGTCAAGAGAGATATTGGGCGATATGTGTCAGGCTTTGTTTGATCTTTACCAGGTTTCAAAATAGAGATAATCACAGTTTCATTCATCGGAGGGGGCAAAGACCCCACCTCGTAAGCATGATTAAAAACCATTAGGAGATCAGATAGTAGCATATCTCCATATGTTTTCATAGATTTCTCCTGGTAGGCCATCTGACCCTGGAGATTTATTATTGGATAGATTTGCCACTGCGTCTCTCAGTTCTTCCAATGTTAATGGTTTCTCAAATATCTCCCTCTCATCATCTAGTAACTTTGGCAAGTTAATAGACTCAAAAAACCTTTTCATATCCCCCTCCTGGTCCCTTGTCCTACTTCTATATAACTCCTAATAGAAGGCCCAAAATACTTCCAAAATCTCTGGAGTATTGTTGGTCTTCCCCTGTTCAGATGTTTGAATTTCTGTTATCAAGGATGATGGGCATTGTGCTTTCACTACAGAGGCCAGTATGTGTCCTGTTCCTGTTCCTTCTCCCTCTTCAAAAAAGGGCTGCTGCAAAAAAACTTTTAATTCTCAAAAATTTAAATGTTTTTTATTGGGATTTTATGTGATAAACCAACATAAAGTGCCATATAACTATGAAGTGTCATGATCACTTAGGCTGGCTTCACACTGGGGCGGTGCGGGGCGGCGACGGTAAAGCAGCGCTATATTTAGCGCTGCTTTACCATCGTTTTACCCGCGGTATGCGGCCGCTAGCGGGGTGGTTTTAACCCCCGCTAGCGGCCGCAAAAGGGTTAAAAAACCTCCGCAAAGCGCCGCTGCAGCGGCGGTTTGCGGGCGGTATCCCCGCGGTTTCCCATTGATTTCAATTGGAAGGAGCGGTATAGGAGCGGTAAATACACCGCTCCTTCACCGCTCCAAAGATGCTGCTAGCAGGACTTTTGTTACGGTCCCGCTAGCGCACCGCTCCAGTGTGAAAGCCCGCCGGCTTTCACACTGGAGTGAATGGGGCCGGTTTTTTCAGGCGGTATACAGGCGCTATTTTTAGCGCTGTACCGCCTGAAAACCGCCCCAGTGTGAAAGGGGCCTTAGTGCCCCTGTTCCTCATTCCAGCACCTGGGTGTTGGCTGTTGCTTTCACCCTGTCTGTGTTCACCTGCAAGCTGATTGATCTGGTCAGTCACCTGCTATAAGCAAACTGAACACTCTACCCCTTGCTTGTGATAGAGATAGACTTACCTGCATTGTTGTAGATGAAGCCTCCCGTTAGTCTGCCTTGCTTGCTGTTGGATCCCTTGTGTATAACCCGGATTGTATACTGGACTATCCCCTGAACTCAGCCTGCCTTTTACCTGGAACAGATACTGGATTATCCCCTGAACTGCCTTCGAACCCTGCTATCTGTCTGCACTGCACTGTCTGCTTTGCTTAGTTCGCATCTGCCCTGGCATGGTAGCCAGACACTATAGCATTGTGTAAAAGTCCTGGGGGGAACCAAGCACCGGTAGGCCTGCTTGTCTTAAGGGAAAGGGGGCTGCTATAGGTGAAGCACACAGTAGCCAGCTATAGTGTCTGACCACCTGCGTTGGGGTAGACATGACATTAAGTGGAAAGAAAATGATAAATGTTTTTTTACATTTATTTACATTATGTGAAAACTGTGGCAGGCATTTGTATTCAGTCCCCTTTACTCTGAAACCCATAACCCAAATCTAGTGGAACCAATTGCCTTCAGAAGTCACCTAATTAGTAAGCTTTGAACATCTCACAGAGCACTGTTCTATCCATCATCCGAAAATGTAAAGAGTATGGCAAAACTGCAAACCTACCAAGACATGGCTGTCCCCCTAAACTGACAGGGCAAGGAGAGCATTAATCAGAGAAGCAGCTAAGAGGCCCAGGGTAACTCTGGAGGAGCTGCAGAGAGCCACAGCTCAGGTGGAAGAATCTGTCCACAGGACAACTATTAGTTGTGCACTCTACAAATCTGGCCTTTTTGGGAGAGTGGCAAGAAGTACACTATTGTTAAAAGAAAACCATAGGAAGTTCTGTTTGCAGTTTGCAAGAAGCCATGTGGGGGACACAGCAAACACGTGGAAGAAGGTGCTCTGGTCAGATGAGACCAAAATTGAACTGTTTGGCCTAATAGGGAAATGCTATGTGTGGTGAAAAACTAACACTGCACATACCCCTGAACGCACCATCCCCACTGTGAAACATGGTGGTGGCAGCATCATGTTGTGGGGATCTATCCTTCAGCAGGGACAAAGAAGCTGGTCATAGTTGATGGGAAGATGGATGGAGCCAAATAGAGGACAATCTTGGAAGAAAACCTGTTAAAGTCTGCAAAAAACTTGAGACTGCGGCGGAGGTTCACCTTCCAGCAGCACAACGACCCTAAGCATACAGCCAGAGCTTCAATGGAATGGTTTAGATCAAAGCATATTCATGCGTTAGAGTGGCCTAGTCATAGTCCAGACCTAAATCCAATTGAGAATCTGTGGCAAGACTTGAAAATTTCTGTTCACAGATGTCCTCTATCCAATCTGACAAAACTTCAGCTATTTTGCAAGGAAGAATGGACTAAAATGTCACTCTCTAGATGTGCAAAGCTGGTAGAGACATACCCAAAAAGACTTGCAGCTGTAATTGCAGCGAAAGGTGGTTCTGCAAAGTATTGACTCAGGGGGCTGAATACAAATGCATGCCACACTTTTCACATATTTATTTGTAAAAAAAATGTAAAAATTATTTATCATTTTCCTTCCACTTCACAATTATGTGCCACTTTGTGTTGGTCTATCACATGAAATCCCAATAAAATATATTTACGTTTTTGGTTGTAACATGACAAAATGTGGAAAATTTCAAGAAATATGAATACTTTTTCAAGGCACTGTAGGTGTATGGGAATGTAGAGGTTGCAAAGATATAGCTGCTCATCCTGATTTGACAGGCGAGAGAGTTTGGGTGAGCACCCCCATAGGAACACTGTTTACACCTGTCAAACTAGGATAAATAGCTACTCCCGCTGCTGCATCCCGAAACACTATATGGGTGGCCTGCATGATGCATCTGGAGGGCTCAAGCAGCATAAATAAGTAGACCATTCACAGTGCTCACAGTGCACGAGCCTCAAAGTACATGTGAATGAAGCCTATGACTTTAAGCGTTCCGTATGCTGGATATAATTATCAGTATCTGTTCTTAATATATATATATATATAATATGGATGCTGCTTTGTAGCGCAGCACTATTCTTATTTTGTATGCCGAGTGCAATTCTTGGTATATAGTATGTCCATGTCCTGCAGGCTGCTGCTTGTTGTAAAAGTTCTCACTTTGTGCCTCCTTCATAGCCTTTGGATATGCCCTGTGCAGCTACCTTCAAAAGCTGTATGGGTTAACTAGTTGAAGAATTAAAGTTCACTCATTCCCTTCTGCCCTCTCTGCCACTCCGAGACCTCGTACTTACTTCTATTCACCCACACTGCATCGCATTCTGTGAAGTAGATGAAAGACAGGATCTCCACCACCCATTCACAGAAGGTGCTGCATCGTGGAAGAATAGTAGTACAAGGTCTCGTAATGGTGAAGAGGGGGCAGGCAAGCAATGCAACTCATCACAGTAGCTTCTGTTAATCTATACAGCACTGGAAGATAGCCAATTTATCCTCCCCAAAAAATGTTTAGCATATTTTTGTAGTTGGTAGGTGCACAACACAAGTTCCTATTTCTGCTCAACATCTTTTTTTACTGTGTGCTAGTCCCTTTTTTATTTTAAACTGCCCTCCTTCTATAATTTAGTCATACCCAGTCTGTGGTACTTCTAGTTATTGGCAAATCTGCCTAGGTTTAATTCCCCAAGGGCTTGGTGAATCTTGTTGTTCAAAGAGGAGAACCTGAATATAGAGGTGAATCTCATTGAAGTCTATAAGGGTGGATCTTGTTAGATTCTGGAATTTTTTTTGGCTAATAGGCAAACTACTGTAAAAAAAAGACATGTGAAGCTGGGTACGGTTATGGGGCATGTGTACCGATGCAAACATTTTATTTAAAATACAATTTAGTGGTCAGAGGTGGTCTCTTCATGAGACTTTGAGGGCAACATTGAAAATACAAAAATCCATTAAATAACATTCTTTGAGGATGCTTTAAAACAGTCTTTTGCCAGTGTTTTGAACAGTCTCTGCGAAAACTAGCAGTGCATATCCAGTAGTAGAACAAATGTTTCTCCTTTACAATTAGCCTGGCTTACACACAGCAATATCACCCCAGTCTTATTCATTGTAGTTTAAATAAAAGGCCCTTTTTCAAGTAGCTTTAGCAGCAACAGTGTTGGTCATCTTACTTTAAAAAAGTAATTAGTTAAGTTACAAATTACTTCTCCCAAAAAAGTAATTGAGTTAGTAACTCAGTTACTACATTGGAAAAGTAATTAGTTACTCAGCAAAGTAACTGACTTTTTTTTTAAATATTCTTAGGGGCAGGTCTAGTATTACTGTAAGCAAGGGGCGCGTTCCCCCCCTGCACGTCTATTTCCCCTCTGTACCCCCCTGCACGTCTGCCCCCCCCCCCAGCACATATATCTGTTTTCCCTCTGTACCGCACTACGCATCTGTCCCCCCCCCACACACACATATATCTGTTCCCCCTCTGTACCCCACTACACGTCTGTCCCCCCCCCACACACATATATCTGTTCCCCCTCTGTACATCTGTCCCCCCCAAACTCACGGATCGGATCGTTGCTTGGATCAGAGTCACGGATCGGATCATTTTTCGGATCAGCAAATAATAATTGAATTTGCAAAAACCTTTTGAAAATTCCACCACCATAAAGCCCCCCACTGTAATATCCACAATCTCCCCCACTGTAATATCCACGTCATCTCCCCAACTGTAATATTGGCCTAGTATAGCTGGGTACGGCTGAGCATGGCTGGGTACGGCTGGGTATCACCGAGTATGGCTGGGTATTACCGTGTATGGCAGAGTATGGCAGAGTAAGGCAGAGTATGGCAGAGTATGGCAGGGTGTTGCAGAGTATTGGAAGGGTGTTGCAGAGTAATGGCAGGGTGTTGCAGAGTATTGGCTGGGTGTTGCAGAGTATTGGCAGGGTGTTGCAGAGTATTGGCAGGGTGTTGCAGAGTATTGGCAGGGTGTTGCAGAGTACGGCTGGGTGTTGCAGAGTATGGCTGGGTATTGCAGAGTATGGCTGGGTATTGCAGAGTATTGCAGAGTATTGCAGAGTATGGCTGGGTATTGGCAGAGTATTGGCAGAGTATTGGCAGAGTACTGGCTGGGTATCGTCAGGGTATTGCAGAGTATTGGCAGGGTACTGGCTGGATATTGGCAGAGTATTGGCAGGGTATTGCAGGGTGTTGCAGAGTATTGCAGAGTATTGGCAGGGTATTGGCTGGGTATTACAGAGTATTGGCAGGGTGTTAGAGAGTATTGGCAAGGTATTGGCTGGGTATTGCAGAGTAGTGGCAGGGTATGGAGGGATGGCTGCTGCCATCCGATCTCTTCCCTCCACTGTACAGATCTGTACACAGAGGGGAGACCGGCGTCATCTTGATGCCGGTTTGTTTACAAGTGATCGCTCTGTCATTTGACGGAGCAATCACATTGTAAACGGCCGACGGGTGCACCAAGATGGCCGCCGCTCCGTAGCTAGGCCGGAGCTGCGGCCATCGGGTGCACCAAGATTGCCGCCGCTCCGGAGCTAGGCCGAAGCCGCGGCCTTTCCTGAGGCCGAGGCCGCGGACGGCTCCGCGGATTGCGGCGGGTAATTGCGGTAACGCTGCCCCAGTAATGGGAACGGCGTTACCGCCAGGGGACGAGTAATCAGTTAGATTACTCGTTACCCTCTAAAGTAACGGCGTTCCATAACGCCGTTTACTTTAGCGGCGTTAGTTCCATCACTGAGCAGCAACACATCCTTTTTCATCAAAAGGCAATAGACCTGCTTGACCAGCAGATAGAAATTGGTCAGCAGCTTGCTGTGGCTGTCCTTGTTCTCACTGATGCAAAACTGTCCTGCCACTGCCCAATTTCTATCATCATTCACCATTTTTTCCTCCTCCTCTGCTATCTGGTCATAGCCCCTCAAACTGGAAATGGGGAATTATTTAATCACATGATCACTGACTTGCAGCAGGAAGATTATCCTGTTCATGCACAAGCATTTCTTTTAGATATTAAAGCAAGGGTCAGCAACCTTTTTTCACTTAAGGGCCGGATTCAATGTATGTGAACGCATGGAGGGTGGCATTCACCTACTAAGAAATGAAGATAATAATCTGGACCCCTCTTCATTACACAGCCCTTCACCTCTGGACCCCTTTACATTGCACAGCCCCCTGCATATTACACAGCCCCCCCTGCACATCACACAGCCCCCCTACCCAGCCCCCCTGCATATTACACAGCCCCCCCATGTTATGCTTCAAAATTGCACACACTCGTGGATTAGCGACAAACTATGGTACTTAAAAATCTCCATAGGCAACGCATTAAAAATTTCTACAGGTTACCAGTTTTAGAGTTACAGAGGAGGTATTGTGCTAGGATTGTTGCTCTCGCTCTAATGATTGTGCTGATACATGTGTGGTTTGAACACTGTTTACATTTGAGGTTGCGACTTACATATGCGTTAGCTTTTGCACGTGAGCATGGATGGATAGGGAGCTTTAAAAAAAATATACTGTATATACTCGAGTATAAGCCGAGTTTTTCAGCACATTTTTTTGTGCTGAAAGTGCCCCCCTCGGCTTATACTCGAGTCAAGCACTTTTCTGCAGCAAAAAATTACATTTTCCGACCCGACTTTGCAGCTCCGTATCTGGGGGCCACTTGCCATTTGGGGTTCCTAGCATTAAGTAGCCCCGAGATACGGGGCCCTAAAGTCGGTTCGGAAAATGTCATTCTCTGCTGCAGAAAAGTGCTTGACATTTTCCAACCCGACTTTGGGGCCTCGTATCTCGGGGCCACTTGGTGCTAGGAACCCCAAATTTGGTGTGCAAACCCAATGGAACCAACACTACAACATATGCAAAAGGATTCCTAGCACCAAGTGGCCCTGAGAGACAGGGCCCCAAATTCGGTCAACTGTGTCCACCTGCAACAATGTCATTTCGGGACCCTTTGGGTCCAGAGACCCCAAATTTTGGCTGCAGCTAGGGGGCATCAAGGAACCCTTAACTAACAAGTTTGAAGTTCAGGGGACCTATGGCTGCAAATGGGCACAGTGAGGCATGCAAATGGGCACAGTGAGGCTGCAAATACGCATTGTTGACCCTCTTTTCCACTTACAGTAGCTGCGCATTTCTCACCCTAGGCTTATACTAGAGTCAATACGGTTTCCCAGTTTTTTGTTGTAAAATTAGGTGCCTCGGCTTTTATTCTGGTCGGCTTATACTCGAGTATATACGGTATTTATTTTATCTCTTTTTTTTTTTTACACTGTCCCTTTAAAAAAGAAAATTCTCATCACTTTTATTGCTGTCAGAAGGAAAGTAAACATCCCTTGTGACAGTAATTGTCACGTACCTTTGGAAATGAGCCTGACGTGCAGAGAGAGACCTCTCGTACAACCCCAGCTCAGAGACCACTGGAGCTGAGACAGTAGTCGTAAGAGCACGGTGGTGTAAGAGTGCCTGCAGGCAGGGCAGGACTTAGGGTGGTGGGGGCCCCTGGGCTTGAGTTACTTTCAGGCCCTACCTTCTATACATTACTGTATTTATCGGCATATAACACGCACCCCAAGTTTAGGAGGGAATTTTAAGGAAAAAAAACTTACATTTAAATACCATCAATGCAGCCTTATCAGTGTCCATCTGCAGCCTTGCCCATCCATCTGCAGCCTTGTCAGTGTCATTTGCAGCATTGTCAGTGCAGCCTTGTCATTTGCAGCCTTGCCCCAGTGTCATTTGCAGCCTTGTCATTTGTAGCCTTGTCATTGCAGTCTTGAAGTTTAAAAATGGTGCCGCTCTCGGCGGCTCTTGGTGGCTCTCGGGTCCTCTCGGCAGCTCTCAGGTCCTCTCGCAGTTCCGAGGGGAGGCAAGAGTAGCCGAGTGTACCCGGCTCAGTTCACAGTCATGCCCAGTGTTATGTCCATCATAGGGCTGGACTGTGCGTGACTGTGAGCGAGCAGAGCCGAGTACACTCGGCTATGTATCTTGGTTGGTTTGCAAGAGGACCAAATAGGGATCATTAATTGGGGCCTCTGGAATATCCAATATGCCAGTAGAAGTTCCTACAGCTGTTCCTACCATCGCTGTGATCCGCCACCTATTGAGCCACATCCCGGACCATTCTCAGTGGAGTGTTCTTGCAGATCAGCTACTGTTAATACACACCTCTGGCACTTGTGCTGTTCAAGCTTTTACCCCTTATTATTTTTAATAAACATTAAAGCTTATTGAAATGACTATGGTGTGGTTCACATTATTGTTGATTCCACTATTAACCACATGCTTTCTTGAAACAATCATTGTGGATCCAAGAGCTTTAGGAACCCTTGCTGTTTGTTTTTACGTCACACTCTCCCAGGAGTAATTCCTAGTAGCTACAATCTACAAGGCTGATATTGACTTCCGTTCTTCATATAGCAATTTGTTGCTCTTCAGTAGGCACTTGATCTTTTTTGCTGCTTCTTTTATATCAGACATGTATCAATCAGCACTGTTTCATCCCAGAGGATGCGCTAAAGCATTAAACTCGTTGCATGGAGCTAAAGAGTGTGGCAGCCATCTTTGTGAGTTTTTGATACTTGCTTTTTATATTGGGTTAAGCCCCGTTTTTAAAATAAATACTACAATACAACTATACATACAGAGCGCTTCCTATTCATTCATCTGTGCAGCTGAGGCTGCAGAGGAAGGCACTGCAAAATGTCCTCAGTCACTCTCAGCCTGTCAGGTAGGCTGTATGGGGCCCCATAACCCTGTCCTGGTGCCATACTCGCACAGGTACTCATTGATGGCCTTCAACTATGTAGTACAAGGGCCTGCCCGATTGCATACACATTGAAAGTGCTTAGGTCTGACCTCATTTTATATTGTTTTGGTAAATCTAAAGAAGAATTGAATAAGAATATTGTATTATGTATGGCCAGCCTTACTATGTCACTGTGGAACTAATTGTATCTCTGGGGGTTCTGGTGCCAGAACTATGAAACACATTGGGGTTAATTAATTAAAGCCAAATAGACTGTAAACTTTGCAAGTGCAGTTGCACTACAGCTTAGTAAATGAGGTGAAGCTTCGCTTTGCAAAGAATACCCAATCGCATTCAAGGAAAAAAACAACAACAAAAAAAACAATATTTTTTCTTGTACAAAAAGGATGATAAAAGACAAAAGAGCTTCCCCTAATTTACTAAGTTCTGAAGCAACTGCACTTGCAGAGTGCACAGTCTATTTTACTTTAATAAATCAATTCCATTGAGTCCATATGCAAAGGCGAATGTATAGGAGTTGCAGATGTCGCCATGGCGACCGGGCCCCATGCGGCCCCACAAGGGTCCCCTGTATGCCTCGATAGGAGGAGCGGCAATGGCAGCTGAGGCAGCAGCTCCCCAATCCTCAGCCGAACTGTAAATCGGCACTGCAGGGAGCTGGTCACACTGTTTACACCTAAAGTCAAAGCAGTGTGTGCTGTGCTCTTTGTCTCCCCCTACAGTGCAGCACCCGGCTGGAAGAGCTAAGGTAAAGGACTGACGATTTTTAAAAGGCTATCTGTATGTGTGGTGTGCATTAGGGATGAGCCGAACACCCCCAGGTTCGGTTCGCACCAGAACCTGCGAACGGACCTAAAGTTCGCGCGAACATTAGAACCCTATTAATTACAATGGACGCGAACGTTCGAAATCAAAAGTGCTAATTTTAAAGGCTAATATGCATGTTATTGTCATAAAAAGTGTTTGGGGACCTGGGTCCTGCCCAGGGGACATGTATCAATGCAAATTTTTTTTTTTTTAAATGGCTGTTTTTTCAGGAATGCTTAATGTGAAACAATAAAAGTGTAATATTCCTTTAAATTTCGTACCTGGGGGTGTTTATAGTATGCCTGTGAAGGGGCGCATGTTTCCCGTGCTTAGAATTGTCCCTGCACAAAGTGTCATTTTTGCAGGAAAAAAAGCTATTTAAAATCACTTGCGGCTAATAAATTGTCGGCTCCTGTAATACAGAGAACAGTCATTCATTGAAAGTCATTGATAAAAAAAAAAGTAATTGATAAAAAAAAAAAAAAAAAAAAGCGTGGGGGTCCCCCCAAATTCAATTACCAGGCCCTTCAGGTCTGCTATGGATATTAAGGGGAACCCCCGCTTCAAATTAAAAAAAAATTACGTAGGGGTCCCCCTAAATATCCATACCAGACCCTTCAGGTCTGGGATGGATTTTAAGGGGAACCCCGGCCAAAAAAAAAAAATGGCGTGGGGTCCCCCTCAAAATCCATACCAGACCCTTATCCAAGCATGTAACCTGGCAGGCCCCCCTCCCTCCTGAACCGTACCAGGCCACATGCCCTTTGGGGGTCTGTGACCCCTCAAAGCACCTTGTCCCCATGTTGATGAGGAACAAAAAAGTCCCCTCTGACGTCATGGGGAAAGCCATAGGGAAGTCCCCATGACGTCCCCGTGCGTCAGAGGGGAGCGGGGTCACCAGGTGGCCCCGCCCTCCGTTATAAAAGACCTGTCAGACGCAGCGAAGCCTCACACAGCGGGAGCCTCCCATTGCACGGAGCGGCCCAAGAAGAGACACCGACGCCGTGGAAGAAGATGCCGGACGAGAAGACCAGAGCAAGAAGAAGCGGATTGGAGGAAGAAGAAGATGGAAGAAGAAGATGGAAGAAGATGCCGGAAGGAGAAGATGAAGAAACCGAAGGATAAGGAAAGGAAGAAGGAAGAAGACCAGAAGAAAGAAGATGAAAGAAGATTTTAATAAAGGAATTGTCAAAGACCGTCTCCTGTCATTTTTACAATTTTTGTCACTTTTTTTGTGAAATGGTAAGGGTACTTTTGTACCCCCTTACCATTTCACGCAGGGGGGGCAGGATCTGGGGGTCCCCTTGTTAAAGGGGGCTTCCAGATTCCGATAAGCCCCACGCCCGCAAACCCCCACAACCAATGGCCAGGGTTGTGGGGAAGAGGCCCTTGTCCTCATCAACATGGGGACAAGGTGCTTTGAGGGGTTACAGACCCCCAAAGCACCCTCCCAATGTTAAGGCCATGTGGCCTGGTACGGTTCAGGAGGGAGGGGGGCCACTCTCGTCCCCCCTCTTTTCCTGCGGCCTGCCAGGTTGCGTGCTCGGATAAGGGTCTGGTATGGATTTTGAGGGGGACCCCACGCCATTTTATTTTTTTTGGCCGGGGTTCCCCTTAAAATCCATCCCAGACCTGAAGGGTCTGGTATGGATATTTAGGGGGACCCCTACATCATTTTTTTTTTAATTTGAAGCGGGGTTCCCCTTAATATCCATAGCAGACCTGAAGGGCCTGGTAATTGAATTTGGGGGGACCCCCACACTTTTTTTTTTTTTATCAATTACTTTTTTTTAATCAATGACTTTCAATGAATGACTGTTCTCTGTGTTACGGGAGCCAGCAATTCATTAGCCGCAGATGGCTGCCTTAGATGACACAACAGGCCAGAAGGGCCTAAGGTACTAACAGCACACACACACACTACACTGATCCCCAGAATCACAGCAGATAATGTCAGACTCAGCAGAATGAATAATGTCACTGACACACTACATGAGGCCACCGGCGCAACGGCCTTATATAGTGTGGGGCGTGTACTAAACCCCCTGAGCTAAAATTGGCCACAGGCATCCTGCCTGTGGTCAATTATTGCTCTCCTCGCCGCTGGTTCTATGATTGGCCAAGCATGCGGGGTCACAGTGCATGCTTGGCCAATCATCAGCCAGCAATGCACTGCGACTGGGCTCGACGAGCGGACGAATGCCCGATGTTCGATTCGAACATGGGTTTGAATCGAACACCGGGCCCATCCCTAGTGTGCATGTATGTGTGTGTGAATGTATGTGTGCATCCCTCCCCGGTTTCATGTGGCTCTCACTCTCTCATACGGGTCACTGGAAGTTCAACATGGCCCTTCTTGGCAAAGAACGCTCTGAGGATCTGAAAAATAGAATTGTTGCCCTTCATAAAGATGGCCTAGGTCAGTGATGGCGAACCTTGGCACCCCGGATGTTTTGGAACTACATTTCCCATGATGCTCAACTACACTGCAGAGTGCATGAGCATCATAGGAAATGTAGTTCCAAAACATCTGGGGTGCCAAGGTTCGCCTTTACTGGCCTAGGCTATCAGAAGATTTCCAAGACCCTGAAACTGAGCTACAGCACACTGGCCAAGACCATGCAGTGGTTTATGGTCAACAAAAGAAGTTAAGTGCACGTGCTCAGTGTCATAACCAATAGGTTGTCTTTGGGAAATAGACGTACGAGTGCTGCCAGCATTGCTGCAGAGGTTGAAGCGAAGGGGGGTCAGCCTGTCAGTGCTCAGACCATACGATGCATGCTGCATCAAATTGGTCTGCATGGCTGTCGTCCCAGAAGAAAGCCTTTTCTAAAGATGATGCAAAAGAAAGCCTGCAAACAGTTTGCTGAAGACAAGCAGACCAAGGACATGGATTACTGGAACAGAGTCCTTTGGTCTGATGAAACCAAGATAAATGTATTTGGTTCAGATGGTGTCAAGTGTGTGTGGTGGCAACCAGGTGAGGAGTACAAAGACAAGTGTGTCTTGCCTACAGTCAAGCATGGTGGTGGGAGTGTCATGGTCTGGGGCTGCATGAGTGCTACCGACACTGTGGAACTACAGTTTATTGAGGGAACCATGAATGCCAACATGTACTGTGACATACTGAAGCAGAGCATGATCCCTTCCTTTCAGAGACTGGGCCGCAGGGCAGTATTCCAACATGATGAAAAGGTGATGGACTGGTCAAGCATGTCTCCAGACCTAAACCCTATTGAGCATCTGTGGGGTATTCTCAAATGTTAGTTGGAGGAGAGCAAGGTCTCTAACATTCACCAGCTCCGTGATTGTCGTCATGGAGGAGTGGAAGAGGACTCCAGTGGCAACCTGTGAAACTCTGGTGAACTCCATGCCCAAGAGGGTTAAGGCAGTGCTGGAAAATATTGGTGGCCACACAAAATATTGACACTTTGGGCCCAACATGGACATTTTCACTTAGGGGTTTATTCACTTTTGTTGCCAGTGGTTTAGAAAGGAATGGCTGTGTGTTGAGTTATTTTGAGGGGACAGCAAATTTACACTGTTATACAAGCTGTACACTCACTAATTTACATTGTAGCCAAGTGTAATTTCTTCAGTGTTGTCACATGAAAAGATATATAATAAAATATTTACAAAAATGTGAGGGGTGTACTTTTGTGAGATACTGTATGTGTGTATGTGTGTTTATATGTGTTTATATGTGTGTGCATTTTATATATATATATATATATATATATATATATATATATGTGTGTGTGTGTGTGTGTGTGTGTATATATACAGTATATGTGTGTGTACATGTGTGTTTACATGTATGTATGCACATTTTATGTATGCGCTTTTAATACTGACCCCCTATGTGTACAATCCGAACTGATTCAGAAAAACCGAAAAATGCTGTTCCTCTGAAAAGCAATCAATGCTAAGATTGCTTTTCAGAGGCATTTGACAGCTTGTAAAGGGGCAATATGTTGCCTCCTGACCGTCTGTCCATTTTCCTCCGGGAGGAAATGGAGAAATCAGTCCCTTTTATATGCAGATACCCACGTGCGACCGAGCCCTGGCATTCTGCCACTGGGCTCGGAGGAGGAGGCCCTTCATGGTTTCTTGCATCGGGGGCCCTGAAGGTTACGCCACTCTCCATGTGCATTTAATCCTGCCACTTATTCAGTACAAAATGCAAAAATAAAATGTGTCCCTGCCTGGCAGGCCCCCCCCTCCTGAACCTTAGCAGACCACATGCACTCAAGATGGGGAGGGTGCTTTGGAGTAGCCCCCCAAAGCAACTTGTCCTCATGTTGATGGGAACAAGGGCCTCATCCCCACAACCCTTGCCGGGTGGTTGTGGAGGTCTGCGGGAGGGGGGCTTATTGGAATCTGGAAGCCCCCTTTAACGAGGGGACCCCCAGATCCCGGCCTCCCCCCTATGTGAATTGGTAATGGGTACATTGTACCCCTACCAATTCACAAAAAAAGTGTCAAAAATAGTAAAGACAGGAGACACTTTGGGACAAGTTCCTTATTAAAAAAAAAAAGTCCCGTGATGTAAATCCATCTTATGCCACAGAAAAAAAAGAAAAAAAAAGCTGCAACAGCTACGCCTTCATGGGAGACTCCCGCTGAGTGACACTTCTTCACAGTGACAGCTGTTATATAGCTGAAGGCGGGGCCACCCGGTGACATAAATGGTTGACCCTGCCCCCCCTCTGATGCCATGTGACATCAGAGGAAGGCAGGGTCATCCATTTACGTTACCAAGTGGCCCTGCCCTCAGCTATATAACAGCTGTCATTTTTTTTTTTTGGTTCGGGGTTCCCCTTAATATTCATACCAGACCCAAAGGGCCTGGTAATGGACTGGGGGGGGGGCATGCCATTTTTTTCAATTTGTTTTATCTATATTGCCGAGACCCGACAATTCATTACAGCCACGATCAGTTTTAGATAATAGGGGTAACCAGTGCGCTCAACCAAAAACTATTAAATCAAATAGGGAGAAAAAGTAAAAGGAAAGCAGCCAACATATAAGTGATCTCACACTTGTAAAGGTAAAATTGAATGAAGAGGGTATGTGGCGCTAACCCTTAAGTAAATCAATAAATAATCTAAAATGACCAGTTTGCAAAGCTCAGAGTATCCGAAAGATGAGTGACCTTTCACATAAATAGATATATAAAACCATAAAATAATGAACTAAATAGATAAAATTCCTTAATAGCAATACACATAAAACATTGAATAAATATAAGACGTGTGTAAAAAATATTCAATAAAAGTGATGGTGCTATAATAACCGTGCTGAAAATAAATATATGTGCTGGGGTAAAAATGATGATGGAGTAGGGTTAAAAATAGTGAACACGAAATCTTCTATCAATAAAAGGTACACAGTGCAACGTGCAAAATGTGTGAATAGAGAACCAATAAAGAACCAATAAATTGGTTCTGAGAGTGCAAGGGAATTGCAAGGAAATTGCAAGGGAAATAAATGATTGAATGTGCAGAAATATCCAAAATAATGACACAGTGACCATACAGATGAAAACAGTGTGTCACTGTAGGTAAGGTATAATCAGATGATACCAAAACAATAATATCGCTGAAAAAAATATATAAAAAATAAAACGTAAAATTTGGTGCACTACAAGTCCCAGCTTGTGAAAAAAAAAATGGCGAAAAATAAACGATAAAGTCCACAATCTGGAACAATGAAGAGCATAAGGCTCTGGAATAAGTGAAGGTGAGTAGAAATATTCAGGAATCTTTGTGTTGATCACAGTGATGATCCGTGCAGGCAGTGCTCCGTGCTGACTTCAGGGGTGCACCCTACTAGTTCCCCCAGCCTCTCACCTCTATTTGCGGCCCCTACAGGCCTAGTGGAGCAGATAGCCTCTAAGGTGGCAAGCCTGATTACTTTCTGGGTCCTCTTTCTTATGGGCTCCTATGGGCTCCTATAGGCTTCTATGGGCTCCTATGGACTCCTACTCCGATCCAAAAAGGCACTCCAGGGGTAAGGGGTCACTCACGGGTTAGATCAGCATGTAGGGGTTAAAGGTACAAAGAAGCGCTCCAATGTGTAGTAAAAAACATTGGTTTATTGAAACAAACATAATAACCACTCACATTTAAAGTTTTCTTGCATCAGCATGGATGAACTTCCGGTCGCGGCCGCAAACCGGAAGTAGAGCGATAGGCACCTGACTTCCTTCCTTCCTCCCTCACTAGTATCGTCACTAGCACTAGCACTTTGTCAACTTGCATATAAGCCTTTAAAATTAGCACTTTTGTTTTTTTCATGTTAATGTCCCATAGACTTTAACGGGGTTCCGTGGCTTTCGAATTTTGTTTTTTTCATGTTAGTGTCCTATAGACTTTAACGGGGTTCCGCGGCTTTCGGATTTTCCGCAAACACCGCATAATGTTCGTTGTTCGCCGAACGTCCGAACAACCAAAGCTCGGGCCAAACCGTTCGCCCATCCCTATTAATCACCAGTGCTAATGGTCAAGAGTGCCTAACAACTTCAATCCACAGTGTTTCCCTTCATATGGCTTTCTTTCGTCACCAATCCTCTGTTAGTATTTAATAGGAATCAATACTTTGTACCAAAACACCATCACCTATATATAATAGAAATCCGGCATATAAAATAAAAATGCTGTTATCTGGCATGTACTTTGCAGACATCAATTACACAAGATACCACAGCCATTACATTATGGGCTGTGTTGAACTCTCTCATAGTTGCAGAGGTATCTAGTGGAATTGATATCTGCAAAGTGCATGCCAGATGGCAGCATTTCTATTATATATGGTGGATTTACACTTTGTTAGTATATACAGTACTTTGAAAAAGTCTTCACCTCCCTTGGCTTTTTACCTATTTTGTTGCATTATAGCCTTTAGTTCAATGTTAATCTGAATTATATGTTATGGACACAATAACACAATAGTCTAAGTTTGTGAAGTAAAATTAGAAAACTATATACATGAAACTATTTTTCAGAAATAAAAAAACTGATAATTGGCATGTGCGTAATTCATTTTGGTAATAGCCTATCTGGCTATAGCCACATTACTGTGTAATGTCTTCCAGCTTCTTCTCTTTGATTTGCTGCTGCTGCAGCCTTTTGTCTGCCCTTGTGGTTAATCTGCATTTTGTACATGTCAGAGCTTTTCCAGCTCAAGGTTGGAAGACAACCATTGAAGAATAGTCTAGATATAAAATGATAGTTATATAATGCCTGAACTTTGTAAGTAATGCTACCAATTCCAGCTGGGATGATTAGGTGAAAACTGCGCTGTGTAGGTATGTTGTACATAGGCATTTGTTTACTGGTGAATCACATAGAGGTTTTACAACTTGAAAAACTCTGTGCCAGCAGACACTAATTATGTAGAACTTTACTGTGTATGAATCAAAACAGAGCTCAGTCAGGGAGATCGGGTTGGGTCCAGTGGCGACTGGTGCTCAAAATTTTTGGGGGTGGCGCAAATAAACTGAAAAATTCTGAAAAAAAAAGCCCATCAAACGCAGCCACTGTGCCCATTAAAAAGCAGCCACTGTGCCCATCAAAACGCAGCCACTGTGCCCATCAAAACGCAGCCACTGTGCCCATCAAAATGCAGCCACTGTGCCCATCAAAATGCAGCCACTGTGCCCATCAAACACAGCCACTGTGCCCATCAAACGCAGCCACTGTGACCATAAAAACGCAGCCACTGTGCCCATCAAACGCAGCCACTTTGCCACTGTGACATCAAACGCAGCCACTGTGCCATCAAACACAGCCACTTTGCCATCAAACACAGCCACTTTGCCATCAAACACAGCCACTTTGCTATAAAACGCAGTCGCTTCAAAATAAAGCTGCCCCTGCAAAGAAGCTGCCACTGTGCCCCCGCCCTGCACTTACCTTGTCTCGGGTGATAGCAACAGCGGTGTCCTCCATCTCTTCTCCTGCCCGCTCCTCCTTTCATCCTCTGCTATGATTGGATGCCTGATAGGCGCCCAATCACAGCGCCTGTCGTTTCAGACAATCAGGGCACAGGTAACACAGACCTGTGCTCCTGATTGGCTAAGGGGCTGTACAATGTTAGCAAACCGATTTCCTTCGGTTTGCTAACATACTGCTGAGTGACAAGGAACGCACAGCGCTAATCAGGTGTTTCCTGTTCAAAAAACACCCCCACCGCTGTAATTCAGGTGCCCGGTGACCGAAAAGGGGCCGGACACCTGAATAGGGGGTGTCAGCAGCAACCATAGATAGATTCATGCAATGCATGAATCTATCTATGGTGTATAGAGAGTGACAGGAGAGGGGGGTGGCGCTCCTGCGCCCTTTATGGACGCACCGCCGCTGGTTGGGTCCCATTGGTGTAGCAATGCATTTCAGAACAAGAGTTTCTTAGTAATGTCTCTGCTTGTCTGTAAAGCAAATCAAACACAAGCATTTATTGTAGATGTACTAGAAACGTTGGTGTAAGAGGCTTCTTGACTGTATATAAATTAAATTGGTGGTATAGGTAAGCCTTTGCAACACATCTGGAGTTTTTTTTATTCAGATAGTGTCTTCCTGACATACAGTGCCTTGCAAAAGTATTCACCCCCTTGGCTTTTTACCTATTTTGTTACATTACAGCCTTTAGTTCAATGTTTTTTTAATCTGAATTATGTGTGATGGATCAGAACACAATAGTCTAAGTTGGTGAAGTAAAATTAGAAAAATATATACATAAAACTATTTCTCAGAAATAAAAAAACTGATAATGTGCGTATGTATTCACCCCCTTTTGAAGCACATAAAAAGCTCTGGTGCAACCAATTACCTTCAGAAGTCACATAATTAGTGAAATGATGTCCACCTGTTTGCAATCTAAGTGTCATATGATCTGTCATTACATATAACCCACATTTTTGAAAGGCCCCAGAGGCTGCAACACCTAAGCAAGAGGTACCACTAACCAAACACTGCCATGAAGACCAAGGAACTCTCCAAACAAGTAAGGGACAATGTTGTTGAGAAGTACAAATCAGGGTTAGGTTATCCAAATCTTTAAAGATCTCTAGGAGCCCCATCAAATCTATCATAACCAAATGGAAAGAACATGGCACAACAGCAAACTTGCCAAGAAACAGCCGCACACCAAAACTCACAGACCGGGCAAGGAGGGCATTAATCAGAGGCAGCACAGAGACCTAAGGTAACCCTGGAGGAGCTGCAGAGTTCCACAGCAGAGACTGGAGTATCTGTACATAGGACGACAATAAGCCGTACGCTCCATAGAGTTGGGCTTTATGGCAGAGTTGCCAGAAGAAAGCCATTCCGTTCAGCAAAAAAACAAATGGCACATTTGAGTTTGCGAAAAGGCATGTTGGAGACTCCCAAAATGTATGGAGGATGGTGCTCGGGTCTGATGAGACTCAAATTTTACTTTTTGGCCATCAAAGAAAACGCTATGTCTGGCACAAACCCAACACTTTATATCACCCAAAGAACACCATCCCCAGAGTGAAACATGGTGGTGGCAGCATCATGCTGTGGGGATGTTTTTCAGCAGTCTGGACTGGGAAACTGGTCAGAGTTAAGGGAAAGATGGATGGTGCTAAATACAGGGATGTTCTTGAGCAAAACCTGTACTAATCTGTGTGTGATTTGGGGCTAGGACGGAGGTTCACCTTCCAGCAGGACAATGACCCCAAACACACTGCTAAAGCAACACTTGAGTGGTTTAGGCGTAAACATGTTGGAATGGCCTAGTCAAATCCCAGACCTCAATCCAATAGAAAATCTGTGGTCAGACTTAAAGATTGCTGTTCACAAGTGCAAACCATCCAACTTGAAGGAGCTGGAGCAGTTTTGCAAGGAGTAATGGGCAAAAATCCCAGTGGTAAGATGTGGCAAGCTCATTTAGACTTATCCAAAGCGACTTGGAGCTGTGATAGCCGCAAAAGGTGACTTTACAAAGTATTGACTTTAGGGGGGTGAATAGTTATGCACATTGACTTTTTCTGTTATTTTGTCCTATTTGTTATTTGCTTCACAATAAAAAAAAAAAAAAAAAAAAAATCTTCAAAGTTGTGGGCATGTTCTGTAAATTGAATGATGCAAATCCTCAAACAATCCATGTTAATTCCAGGTTGTGAGGCAACAAAACACGAAATGCCAAGGGGGGTGATTACTTTTGCAAGGCACTGTGTTTATCAGCCTTTAACAATAAATGGACTTACTACATGAGGCCAGTCCACTCTGGCTTTCTCTTGTATTTATTATTCACATTTCACTATCTGTAAATCAGCTGTCTGCCAAGGTGTGTTTTTAGGAGCAGCAGTACAGTGATCTATACTCATTGATGCTTACATATAGACATACAGTCTAGGCTCCATGCACACTGGCTTAAAAATTGCTGCTACTAGAGGAGTTTTGTGTTTTGCCTGTAGAAGCAGCTCAATGTTATCCTATTGGTCCATGCACATTAGGACTATTACAGGCAAATTTTAAGCTCAACGTTTAGAAGCAGGAAAACGAAACCTTCTTGCGTTTGGTGCGTTTTCTGAAAGAGCACCAAACCCGTAGGTAATAACAGAGGTCTATGGTTCAGTGCAGTTTGAAAGAAGCCCGGTAACCACTGCAGAACAGATGTGCCCATATATACACTGTGATTATAGTATTAAACATACCTTTAATAACAGTTTTTAATTAGGGTATCGCCAGCTGTTGCTGTTCAAGGCAGAGTGCATTTGGTATCACTCCACCTGTGACAGGAGGTGGCGCTATACAGGAAGCATCGTCTTATGTGGCTCTGCTACCCAGCGGCTTGCCAACCAGCCATCCCAGAGCAGGAGGCCGCGGGCCACATCAGAGGGCTCTGCGTGCCAAATGTGGCCCCCGGGCCACTGGTTGGGCACCTATGACCACCTATGACCTAGATGATAAAGGAGGAAATAGAGCGGGGCAATTAAAAAAATTAGGTATACAGTATAAATAGTATAGCCAACTGTGTCAAAGGAGGGGGAGAGAAAGGGAATAAGACATTTTAAAAATAATAGAATTTAGTGGGCCTTATGGGCATGAACATAGGCCAGTACCCCTGGGGGATGCTTGGGGTAAAGATAGACACTTATAGAGGTATATGCATTTCAAAAAGGTGTGGATTTATTGAAAAAGACGCATATAAATGCACATAGCACATATGATGTTCAATGTTACACAGTATAAAAAAGCATATACAGTTTTTACAACATGTCAACAGCATGAACATACAAGAAATGTTGAGACAGGGAAAAGACTTGCTTGATACATATATGATCAGGAAATTGGCAACATGTTTCGGACTTTAGTCCTTTTTCAAGGCAGTTTAATATCCTTTTGTTCACATCTATATTATGTGAATAGATAAGAGTTAGTACATATAGTTAGTAACAACAAATACAGTGTTTGTATTTTGCCATATAAGCCAGTGTATTGCGGTCCTGTTATACAGGTAGTACTCACATGTAATACTAGTTTCACAGATTGCCACAGATGTAAACTCATGCAGTTGGTGTGGTTGTAAAGATATGCATTGGGAGAATCTTTGTGCAAGATAAAACCAAAGAAGAGTATTCCCATAGATATGGGCAATTGGCTGCAACAGGTTCAGGCAGTTACAAGGTCCTATACAAGAGGGGGGCTGGAGGCCCGTGTCTTGTATATGGCTGGCCCAGCAATGTATAACACTGTAATAAAGTAAGAGAGTGGTGGAGTGTAAGTACAATGAGAGCATTATAAAGGAGCCAAGAAGTAAAGACATAGTGTGAAGGGGTATAGTTACCTGAGTATCGATATGCCTGGTATGAAATGGCGGTGAACGCCAACAAGTAAGCAGCATGTGTGGGCCTTGCATGGCGGGGGGTTTTTAAGTAATGAACTGATTGCGTTCAGCTGGAGAGAATACGTCTGTGTTGTGTGAACACAGCTGTTTGTAGCTAGGCTGAGCGTTGGCATATTATTGCCAATGACAAATCCCTTTCTCCCTTTGTTCCGCCACGCCCCTTGGTTACTTACCGACGCGCCCCATCTCTCTGAGATAAACTTACAACTAGTGAATACAAAGTTACCAATAGGTCTCAAAAACAACTCAAGGGTACTTTTCCATGTGGCAATTGCGGGTATTGCAAATATCTCTGTAAACCCAACATACACAATACTCTGCCAAATGGTCAACAATTTTTTCCTCAACATTATGTCAATTGTCGTTCCATTGGCATAGTATATTTACTTGAATGTGAATGCGGATGCTTCTATGTGGGAAAGACTAAATTACCCTTTTGGAAACGCATATACGGTCATATCTGTAGTGTCAACAAAAGAGATCCTGATTTACCCTTGGGATGACACTGCAGAACTGTCCATCATGACTCTATTCCCAAAATTGTATTTAAGGCTTTGGACCATATCCCACCCCCCAATCGAGGTGGGGACTACAACAAAGCTTTATTACAAAGCGAACTTAGATGGATTTTCCATTTAAACGCTACTTTACCTCCTGGGCTCAACAAGGCCTTTAATTTCAAACCATACCTTGAGGGTTTCCAATCTGGAGTCTGTGAACTAGATCTCTGACTCTGTCTTTCCCACATGCTTGCATCCGACATAATCATCAATCTGTACCAATATTTTTGACCTATTAACAATACTGAATCATGAGATACCCATTGTTATCTCCATTGTATGTGTTATCTATGCTCCAATCCAACCAGGTCTAACCTCAATATGACAGTGATATTACAATATTAAATTGCTGTGTCATATTGTCTGCGTAACACATTTTTGCTCGTTTCATGCCACATGTGTAATACTTCATACATCTTGCCCACTATTTACATCTTTTACTCATTAATTACATTGGCCTGCACTATCCCAGGCAAGTTGCCCGGCGCGGGTAAGACCTTGGTGCGTGTCCCCCAGTGCGCATGCGCCAATTCCCGCTCCTGACAGATTGATTCCATCCTTCTGCCTTCCTGTTTGCGTTCCAACCTGGAGCGCAGCAGGAAGAGCGGCAGTCTATGCCCGCGTCGGTGACGTCACGACGCTGTACGCGACCCCTCCCCTTCTGGGCGTGCTCGCGCCCAGCGTCGCCTCGTCAGAGGTCCCAATGGGGAAGACACACAGCGCGTTATGGCGCTTCCCCTTCACGCTCAGCCTAGCTACAAACAGCTGTGTTCACACAACACAGACGTATTCTCTCCAGCTGAACGCAATCAGTTCATTACTTAAAAACCCCCCGCCATGCAAGGCCCGCACATGCTGCTTACTTGTTGGCGTTCACCGCCATTTCATATCAGGCATATCGATACTCAGGTAACTATACCCCTTCACACTATGTCTTTACTTCTTGGCTCCTTTATAATGCTCTCATTGTACTTACACTCCACCACTCTCTTACTTTATTACAGTGTTATACATTGCTGGGCCAGCCATATACAAGACACGAGCCTCCAGCCCCCCTTTTGTATAGGACCTTGTAACTGCCTGAACCTGTTGCAGCCAATTGCCCATATCTATGGGAATACTCTTCTTTGGTTTTATCTTGCACAAAGATTCTCCCAATGCATATCTTTACAACCACACCAACTGCATGAGTTTACATCTGTGGCAATCTGTGAAACTAGTATTACATGTGAGTACTACCTGTATAACAGGACCGCAATACACTGGCTTATATGGCAAAATACAAACACTGTATTTGTTGTTACTAACTATATGTACTATTCACACAATATAGATGTGAACAAAAGGATATTAAACTGCCTTGAAAAAGGACTAAAGTCCGAAACATGTTGGCAATTTCCTGATCATATATGTATCAAGCAAGTCTTTTCCCTGTCTCAACATTTCTTGTATGTTCATGCTGTTGACATGTTGTAAAAACTGTATATGCTTTTTTATACTGTGTAACATTGAACATCATATGTGCTATGTGCATTGATATGCGTCTTTTTCAATAAATCCACACCTTTTTGAAATGCATATACCTCTATAATTTTCTATCTTTACCCCAAGCATCCCCCAGGGGTACTGGCCTATGTTCATGCCCATAAGGCCCACTAAATTCTATTATTTAACATTGGGATGCGATAGACCGTCTATACTTAACCAAATCCTGCCCAACCATTTTTCCGACATTTTAAAAATAGACTGAGATCCGCTTTAACAGGAAATGCCCAAAGTTTACCAAAAAAATGGATACAAGATTAATGCAAAAGCATTCCTATTCTAAATTTGATCTGCATGCGTTGTATAGAGAACCCCAGTGACCCTGTGATGATATCACTGGGTCTAAAATAGGGTATTTAATGAAAACACAAAAGATCTAAAAATGTCATTAGCATTTTATTGAGGGAGAGAAAAATCAGGTAAGGCAAAATGTAAGAAGATTGAACATTCGCATTAAATACTATTTTAGAATGCTCTTTTTCCACTGCAGTGCTAATTTTCAATTTTTGTATACATATTTCTTTAATTGCAAGAGTCATAGAAGTTTAGGAATTGCTGGAGAAGTAAACCTTTTACTTAGCCTTAATTTGGTAGTAAATAAACCCATGACCAACCACCTGTGTATTAAGTTATAAAAGGGAGACCAGCTGTTCCTTTCATGGCAGCCATTAGCCACCTTTGCTACTTAACTGCTTGGTTCCCCCTTTTATGGTTGCACAAATAAGGGCTGCTTTTTAAGCAGAGCTATATCTATGAAAGGTTAAATAACTGGTTCAGTAAAGAAATAAGGTAGACCGTACCTCCTGCTTCATTCCTGGACAGTTAAATGAGACCAAATTGTACCATTTGAGCTATTACCATCAAGAGCCCTTACAAATCCAATGCAGTGGGCTGCAATGTGCTAAGAGAAACTTAGCCAAGACCTGCAGACTGCCGAAGAGTACTTAGACATAAGCTAAGGGGAGGAATGGTAAAAATCCTCAACTGGGTAATTAGAGTCAGTGGGAAAGCTGTCCACAAACTGCGGGCCTTTCATTCCCCTCCCTGTTATTTTAACACGATTGGCAGGTGCTGCTTTATACCAGGGGTGAGGTGAGGCCCCAGAGTCATAACTCACAATGAAAAATGATCATCAATTTTGCAGCAACGCTCTGAGGGTGAATTGCCAAGCTGTTATTACTGGCATTATTAGTGTGGGATGTGGAGAAGGTGGCAAGGTGAAGGGAGAGAGACACAGAAAGAGGGAAAATACAGGATGAAAGACGACGGTAGAATAAAGAACACTAAAAAAGTAAAAAGTTCTCCAAAAAAATTAATTTGGTAACATTCTGAACCGTATTTCTGAGCTTTCTGCATGAAACTAATATAAATATGCAGCCCCTCCTGTTTAAAAGAAAAAACACAACATTGCTAATTGCCAAAAGCCTGACAGCTGCCACATGACCACTTGGATTGTTGCTAACTGCTAAAATAATTTGACTATGATTAACCGTGCTGTAAATATAATTTCTTCCCACTAGCAAAGACAATAGAAATTATTAATTCTCTCCATCCCACCACAAGCAGTCATTTGTAAATATATACTCATATCTTTCCCCTCCCTCCAGATACAGTGCAATATACTATTATGCCCCACCACCAGCACTTATTTATAATCTACCCCCAAATAGACATGTGCGATTAGTTTCGTACGAATCAAAAATTCGTACGAATTTACGGAAATTCGTACATTCGTACAAATCCGAAATACGAATTTCGGATTCAAATTCTTAACGAACATTCGTAATTGTTACGAAAAGTTAACTAACCTAAAAGTTAAAAACCCAGGAAGTCAGCACAGCACAGGGATGGTGGGAGCCCCTCATAATGATAAATTCATCATAACGAAAATTTGTAATTGTTACGAAAAGTTAACAAACCTAAAAGTTAAAACCCCAGGAAGTCAGCACAGCACAGGGATGGTGGGAACCCCTCATAATGGGCACAGCGGGTGTACACTCAGACCCGGGAACTCAGCATGGGGATGGTGGGAACCCCTCATAATGGGCACAGCGGGTGTACACTCAGACCCGGGAACTCAGCACGGGGATGGTGGGAACCCCTCATAATGGACACAGCAGGTGTACAGACCTGGGAACTCAGCACAGGGATGGTGGGAACCCCTCATAATGGACACAGCAGGTGTACAGACCTGGGAACTCAGCACAGGGATGGTGGGAACCCCTTTATAATGGACACAGCAGGTGTACAGACCTGGGAACTCAGCACAGGGATGTTGGGAACCCTATGGGAATTTCTATGCTCACAAATTTTATACGAAATATGAAATTTCGTTAACGAATTTCGGAATTTCGGATCCAAATTAACAGAAACATGACTTGTGTTTTGTTCAGCAATCAGAGGAAGTCAGCACAGCACAGGTATGGTGGGAACCCCTCATAATGGGCACAGCGGGTGTACATTCAGACCCGGGAACTCAGCACAGGGATGGTGGGAACCCCTCATAATGGGCACAGCGGGTGTACATTCAGACCCAGGAACTCAGCACAGGGATGGTGGGAACCCCTCATAATGGGCACAGCGCGTGTACATTCAAACCCAGGAACACAGCACAGGGATGGTGGGAACCCTATGGGAATTTCTATGCTTACAAATTTTATACGAAATTTCGTTAACGAATTTCGGATCCAAATTCCGTTACAACAGAAACGTGACTGGTGTTTTGTTCACCAATCAGAGGAAGTCAGCACAGCACAGGGATGGTGGGAACCCCTCATAATGATAACTTCATCATAACGAACATTCATTATTTTTACGAAAAGTTAACGAACCTAAAGGTTAAAAACCCAGGAAGTAAGCACAGCACAGGGATGGTGGGAGCTCCTCACAATGATAAATTCATCATAAGAAACTTTCGTCATTTTGCGAAAAGTTTACGAATCTAACGAAAATTATTTTTTTTGTCACTGCGGTCAAAAACTAACATCAATTTCACCCAACTAACATTAGATCATCTGCCAAAATTTTATTACTGTTTATATCCCTGCTTGAGATTTCTCATCACCCCCTGGCCCAGTAACAAGTTTGTCAAGAGACAGGAAGCAGAGTAAAAACGCCTCAATAGGAACATCAACAGCAATAAAAACCTGACAGGTGACCTAACTCTTCCTCCGCATCCATCTTCACTTGATGTGTGTTCTAAACTTCCTGTTTCATCTACAGGACAGGAAGAGACGGGACATCTCCCTATTGGTTCACAGATGACAATAACTAAATGTATTTATTTTTATTTACTTCAGGTACTTATATAGTGCCGTCAATTCACGCAGAGCTTTTACCTATACATTATATATTCACATCAAATCAATCTGAAAGGCTTTCCATTCCTTAGAAAATATGAAAAATTTTGGCTTTACATATACTTTAATTTTCCTTGCACATAATTGGGTAACATGGGACACAGGTTCACTAATAACTAGCATTCACTTTGCACATAATTGGGTATCCTAGTGGACACTGGTTCATTATTAACTAACATTCACTTTTTAAAGTGAACTTACAACTTTGCTAGGTAAACAGCGTCTACTTCTTTAATAACTCAACCCAACTCTGCGATGGCTAAATTGTGATTGCATGTCTGACCATTCTCTGTCCATAGCCAGCTTTAGTGTACTATTACATTTTGAACACTTGTGTGGTGTAAAACATAGTTTTTCAAATTTGGGCAGAGTATGAAACATTTGTCTAAGGGCTGAACACACAGCTGCTGGTATGTGCTGGGAAGACAATGTGCTAAAGCGCTGACCTCGGCGCATCACACGGTTCTCTCCTTTTTTTTTTGGCCAGCGTTTTACTGAAATATGCCGAGTGGCATTTCAAATGGTTCTAAAGTTAGAAGGTTTTTTATCTTCATGCATTCTATAGATGAACATAGAAAAAACCTTCTGTGTGCAGCAGACCACTTCAGCCCCCCAATACTTACCTGAGCCCCATCTTGATCCAGCAATGTTGCACAAGAGTCTCAGCTGTCTGGGACTCTCCCTCCTCATGGGCTGATAGAGCATTAGGGTGCCAGTGGCTCCCTCTGCTGTCAATCAAAGTCAGTGAGCCAATGAGAAGAGAGAGGGGGTGGGGCCGAATCATGGTTCCGTGTCTGAATGGACATACAGAGCAGCAGCTCAGGTGCCACCATAGCAAGCTGCTTTCTGTGGGGCACTTGGCAGGAGGGAGGGGCCAGGAGCACCAGCAAGGGACCCAAGAAGAGGAGGATCTGGGCTGCTCTGTGCAAAACCACTGCACAAAACAGTTAAGTATAACATGCCTGTTAATTTTAAATGAAAAAAAAAAAACAAGACTGTAGTATCACTTTCTTTTCAAGCAGTGGTGTTGAAGTGCAATGCTTTCAGCAACAGCTCTCTGCGCTGAAAAAAAAAGTATCGCAATGCAGTGGTTTGAACTGACACTATAGGAAACAAGGCAAATTGCCTCTTCTTTATGTTGGTACTACGTATCCTAAAGCAAATGGTGTGAATGGGCCCTAAGATGTTTTTTGGGATCTGTGACTTTAACCAGTTCCCGACCAGCTCACGCAGATATACTGCGGCAGAATGGCTCCCCTGGGTGAAACCCCGTACCGGTACATCCTTACGCTTTTCGACCACCAGAGGGCACGCACCCACTGCGTGTGGCCGGCGGGCATGACTGCCACCAGCCACGCACGATCGCACGATAAACACACAAATCCCTGTGCTGTCAGGGAAGAGGAAGCATATGGTTTGTTCCTACTAAGTAGGAAAAGTTATATGTCTCCTCTCCTAGTCACTCCCATCCCCACACAGTTAGAACACACAGTTAACCTCTTGATCGCCCCCTAGTGTTAACCCCTTTCCTGCCAGTGACTGATTACACAGTAATCAGTGCATATTTATAGCACTGATCGCTATATAATTGTTAATGGTCCCAAAAAAGTGTCAAGTGTCCGATCTATCTGTCGCAATGCTGCAGTACTGCTAAAAATCGCAGATCGCATTACTAGTGAAAAAAAAAAATGCCATAAAAATGCCATAAATCTTTCCCATAGGTCAGTGGTCATCAACCCTGTCCTCAGGGCCCACTAACAGGCCAGGTTTGCAAGATAACTGAAATACATCACAGGTGATATAATTTGCTGCTCAGCGATTGCACTATTCTAGTTTGCATCTCCCCAAGGTAATACATAAAACCTGGCCTGTTAGTGGGCCCTGAGGACAGGGTTGATGACCACTGCCATAGGTTGTATATGCTATAACTTTTGCGCAAACCAATCAATATATGCTTATTGCGATTTTTTTTTAACCAAAAATATGTAGAATAATATATATTGGCCTAAACTGTTGAAGACATTTTTTTTTCCTTTTTAATTTGGGGGATATTTATTATAGCAAAAAGTAAAATATATATATATTTTTTCAAAATTGTGACTCTTTTCTTGTTTATAGCGCAAAAAATAAAAACCGCAGAGGTGATCAAATACCACCAAAAGAAAGCTCTATTTGTGTGGAAAAAAGGATGCACATTTAATTGGGGTACAGCGTTGAACAACCGTGCAATTGTCAGTTAAAGCGATGCAGTGCCAAATTGTAAAAAAGTGCTCTGGTCAGGAAGAAGGTAAAATCTTCCGGGGCCGAAGCGGTTAATGTAACACTTTGAAGAAATCTTTATGCATGGTCCATATATATTGATTCCTAAATGTATGCCTTGACAGTACTAAATGAACCACAAAGCTAAGTATTACTGGACAGTGTTAATAACTGTATCAGTGAGCTGCAGTGTATGTCCTCCTAATAAGCAAGATACAATATTATAGCCATGTCTGATTTTGAGTTTAATCTTTCCTGCTTTTCCTGGCGGATTGCTGAACATTATCTGAATTAGGCTATTAGCAAAGCATTATTCAGCGTGTGTGTTAATCTCTACCTTGCTGACTCCTGACAAGGACAGCCTGCATCAGAATCAGCAGCCTGAGCCTGAACTGACTGCAATGTAATCAAGCCACTCTCTGATAGCACTACATCACTCTACAAAACAACATTTATCAAACCTTCTCATTATCTTTGCCTTAAAGGTAAAAATAACAGCTGAATAACATTGTAGAAAAACTTGCTTTAGGCGAACGTCTGATCCACCCCATAGGCCAACACATTTTTCTTCATGAAAGGGTTTTATTTTGTGCAATGTGACTTTTTGTGTAGATGTTGGCAATTATTCCATATATTTAGGATACATACCAGCCAAAATGTTAATATTGTGTATTAAATGGTAATTTCACCATTTATTTATGTTTCTAGTTCAGTCTTCAGCCATTCGCGATATTCTAAGGGCTGTGTTAAAGGGCTTTTGTAAATTTTAAATGGATTCTGCAAATGTAGCGCTACCCTCGTGAGGGTCGCTAGTTAAATCAGTACCCCTCTGGTTGTCCTGACCCTGTAAGTCCTCCGCAACCTCTGACACCCTGGGTTCATACATTTTCCCTCTTGGTAATGATACCAATGAAATAGGTACACCAGAATTGATTAAACCAATTAACTTGTTTACTTAGGCCCCTTTCACACTGGGGCGGTTTGCAGGCGCTATTGCGCTAAAAATAGCGCCTGCAAACCGACCCGAAACAGCTGTTGCTGTGTCTTCAGTGTGAAAGCCCGAGGGCTTTCACACTGAAGCGGTGCGCTTGCAGGACGCTGAAAAATGTCCTGCAAGCCGCATCTTTGGTTCGCTGTAGGAGCGGTATATTTACTGCTCCTATAGCGCCCGTTCCCATTGAAAACAATGGGGCAGCGCTCCGAACCCGCCCGCAAAACGCTGCTGCAGCGGCGGTTTGCGGGCCGGTATTAACCCTTTTTCGGCCGCTAGCGGCCAAAATGCGCCCCCAACGATATGAAAATGATGGCAAAATCAACACAAGTTTACAGTTCAGAATGGTATCTCTTATAGGAATGGTATCGATAACTAAATGGCAATCACATATCAATATTAAACATTCAACAGTGAGGACTATAATCTCTATACACAGCAAGGCATATGCTATGCCTATGTAAACAGGTTACAGGAGGGTAGAGGAATGGCTCTTATTGGGGTCACACCCCTCTCTTCTGTTCCTCAAACACATAGATGCAGAAAATAAATACAATGTATAGAACCTTTGGCAGTAAGAAACTGTATTGAAATTCAACCTGTTCTTTCAGAGAGTTCTTAGTGAATTGTAGTTCTGTGAGCTCAGCAGAAACAAATCCCTGAAGTGGGAAGGGAGGTTTGACGTAGTCCTGTATTACTGTTAGGCAATCCAGTTGATCTTCAGCTAGCCCTTGATAACAATTCCACGCAAGGAATTTCTGAATGGCAGAACAAAGCAACCTGAATCAATTAACGGTGAATAGACAAAGAAGCAAATCTTCCTGTGTGGAACAAACTGCAAGTGGAATCACAGTGATCACTGACTTAAAGATGTTGCCCTCTGTAGAACTACAAGTAGATGAGGGGTGATAGAAGGTAGAGATGTCTGTATGCGGGGTGTTAGAAGGTAGAGATGTCTGTATATAGTGTCTATGATGTTTAGCCTAGGTTCTTGGTACTAAGGCTGATAGATGGTGCAGGAGGCAATGGTGGATATATACATTGTCTATAACAGGGATCCTCAAACTACGGCCCTCCAGCTGTTGCAGAACTACACATCCCATGAGGCATTGCAAAACTCTGACATTCACAGACATGACTAGACATGATGGGAATTGTAGTTCCTGAACAACTGGAGGACCTGTGGTCTATAAGGTTGGGCTATTGCCCGCTCACCACACTGGAACAAGAGATGATGATGGTGGTTGTATCTCAGGAATGTAGCTCAGAAGATGGTGTCCGGCCTCTGCCGCACCACCTACGGCTTACCCGAATCTCATGTTACCGCAGGATAGATGGAATAGGAGCGGCCTCCAGGCTGCTGCCGAACAGCTAAGGGGTGCTGCCCGCAGATGCCCCACCGAATATCCGATGGATGGTTCTGCTGGTGCATGCTGCTACTCTGCAGCTGCAGCACACACCGTCACAGAATCCCTGCACTTAGATCCAAGCCAAGTCCCAAGAGAGCGCGGCCAGGCCTCAATCCCTTTCTTTTATAGTCTCTCCCAGTGGTCTTTTCTTCCCCATCAGCCATCTGGTAGTTGTAGTTCTCGCTGATTGAGCAAGAGGGCAAAACCCATCATTCAGACTACATGTCCCAAAATGCTTTGCTCTGTCTTGTCTCTGTTTCAAGTAACAGGTCAGCATCAAACTCAGCACTAGAGGGAAACAGCTCCCCCACAGCAAGCTACACAGTGTCTCCTGGTTGCAGGGATATATATATATCCAGCTACACATACAAGTCTATGGTAAAGTGAAACCCACTTGGAAAATTTCTAATGCAGGTGAGAAGAAGTTTATTTGCATGTCAAATGCCCCTGACAATAATTTCTGAATGTTCCAATGGTTGCCATACACACTTTGATAAATTATTGATTTCTTTTTCAATCAATTGGTTCCAAATGATCAATCTATAGTCGACAAGCCATTCAATTGATAGTTTACACATGGGAAAGTTGATTTTGATTGATGGTTAAGATAGCAATTATTACAATCATAAGTTAAAGGAGTTGTAAATGCAGAATTTTTTTTATCTTAATGCATTCTATGCATTAGGATAAAAAACCTTCTGTGTGTAGCAACCTCCCCAGCCCCTCTAATACTTACCTGAGCCCCATCTCTGTTCAGCGTTGTCCATGAGTCCCTCGGCCACACACAGATCACAATTGGGCTGGTGCTTGCTGCACTGGCCGAATTTCAACCTCTAAACTATGCAAACTTACTAAGCGCAAGAATTCTTTGGAATGATCATAGAATGTTAAGATGACATTTTTATTGTTGGTAAGATACAAATATGAATGGCAGCAACATTATATTAGACATTGCAGCATGTCATATGTGTTGGTAGTCTGTATTATGTACTACAAGCATGCTGTAACCACTTCTTATCAAATATTGATGGCATTGGTGTTATTTCTTGCAAAAAATACTCCTGAGGAAGCAGACATTTTAGTCTGTGAAACACGTAAAGCAAAAGTACTTTCCACCTATCAATTTATTCAGCAAAACCTGTGAGATCCAGTACGAACTATGTTGATTAGGCTATAAGAGAATTTCATAATGGCTCATGCCAGAATAAGTACTCTTTTGCATGAGTTATATTGCATATAAGAAAAACTTAAATTGAATTTCAAATTGGAACACATACTAAGCCACAGTATTCTTTAAAAAACAGTCAAAGACTAGTTGATTTTTTTTTAACACAGCTCTGACATTGAAGACGCTGAAGAATTGTTTTTTATATTGTGGTTTCTATGATAAATTGGGATGCAGCGCATATATTATTTGTGGACTAGCTGACACATACATACCTTTGTTTTAAATTAGAATTGCCACTAAAACATTTTTTGGGGTTTGGTTATAGCATGTGGCCTTCACTAAAATGTGTTATTGATAAATCTATTCCTGTTGGGAAGATTTCCCCTTGTATCCTGTCCTGGTGACAAGTAAGGTGAAATCTGCCCAATGGGATCACAGCAACAAATACCTAAAATCATTTCTAATTGTTGCCTGTTGGAATCTGACTTTTGCATGCACTAATGCCCCTTATTCCATCCCAATAATACCCAGTCTAAGGCAAGTCGAGTGTAATGGTTGTATTGCACTGTTTTTGAACTTACATCCTCTTATCTTACAGGAAGAGGCAAACAGGAATTTTAGAACATAATAACACTTTTACAATGTTTAAAGCAGAGTTCCACCCAAAAGGGAAACTTCCACTTTAAGCACTCCTCGCCCCCTTACATGCCACATCTGGCTTGTCATTTTTTTGGGGAGGGGGAGTGGATGACTAGTTTTGAGTGGGACTTCCTGTCCCACTTCCTACTTCCGACTATGGTCCACCTAGGTGACTCCTCCTCTCCCGCTGAGCGGTCCTTCCCTCTCAGCAATCTTCTGGGACACGTCACAGGTCCAAGAAGATTGCCTGTCCACTCGGAGAGCGCAGTGCGACTCGCGCATGTATGCCTGGCCGTGAAGCCGCAAGCTGTGCCCACAGTTTCAATAGAGGCACCCTGGAGAGGAGGGGGAGAGGAGCAAGGCTTGCTTTGCTGGACCGTGGGGCAGGTGAGTATCTTTTGTAGCTGCTGACTTTTAATAAACCAAAAAAAGTCTGGAACTGCGCTTTAATGCTATTGAAATAAACTAAAACCTATTTGGCAAAGCTTTATACTTCTGTCTTGTTGAAGCTGACTCCTGCTATGTCCTGTGATCTGGGCTGCCCGTCGTGACCTTGGCTTGTCTGACACTGCTGTTTGTAATATGAATTTGATTTGATGCTTAAACCTTTTGTCTTTTGGTATTGATCTCTGGTAAGTTTTCATTATTGCTTCTAGATTGTCCTTCTGATATCAGACTCTGCTCATCCAGCTATTATAATAGTGTTCATAGGACTTTGGGGGCAGCTAAGTACAGGCAGGCTTACAGAGCCTTATAGGAATGGCTTAAAAAGAAAGAGGTTCTATTATCTAACCTAAGGATTTTTTTTCTAGGTGGACCAATGGGGGGTTAACTCAAGTGAGGATCACCTTCCCTGGGAAAAAGGCAGCCCAAACAGCAGGTCTTTCCTAAAAGTCTGACGTGTGTGTGTTTTTTTTTCTTTAAAGGTTGCAAGCAAAACAAATAGAACAAAACAGAAAATAAATCCTTGCCATCCAAGCACTAATTAAACAGCTAGATTCTTCTTTGACATGTAAAGGGCTTCTCCCCATCACCAGCAAAAAAACAAGTATTTTACAATTTCTATCTTTAAAGTGGAAGTCCATGCAAAATCTAAAATCCCTGCATCTATAGACACCAGGGATCTAACACTAGCCTCCCTATCCCTGTAAAGAAAAAACAAGTATACATACCTTTTTGGAAGCCGATCTGACCCGCTCCGACTGGATCCCATGCTGAGCTGTCAGCCATGGCTTCTCTGTGTAGGCGGGTGCAGAGGAGACGGAGGACAACAGAAGCCCCATAGTAACTCTATGGGTGACGTCACTTCCCATTAATTTCACAGCCGTTGTCCTCCTTGTCCTCTGCAGAGCATCCGGAGCTGGAGATCAGGTCAGAGCGGGTCAGATTGGCTTCCAAAAAGGTATGTTTACTCATCTTTTCTTTACAGGGATAGAGAGATTAGTGTTAAGCCTCGTACACACGATTGGATTTTCCAACGGGAATTGTGTGATGACAGTCTGTTGGCAGAAAATCCAACCGTTTGTACTGCAGCTACAGTCATGACCCCAGTATCTTTTTTTCAGCTGGCGATGCTGAAAAGTGTAGAAGCAATCCAAGTGGCATAATAGCCTTCCGCTGGCTTATCATAGAGATAACCAAGGACTGAAACTTCCCCGATCATCTCTATGGTCTAAAAAACTGGAAGAGATAATGGGACCAGAGGCTGAAGACATATATTCAAAAGACAACAATACAATAAATAAACACAGACTACAAAAAGTGGATTACAATGGCCGTGGTCCTTTATTATTGGCATAATAATAATACCATTTTAATAATATAATAACACTTTACATTACCAACATATATACAAATAGTTCAGCTATTAGAGCTCGAACTATATATAGACATAACATGAAATAGTTCAGCCATTAAAGCTCAAACTATACTAATCAAATATACCAAAAAATACCCCCATACATAGGTGTAATATAGCCACATAACAAGAACCACGACATAGGGAGGGAGGGAGGGATGCGTCTTCTTAAAGTGACGGCGCTGCAACTAAAAAAACGTTGATGACTCTTCCCTTTTATAGGTAAAGTCACATGACCTTTTGTCTGTTACTGTCTTTTATTTCATAAAGTTCATTGTAAACTGTCATCTTTATTTTAATATTAACATGACATGTCTCAGTCCCTGGTCCCATAGGCAGGGGTCGCTAATGGGCTCTTCCTGCCATTCATGGGACCAGAGGCTGAAGACATATATTCAAAAGACAATACAATAAATAAACACAGACTACAAAAAGTGGATTACAATGGCCGTGGTCCTTTATTATTGGCATAATAATAATACCATTTTAATAATATAATAACACTTTACATTACCAACATATATGCAAATAGTTCAGCTATTAGAGCTCGAACTATATATAGACATAACATGAAATAGTTCAGCCATTAAAGCTCAAACTATACTAATCAAATATACCAAAAAATACCCCACATGCCAGGCAAAGAATTTAAACAGCCTGGCACCCCACCCGGGCCACGGCCAATTCCACACACATTTGTAAATCTAAATTAAAAATATCCAGACCAATATCGGACAGATGTACCCCATCAGGGCGGTAAAAACCAACCAACCCGCCCTCCAAATCGGAATGCCGAAATGAAAAACCCTGAGCCAAAGGCATGAATTTTGCAACAATTCTATTCACCCTCTTTCTGATTTTCTCCAGATACAACAAGTTCGGATCAAGCAGCCATGTAAGCCTCTGAATAATTTCAGAAAAAAACAAAACAGTATCAGGGAGAATAGAACGTAAGTGAAGAAAATCCAATTTAATTTGGGAAACCAAATCCAGCGTCTTGTGTAAACCCAAATCATTCCCCCCTAAATGAATAATAATAATGTCAGGTTTATTCAACATAAATAATTCAGTCAACAGAGGACGGAGGTCGAACCAAGACATGCTACGAGAACCATGCCAAGTAAGAACAACAGAAGATGAATCTAAACTCAAATTAGTCCCGTAGACTCTGTTTGCTGCACGGATACTGGCCCAGTGAACGAAGGAGTGTCCAACCAGCCATACCGAGAGAGGAGAACCTAAAATCAGAAGAAACATAGGTCAGGACTAGGGATGGGCCCGGTGCTCGATGCGAACCCATGTTCGCATCGAGCACCGGGTGTTCGCTCGCTCGGCGAGCCCAGAACTATTTTGGCCGCTCGCATCACGTTCGTGTGATGCGAGCGGCCCCGCAATGCATTGCGGCCGGCGCGGCCGGCGCAGTGCATTGCTGGCTGATGATTGGCCAAGCATGCACTGTGACCCCGCATGCTTGGCCAATCACAGCGCCGGAAACTCGAAGAGCCATAATTGGCTACAGGCAGGACGCCTGTAGCCAATTACAGCTCAGGGGCTTTAGTACATGCCCCCTCTTATAAAAGGCCGCCACGCCGTCGGCGCCGGTCACATGCTGTTCCGGCGTAGAGAGAGCAGGATCGTTCTGTGTCACTCCGCTAGATTTAGTTAGAGAGATTTAGTTAGAGAGATTTAGTTAGAGAGATTTAGTTAGAGAGATTTAATTAGATAGATTCATTTAGAAAGATTCATTGTAGTAGTGTGGGCTTGTAGTGTGTTCGTGGCAGGCAGGCACTGGCAGCAAACAGAGCTCCTATATTTTGTTCCCAGAGGCACCTATAGGACTTGTAGTGTGTTCGTGGCAGGCAGGCAGTGGCAGCAAACAGAGCTCCTATATTTTGTTCCCAGAAGCACCTATAGGACTTGTAGTGTGTTCGTGGCAGGCAGGCACTGGCAGCAAACAGAGCTCCTATATTTTGTTCCCAGAAGCACCTATAGGACTTGAAGTGTGTTAGTCCCATCACACAGAGCTATATTTTCTTCCCAGAAGCACCTATAGGACTTGAAGTGTGTTAGTCCCATCACACAGAGATCATATATTTTGTTCCCAGAAGCACCTATAGGACTTGTAGTGTGTTAGTCCCATCACACAGAGATCATATATTTTGTTCCCAGAAGCACCTATAGGACTTGTAGTGTGTTAGTCCCATCACACAGAGCTATATTTTGTTCCCAGAAGCACCTATAGGACTTGAAGTGTGTTAGTCCCATCACACAGAGCTATATTTTCTTCCCAGAAGCACCTATAGGACTTGAAGTGTGTTAGTCCCATCACACAGAGATCATATATTTTGTTCCCAGAAGCACCTATAGGACTTGAAGTGTGTTAGTCCCATCACACAGAGCTATATTTTTCTTCCCAGAAGCACCCATAGGACTTGTAGTGTGTTAGTCCCATCACACAGAGATCATATATTTTGTTCCCAGAAGCACCTATAGGACTTGAAGTGTGTTAGTCCCATCACACAGAGCTATATTTTGTTCCCAGAAGCACCTATAGGACTTGAAGTGTGTTAGTCCCATCACACAGAGCTATATTTTGTTCCCAGAAGCACCTATAGGACTTGAAGTGTGTTAGTCCCATCACACAGAGATCCTATATTTTGTTCCCAGAAGCACCTATAGGACTTGAAGTGTGTTAATCCCATCACACAGAGCTATATTTTGTTCCCAGAAGCACCTATAGGACTTGAAGTGTGTTAGTCCCATCACACAGAGATCATATATTTTGTTCCCAGAAGCACCTATAGGACTTGTAGTGTGTTAGTCCCATGACACAGAGATCATATATTTTGTTCCCAGAAGCACCTATAGGACTTGTAGTGTGTTAGTCCCATCACACAGAGCTATATTTTGTTCCCAGAAGTACCTATAGGACTTGAAGTGTGTTAGTCCCATCACACAGAGATCATATATTTTGTTCCCAGAAGCACCTATAGGACTTGAAGTGTGTTAGTCCCATCACACAGAGCTATATTTTCTTCCCAGAAGCACCCATAGGACTTGTAGTGTGTTAGTCCCATCACACAGAGATCATATATTTTGTTCCCAGAAGCACCTATAGGACTTGAAGTGTGTTAGTCCCATCACACAGAGCTATATTTTGTTCCCAGAAGCACCTATAGGACTTGAAGTGTGTTAGTCCCATCACACAGAGCTATATTTTCTTCCCAGAAGCACCTATAGGACTTGAAGTGTGTTAGTCCCATCACACAGAGATCCTATATTTTGTTCCCAGAAGCACCTATAGGACTTGAAGTGTGTTAGTCCCATCACACAGAGCTATATTTTGTTCCCAGAAGCACCTATAGGACTTGAAGTGTGTTAGTCCCATCACACAGAGCTATATTTTCTTCCCAGAAGCACCTATAGGACTTGAAGTGTGTTAGTCCCATCACACAGAGATCCTATATTTTGTTCCCAGAAGCACCTATAGGACTTGAAGTGTGTTAGTCCCATCACACAGAGATCCTATATTTTGTTCCCAGAAGCACCTATAGGACTTGAAGTGTGTTAGTCCCATCACACAGAGCTATATTTTCTTCCCAGAAGCACCTATAGGACTTGAAGTGTGTTAGTCCCATCACACAGAGATCCTCTATTTTCTTTGCAGAAGCACCCATAGGACTTCTAGTGTGTTAGTGGCATCACACAGAGCTCCTATATTTTCTTCTCAGCAGCACCCACAGGACTTCTAGTGTGTTAGTGGCATCACACAGAGCTCCTATATTTTCTTTGCAGAAGCACCCATAGGACTTCTAGTGTGTTAGTGGCATCACACAGAGCTCCTATATATTCTTCTCAGCAGCACCCACAGGACTTCTAGTGTGTTAGTGGCATCACACAGAGCTCCTATATTTTCTTTGCAGAAGCACCCATAGGACTTCTAGTGTGTTAGTGGCATCACACAGAGCTCCTATATATTCTTCTCAGCAGCACCCACAGGACTACCGACTACAATGGCTGGAAGACCGCCAAGGGGAGGCAGAGCGTGCAGAGCCAAGAACACAGGGCAGGCAGGCTCTGTTTCTAGTGGACGTGGCCGTGGCCGTGGACGTGGTCGTGCATCGTCATCAGCACGTGGCCATGGGACACGCGCGTCTTTGTTTTCGGCAGCTGGACATGTGGAGCCGCATCATGCTGAAGGCTTGGTAGAATGGATGACCAAGCCCTCCTCATCCTCCTCATCCTCTCTCACCCAGGCTCAGGGTACTGGCAGAGCAGCTGCCAACGCGTACTCAATGGCATCATCAGCCACCCCTTCCCTAGACCCACCATGTCCTCCTGAGGAGTCCCCCGAACTCTTTGAGCACAGTGTTGGGTACATGCTCCAGGAGGATGCCCAACGATTCGAAGGCTCGGATGATGATACCCAGCTTGAGGAATCTGGCAGTACTGTTCCACCAGCTGCAGCTTACTGCCAGGTTTGCTCTAGTGGTGAAGAGGGAGGGGATGATGAGGTCACTGACTCCACGTGGGTGCCTGAAGGGAGAGAGGATGAGGAGGAGGACGAGGAGGAGGAGGATGCGGCGTCACATGTCCAACGAGGCAGGATGCCCCCTGGAGGCCAGGTAGAGGCCAGCACAGCAACTGTACAACACCGCAGAGCTCCGCCTGTGCAGGGCGCTGCCTCTGCACGTTATCAGAAAAGTTCTTTGGTGTGGGCCTTTTTTGAGACGAGTGCATCAGATCGCACCACTGCTATTTGCAATATTTGTCTCAAGCGTATCTCGCGTGGCCAAAACATCAGCCGCTTGGGCACCACAAGCATGACCAAACATATGTCGACCTGCCATGCAGCTCGTTGGCAGGCACACATAAAAGACCCACACCAAAGAACTAAGCGGACCTCTCCTTGCTCCTCATCAGCTGGGATCTCCATCCCCACTACACCTTCAGTGCTCTCTGAAAGCTGCTCTGAGAGGACTGAAGGTGTAGAATTAGGTGTGTCACAACCAAGTACTTGCAGTACACCGACGTCCGATTGCAGCAGGCAAATTTCCCTGCCCCAGCTGCTGGACCGTAGAAAGAAGTACACTCCCAGCCATCCACATGCCCAGCGGTTGAATGCTAGCTTGGCTAAATTGCTAGCACTTCAACTGCTGCCTTTTCAGTTGGTAGACTCGGCCCCCTTCCGTGAGTTTGTTCAATGTGCGGTTCCTCAGTGGCAGGTTCCCAAACGCCACTTTTTCTCACGGAAGGCGATTCCGTCTCTCTACCGGCATGTGGAAGGCAATGTCCATGCCTCGCTGGACAGGGCGGTCAGCGGTAAGGTGCATATTACCGCTGACTCATGGTCCAGCAGGCATGGACAGGGACGGTACCTTTCTTTCACGGCCCATTGGGTCACTCTATTGGCAGCTGGGAGGGATGCAGGACAAGGTGCAGTAGTGTTGGAGGTTGTTCCGCCACCACGCCTCCAAAACGCTACTACTGCTACTGGTTGTGACACACCTCTCTCCTCCACCCCCTCCTCTTCTTCTTCCTCCAGTGCTCTGTCCTTGGAACCAGCGGTGCTCCGTAGGCGTACAAGGGGCTACGCAAGTACGCAGGCAAAAAGATGCCATGCTGTGCTTGCGCTGGTGTGTTTGGGGGACAGGAGCCACACTGGGCCAGAGGTTCTGGCAGCTCTGCAGGGGCAGGCCGAGAGGTGGTTGACGCCACGTCAGCTTAAGCCAGGAATGGTCGTTTCTGACAATGGCACCAACCTCCTCTCCGCCCTGCGACAGGGGCAGCTCACCCATGTGCCCTGCATGGCTCACGTCCTCAACCTGGTGGTGCAGCGGTTCTTGGGCAGGTTCCCAGGCTTACAGGATGTCCTGAGGCAGGCCAGGAAAGTCTGTGTGCATTTCCGCCGATCTTATAATGCCAGTGCTCGGCTGACTGAGCTGCAAAAGGAGCTGAACCTGCCCAAGAACCGCCTAATATGTGACATGCCCACCAGGTGGAACTCAACGTTGGCCATGCTGCAGCGACTGCACACGCAGCAGAGGGCCATCAATGAGTACCTTTGCGACTACGGCACCAGGACAGGGTCAGGGGAGCTTGGTTTTTTTTCCCCACGTCAGTGGAGCATGATCAGGGATGCATGCACTGTCCTCTCACCATTTGAGGAGGCCACGAGGATGGTGAGCAGTGACAGTGCATGCATCAGTGACACTGTCCCTCTTGTCCACCTGTTGGAGCATACGCTGCGTGGGATAATGGACAGGGCACTTGAGGCAGAACAGAGGCAGGAAGAGGAGGACTTCCTTGCCTCTCAAGGCCCCCTTTATCCGGACAGTGTTCCTTCTGTCCCACCCATCACACAGGAAGAGGATGAGGAGGAGGAGGAGGAGGAGGAGGATTGTGTGAGCATGGAGGTGGAGCCTGGCACTCAGCATCAGCAGCAGCAGTCTTTTAGGGATGATGTACAGTCCCAACAAACCAGTGGACTTGTACGTGGCTGGGAGGAGGTGGCTGGCGATCATGTCATCCTCAGTGACCCAGAAGACTCCCGACCGAATGCCCCAACACGTGTGACTGCTGTGCTCCAAGTACAGTATCTGTGAGGGGTTGCAGTGTTGTGGCACCAGCACCAGTGCCTAAGGCACAATTTTTCAGCCCCTGTTTAACAGGGGCGTGTACATACAATTTTTATAAAAAAAAGCTTCGCAACACGTGTGACTGCTGTGCTCCAAGTACAGTATCTGTGAGGGGTTGCAGTGTTGTGGCACCAGCACCAGTGCCTAAGGCACAATTTTTCAGCCCCTGTTTAACAGGGGCGTGTACATACAATTTTTATAAAAAAAAGCTTCGCAACACGTGTGACTGCTGTGCTCCAAGTACAGTATCTGTGAGGGGTTGCAGTGTTGTGGCACCAGCACCAGTGCCTAAGGCACAATTTTTCAGCCCCTGTTTAACAGGGGCGTGTACATACAATTTTTATAAAAAAAAGCTTCGCAACACGTGTGACTGCTGTGCTCCAAGTACAGTATCTGTGAGGGGTTGCAGTGTTGTGGCACCAGCACCAGTGCCTAAGGCACAATTTTTTCAGCCCCTGTTTAACAGGGGCGTGTACATACAATTTTTATAAAAAAAAGCTTCGCAACACGTGTGACTGCTGTGCTCCAAGTACAGTATCTGTGAGGGGTTGCAGTGTTGTGGCACCAGCACCAGTGCCTAAGGCACAATTTTTCAGCCCCTGTTTAACAGGGGCGTGTACATACAATT
Organism: Lithobates sylvaticus; assembly: GCA_028564925.1. Lineage (NCBI taxonomy): Eukaryota > Metazoa > Chordata > Amphibia > Anura > Ranidae > Lithobates > Lithobates sylvaticus. The sequence goes on from CM053031.1 coordinate 120,992,342, forward strand.
TTTATAAAAAAAAAGCTTCGCAACACGTGTGACTGCTGTGCTCCAAGTACAGTATCTGTGAGGGGTTGCAGTGTTGTGGCACCAGCACCAGTGCCTAAGGCACAATTTTTTAGCCCCTGTTTAACAGGGGCGTGTACTTACAATTTTTTAAAAAAATGCTTCGCAACACGTGTGACTGCTGTGCTCCAAGTACAGTATCTGTGAGGGGTTGCAGTGTTGTGGCACCAGCACCAGTGCCTAAGGCACAATTTTTCAGCCCCTGTTTAACAGGGGCGGGTAATTACAAATCTTGATCTAATAGTTCACAGCAGGGCCCATTCCTGCGCCCACCAAGAGTAACTATGAGGGCCTACAGTCTTGTGGCAACACCGTCCACCACCACCGCCAAAGGCCCAATTTTTCTGCCCTGTTCATCAGGTGCTTGCAATTACAAATCTTGATCTAATAACTCACAGCAGGGCCCATTCCTGCGCCCACCAAGAGTAACTGTGAGAGCTTACAGTCTTGTGGCAACACCGTCCACCACCACCGCCAAAGGCCCAATTTTTCTGCCCTGTTCATCAGGTGCTTGCAATTACAAATCTTGATCTAATAACTCACAGCAGGGCCCATTCCTGCGCCCACCAAGAGTAACTGTGAGAGCTTACAGTCTTGTGGCAACACCGTCCACCACCACCGCCAAAGGCCCAATTTTTCTGCCCTGTTCATCAGGTGCTTGCAATTACAAATCTTGATCTAATAACTCACAGCAGGGTCCATTCCTGCGCCCACCAAGAGTAACTGTGAGAGCTTACAGTCTTGTGGCAACACCGTCCACCACCACCACCACCCCCAATTTTTCTGCCCTGTTCAACAGGTGCATGCAATTACAAATCTTGATCTATTAACTCACAGCAGGGCCCATTCCTGTGCCCACCAGTCTTGTGGCTACACCAACATCTAATAGGGCAAATTTCTGCAGAGTATATACGCCAGGCCCCTACTTTCAAACATCCAACTTACAAACGACTCCTACTTGCAAATGGAAAGAGAAAACAGGAAGTGAGAGGAAATCTACCCCTAGGAAGGGAAATTCTATCCTGTTAGATTTAATTTGGGAAAAAGGTATCTCCTCTCTACTGATACTTTATCACCAATCCTTGTTTCAATTAAAACCCCACTTTTCCAAAAACATTTGTCATTGGGACGGAAAGTGAGGTGACATGTTCTGAACAGATGTGCAAAGACAGCAAATGTTACAGGGGTGATAACCCCTCCCTATGTTCTCCAAAAAGCTTAAAAATAGATTTTTTTGGGATGGAGCTACACTTCATAATGTACCTGTTCAGATTCTACTTAAGAACAAACCTAAAGCCGCAAGTGTTTTTAAATGGCTTCTTGTTTTCCTTTACAAATGTCATTTTGTGCAAGGACAGTTCTAAACACGGGAAACACATGCCACTTCACAGGCATACATTTGACACCCCCCAGGTACCATATTTAAAGGAAAATTTCACTTTTTTTTTTTCACTTTATGCATCATTAAAATGACTGCTCCCGAAAAAACGTTAGTTTTTAAAAGTTCTTTTTGCATTGATATATGTCCCCTGGGGCAGGACCCGGGTCCCCAAACCTGTTTTATGACATTAACATGCATATTGGCCGTTGTAATTAGCACTTTTGATTTCGAACGTTCGCGTCCATTATAACGTATAGGGTTCGAAAATTCGCACGAACTTTCGGTCCGTTCGAAGGTTCTGGTGCGAACCGAACCCGGGGGTGTTCGGCTCATCCCTAGTCAGGACGAACATAAGAACGGAAACAATCAGATTTCCAACCACCCAACATTTTTATCAGAGTCAGGTAAACCCATTTTCGCTGCCTCAGTCGCTGCGCCAATGCGAAACGAGTGGCTAGTCACGTGTAGGTGACCCAGCTTCAAATGATACAGACATTTTTTGAGAACGGCAGAAAATTGGCGTTGGGTGACAGGGTGGCCAGAAGCGTGGAGCAACAAGTGATGGGAAAGGAAAGGCCGGTGCAACAAATACTTAGACAACCAAAGAAAGCACATACAGGAGACTCAGCTTTCCGACCGATAACAATCTTACGGCCCTTGCCCAACTGGTCAGTCTTGCTAAATCGCAAATTAATCTGAATAACTTCAGGACCCAAGGAAATATCAGAAAATAACAGGCCACCCATCGATGAAGAAGTTTGTGGAAACAATTCCGAAATGCGGAAAGCACCAAAAAACATCAAACTGAACGATGTCTTGAACAGCAAGTCCTCATAGCGTGAATAGCAAACAACCGAAGTTGCAGACAATAAATGATGTAATAGGTGCAAAGTAACTGGGACACGTGAATCGCAGCGAAAACAACGCTTACGATAACCCTTAAGGGCCTGCTTAACCAAGAAAAATGATGAACAAGGAGGGAAACCACGGCTCTTAAAAAAGAAAGAAATTCCCGACAAAATCTTCAGGATGTGGGAATATGCATAAGAGCGGTGCATCAAATGTTCCAAAAAACGAAGAACCAATTCCTCTGAGAAAAAGGTAGATGGAATATTTAACGACACCAAAAAAGAACTCCATAAAATCCATGCGGCGTTGTAATTCGCCCACGTGGAAGGTGCCAGGGAGTTCAGAACAGCGGAATTCACACATTGCAAATCACGGACCACAAATGTTCCGGGCATGGAAGACCAATAAGATCCGCATCCGGGGCCAGGGTACGAAAACGGTCCATCTGAAAACGTGACAGAGAATCAGATATCACGTTAGTAAAACCCGGTATATATTTAACCTTAATCCATATATTTAATTTAAGACACTTAAAATCAATACTCCGTAAAACAGCCAAAACTGGCAACGATTTGGAAGACAAGCAATTAATCGCATATGCAACTCCTTTGTTGTCAGAATGGAATAATAAACGGGAATTACGCAAATGAACACCCCAAATCTCCAATGACACCAAGATTGGGAATAATTCAAGAAGGACGATGTTACTAGTCAACCCTTGTGCATGCCAACACGCAGGCCAAATTCCAGCTGACCAATGACCCTGGTAAAAGGCGCCATAGCCGCAACTGCCACCCACGTCAGTAAATAAAGAGATAACAGATGCATCCTGAAAAGGAGTCTGCCAAAAAGATCCTAGAAACTTTTTCCACACCAACAAATCCGCCGTCAAAGGAGCAGATATGCGCACAAAATGATTAGGCGACTCTAAACCAGCAATGGCCATGTACAATCTCCTAGAAAAAATGCGGCCTATCGGGATAATGCGTGTTGCAAAGGCGAGTAAACCCAACAAAGACTGCAAAGTGCGGACCGTAACTTTACGTTTAGCAAGAACCAAAGAGATCATGTAACGCAAACGATCTAATTTAGCCTGAGGTAGACGGCATTCCATAACAGCAGTGTCGATCGTAATTCCTAGGAATTCCAAACAAGTAGTAGGCCACACAGACTTGTCAACAGCCAAAGGAACCCCAAAACGTTGGCAAGTTAAATGGAATTCCGTGAACAAATAAAGACATTCAGCAGTGCTTGCAGGGCCACAAAACAAAAAATCATCTAAATAATGTAAAATATTAGAAGAACCGGTCAAAAAAGTAACCACCCACTCCAAAAATGACGAAAAAGTTTCGAAATAAGTGCACGATAAAGAACAGCCCATCGGAAGGCATTTGTCAAAGTAATATAAACCTTCATGGCGAAAACCCAAGGAGTTAAAAGCCGAAGGGTGTATGGGTAACAAGCGAAATGCAGATTTTATGTCGGCTTTAGCCATAAAGGCTGACACTCCAAGGCGACGTATCTTAAAAATTGCATCATCAAATGAAGAATACGTGACAGTACTTAATTTCGAATCGATTTCGTCGTTTAGAGAATAACCAGCAGGGTAGGATAAATGATGTATCAAACGGAAACTATTTGGCTCTTTCTTAGGGATCAAACCCAAAGGAGATACCCTAAATTCAGCAAAAGGAGGAACAGGAAAGGGTCCCGCCACCCTGCCGTCACAAACTTCTTTCGAAATTTTTTCCGAAACAATAGCTGGAAAACGGCGGGCGGAAACTAAGTTGTCACAACTTATGCACCCCGGACCTGAAAACCTCGGCAATCGAAAGCCAAATAAAAAACCATCAATGAGAACTTCCGCTCTCCGGCGGTTTGGCCAAATGCGAAGGAACGGCAACATGGCGCAAAGCTTCACTGGAGTGGCTCCCAGCACGAAAAGTATAATTAGAAGGGGTACCCGCATTAGAATGCAGTTTCTTAAAACAGCGTGAAGCCGGATGACTACCAGAACAGGAAGCACATTCATGTTTAAAACTGCATGTATTTGGCCATTTACACTGCCCTTCATTAAATCCAAAACAAAAACCTTTCTTGAACTGTGTCAACTGAGGAAGTGGGTTAGGTAAAGCAGGCTTACGTGGTATAAGAAGGTTTAACCACAGACCTACATCCTTAGTACCCCACGTCAAAGTCTTATGCACAGCCATTTTTTGACGAAACGACTCGTCATAAAAAAACCAAGCTAAACCCGGAAAATTCTTATATGCTTCAAGGATTATATCCAGATGTCTGAATAAACCGCTGCAAAGGTCTGGGCGTTTTTCACCCAGAATGCTTGCATAAATACAATAGGCCTGAAGCCAATTATTAAAAGTACGCGGAACAGATCGTTTCTTGTCATCGTCAATCTTATCCGTATCTTTAAAATCCAAACGATTTTCCTTAAACGAAGGTAATAGAGAAAGTATTTCAACATATTCTCCCCTCCAAATTTTATTCTTGACCGACGATGACAAATGAAAACCAAGAGGCGAGATCTCACACGCCATCGCTTCCTTGAAACAGCATTCAGGAACGACATGAGAAGTAGTCGGCAAAGGCAAAACAGGAATTTCAGCAACTGGTGCAACATTCACAGGCGAACGTATATTTACAGCATTCGGCAAAGCACCAACATTAACATCAGTAAAACATTTTTTTAAATTGTCAGCAAGCGAAGCAAAGGATGACATCCAGGACAATAGGTCCTGCAATTGCGGAGACTCACCCCTAGGTGTCATCTGCGGAATAGTATGTGAGACCACAGGCTGAGCAGACCCAGAAGCACCATCAGAAAATGCCTTTGCAGACTGTAAAATTGCAGAATTATTCGCTGTAGGAAATGATATTGTACCAAAAGCATCAATAGGTAGATCACGATTAACATCAGGCAGTGCATGCATAGACACAGAAGATTGCGGCTCAGTACCATACAAATGTGCAGTATCCGCACCACCAACATTACCCAAACCAATATCTGGCACAAATAGGAAAGGTGTATTTTTATTAATATTTCTCCTGTTACTTTTATTAGAACATTTACCCTTTTTTGCAGGTGGAGGTCCCCGGGATTCGATCCGGCGGACCGTCCGTTTGTTGTTGTTGTGCCCTATGCCAGTTGTAACTGCGCATGAGCCTTCTCCCTACGTCATTTCAGGGCCTGGGGCCGGAGCAGAGTGATGGGCGGACGGCGTCATCGGAGGAGGGGCCGGAGGGCTGTCCATCACTGGAGGTTCCCACTGAGCAGGCGGCAGTCGAACCGGAGGAGGGGCTACAGGAGGAAATGATGTGCCAGCGAGACCCGGAAGGTATTCCAGATGCTTGGGGAGCTGTGAGAGAGAGAGAGGGAGAGAAGGGGGGGGAACGGAGGCGGAAGGAACCGGAGAAGGGGAAGCAGAGAGGCAGGATCGCATCCATGAATCCCCGTCAGGAGCGGCGGCCCGTTCCATCATCTGACGCAGTAGATTTTCCATCTAGGCAGCGAAGAGGATGCGTCTTCTTAAAGTGACGGCGCTGCAACTAAAAAAACGTTGATGACTCTTCCCTTTTATAGGTAAAGTCACATGACCTTTTGTCTGTTACTGTCTTTTATTTCATAAAGTTCATTGTAAACTGTCATCTTTATTTTAATATTAACATGACATGTCTCAGTCCCTGGTCCCATAGGCAGGGGTCGCTAATGGGCTCTTCCTGCCATTCATTATGTCACTATTGGTTTTGGTCTAATGTGAATAGGCTGGTGCAGGCCTGTAAAAGCACAAATACACACAGCCAATGATGGTCACTGCTGCTCTGCTCACTGGAGCCGGCATGCATTCCAAGTGCCAGAACCATAAATTACATCACATCGTAAACCGGACATGATGAACGTGTTACCGCCTCTACATGTTTCGCCATCACGGCGTCCTCAGGAAGCTTCCTAAATTAGCGTGATGAAGAGGAGAAACAGGCATCTAGTATAGGGCATAATTTCTGTTCACATTGTGGTGTGGGACTTTTGCATTGTTAATGAGATTTCTGACTATTATTCAATATTATATATGTTTAACTTAGTATTTCTATGAATTTAGAGTGTAAGCACCTGACCTCTTTCTTAATTTTATGCAAATATTGTGTGACATAAAAAATTGCAACAGCCATTATTTTATTCTCTAGGGCCTCTACTTAAACAAATATATTATGTTTGGGGGTTTAAAGAAATTTTTTTAGCAAAAAGGCAGATTTTTTATTTTTATGTGAGAAGTGGTTATACTGTATACCCCTCTCTGATTTAGTTTCAATTTGTTGCTAAATACCACTGATTTATTAACTAAGCCATCTAATTGCTGTTCAGTTGCTAATTGAACTTGCCCCAGTAATTATAACAGCACTCTCCTTGGACAGCGGTATGGTAGATAATGAAACATAGCCATTAATAATAATACATAGGAGTTGATTTACTAAAACTGGAGAGTGCAAAATATAGTGCAGCTCTGCTTAGAAACCAATCAGCTTCCAGGAACCTTTTGTCAAAGCTTAATTGAATAAGCTGAAGTTAGAAGCTAATTGGCTACCATAAACAGCTGTACCAGATTTTACACTCTCCAGTTTTCATAGATCAAGCCCATACTTTAATCACTTGCTTACTGGGCACCTAGACCCCTCCTGCCCAGACCAATTTCTTAGCTTTTAGCGCTGTCACTCTTTGAATGGCAATTGCGTGGTCATGCTACACTGTACCCAAACGAAATTTTGATAATTTTTACCACAAATATAGCTTTCTTTTGGTGGTATTTGATCACCTCTGGGGTTTTTATTTTTTGTTAAAAAAAATTAAAAAAATACAGAATAAAAAAAAAAATACAAAACCGTTTTAAATATTGTTAATACATTTTGCAAACAGGTAATTTTTCTCCTTCATTGATGTACGCTGATGAGGCTACACTGATGGGCACCAATAGGCTGCGCTGATGGGCACTGATAGGCTGCACTGATAAGGCAACACTGATGGGCACTAATAGGCAGCACTGATGGGCACCGATGAGGTGGCACTGGTGGGCACTGATGGGTGGCACTGATGGGTAGCACTGATGGGTGGCACTGAAGGGCACTAATAGGTGGCACTGATAGCTGGCACTGATGGGTGGCAGTGATAGGCACTGATTGGCACTGGTAGGTGACACTGATAGTCAGCACTGCTAGGTGGCACTGATGAGGCACTGATTGTCACCACTGGCGGGCATTGATAGGTGGCGCTCATGGGCATTGATAGGTGGCACTGATGTACTGGTGGGCACTGATTAGTGGGCACTGTGGGCATATATGAGGCGGCTTCGCCTCTCCCTGCTCGGGGTCGATGTCCCTTTAACAGAAGCCGGTGATCGGCTTTTTTTTCTCCTTGCGCTGTCAGCTGTCAGCGTGAGAAGAGAAAAAAACACGATTACCGATCCTCTGTTTTCATCACATGATCAGCTATCATTGGCTGACAGCTGATCACATGGTAAGGGGTCGGGATCGACCCCTTACTCGAATCTGTGATCACCTGAGTCTCGATGACTCGGGTGATCACAGCACGCGCCGCAGGGAGGCACGGCCAGCTTGCAAAGGGGAGGACGTCTATTGACGCCCTCCCGGCAAAGCAGATGCGTGCTGTAGCCGCCATCGGCTATATTGCTGATCTAAAGGAGTTAAAGACAGCCTGTCAAGTTTCAACTTTATAGTACCCAGCACCTACGAGCCTAGAATTTATCTTCTTGCCTCTTTTCTGACTGGGAGCAGGAGAGAAGGGGGAACTGAAAACTTAAAAGAACAATCACCTAGCATAAGTAAAGTGGTCTTCAGCAGGGCAGGCCACAGATCTTTACCATACACAAAAGCTCCCCACACCAGTGCAGTCAGTTTCCGGTGCATAAAAAAAGTAGAGCGTGCTGCATTTTTTCTGCACAAAACTGTACTGGAACCTAGCAAATTGTATAAAAATGCACTGTGGTATGAACTGTAAGTAAAAACTGATCTGGAACGTATCTGGAGTGCATTTTTGTGGTGTAAACTGACCCTAAAAATGTATACACCGTGTTTTCCATGTATTCCAATGGCTCTAGTTCACACCAGTGCAGTTAGTTCCTGTCAGTTTCCAGTGGAGAAACTGACCAGAAACTGACTGTAACTGACTGCATTGGTGCGAACTAGAGCCATTGGAATACATGAAAAATGTGCATACATTTTTAGTGCAGAAAAAAAGCGCACTGAACTGCATCTGGTGGGAACTGGCCCTAACAGAGCTCTCAACTTGATATATATATATATATATATATCATCTCAATTAAAAATGTAGGGGTTGGCCATTCGTCTTCAAAAAGAGCAGAACACACCTGTTTAACCGCTTCCCTACCGCCCACTGCATATATACGTCAGCAGAATGGCACGGGCAGGCAAAAGCACGTACCTGTACGTCCCCTTTAAATGCCTGCCAGCAGCGCGCTCGCGACCCGGTCGGGAGCTCCGTGACCCCGGCCGCGGGACCAGCGGACCCGATCGCCGCTGGTGTCCCGCAATCGGGTCACGGAGCTGAAGAACGGGTAGAGGTATGTGTAAACAAACCTCACCCCACGCTTCCTACTCTGCCTGTCATTGATTGGCTGTTCCCGGTCATCGGGAAAGCCGATCAATGACGTCAGACGTCAGCCCCGCCCCCTAATGTAAAAAAAACACACACACGTCACAGCCCATAACCCCTCCCTTCCCCCTAGTGGTTAACTCTTTCACTACAACTGTCATTTATACAGGAATCAATGCATTTAAATAGCATTGATTGCTTTATAAATGACAATGGTCCCAAAAATGTGTCAAAAATGTCCGATGTGTCCGTCATAATGTCGCAGTCACAAAAAAAAAAAAAATCGCTGATCGCCGCCATTACTAGTAAAAAAAAAATATTAATAAAAATGCTATAAAACTATCCCCTATTTTGTAAACGCTATAACTTTTGCGCAAACCAATCAATAATCGCTAATTGTGATTTTTTTTTACCAAAAATATGTAGAAGAATACGTATCGGCCTAAACTGAGAAAAAAAATGTTTTTTTATATATTTTTTGGGGATATTTCTTATAGCAAAAAGCAAAAAATGTTGCGTTTTTTTCAAAATTGTCGCTCTATTTTTGTTTATAGCGCAAAAAATAAAAACCGCAGGGGCGATCAAATACCACCAAAAGAAAGCTCTATTTGTGGGAAAAAAAGGATGCCAATTTTGTTCGGGAGCCACGTCACACGACCGCGCAATTGTCAGTTAAATCGACGCAGTGCCGAGTCGCAAAAAGGGGCCTGGTCCTTTGGCTGCCAATTGGTCCGGGGCTGAAGTCATTAAAGTCCAGTCTGGGTGACAACCATGGCTGCCTCCTTAGAGACAGCGGGGAAAAAAAATAACACTCAGGGACTGCAAATGTGTTAAGGTGAAAGAAAAAATAAAAATAATTGAAAAGGAATGTAGCCATCTCATCTAAAGACTGCTAAACTGCAATGCATATTTTTTTGTTTTTGGGATTAGATGCATTTAAACTAAACAACTCTTCCCTGCACCATCAGCCTACTTACTGCAATCATGATTTCCAGTGGCGACTGGTGATTAAAAAATTTGGGGGGCACAAACAAACCCCTCCAGGTCCTCATCGGTAAACCCTCCAGCCTGGACTGTCAGGACTCCCCTGATACCCGGCGGCTTCCGCATTCCAAATCTTCTAGGGTGAGAAACCGTAGTGACGCAATGGCGAATTTTGATTTGCTAAAATCAAAAGTGGGAGGGTCATGTAAAACTAGCCAATTGGAGCCTCAGGCTCTAATCACGTGCTTGTTGAAAACTGACAGAGCTAATAGACGCCTATTAGTCCGGCGCCCCGCACAGTGCACTGCACACACATAGAACAATTTATTTTTAAATAAATGATAATATGACTAACATTTTTAAACTTTAAAATGTTAAAAAATGTTTGTCATAGAACGATTTATTTTTAAATAAATTATAATATGAACTTTGTGGGGGGCGCGGTGCTCCTGCGCCCCTTATGGACCGATTTGTCATTGATGATGTCCATGCTTCTGCAGGCAACCTCTGTGGATATCCATATGGCCTATGGGGTGCAAATATAATGATGTTAACTTTGTGGTGGCAAGAAATATGCAGCTTCAGAGGGTGGGTTAGGTGGGTTACTTAAGGTCAGTTAAACAGGGTAAGTATATTTTGTGTGACAGTATACTGTAATTATACTCTATGCAAAAATGCTAAAATATTACCTGAATTAAGAGAATATACTTGTGGTCCAAAGGAATTGTAAACCAATCTAAGCCAAAGACTTTTGCATGCTTTTTGGAAAATGAGTGCATTAACAATGTAAATAATTTCCAACCAAACATACTGCCATTTTTGATCTTTGTTTAGCCCATTATATATTTTAATAATTCAAATCACATAAAGCAATCTGAAATTTGAAGGATATCTCTACCAAAAAATGGAAGGTTAGATATATTAAAATCCTCCCAGTAAACCTGTTGCTTATTGGAAAAAAAAAGTACCTTGGCACCAGCTTTCAACTCTTCCAGGAGGCACAGGAGATATACAGTGCCTTGAAAAAGTATTCACACCCCTTGAAATTTTCCACATTTTGTCATGTTACAACCGCAAATGTAAATGTATTTTATTGGGATTTTATGTGATAGACCAACACAAAGTGGTACATAATTGTGAAGTGGAAGGAAAATAATGCATTTGTATTCAGCCCCCCCAGAGTCAATACTTTGTAGAACCACCTTTCGCTGCAATTATAGCTGCAAGTATTTGGGGATGTTCCTACTATCTGCACATCTCGAGAGTGACATTTTTGCCCATTTTTCTTGGCAAAATAGCTCAAGCTCTGTCAGATTGGATGGATAGCATCTGTGAACAGCAATTTTCAAGTCTTGATACAGATTCTCAATTGGATTTAGGTCTGGACTTTGACTGGGCCATTCTAACACATGAATATGCTTTGATCTTAACCATTCCATTGTAGCTCTGGCTGTATGTTTAGGGTCGTTGTCCTCCTGGAAGGCGAACCTCCACCCCAGTCTCAAGTCTTTTGCAGACTCTAACGGGTTTTCTTCTAAGATTGCCCTATATTTTGCTCCATCCATCTTCCCATTAACTCTGACCAGCTTCCCTGTCCCTACTAAAGCAAAGAATCCACACAACATGATGCTGCCACCACCATGTTTCACAGTAGGGATGGTGTGTTCAGGGTGATGTGCAGTGTTAGTTTTCCGCCACACATAGTTTTGCTTTTAGGCCAAAAAGTTCAATTTTGTTCTCATCTGACCAGAGCACCTTCTTCCAAATGTTTTCTGTGTCCCCCACATGGCTTCACGCAAACTGCAAACAGGATTTCTTATTTATTTTTTTCAACAATGGCTTTCTTCTCGCCACACTTCCATAAAGACCAGATTTGTGGAGAGCACAACTAATAGTTGTCCTGTGGACAGATTCTCTCACCTGAGCTGTGGACCTCTGCAGCTCCTCCAGAGTTACTATGGGCCTCTTGGCTGCTTCTCTGATTAATGCTCTCCTTGCCCAGCCTTGTCAGTTTAGGTGGATGGCCATATATTGGTGGGTTTGCAGTTGTGCCATACTCTTTCTACTTTCGAATGATGGATTGAACAGTGCTCTGTGAGATGTTCAAAGCTTGGGATATTTTTATAACCTAACCCTGCTTTAAACTTCTCCACAACTTTATCCCTGACCTGTCTGGTGTGTTCCTTGGCTTTCGTGATGCTGTTTGTTCACTAAGGTTCTCTAACAAACCTCTGAGGGCTTCACAGAACAGCTGCATTTATACTGAGATTAAATTACACACAGGTGGACTCTATTTACTAATTAGGTGACTTCTGAAGGCAATTGGTTCCACTATATTTTAGTAAGGGGTATCAGAGTAAAGATGGCTGAATACAAATGCACGCCACACTTTTTTAAGATATTTATTTGTAAAAAAAATTGAAAAACATTTATAATTTTCCTTCCACTTCAAAATTATGTGCCACTTTGTGTTGGTCTATCACATAAAATCCCAATAAAATACATTTATGTTTTTGGATGCAACATGGCAAAATGTGGAAAATGTCAAGGGGTATGAATACTTTTTCAAGGCACTGTATTGCAGGGGTGCCTCACACATTTACCTAATTTCCAAGGTATTTTCAGCCCCTAGCTATTCTAGAAGAAAGTTGTAAGGCATAATGACATCATTTGTGCCTCTCAGGAGTGTTGAAACCAGGGCAAACATTTTTTTTTTTTTAATTGGCAGCAACTTTATTTTTAAAGCACCTTTGCAGGTGAGTTGACTTTGGTGGATTGTGGTGGAATTTGGGGTCTTTCAATAGAGCAGACCTTCCATTTTCACAGAAGTTTACTTTAATCACAAATACCATGTATCTGATGTGATCACAGGAATGTACTTTTCCCCATCAAAACCTTTCCAATTTCTGCATCTGAAATAGGCAGCTGCTTAAAATCTATTGATCTGATTTATTTCTTTGAAACTATTATTGGATTTAAATTGTGTGGATTTGCTTCTTTCCTTTCAGATAGAGAGCAATCCAAATGCAGAATCTCCAGTGCATGCAGGAATGAAACACACACTGATGTATTACATCCAGATGTCAGGTTTGCTTTAACACACAATAGACGAATGCTGTAACAGCTTCTCTTATTTTTAAAAACCCTCCCTAATAGGGATTTAGAGAAAAGTTTCCACTGGCCTGGGCCATGTTTATTGTAGGATATGGGAACATTCCATGCTGTGCGGCACCATTATAGAGAGATACTAGACTACCACCTAGTGCTCACTTAAGAAATTAGTTTTATGGTTTCATAACCTTAATTAAATTAAATATTCAGCATGCATTGTTCATTTTTTGTGTTCTATGTTCTGTGGTGGGTCAGTTTGCTACTTTGATCCCAGACAAAACTATTTTATTTGCTGTGTTTCAGATGTACATATTAATTGGTAATACATTATTTACTACAAAAAAGCCAAAATCTAAAGATTTGTTTTTTACTCATCTGGTTTGTCATGAAACACTTTCTAAGTGTTGTTGCACCATAAAAAATACTTAAATAGAAGCTGAGCTTGCAAAGAAAACGCCCAAGGCCTCACGCCACTGGGTGTTTAGCCCTGGCATTTGGGGCTTCTGCGTCTTCAGCTAGAGGGCCCAGGCAGACCATCAGCAGCCTGTTTAACTCTATGAGAGTCTGAGAGTTGCTGTGACTGGACGGGGCTGGGCAGTGCACTCAGTGGTACTTCGGTTTAGGACAGTAAGCATTTGGGGGCGATGTCCGGGATGCAAACTGCTTACATTCTAAAAATTCGTCCCGGGGCACAAACTGCCCTAAATGTACATACTGCTAGGTGCACTGCCCTGCCCTGTTCAACAGCAGTAGCAGCTGTCAGACTCTCAAAGAGTTTAAACCGGCTGCCTGCAGCGGGGCTGGATGGTGCACCTGTGCCCTCCAGCCACATCTAAATGCTGGAGCCTCATGCATCTATGCTAAATGCCCAGTGTGCATGAGGCCTTACACTTAGCTAACCCCACACTACCAAATCACCTTCCTTTTTAGAGTTATTATTGCTGAAAATGTTTCTGCATCTGACACCCCTGAGAGTGGTAGATACTTGTGTTCCCCACTCTGCACTCTAGTTTTATCCACTGGATTCTATGTCACTGAGACAGTAGTGATTTACAGGCCAGTGGAATGAACCACAGAGCACCCAGAAGTATGCCAGATGCCTACAACTTTTCAGCAAGTTGATCTTTTCAACAAGGTGTTCAGTAGCACAGGTGGGACAGGTACTAGAGAAGAATTCTACGTATGGATATTTTGTCATAGTTACATTCATGCAGACTGGACCAATGTGACTGTGCATACACTATACTTCTGAGATCCGTCAAGAAACTGTAAATCATGGTAGTAGACTACAGTGATCTCCATTAGCGATGTACCCCTACCCATTCACCTGGGAAAAAAGTGTTAATAAAAAAAACACAATACAGGTTTTTAAAGCACTTTATTAGACAGCTCCGGGGGTCTTCTTCCGACTTCGTGGGTCTTGTCTCGCTCTTCTGCCGGGCCTCCACTATCTTCTTACAGCTCTTTTACTAGCGTTGGCCCGGTCTTGTCACTGTCACCACCTTCTTCTTCTTCCTTACGATGTTGACACGGCACTTTCGCCGGCCGTAATGGCAGGGATGCGTTATGCAGCGACTTATATAGGCATAAGGGGCAGGGTCACCGGGTGAATTGTCACATGGTGATCCCACCCCGTATGATGCCACAGTCCTGAGGATGCTGGGACTGTGACATCAAAAGGGGCGGGGACACCATGTGACATCACCCGGTGACCCCGCCCCTCATGCCTTTATAAGTCGCCGAACAACTCGTTCCTACCATTACGGCCGGAGAGAGCGTTGTGTCAACATCAGAAGGAAGAAGAAGAAGAAGGCGTCGGCGACAAGACCGGGCCAACGCTAGTAAAAGAGCTGTAAGAAGATAGCGGCGGCCTGGCAGAAGAACGGGACAAGACCCCCGAAGTCGGAAGAAGACCCCCGGAGCTGTCTAATAAAGTACTTTAAAAACCTGTGTTGTGTTTTTTCCCCAGGTGAATGGTTAGGGGTACATTGTGCTGATCACAGTGCTGATCACAATCAGTGCTGATCACAATCTAAACAGGATTTGCTGGTTATCGGCAGAGCCGATAACTGACAAATCCACACAGGGGACATTTACATTTATAATCAGGGCTCTGATCATCAGTGTTCTGATAATAAAATGGTATTGGACTTAAGATCCCTGATGCAATCTCTTCCTACAAAGGCGGATATTGAAACCATGATTTTACGCATTGAGGAAGCCCATAGTAGGGATATCAAGAAGGTAAGGTCAGAAATACAATCTTTATCTGGCCGGGTAGAAGGCGGGGAGACATCGAGATCTGTGTTAGAGACCAGAATTACAGCTCTGGAACAGATTCAATCCTCACAGGCAGATACAGCAATTAACATACAGCTTCATTTGGAGGAATTGGAAGACCGCAGCCGTCGCAATAATCTGCGTCTGCGAGGGATTCCAGAGACTATTGAAATAGAATCACTAGCAGGGACCGTGACAGAGATATTTCATAAAATTCTGGGAAAAACTCCAGCATCCCTGGAGCTAGACAGAGTACATAGAACCCCAGGGCCAAGATCTCTAGAGCCGGATAGACCACGTGACGTTCTCTGTAGAGTACATCACTACCAGCAAAAAGAAATTATTCTAAATAGAGCATGGGAGCAGGGAGATGTAGAACTGGATGGGATGGTGGTGAGGATTCTACCAGATATCTCAAGAGCAACACTGCATAGGCGAGCTATATTATGCCCGATCCTGGACTTAGCTAGACGCCAGGACTGCTCCTACAGATGGCGATATCCATTTGCAGTGACCTTTCATAAAGCACAAGTCTCCTATACCCTATGCTCACCAGCAGATCTTCCAGCTCTTTACGCTTTTTTGGATACAGAACCGATACAAGTACAGAACTGGCTCCAGAATATTCCTAGATCGAGGGCCCGGCCGGGCCTAGTAACTATACAAAATAATCAGCCAGCTCGTACACAGAGGTCAAGAAGGAGCTCTAGAGGATCATCTACAAGGGGGTCTGGTGAAGTACAGGAGCCAGCTAGAGATGGATAAATTATACTTCAAGCACCAGACTAGAAGAGAACAAATAAAGGGGACAATAACTACTATGTCAATTATTATCGAATGCTGCCTGGTTTTCCTTTCCTTTTTCCTTTCCTTTTTCTCTCCCCCTTTCCCCCCCCTCCCCCTCGCTCTCCCTTTCTTTTATTGTTTCCTCCTGTTTGCTGGGTAGCTCTCCTTTGTTACTGGGATGAATATGGCTGATTGCCTCCTAAATGCAGGGTAGATTTCATGTAGGAAATCTACCTAACATATGTAAATTTGAACAAGTTATAAAGAGGTATGCATAGGGAAGGCAATCAGGCGGGGCATATTGATGATAAAAAGTATCCTGAGGCCTCCCTCGCGGGGACATAGAGGAGACTAGACCGGAGGATAAAGATAACAAATAAATGCACATCTAAGCTAAGAAATAATGTGAACGGTAAACAGGGGGGTAGCATAGAGTGGAGAGATTAAAGAAAATAAAATTAAATGAATCAATAATCATGTGAATACTAGAGAAATAGTTATAATGAGTAGATATGCACTGATGCCTAGCTAAATAGGAGTTGGGTGAAGCGTTTTTCACTTAAATAAATACCAATTTAAACTTAAATGGGGGGGAAATTAGCCCTCCTCTTCAGAAAGGGGGAAAGGAATCACATATAAAGAATTGAAGCACTTTCGGTTAACACACGGGGAAAATGTATGCTTTCCTGGGAAGGGAGAGGGGGGAGGTATCAGGAGCTTCTTCTTTTTTTCTCTCTCAAGAGGAACCAACTCTCCAAGTTCTAAAGGTGTACTTGGGGGAGCAGGAGAGGGGGGAGGTGTGGGATTGGGAGGGGGGGGAGGGATGGAGGTTGGGGAGAGCAGGGAAAAGGAATTGGTCTGAACTAGACCTGGAAGTCAAAGAGAATTGAATAGAAACGGTTGATCTATGACAAATACCAAATGCCAAATGACCAAAATGATCAGGTTTGTCTTCTCGGGTTGCGGTGGGGGGGCTGGGGGAAGCCCAGGGGCCCGAACTCGGCACTCTTTGACTACACCCCCACAGATTAGCGCTCTTTCCCAGTTTGATACTGGAGAGCGCAATAGCAAAGTATTGCTGTTCTAATAGAACTGACTCCCACTAAAGTGGGCTATCTCAAATTTAATATTGTTTTATTTGAAAATAATTTTTTTTTCTATTTTTTTTTTGTCTCTCTCCCCCTTTTTTGGGGGGAGGGTTCTGCCTTTTTTTTTGGGGGGGGGGGGGGGGGGGTGGTTTTCCTCACCCCCCTTTTTTTTTTTTTTTTTTTTGTGTGTCGGTGGGGGGGATTAGGTTAGGGAATGGAGGTGGTGAGGGTACTTTCAGTGAATGCAAGGGGGCTTAATATCCCTGAAAAAAGACGCATGCTTATGGAAGATCTACATCGCAAGAAGTCAGACATTGCCCTCATACAGGAGACGCACTTCAAAGAGGGTAGCTACCAGTTTTGAAAAGCAGACTTTTTCCAATAGTCTATCACTCTACTAATAAGTTTACTAAAACATGTGGGGTGTCTATAATAATTTCATCTAAGGTACCATGGACCTGTGTGGAGGAAAAAGCAGATCCGGGGGGACGATATCTTTTTTTAAGAGGCATGATTGGTAATATTGAGGTAACCCTAGCTAATATATATGCACCTAACTTGCAGCAGGAGACTTTCATTACCCAAACGTTAGATTTATTGACTGAATTTACTGGGGGCCATACTGGGAGGGGATTTTAACATACCATTAATACCGTCCGAAGATACTTCTTCGGGTAGTTCTTCGATATCCCCTAGCTCACGGAAACGAATCTCGAGAGCACTACACAAAGCACAGTTGATAGATATATGGCGCATTTTCCATCCTGCGGAAAGGGATTATACTTTTTATTCTATACCACATAAACAGTACTCTAGAATCGACTATTTTTTTATCCCCCATTCCCAGTTACAAGCGGTCCGAGAGACCTCAATTGATCATATTACATGGTCAGATCATGGCCGATTCAGTTATCCTATGCATTAACTGACCATTTTATCTCTAGAACGAGAACCTGGAGACTAAATGAGAGTCTACTGCAAGATGAGGAAGTATTAAGGGAAGTGACAAGAGAACTAGATTTTTTTTTTTCAAACTAATGACACTCCAGATAGCAATACGAGTATGGTATGGGAGGCCCATAAGGCAGTAATTAGGGGGATTCTTATTAAGCATGGCTCTAGAATAAAGAAACAGCGCGCTAAGCAGCTGACTTTTCTCTTGAACGAATTAAAATTAGTAGAAGCACAATATAAACATGCTCAAACAGCCGCGCTGGAGATTGAACTAATAACCCTACGTAAAAAGATAGTAGACTTAATGATATTCAAGGCAAAAGCACAAATACAGATCTGCCGGAGGATATCATATGAGTCCGGGAATAAATGTGGAAGGGTACTAGCTAGGACCCTAAGAGAACAGGTACTCGGGAACTATATACCACATATAGTGAAGGCAAATGGACAGAAATGCTCCCTCCCTAAAGATATTGTGAGGGAGTTTCAAAGATACTACTCAGACCTATACAATTTACAGAAAGACCCCTCTCCTCAGACTCAGACAGAAGAATATTTAGTGAATTCCCATATGCCTAAATTAACACCTGAGGCCAGTAAATTATTAGATGAACCGTTTACATTGGAAGAGATTCAAAAAGGGATCGGAAATATTAAACAAGGAAAGGCCCCAGGCCCAGATGGCTTTACTATTGTGTATTACAAATCCTTAATAGCATCTCTGGGTACATTTTTGGTGAAGTTTTTTAATGCCCTGGGACCAGATATGAAGCTCCCCCAAGATACTCTCATGGCCCATATAACAGTGATACATAAGGAGGGGAAAGACCCCACAGCATGTGGCAGTTAAAGGCCAATTTCGTTGTTAAATACCGATCTGAAAATACTCACCAAAATTATAGCGACTAGAATTCAAGAGTACATTCCAACCCTGATCGACTTGGACAAGGTTGGATTTGTACCCACACGCGAGGCCAGGGATAATATAACTAAGGTGATAAACCTCTTACATGTAACAAATAGTAACCAAACTCCGTGTGTCTTCCTAGGAACAGACGCAGAAAAGGCCTTTGATAGGGTCGATTGGCAATTTATGATGACAGTATTAACCACTTTCAGACCGGACCAATTTGCAGCCAAAGGACCAGGCCCCTTTTTGCGATTCGGCACTGCGTTGCTTTAACTGACAATTGCGCGGTCGTGCGACGTGGCTCCCAAACAAAATTTACGTCCTTTTTTTCCCACAAATAGAGCCTTCTTTTGGTGGTATTTGATCGCCCCTGGGGTTTTTATTTTTTGCGCTATAAACAAAAATAGAGCGACAATTTTGAAAAAAATGCATTATTGTTTACTTTTTGCTATAATAAATATCCCCAAAAAATATATAAAAACATTTTTTTTCCTCAGTTTAAGCCGATACGTATTCTTCTAAATATTTTTGGTAAAAAAAATCGCAATAAGCGATTATTGATTGGTTTTGCGCAGAAATTATAGCGTTTACAAGATAGGGGATAGTTTTTATAGCATTTTTATTAATAATTTTTTTTTATTAGTAATGGCGGCGATCTGCGATTTTTTTGTGACTGCGACATTATGGCGGACACATCGGACATTTTTGACACATTTTTGGGACCATTGTCATTTATACAGCAATCAATGCTATTTAAATGCATTGATTGCTGTATAAATGACACTGGCAGTGAAGGGGTTAACCACAAGGGGGCAGTGTAAGGGTTAAGTATGCCTAGGGGGTGTGTTTCTTACTGTGGGGGGGCGTGGCTGTCAGCTAGTGAATGCTGATCTCTGCTCCAATCACAGGGAGCAGAGATCGGCGTCACTAGTTGCTAGGCAGAACGGGGAGATGCTGTTTATCTCGGCATCTCCCCGTTCAGCCTTCCCGTGAGACGATCGCGGGTGTCCCCGCGGCGATCGAGCCCGCGGGGACCGCGACCGCACTCACGGGGGTCCCGACCGGCGCGGGAGCGCGCCGCTCCCGGCGCGCTCCCGATGGCACGGACAGGCTAAAGGAGGGACTTATATATACGCCCTCCTGCCTGTACGTGCCATTCTGCCGACGTATATCATCGTGCGCCGGTCGGCAAGTGGTTAAGATACGTGGGGATAGGGGAGGTGATGATGGCCCGCATAGGTACACTATACTCGGAACCCTTAGCTCGAGTTAGAGCCAACGGGGTCCTGTCGGAACCTTTCACGATTAAGAATGGCACGAGACAAGGCTGTCCCCTATCGCCACTCCTATTTGCTTTGGCATTGGAGACATTTTTATGCACGGTCCGTGTCAGGAATGGATCCGTCCGCTGGTAAGACCCATCATTTGGCGTGCAGTACTGTGGTCCACCAGCAGGTGTCTCCTGGCAGTTTATAACTGTCAGGAGGGGCCTTCCCTGCTGGGATATCATCTTTGGGCCGCAGTACTGGCGTCCACCAGCGGATGGATCCTGGCAGTGTGGAGCAGACAGCCCTTTCTCCGCTCAGCTGTCACATGAGGCCAATAACTGGCAGATTATAAATACCCGGCCAGCCCTCACACACTTGCCTTGGTATCTTTCTTCCTTGTGACCTGTATCCTGAGACCTGTATCCTGAGACCTGTATCCTGTATCCTGAGACCTGTATCCTGAGACCTGTATCCTGAGACCTGTAACCTGTACCTTGTACCCTTCCCTTCCTATTCCGGTGTTCCTGTGTTCCTGCTCCTTTGTTGCCTTTCCCATCCTTAGTTCCCTCTCCCATCCTGCCCTTGTTCATCTGCTGATCTCCCGTGCATGACCCTGGCTTGGCTATCGTTTATGATTCTGGTATTGCCCATTTATTGTACATATTGTTTGTTTGTAGTTTTGTGGTTTGTAGTACACTATTTGTCTTCACTCTTTATCATTTATTTAAATAAACACTTATTATTTCACTTATATGTGTTTGGGTTTCCTCTGTGCAGTCCACACAGTCTGGTCTACTAATTTCCCTGATAGTATACCAAGGCCATCCCTGACCAGACGTGGCTGCATTGAGGAACCATCTTGGTTCGTTAGTCTGCCAAAATGGATTACAATGAAATCCTTTATTATTCTCTGCTGGCAGAAGAGGATGGTGAATTTTGTTGTCAGATGTTAAAAGGATGGACTAGTGACCAGCTGATGGAAACCATCCGATCAGCTCATTCCCTGGTGGATGAAGGCTATATGTTATTTGAGGATGTTCAGCACCTAATTAAATTATGTGCTAAGCCAGCCCTGTCATGTTCTCCAGAAGGAAATGATGATTTCTCTCCCCCTTTCAATTATGGCCAAGTTGAATCCCTGGTATGGTTGTTAGAGGATGATCCAGCCTATTTCATTGAACGGTATTCCTCTTGTTCACAGCAGGTGTTGACTGATTGCATCAATTCAGTGCAATCTCTGGTTAGTCAGGCTGTGTGTGAACCAGCATTTGTCCAACCTGTGCTACTAGCATGGTCAGATCTCTTGTATTTAGCTAAGCCACAACATCCCAGCCCTGTCATTAATCACCTGCCTTCTCAAGGATCTATCTCCCCATTGCCTACGACAACCTCAGCTACAGCCCAGTTTTCTCTACTTCCTACCAAATACTATTATCCAGTCGCCAAGTGTAGCACCTATCCTGCCTTCAGCCCACCTGCCTCTTCTCCTCCACCTGTAACAGTCCCACAAATTCCTCCTCCAGCCACTGTTCCTTGGTCTTCATTTTGCCCGGAAACCTTCTTTTCTTACAGCCCTGCACCCACGTACAAAGCTGCAGTGGCTAAGCCAAAAAAGAAACGGAAGTTCTTTCCAACCCACATTATCCTGCCAGTAACCCAACCTGCCGCCACCCCAGTTCCTGCTACCCAGCCTGACGTCCCAGTTCCTGCTACCCAGCCTGACGTCCCAGTTCCTGCTACCCAGCCTGACGTCCCAGTTCCTGCTACCCAGCCTGACGTCCCAGTTCCTGCTACCCAGCCTGACGTCCCAGTTCCTGCTACCCAGCTTGACGTCCCAGTTCCTGCTACCCAGCTTGACGTCCCAGTTCCTGCTACCCAGCTTGACGTCCCAGTTCCTGCTACCCAGCTTGACGTCCCAGTTCCTGCTACCCAGCTTGACGTCCCAGTTCCTGCTACCCAGCTTGACGTCCCAGTTCCTGCTACCCAG
The DNA here is from genome assembly GCA_028564925.1 of Lithobates sylvaticus. Lineage (NCBI taxonomy): Eukaryota > Metazoa > Chordata > Amphibia > Anura > Ranidae > Lithobates > Lithobates sylvaticus. Next base: position 121,014,637 of record CM053031.1, read on the forward strand.
CTTGACGTCCCAGTTCCTGCTACCCAGCTTGACGTCCCAGTTCCTGCTACCCAGCTTGACGTCCCAGTTCCTGCTACCCAGCTTGACGTCCCAGTTCCTGCTACCCAGCTTGACGTCCCAGTTCCTGCTACCCAGCTTGACGTCCCAGTTCCTGCTACCCAGCTTGACGTCCCAGTTCCTGCTACCCAGCTTGACGTCCCAGTTCCTGCTACCCAGCTTGACGTCCCAGTTCCTGCTACCCAGCTTGACGTCCCAACCTTCCAGCCTGATGACCCGCTGCCAGCTTTCCAGCCTGATGACCCGCTGCCAGCTTTCCAGCCTGATGACCCGCTGCTAGCTTTCCAGCCTGATGACCCGCTGCCAGCTTTCCAGCCTGATGACCCGCTGCCAGCTTTCCAGCCTGATGACCCGCTGCCAGCTTTCCAGCCTGATGACCCGCTGCCAGCTTTCCAGCCTGATGACCCGCTGCCAGCTTTTCAGCCTGATGACCCGCTGCCAGCTTTTCAGCCTGATGACCCGCTGCCAGCTTTCCAGCCTGATGACCCGCTGCCAGCTTTCCAGCCCGATGACCCGCTGCCAGCTTCCCAGTCTGCTGTCTCGGTGCCGGCCTTCCAGTCTGATGTGCCAGCTTTCCAGTCTGATGTGCCAGCCCTCCAATCTGATGTGCCAGCTTCCCAGTCTGATGTGCCAGCTTCCCAGTCTGATGTGCCAGTTTCCAAGTCTGATGTGCCAGCTTCCCAGTCTGATGTGCCAGCTTCCCAGTCTGATGTGCCAGCTTCCCAGTCTGATGTGCCAGCTTCCCAGTCTGATGTGCCAGTTTCCCAGTCTGATGTGCCAGTCCTCAAATTTGATGTGCCAGCCTCTCGGTCTGATGTGCCAGCTTACCAGTCCGATGTGCCTGTTATCCAGCCTGCCCTTACGGTACTTGCTGTTCGGCCTAAGTTCCCAGTGTCTGCTGCCCAGCCTGATGTGTTCCTGTCTGCTGCCCAGCCCGAAGTGTTCCTGTCTGCTGCCCAGCCCGAAGTGTTCCTGTCTGCTGCCCAGCCCGAAGTGTTCCTGTCTGCTGCCCAGCCCGAAGTGTTCCTGTCTGCTGCCCAGCCCGAAGTGTTCCTGTCTGCTGCCCAGCCCGAAGTGTTCCTGTCTGCTGCCCAGCCCGAAGTGTTCCTGTCTGCTGCCCAGCTTGATGTGCCTGTTCCTGCTGCCCAGCTTGATGTGCCTGTTCCTGCTGCCCAGCTTGATGTGCCTGTTCCTGCTGCCCAGCTTGATGTGCCTGTTCCTGCTGCCCAGCTTGATGTGCCTGTTCCTGCTGCCCAGCTTGATGTGCCTGTTCCTGCTGCCCAGCTTGATGTGCCTGTTCCTGCTGCCCAGCTTGATGTGCCTGTTCCTGCTGCCCAGCTTGATGTGCCTGTTCCTGCTGCCCAGCCTGATGTGCCTGTTCCTGCTGCCCAGCCTGATGTGCCTGTTCCTGCTGCCCAGCCTGATGTGCCTGTTCCTGCTGCCCAGCCTGATGTGCCTGTTCCCGCTGCCCAGCCAAAAGTGCCCGTACCTGCTGCCCAGCTTGATGTGCCCGTGCCTGCTGCCCAGCCTAAAGTGCCCGTGCCTACTGCCCAGCTTGATGTGCCTGTTCCTGCTGCCCAGCTTGATGTGCCTGTTCCTGCTGCCCAGCTTGATGTGCCCGTGCCTGCTGCCCAGCCTAAAGTGCCCGTGCCTGCTGCCCAGCTTGAAGTGCCTACTGCCCAGCTTGAAGTGCCCGCTGCCTACCTCAATGCCATGGACTTGTCCCAGCAGCAGCTAGTTGGAGCGTCCGGAGGCCGCTCCTTTGAGGGGGGGTACTGTCAGGAATGGATCCGTCCGCTGGTAAGACCCATCATTTGGCGTGCAGTACTGTGGTCCACCAGCAGGTGTCTCCTGGCAGTTTATAACTGTCAGGAGGGGCCTTCCCTGCTGGGATATCATCTTTGGGCCGCAGTACTGGCGTCCACCAGCGGATGGATCCTGGCAGTGTGGAGCAGACAGCCCTTTCTCCGCTCAGCTGTCACATGAGGCCAATAACTGGCAGATTATAAATACCCGGCCAGCCCTCACACACTTGCCTTGGTATCTTTCTTCCTTGTGCCCTGTATCCTGAGACCTGTATCCTGAGACCTGTATCCTGAGACCTGTATCCTGAGACCTGTATCCTGAGACCTGTAACCTGTACCTTGTACCCTTCCCTTCCTATTCCGGTGTTCCTGTGTTCCTGCTCCTTTGTTGCCTTTCCCATCCTTAGTTCCCTCTCCCATCCTGCCCTTGTTCATCTGCTGATCTCCCGTGCATGACCCTGGCTTGGCTATCGTTTATGATTCTGGTATTGCCCATTTATTGTACATATTGTTTGTTTGTAGTTTTGTGGTTTGTAGTACACTATTTGTCTTCACTCTTTATCATTTATTTAAATAAACACTTATTATTTCACTTATATGTGTTTGGGTTTCCTCTGTGCAGTCCACACAGTCTGGTCTACTAATTTCCCTGATAGTCCGTCTAAACCCGGATATAGGGGGAGTGACGATAGGGGACACCCAACAGAAGATATCAGCATATGCGGACGACATGATGTTTTCACTCACAAACCCTATAATCTCCTTACCGATGCTCCTACATGAATTTAACAAATATGGTACCCTGTCGAATCTGAAGATAAATTTTAATAAATCGGAGGCAATGGGAGTGGGTATAAAACAAGCAGTGCTTCTAAATTTCCAGACTAGCTTTAAATTTATATGGACAACAACAGCCTTAAGATACCTAGGGACAAACATACCTCCTAAAACATCCAAAATATTTGAATTAAACTTCCCATTCTTGCTAAGAGAGACGAGGGTGCTACTTGATAAATGGAAGACGGGATTACACTCATGGCTCGGAAGGTGTAACATCATCAAGATGAGTATACTTCCCAAATTCCTGTATCTTCTTTAAGCCCTCCCGATATATATCCCTTCCAAATACTTAGACCAGGTGACCAAAATGTTCTCTGACTTTATTTGGGCACATAAACGCCCAAGATTGAATAGACAACAATTGGTGCTTTTAAAAATGCATGGAGGTTTGGCGGTCCCTGACATAAGAAGATATCAACAGGCGATACATTTAACAAGGCTTATTGACTGGAACCGCCACCAATCAACTAAACTGTGGCCAAGACTGGAACAGGCTCAGAGTAATATTCTACTTGCGAGGGCACCCTGGTGTAATTCGGTAATGTCAAATGATATAAAAAATCATCCATTAGTAGGAGTGACAGTGCAGATATGCAAATTACTTTTTAGAAAATACTCTCTCACGCCAGCGTACTCTTTAATGTACCCAATCTTGGGGGATCCTGCTTTTCCCCCAGGATTTCAAGATCCAGTCTTTCAGTCAATAAGGCAAAATGGTTACTTTTAGCTATCCCATTTTAAGTTAAATGATAACTGGCGGTCTATGCGAGAACTTACGGATAGAACAAGTATCTTTGGACTAGACTATTGGAGAGCTTTTCAGTCGATCTCTACCCGCATTAGATGGTCTTAGCCCAAATCTTACTAGATATGAGACTTTCTGTTCGGAAGCGGGGATAATGCGACATGCCTTATCGGCTGTATATAAGCTATTGATTAGGCCTCCTGAGGACTATCAGTTAAAATGCCTTACGGACTGGGAGGCAGGTATTGGATATAAATTTACAGAGCCACAGCGGCAAAATATAATAAGTTGTATACATGGAACGTCTATAAGTACTAACACACAAGAAACTAATTATAAAGTAGTGACCAGATGGTACCAAACCCCCGTAAAACTACATGGAATATACACATCATTGACGGACCAATGTTGGAGATGTCAAGAAGATAGGGATACAATTCTCCATGTATTTTGGTCATGCCCAAAACTAGAATACTTCAGGAAGAGGATACACCAAATCGTCCAAAATCTTACGGAAATACCAATCCCATATGATCCGGCATTTTTTTTGCTTCACGCATCTAATATACCAAGGAAAATCTATAAAAAAATAGTTCTCTGTCACCTCCTAAACGCTGCCAAATCATGTATCCCGATATGCTGGAAATCTACACAGGCACCTACCATTGGTATGTGGTTCAAAAAAGTAGAGGAAATCAAGAAAATGGAGGAATTAATCCTTACGAAACGTCACCAAAAGGAACAATATACTAAAACATGGACACCCTGGAATGTATATATTTTTACGGATGAAGGGCGGACTCTGTTTGAGGGCAATTTGGCAGATCAAAGAAGGGTAATTTAAATCAATTAGGGGAAAGAGGAAGAAAGTATAAGTAGGAAAGTAGTGGCACTCTAGTAGTAGTGATGGAGGCGCCCTCACCGCCTCCGTTCCCCCCCCCCTCCACCTTGGAGGGAGAAAAGGAGGGGATACCCCCCTTTTGTTTTTTTGAGATAGGTTTTTATGGAGGGGATAATAAAAGAATGAGGAAATTCGAGGCAGGAAGGTATGGGGATACAACTCGAGGAAATAGATCGCAAGGTACAGGAAAATAAGAGTATTAGTTGATCGTTGGAATCAGTAGAGAAGTATATTATGTTATGCATATGGGTTGGATGAATGATAGGAATCTGATTTCATGTGAAGTTTTGGTAATATGATTTCCAATTTATATACCTGAGGAAGATGTATCTTTGTGTTTTCTTGTCTTGTGAAATAAATAAAAGATTTGAAAAAAAAATAAAATTGGTGTAGGCCCCCCAAAATCCATACCAGACCCTTATCTGAGCAAGTAGCCTGGCAGGCCAGCGATGAGCGAGCGACCCCCCTCCTGAACCATACCAAGCTGCTTGATTAACATGGGGAGGATGCTTGGGCTCATCCCCACAACCCTGTTCCCGGTGGTTGTGGGGGGTCTGCAGGTGGGGGGGCTTATCGGAATCTGAAAGCCCCTTTAACAAGGGGGCCCCCAGATCCCGCCCCCCCATGTGAATGGGTAGGGGTACATTGTACCAAAAAAAAGTAAAAACCACAATAGAAAAATAGTGTTCCGCGATGTCCATCCATCTTCAATCACGCCGCCTAAAGGACCAGAAAAATATATATAAAAAAATGCTCAGACTCGATGAAAGGCCTGTGATGTAACCGAGTGATCCCGCCCCTTCTGACATCATGTGACATAGCAGCTGTCAAAGCCAAAAGACAGCAGTTGCCAGGAGGCCTCCCATGGAGGCAGAGTTTTTTTTGCTTTATTTTACTATTTTTCGGGTCTGTCGGGCGGCGTGATTGATGATGGATGTACATTGCGGGACACTTTTTATTTATTTATTTATTTTTAAATAAAGGAATTGTCAAAAACTGTCTATTGTGATTTTTACTTTTCGACACTTTTTTTGGTGAATGGGTAGGGGTACAATGTACCCCTACCCATTCACATGGGGGGGGGGGGGGTGGGATCTGGGGGCCCCCTTGTTTAAGGGGTCTTCGATATTCCAATAAGCCTCCCACCCGCAGATCCCCACAACCACTGGGCCAGGGTTCTGGGGACAAGGCCTTTGTCCCCCCATGTTCAGGGCAAGCGACCTGCTATGATTCAGGAGGGGGGGCGCTCGCTCGTCCCCTCCCCCCTTTCCTGCTTGCTTGGAAAAGGGTCTGGTATGGATTTTGGGAGTGACCCCACACAAATTTTGTTTTTGAATTTTGACATGGAGTTCCCCTTAAAATCGATGCCACGCTGTTTTCTTTTTGGCATAAAGTTCTCCCCAAAGGGCCTGGTATGGACTGGGTGGGGGACCCATGCTGTTTTTATTATTGAACTTTCATCTATATTGCCGGGAGCCGACAATACATTACAAGTTTAAATTACATTTTTTCCTTTAGAAATTACATTTTGCTGTAGCACTGTTCAACACAGATGCGCCACTTTACAGGCAGGCTAAAGGGACCCCCCAGGCATGATATTTAAAGAAATATTTCATTTTTACTGTTTCACTTTAAGCATTATTAAAATCACTGCTCCTGAAAAAATGTTTGTTTTAAAAACTTTTTTTGAATTGATACATGTCCCCTGGGGCAATACCTGGGTCCCCATACATTTTTTATGGCAATAACGTGCATATAAGCCTTTACAATTAGCACTTTTGATTTTTTATGTTCATGTCCCATAGACTTGAATAGGGTTCGAATGTTCGCTAGAACGTTTTGCCTGTTCGCATGTTCTGCTGCGAATCAAACTGGGGGTGTTCGGCTCATCCCTAGTCATCATCTATCGACAGCAAAATATTACGTTTTTAACATTCATGGACTCATTCAAGAGATGGTATTGAGATATTAAGGGAAAAGCCCAGCACCTAAGGTTGTTTCACAGTTATGAAATGTTGGCTATATTGGACAAAATTGGACTGTGTGAAGTCAAATTTCACACATGCTGTTTTCCACCAGCAGTATTTACTTCATTAGAGGATGAAAGTATTGGGAAAGCTTGTAGGCAGATTGCCTACAGAAATGCTAGTTTTAGTTAGACACTGGTGTTCGGCTGGAGGGGGATAGAAGGAGTGGAGTGGCTGTGTCTACTCTGTCCCAAGTGTTGGATCATGGTGCGGCCATTGTGGGGAGCCACTAACCAGGCTGGTACCTGTTCAGCTGGAATCAAGGTACTACAGTGTTAACCTGCTTTCAGGACTTTGTATGCCGCAGCCGCAGGAGACTCAGAGGGCCGTAGAGGGCCAGAGATCACCAGTCAAAGGCGGAGAGGTGTTGCGGCCTGGCGACTCCTCCGCAAAGATACTGGACATATGTGATGAAGAGGATGCTGCCGTAACCTGTGGCCTGGCCAGGGGCCCAGCGACTGCACGTGCCAGTGTACAGGAGCCAGATGACATCCCTGAAGAGCCTGTCTGTTCTAAGTCCCTTGCTGTGCCTCTCCGGAAGCAGCCCATGCTAGAGGGAGGTATGCCTCCAGGTGAGCTGGATGAGGTAAGCGAGAGACGGGTCATTGATTGGGGTTCCCCCAGAATACTGGAAAAGTTTGGGTCTTTGGAGGGACTATTTGAGTGGTCATCCCCTGAGGAGCGCTCCGAACAGGAGGAGTGGGAGACAGGAGATTCCCATCCCACAAAGACCCAGTCAGATGCAGGAGAAAGTACTCAGCCCACAGTATGGACCCCTATCCCTTGCAGCAAACTCTTTAAAAGCCAACCCTCCACTACCCAGACCAGAGCACCCACCTACAGGCAGTGGGTGGTAAAGTCCCAGGATGCATGTGTCTTGCCAGGAAAGGGGAAGCTTAAAGAATTGACCAGGTTTTCTCGCTTCCAGAGGGAGATACAGAGAAGGGTTGCTCTGGAGTGGGGTACATATGTCCCCTCCCAGATAATGGACATCGCTGAGAACTCCTGGGGAAAGTGGGAGGATGACCTTGTCTGGGATTTCTTGCACGTTCCCAAACCTTTGCGGGTGCCAGAAAGTGATGTCTGGGCCTGGTTCCTGGACATTCGGGAGGAATGGAAGCTGGGACGCGCCATTTACAGGGACCGAGTCCTGGTTGTAAAGGCGGGTCGGCCTACCAGGCGCCATTCGGTCTCTGTCAGAGAGGAAGGGGATAGCAGGAGGAGATTGCTGGATCCCCGCTTCTATGTATGAGGAGGACTGTTGTGTTTTACAACCACCATAGAAGCAGCCACAAAGACTGCAGGGAAGTGGCAGAGCTGTGTGTGGTTTTACTTTTTGACATTTGCCTTTGCCTTTGCCTGCCACCCAGTGTGCCTGATGGAAGAACTGTAATCACGGATGCATTGGGTGTACTGTCCCTGCCAACCTCTTTGCATCCTGTTGTCCGAGGAGGGGCCCCTCCTATCAGGAGCAAAAGAAGGACTATTTGCAAGTGTCAGAGACCATGAAATCAGGCCGAGACAGACGTACAGTTAAATCACACTTGTTTATGTGGGGAAACAAAGGGTGGCATGTTTCATATTTGGTGGGAGTGCCCTAAAGTAACCTCCTATTGGAACAACGTTTGCATAGCCAAAGTTCAGTAACCGGTACGGATAGTCAGCCATGCCAGAAGTCAGGGATCAATGTAGTGGAACAGCAAGCAGGATCTGGAGCCAGAAGGGATGTCAGCAAAGCAAGTCTTTAAATAGGAAAGCAGAAGATTGTCTCTTGTGATGTGGATCAAGGCGAAGGCAGAAAACCTCTGGACTGGACAGCTTAAGTAGGCAGGACTGACGAGCAGGATATCATCAACAGCTAAGTAACTGTGGAGAGATAGGAGCTGGCAATTAGCCAACAGCTGAGCATCCAGCTCAGAGAAGGAAGGGCTGAGCCCAGTCCTGACAGTGCCCCCTCCTCAACGACCACTCCCACTCGGAGGACCACTAGGCTTGAGGGGAAAAATGTCTATGGTAATCACGGAGGAGGACAGGGGCATTTACGTCCGAGGATGCGACCCAAGAGCGTTCCTCCAGACCGTACCCTTTCCAATGCACCAGGTATTGTATGCGTCCACAAAACCTACGGTTGTCAACAGTGGACTGTACTTCATACTCCTCATCGTTCTCAACCTGTACAGGGTGAGGACATGGCACCGAGGTGGTAAAGCGGTTGCAGACAAAAGGTTTTAATAAGGAGACATGAAATACATTCGAAATACGCATATTAGAAGGAAGGTCTAATGCGTAACGCCACTGGGTTAATCCTGCAAAGAATACGGAAAGGGCCAATAAACTGAGGTGCGGACTTCAGAGAGGGAACACGAAGTCGGAGCTTGCGAGGTGACAGCCAGACCCTGTCCCCAACCTGGAAGGAAGGTGAAGGCAGGTGTCTGCAGTCAGCATGGAGTCTGTAACTATCATTAGCATGTTGCAAAGCCTCCTGGACTTGTGCCCATGTGGATGAAGACCACGGAGATGCTCCTCTAATGCAGGAATATTCTGCGGAACAAACGAGTCAGGCAACATGGAAGGTTGGAAACCATAATTCGCCATAAACGGGCACAATCAGGAAGCAGAATTCAAGGTACTGTTGTGAGCAAACTCTGCCCACGGTAATAGGTCAGACCAGTTGTTATGATGGTCAGAAATATAACAATGTAGGAATTGCTCCAAGGACTGATTGGCTCGTTTTGCGGCCCCAGTAGACTGCAGGTGATGCGCAGAGGAGAAAGCAAGCTGAATTCCCAACTGTGCACAAAAGGCTTGCCAGAACCAGGACACAAACTTACTACCCCTGTCCGAGACAATAACCTTGGGTAGCCCATGTAAGCGAAAGATCTCCCGAGCAAAAATGGAAGCCAGTTCCTTAGACGTCTTTGAGAACCGGTCAACCACCATAAGGATAACTGTGTTGCCCTGGGAGTTGGGTAACTACACAATGAAATCCATAGACATGTGGGTCCAGGGCCTCTCTCCATTGGGTATGGGTTTTAGGAGGCCCACTGGAAGGTGTCATTGAGTCTTACTCTGAGCACACACGGAACAGGCAGCTACGAAGGCAGTTACATCAGCACATAGACTAGGTCACCAGAATTGTTGGGAAATGGCCCAAAAGGGTTGATTCTTCCCAGGGTGGCCAGCAGTGGTACCTTCGAGGAGATGTCTCCATTCTTTCAGGGCTAAATTGATCGCCAACAGTTTTGCCACCAATCTCGTAATTGCAGTAACCACAAGGATGCATAGTGCTCTCAGAGGTAGGACGTTGAGACAGAAGAGCGTCAACACCAGTCTCAGAAGCATCACCCTCAGGGATAAAAGGTAACGTAGGATCAGGATGTGCCAACACAGGAGCAGAAACAAAGGCAGCCTTGAGACTCTCAAAGGCCTTAATGGACTCAAGAGACCAACTCTGTGGGTTACCGTCCTTTCTGGTCATATCAGTCAGGGGCTTGACCATAGACGAGAAGTTATGAATAGACTTCCGATAATAGTTGGCAAAGCCCAGGAAAGGCTGCAGAGGACATAAACCCACGGGTCGGGGCCACTGTAGAACTGACGAAAATTTCTCTGGGTCCATCGAAAAACCAGCAGTGGAAATCTCATAGCCCAGGAATTTAACCTGTTCACAATGGAACTCGCACTTCTTCAGTTTACAATAGATATTGTTCTCTCATAGTTTCTGAAGCACATCACAGACATCTTTGTGGTTGCTCTTCAGGGACTTGGAAAATATGAGGATATCATTGAGATAAACCAACACACATAACTGCAACAAATCTCAGAGGACCTTGTTAATAAATTACTGGAAAACTGCTGGGGCGTTACAAAGGCCAAAAGGCATTATGAGGTACTCATAATGGCCTGTTCTGGTATTAAATGCAGTTTTCCACTCGTCGCCCTCCTTAAGCCTCACAAGATTGTATGCCCCTCTTAAATCAAGCTTCGTAAAACCATTGCTCCCTTGAGGCGGTCAAATAACTCTGTAATCAATGGAATCGGATAGGCATTCTTAACCACTTCCCGACCGCCCCATGTATATATACGTCGGCAGAATGGCACGTACAGGCAAAATCACTACCTGTACGTGACATTCTTCCGGGCGGTGGGGTGTCCGATCAGAACCCCCTCCGCCGGCGGGGACGGTCGGGATGGCTCCAGAAGCGATGCGGCACGAGGGGACGGCCAGTGGTTTCTGGCCACCCCCTCGCGATCGCTCTGGCCAATGAGATGCTTCCCCTTCCTGTGTAATTGTAAACACAGGCAAGGGGAAGTGATGTCACGTTCCTCGTGTCGGTCTTTCTGACCGGGACGCCGAGCGGAGAAGACATCAGGTTAGTGCACCAACACTACACTGACACCAGGCACACATAGGCACATATTTCACCCCCCTGTCACCCCCTGATCACCCCCCAGATCACCCCCTGCACCCCCAGTCACAGTGTCACTGATTGCAGTGATCATTTATTTTACTGATCACTGCATTTAGTGTCAGTGTGACTGCAATAACTGTCAGGGCAGTTAGTTTTAGGCCCCTTTAGGTCTAAGGTAGCCCCCTACCCCCCCCCCCCAATAAAGGTTTAACCCCTTGATTGCCCCCTAGGTAGCCCTTTCACCCCCTTTTGCCAGTGTCACTAAGCGATCGTTTTTCTGATCGCTGTATTAGTGTCACTCGTCGCTAGGTAGCCAGTTTTTTTTTTAGGTAACCGCCAGGTTTATATAGGTTTATAAATAGGTTTATAGGCTAGGTACCCCCATATTACAACCTAAATAAAGGTTTTAACCCCTTGATTGCCCCTAGAGTTAACTCTTTCACCAGTGATCAGAGTATAAGTGTCACTGGTGACGCTGGTTAGCCAGTTAGTTATTTAGTCATTTAGGTTCCACGTCAGGTTTTTATATAGCGTCAGGTACCCCCATATATTACCTAATAAAGGTTTTAACCCCTCGATTGCCCCTAGTTAACCCTTTCACCAGTGATCACCGTATAACTGTTACGGGTGACGCTGGTTAGTTAGCTTGTTTTTTTTATACTGTCAGGGCACCCGCCATTTATTACCCAACTATCGGTTTAACCCCCTGATCGCCCGGCGGATGATAGCAATTAGGTTTTAGGGTCAAATAAGGTCTGCGTCGCCCCAGGTTAGTGCCAGTACCGCAAACACCCACGCGCAAAGCATACACCTCCCTTAGTGGTATAGTATCTGAACAGATCAATATCTGATCTGATCAGATCTATACTAGCGTCCCAGCAGTTTAGGGTTCCAAAAAACGCATTGTTAGCGGGATCAGCCCAGATACCTGCTAGCACCTGCGTTTTCCCCCTCCGCCCAGCCCAGCCCAGCCCACCCAAGTGCAGTATCGTTCGATCACTGTCACTTACAAAACACTAAGCACACATAACTGCAGCGTTCGCAGAGTCAGGCCTGATCCCTGCGATCGCTAACAGTTTTTTTGGTAGCGTTTTGATTCAGTCGCCAGCAGCCTAGGAGCTTTTTTTCCTGTGAATCTCACTAGTGTACTACTACATTTAGAGCCCAAAATGGCAAATCGCAAGTACACTAGTGAACAGGCCTACTTGTTTCTGAGTATGTCAGATAGTGAAGAGGAGGTCACTCATCTGTCAGAATCAGGCTCAGAATACGATCCAGTAGACGACAGCGGCTCCATGACAGATAGCTCTGGCGACGGAGGTGAGGTCCCTGCTAAGGTCAGGCGTACCCGATCCCGATCTTCTGCTGTTGTTGAGGTGCAGGAACCGCAGGTCTCTCGTATGGAGCAGAGAAGTACTAGCGCCGCTATTCCTTCTGGTGAACTGGCAAGCACCAGCGGCCTAGTACACCCTGGACGTAGTCAAACCAGCACTGCAGTAACACTTGGTGACGTGGCGAGTCCCATAAGTGCAGTTCAAGCTGGCGAGGTGGCAAGCACAAGTAGTGTCCCGCTGCCACCAAGAAGAAGACAAAGGCAGGCCCGTCGATCACATAGTGTCCTTCCTGCAGAATTCGCCAATCCTGATTGGGTGCCCACCACTTCTGCAGGACCCGTACTTCCCCCATTCACTGGCCAACCCGGTATTCAGGTGGAAACAGCTGATTTTAAGCCATCCGATTTTTATTCGCTGTTTTTCACGGAAGATCTCTATAGATCTATTGTGGACCAAAGTAATATATACGCTGGTCAATACATCGCCGCTAATCCCCAGTTGCTTTCCCTTACCAGAGATTGGAAACCAATTACAGTTTCCGAATTTAAGTCCTTTCTGGGCCTTTCCCTCAACATGGGCATACATAAATTCCCGACTCTGAGGTCTTATTGGTCCACCTCACCGCACCACCAAATGCCCGTGTTCTCTCGCTCCATGTCCAGGGCACGATACGAACAGATCTTGCGGTTCATGCACTTCAGTGACAATGAACTCTGTCGTCCTCGTGGAGACCCTGAATTTGATCGGCTCTACAAAATTCGGCCCCTCATAAACCACTTCAACCAACGTTTTGCAGCCTTGTTTACTCCCAATCAAGTTGTCTGCGTTGACGAGTCCCTGATTAAGTTTTCTGGCCGCTTGTCTTTCAAACAGTTCCTTCCCAGCAAGCGTGCCAGATACGGGGTCAAGCTCTACAAGCTCTGTGACAGGGCAACAGGCTATACGTGGAGCTTTTCGGTTTATGAGGGAAAAGATAGTTACGTAGAGCCGGAGAACTGTCCAGATTACATAGGGAGCGCTGGCAAGATAGTGTGGAACTTGGTGTCACCCTTATTCGGAAAGGGGTACCACTTGTACGTGGACAATTATTACACGAGCGTGCCACTGTTTAGTCACTTGTTTGATCAGCAGATTGGAGCATGTGGCACCGTGCGACCTAATCGCCGGGGCTTTCCCCAGCGGCTTGTAGATTCCCGTCTTAGGCTGGGGAGAGAGCCTGCTTGAAGTGTAATAATTTGCTCGCTGTGAAGTGGAGGGATAATAAGAATGTTTTCCTTCTTACCTCCCTTCATGGAGACACGACAGTCCAAATTCGTACGGCGGCTGGTGTTGTGACGAAACCCCTCTGTGTCCACGAGTATAACCTTAATATGGGAGGGGTGGACCTCAACGACCAGTTGTTGGCGCCGTACCTAGTTGCCCGTAAGGCTAGACGCTGGTACAAAAAAGTGTCTATTTATTTGTTCCAATTGGCTTTGCTGAATGCTCATGTGCTATACGGAGCTTCAGGCGGGACGTTACCCTTCCTTGAATTCCAGGGAGCGGTTGTCATGGAACTTCTGTATCCAGGCGATTCCACACCTCAACATCCCCTACCAAATGCAGTAAGCCGGCTGCATGAGAGGCATTTTCCTTATGCCCTCCAGAGTACCCCTACCCAACGAGCCCCCCAAAGAAGATGTCGTGTCTGTAGCAAGCGCGGATTTAGGCGTGACACCCGTTATTATTGTCCACGCTGTCCTGACAATCCTGGTCTCTGCATTGGTGAATGTTTTGAACGCTACCACTCACTAGTGAAGTATTAGCGTAGGGTACAGCATTTCACAGGCTAGGATACACTTTCACAGGGTCTCAAGAATGCCATCGCATTTTGAGACCCGACCGTTGCAGTTAAAATTATAGTTACAGGGTCTCAAGAATGCCATCGCATTTTGAGACCCGACCGTTACAGTTAAAATTATAGTTATAGTCTAAAAAAAAAGTGTAAAAAATAAAAATAAAAATAAAAAGTAAAAAACCCCCCCCCCCCCCAAAAAAAAAAAAAACAAAAAAAAAAAAAAATAGTTGTCGTTTTATTGTTCTCTCTCTCTCTCTCTCTCTATTGTTGCTCTTTTTTACTCTATTCTATTCTGCAATGTTTTATTATGTTTTATCATGCTTGCTTTTCAGGTATGTTTTATTGTTAACCATTTTTTTTGTATTCAGGTGCGCCATTCAGTTGCAGCGCGGATTTATTTATCTTGACAGCAACAGCGTTTGCTCCCACGATACATAAAGCCGCGACTCCAACGCTGTAGGAGGTGATTTCACCACCACAGTTAAAAAAAAGAGCATATATGCCGAAGCATGGGGGCAGCAGAGGGCGGAGGAGCGATTTTGCTCCTAATGCCACGTACATACGGTCGAAAAAAGTCCGACCATGTGTACGTGGCATAACTTTTTTGCGGGAGGATGCCCCCATGCTTCGGCATATATATATATTTAAGGCACCGGTTGCGTTAACAAAATGTTTTATTTTTTACTATGTTTTTTTTTTTGGTATTTGCTTTGCAGGTATGGTAAGGTCTTACTGTTATACTGTAATGTTACTTTGTTTTAATGTTAACCATTATTTGCTTAGCAGGTACGCCATTCAGTTGCAGCGTGGATTTATTTATCTTGACAGCAACAGCGTTTGCTCCCACGATACATAAAGCCGCGACTCCAACGCTGTAGGAGGTGATTTCACCACCACAGTTAAAAAAAAGAGCATATATGCCGAAGCATGGGGGCAGCAGAGGGCGGAGGAGCGATTTTGCTCCTAATGCCACGTACATAAGGTCGAAAAAAGTCCGACCATGTGTACGTGGCATAACTTTTTTGCGGGAGGATGCCCCCATGCTTTGGCATATATAAATGGTGCATGTATGCCCATCATTAGAAGTGGGTGGATGAAGGGAGGTATTCTAATGGTGGGCATACCCACCGCGCCATTGGGAAATTGGGAAAGCATTTTACCACACCGATCTTGGTGTGGTCAGATGCTTTGAGGGCAGAGGAAAGATCTAGGGTCTAATAGACCCCAATTTTTTCAAAAAAAGAGTACCTGTCACTGCCTATTGCTATCATAGGGGATATTTACATTCCCTGCGATAACAATAAAAATGACAACTAAGAAAAAAAAATGGAAGGAACAGTTTAAAAATAAAATAAAAAAGCTAAATAAAAAGAAAAACTCAAAAAAAAAAAAAAAAAAAGAACCCCGGCCCCCCCTTCTCTTGCGCAAAGGCGAACACAAGCGTTGGTCTGGCGTCATATGTAAACAGCAATTGCACCATGCATGTGAGGTATCACCGCGAAGGTCAGATCGAGGGCAGTAATTTTAGCAGTAGACCTCCTCCGTGAATCTAATGTGGTAACCTGTAAAGGCTTTTAAAGGCTTTTAAAAATGTATGTAGTTTGTCGCCACTGCGTGTTTGTGCGCAATTTTAAAGCATGTCGTGTTTGGTATCCATGTACTCGGCCTAAGATCATATTTTTTATTTCATCAAAAATTTGAGCAATATAGTGTGTTTAAGTGCATTAAAATAAAAAAAAGTGTATTTTTTCCACAAAAAAATGCGTTTGAAAAATCGCTGCGCAAATACTGTGTGGAAAAAAAAAATGCAACACCCACCATTTTAATCTGTAGGGCCTTTGCTTTAACAATATATATATATAGTGTTTGGGGGTTCAACGTAATTTTCTTGCAAAAAAAAAATATGTTTTCATGTAAACAAAAAGTGTCAGAAAGGGCTTTATCTTCAAGTGGTTAGAAGAGTGGGTGACGTGTGACATAGGCTTCTAAATGTTGTGCATAAAATGCCAGGACAGTTCAACCCCCCCCCAAATGACCCCATTTTGGAAAGTAGACACCCCAAGCTATTTGCTGAGAGCAATGTTGAGCCCATTAAATATTTTTTTTTTTTGGTCCCAAGAGATTAAATAATGAAAAAAAAAAAATAATAATATTTTTTTTTTACAAAAAGTTGTCACTAAATGATATATTGCTCAAACATGCCATGGGCATATGTGGAAATACACCCCAAAATACATTCTGTTGCTTCTCCTGAGTACGGGGATACCACATGTGTGGGACTTTTTGGGAGCCTAGCCGCGTACGGGACCCCAAAATCCAAGCACCGCCTTCAGGCTTTCTAAGGGTGTAATTTTTTTATTTCACTCCTCACTGCCAATCACAGTTTCGGAGGCCATGGAATGCCCAGATGGCACAAACCACCCCCAAATGACCCCATTTTGGCAAGTAGACACCCCAAGCTATTTGCTGAGAGGTATGGTGAGTATTTTGCAGATCTCGCTTTTTGTCACAAACTTTTGAAAATTGAAAAAAAAAAAAAATTTTTTTTTTTCTTTACTTTCTTCATTTTCAAAAACACATGAGAGCTGGAAAATACTCACCATGCCTCTCAACAAATAGCTTGGGGTGTCTACTTTCCAAAATGGGGTCATTTGGGGGGTTTTGTGCTATTTTGGCATTTTATGGCCTTCGAAACTGAGATGGGTAGTGAGGAGTGAAATCAAAAATTTGCACCCTTAGAAATCCTGAAGGCGGTGCTTGGGTTTCGGGGCCCCGTACGCGGCTAGGCTCCCAAAAAGTCCCACACATGTGGTATCCCCATACTCAGGAGAAGCAGCAAAATGTGTTTTGGGGTGCAATTCCACATATAACCATGGCATGTGTGAGCAATATATCATTTAGTGACAACTTTTTGAATACATTTTTTTTATTTATTTTTTTTGTCTTTATTCAATCACTTGGGACTAAAAAAAAAAATATTCAACGGGCTCAACATGCCTCTCAGCAAATAGCTTGGGGTGTCTACTTTCCAAAATGGGGTCATTTGGGGGGGGGGGGTTTGTGCCATCTTGGCATTTTATGGTCTTCAAAACTGTGATAGGTAGTGAGGAGTGAAATCAAAAATGTATGCCCTTAGAAATCCTGAAAGCGGTGCTTGGTTTTCGGGGTCCCGTATGCGGATAGACTCCCAAAAAGTCCCACACATGTGGTATCCCCGTACTCAGGAGAAGCAGCAGAATGTATTTTGGGGTGTAATTCCACATATGCCCATGGCATGTGTGGGCAATATATCATTTAGTGACAACTTTGGGCAAAAAAAAAAAGTTTGTAATATTCCCGCAACTTGTGGCAAAATATAAAATATTCCATGTACTCAACATGCCTCTCAGCAAAAAGCTTGGGGTGTCTACTTTCCAAAATGGGGTCATTTGGGGGGGTTTTGTGCTATTTTGGCATTTTATGGCCTTCGAAACTGTGATAGGTAGTGAGGAGTGAAATCAAAAATTTGAACCCTTAGAAATGCTGAAGGCGGTGCTTGGGTTTCGGGGCCCCGTACGCGGCTAGGCTCCCAAAAAGTCCCACACATGTGGTATCCCCATACTCAGGAGAAGCAGCAAAATGTATTTTGGGGTGCAATTCCACATATAACCATGGCATGTGTGAGCAATATATCATTTAGTGACAACTTTTTGAATAATTTTTTTTTTTTTTGTCTTTATTCAATCACTTGGGACTAAAAAAAAAATATTCAATGGGCTCAACATGCCTCTCAGCAAATAGCTTGGGGTGTCTACTTTCCAAAATGGGGTCATTTGGGGGGGTTTTGTACTTCCCTGCCATTTTAGCACCTCAAGAAATGAGATAGGCAGTCATAAATTAAAAGCGGTGTAAATTCCAGAAAATGTACTCTAGTTTGTAGATGCTATAACTTTTGCGAAACCAATAAATATACGCTTATTGGCATTTTTTTTTACTAAAGACATGTGGCTGAATACATTTTGGCCCAAATGTTTGACTAAAATTGAGTTTATTCGATTTTTCTTATAACAAAAAGTAGAAAATCTCATTTTTTTTTTTTTTTTTCAAAATTTTCGCTCTTTTTCCGTTTATATCGCAAAAAAATAAAAATCACAGAGGCAATCAAATACCATCAAAAGAAAGCTCTATTTGTGGGAAGAAAAGGACGCAAATTTCGTTTGGTTACAAAATTGCATGACCGCGCAATTACCAGTTAAAGTAGTGCAGTGCGAAATTGAAAAAAGACCTCTGGTCCTTAAGCTGACAATTGGTCCGGGGCTGAAGTGGTTAATCGTAAAATGATTGAGACCCCTATAATCAATACAAGGTCTCAGTTCACTACTCTTCTTCTTAACAAAGAAGAAACGAGCACCAGCAGGAGATGAGGATTTGCGGATGAAACCTTGAGAAAGTGCATCTACAACATACTCCTTCATGGCCTTATCCTCCAAGACCAACAAAGGGTAAACCCAGCCACGAGGGGGTATGACACCAGGTTAAAGCTCAATTTGCGCAATCATACAGCCGGTGTGGAGGCAAACTACCGGATTGACTTTTGTCAAAGACATCGCTAAAATTGCGGTACTCCTCCGGCAGGGAGGAGAGTGAAGAGGTGCACAGGACCTTGGCTACCTTCTGGAAGCATGTCTCACTGTATTGTGGTGACCAGGAGAGAACCTCAGCACGGAGCCAATCAGAAGAGGTGTTGTGCCTCTGTAACCAAGGATAACCAATAAACAGCAGAAACTTAGGTGAGGAAATAACTTGGAATTGGATTATCTCATGGTGAAGAGCCCCTATGGCCATGGACAACAGAACTGTCTCATGAGTCACACGGGCAGGCTTTAGGGTTCTCCCATCAAGAGCCTCAATTGCAAGTGGAGTGTCACGCAGCTGCAGCGGAATTGAGTGTTTCGATACAAAGGCAGCATCAATGAACAGGCCTGCAGCCCCAGAGTCGATTAGAGCCTGTGTCTCGAAGGATGACCCAGCCCAAGAAAGGGTGACAGAAAACCTGGGGCTTATCCTTCTGGATAACTGGGGATGCAACAACGCCACCTAAGGCCTGTTCGTGACAGGACCTCAAGGTTAGGGCGTTCCCGGGATGGGTAGGACAAGACTTCAAAAAGTGACCTGCCTGGCCACAATAAAGGCAAAATCTCTTCCTCCTCCTAAAGGTTCCATCATCCACAGAGAGACGCGTGAAACCCAAGTGCATGGGTTCACCTTCACTGACGACTCAGTACTAGGAGGCATGGGAGGTGGGGGAGGCACGGGTGGGACTGCAAAGCTCGTAGACAAATGTACAGGAGGCAGTTCAATATATAGAAAAATAAAAATATTTATTGGTACAAAAAGTGACAAAAAATGATGGTTTATACAGTTGATACAAACAATCATACAATATAATGTATAGTTTACAGATATATGACAGGGGAGACGGCTTTAGGACACTGATCCCCTGGCCCCTATTACAGTGGCCAATCATCTCGGCTGGTCACTTTTGGCCCCTCCCACCTTGATCTGATTGACGCGATTGCGGTATATCCACAATTACGTCAGATTTTGGCGCCATTTGGCTGATTGGTGGGGCTATTTAAGGCAAACGCCAGGAGCCCAGGGGATGCTGCCTCATGCATGTCTGGGGTTAAGGGAACAACAATATTCTTTGGCCTCATGGTGGATTTTTTGTGTGTGGGACCTGGACCGTTTGTGGTTTGGAGAACCCTGCTCAGTACACCTGTTTGAAGCCGTGTAAGTTTTTTTCAAAAAAAAGTTTTTTTCAAAAAAAGTTTTTTTCAAAAAAAGTTTTTTGTTTATGTGTCCTATGCATGGTCATCTTGTATATGTGTATTTGTGCGCATATGTGTGCATAAGTGGACATGTACAGTTGACCTATTATGCAATAAATGGTATTTATCTATTTATTGTTTCTTCTCAGTTCCCTTACCCCCCTTTTTTCTGCCCAGATGCCTCTGTTCATCTGGGAGGTTTGAGACATGTTGGGTGAAGCTTTTTATAACATCCTCGTAGAGTTCTTTTGGGCTCCAGTTGCCGTGAAAGACTATGACCATTTTGAGTTGTTCTTACCTGGGCTGGGGAGTGTCTCTATCTTGGATTAATAAGCAGCTATGTAAGTAGTTTTTTCTAGAGGCGTTATGTATACGTCCATGTATTTATATACATATGTTATTTTTCTATGTTTTGATTTCATTTTTTATGTTTTCAGAGAGTGGCTTCCCTGAGGAAGAATTTATTTGCATTTATTTGAAACGCGTTGGAATTTTTCAACTACTTACCTAGGAGAGCCATGATTCATCGTATGTCTCTTCATTGATTGGTAGTTGGAATTCGCCGCTCTCCAAACTGTCATATATCTGTAAACTATACTTTTATTATATGATTGTTTGTATCAACTGTATAAACCATCATTTTTAGTCGTGTTTACAAGGGGGTGACCAAATGCGCAAACCAACAAGGGAAAAATATTCAAAAATATTATATAATAATTAAATGTATTAAAAGAGATAAATAATTAATTAATTAATTACTGAATACCAAAATTGCCGCAGCCACCTTTAAAAGTGTTCCCACACCAATAAGAATGATAAATAAGTAAAAAATGTGGCGCTTGCAGCTACTGAAGGATGCCACTCCCAGGGGAAGCTCCAATATATATTGGACGATTATGGAATATTTATATATATTTTTTGCATCTATTTATTTTTTTTCTGGAACTGGATACACTTGATTGATATTATTTGTATAGCACTGTTTTATTATCTGTTGCTATACGTTTATTATTTTAGACATCAATTTTTAGACGCTTAATTTGGAGCCATCCTAGTTGGAGCTTCCCCTGGGAGTGGCATCCTTCAGTACCTGCAAGCGCCACATTTTTTACTTATTTATCATCATTTTTAGTCACTTTTTGTACCAATAAATATTTTTATTTTTCTATATATTGAACTTTCTTTATATTGCCTTTAAAATCCCATTTTTTTGAGGTGTTGCATTAACATGTATGTCAAGTGATGATGGCAATCACATGCCGCTCCACATGAGTCTATTCAATTTATAAATGTACAGGAAGCTTACGCAAGCGCTCCTTAAAAGTGAGTCTTTCTATGAGTCTGGAGTCAATGAGAATGGCAAACGTGATCAACATCTCCAGCTCAGTGGGTAAATCTCGGGCTGCTAGCTCATCCTTGATGGTTTTCAAGAGACCATAAGAAAAAGCAGCCACGAGGGCCTCATTGTTACATGCAATCTCTGCTGCCAGAGTACGGAATTCAGTGGCGTAGTCGACAACAGTTCTCATACTCTATTCGATGGACATGAGGCACTTGACAGCAGAAGCGGAACATGTGGGAATGTCAAATACCCTTTTAAACGAAGCCACAAACTCAGGGTAGCTCAAGACAACAGGGTTTTGCGTCTCTCATAGAGGGTTTGCCCAGGCCAAGGCTCTCTCAGAAAGAAAAGATATCATGAAACCTACTTTGCTTTTGTCCGTGGGAAATGCCTAGGGCAGCATCTCAAAGTATATCTAAACCTAGTTGAGAAACCCTCTGCATTGGACTGGACCACCCCAAATCGATGGGGAAGCGGAGCGGAACCAGGCATACCGCTTATAGAGGTAATACTCTGCACAGAGACTGGAGCAGCAGCAGGGTCAGCCTGCAACATAGGTTGTACTGGGGCGGCCACAGTGGGAGATTCCAGTTGAGCCGTGCGACTCAGGAGCGTTTGTTAGCCATGGCAAACTGATCCAGGCGGTGATCCAATTCATCCAATCTGGAAAAAATATTACCAACAAGTGGATTGACTGCATCTTCTGAATTCATAGCCTTCGCCTACTGTCAGAGACCAGGAAATCAGGCCGAGACAGAAGTACAGTTAAATCACACTTGTTTAATAATAAAAGTAAAAAAAAACAAACGTAAAAAAAAACAAGTCTTTAAACAGGAATGCAGGAGATTGTCTCTTGTGATGTTGATCAAGGCGAAGGCAGAGAACCTCTGGACTGGATGGCTTAAGTAGGCAGGACTGACGAGCAGGATAGCATCAACAGCTGAGTAACTGTGGAGAGATAGGAGCTGGCAATTAGCAGACAGCTGAGCGGCCAGTTCAGAGAAGGAAGGGCTGAGCCCAGCCCTGACAGCAAGTTTGTACATATATGTTTGTTGTTGTTCTGTTTTAGGTTAGTAGTTCCCTTCTGACAGAACAAAACAAGCAGAAAATATATGTGGTGCTGATTTGATTTTTCTGCTGAAAGGATCATAACCCCCTTCCAGTAGTGATGTATAGTGCACAGGTAGCATGTAAGTGTAGGATGTGATGCATTATGTCTTCTTTTAGGACCTTCAGAGATGAGACGACTGTCCATCTCCATCGCTCCAGAGGACAAGAAATTTGTGAGTCGGTGTATTCTTCCTGTCTGAGCATGTGTATAAACGTGGCAGAAATTGTACATATTTATTTTTGGACGTAAATTATTTGTACCATAGCCCTGTCCAAGTTATTTACCTTCCCCCATCCAACTAATTCATGGGATGCCCTTGCTCCTGAGCCCAGGAGTGATTTTTCTATTATTTTTCACAGCTAGGGACCAGCTGTATTCTGGTGGGGGTGAGTGTAGCACCCTCTACCTTTAGGTAGGTGTAGTAGTGGGTTTTTGTGTATACTGCCATTGCAGGTAAATTTAGGCAGGCCGAGCTAGACCTGTTTGTTTTTGATCTGGGGGCAGGAGAGTGGTTTAGTGTAGCAGCAGGTGACTGACATGTGCCTCAGCTCTTGGGCGCCTCCTCTGTTCCAGTGAGAATGTTCTGGAAAAGAAGCAGGGCAGAGTGCTGGAGTGACGTGGGCTGTATTTGGGAGCCCTGACCAATCCCAAACTAGGATTGGCAGGGGGCATGCCTTTTTATATACCCATGGTCAGCCTGTTGTGGGAGGAGTTGTCGGGTGGAAGAACTGAATGATGGAGTGATAGACTTCCAAGGTTGGAGGAAACCTCCTTTCTGGGGGAGGGGGGGGTGAACTGAGGCCTGGAGCTTGGGAGCTGGGAGGAAGCCTCTCTTTACATGGTCATTGAGAGGTGTCCTGGAACAGGAGCAGGAGGAGGACAGTTGGTAGCACTACCAGGCAAGTCATTAAGGAGGGATCCATGCCGGGGTCGGTGAGTGAGAAGCACAGTGTGAAGCTCTGGGAGAGACATGCCAGGATTTGGATGTGGAGCCAGAGGGAGAGACTGTGGTGCTGTTTTGGAGTCAAGCATCCAACATGCTGGGAGCAGTAGTCCACCAAGGATCAGTTAGTACAATTATCAATAGCAAACATAATACAGCGCACACATTCAAGAATGACGTTTCCTGCAAGGCTAGTTAAAAACACCTGAACATATTAAAAAAATACGGGGGTTTGGTCACACTATATGGTTATATAGTGCTAAGCCCACTTACTGCGACAAAGTACCCCGAATTAGTGGGTCCTACCCTAGTAATAGAATGAAAGATCCTGCGTCTCAACCATGGGAGCCACACTCCTCTATGTGGGAGAACTGAAAGGATTCCTCCTATACACTGGTGGCCACTAAATAAGAGGTAATGAAGAGGGGGAGGGGTGCTCTAACCCAAAAAAAAAAACCTGGTCAGGGTTTATTACAACATACAAAAACATATTTGGGAAGCACTCACCAATGCGTTTAAATTCAAGATGGTGCTGCCATAAGACCAACAAGCAATAGCGAATATATTACAGCTCACACACATTCAAAAATGACGTTTCCTGCAGGGCTAGTTAAAAACACCTGAACATATTAAAAAAATACGGGGGTTTGGTCACACTATATGGTTATATAGTGCTAAGCCCACTTACTGCGACAAAGTACCCCAAATTAGTGGGTCCTACCCTAGTAATAGAATGAAAGATCCTGCGTCTCAACCATGAGAGCCAAACTCCTCTATGTGGGAGAACTGAAAGGATTCCTCCTATACACTGGTGGCCACTAAATAAGAGGTAATGAAGAATGGGTGGGGTGCTCTAACCCAAAAAAACCTGTTCAGGGTTTATTACAACAAACCCCCATATTTTTTGAATATGTTCAGGTGTCTTTAACTAGCCCTGCAGGAAACGTCATTCTTGAATGTGTGCGCTGTAATATGTTCGCTATTGCTTGTTGGTCTTATGGTAGCACCATCTTGAATTTAAACGCATTGGTGAGTGCTTCCCAAATATGTTTTTGTTAGCACAATTATCTTCTTCCTCTAATGCGGTTGCTTGTTATTCAGAGTGAGGCCTAGCCATGTGCTAACGGTGACAGGAATCTGGAACTGGACAGTAAGGAAAGCCACTGATATCAAGTAGTGTGCTGAAGGAGATGTGAAGTAGCAGAGACTGTCAGTTTACATTTAACTACATTTATTTCCATTACTAAAGATTCATAATTTGAGCATACCATGTCTCTTTTCCCCATCCAAGTTTAATCCCCTAATAAAAACAGCAAAAACAAGTAAGAGACTGTTCATTGACTGGAAAAGTGTGCCTAAAATGGATTTCGGACCAGCAGGGTGATGTGTGGATGCTAGAACACGCAGCGACCCCACGGTGGGCACCGCTACAAAAGTTAATAAAACAGACCTGTGTACATTATTCTGGCTCTCAGCCAGTGGTGGCTGGTGCTCAAAATGTTTTGGGGGGGAGCAAACTAACTGAAAAATACTGAAACAAAAACATCAAATTCAGCCACATGCCATATGCAGCCATATGCAGCCACTGTGCCCATCATATGCCGCCACTATGCCCATCAAATGCAGCCAACTGTGCTCATCCTATGCAGCCACTGTGCCCATCATATGCAGCCAACTGTGCCCATCATATGCAGCCACTGTGCTCAGAAAATGCAGCCACTGTGCCCATCATATGAAGCCACTGTGCCCATCATATGCAGCCAACTGTGCCCAGCAAATGCAGCCACTGCGCTCATCATATGCAGCCAACTGTGCCCATCATATGCACCCAACTGTGCCCATCATATGCAGCCACTCTGCCCATCATATGCAGCAACTCTGCCCATCATATGCAGCGAACTGTTCCCAGCAAATGCAGCCACTGTGCCCATCATATACAGCCACTGCGCTCATCATAAGCAGCCAACTGTGCCCATCATGTGCACTTAACTTTGCCACATCATATGCAGCCACCTGTGCCCATAATATGCAGCCACTGTGCCCATCATATGCAGCCAACTGTGCCCATCATACAGCCACTGTGCCCATCATATACAGCCACTGTGCCCATCATATATAGCCACTGTGCCCATCATATATAGCCAACTGTGGACATCATATACAGCCAACAGTACCCATCATATGCAACCACTGTGCTCATCATATGCAGCCAACTGTGCCCATCATATGCAGCCAACTGTGCCCCATCAAATGCGGCCACTGCGACACCCGCCCACCCGCTCGCTCGCTGTCTGCCCGGCACTTACCCCATCCTGGTGGTGGATCAGGCAGCGGGTGATGTCGGCAGACTGTGGGACGGGTAGTGAGGGTCAGGCTGCGGCTCCTGTGTCCTCCGTGAGTCTCTTCCTGCATTCTGCTAGGCGGCCAATGGGATCGCTTGTGCCTTCAGCCAATTAGGTGACGGGTATTAGCCCCGCGGAGAGGGAGTTCAGTGTTAGAAAAGCGAATATTCATTTGTTTTTCTTACACATCTGGGTGGACTCTGAGCGCAATGTTCTGTGCCACAAGTCCACCGTTTTTTAAGCCTATTGAAGCCTATGGCTCTAATCATGTGCTTCAAAAAACACCCTCACCGCTGTAATTCAGGCGCCTGGCGTCCGAAAAGGGGCCGGACAACTGAATAGGGGATGGCCGCAGCAGCCATGGATAGATTCATGCTATGCAATGCATGAGTCTACCATGATACATATAGGGGGGTCTCTGGAGAGAGGGGGCGATGCCCGTACGCCCTTAATGTATGCAACGCCACTGCTCTCAACTATAGCCAATATGGCATCCGGTGTGCGTTCCAAGCCTCTATCTGAGACTGAACAATGATAGGATCTGGCTCATTGATCAGACACACAGCCGCATCATCATAATATGAGGCGTGCATGCGTAGTACTAGAGTCTAATATGAGGACCAAGCCTCAACCTGGTTGTGAACCAATCAGATGAATAAATGGCTGGATATTCATATAAGACCCTGCGGATAAAACAGGAAATAAACAAACCGGCAATAACCGACAAGACCCGAGCGGATCCTTGAAACACAATCCAAGACTCACTATGGACTGAAAACAATCCAACACCATCGAGTCACAGGACCGCAGGCCAAGCCTCACTTTGGGTCATCCAGTGAACATATAAACATTAAATTGCCAGTAATGCTTTAATTCAATCTTATTTTATTCATATAGAGAACAAGAGAGATAGAAGCCCCCCCCCGAAACTTTGGAAGAGAAAATTCATATCGTATTCTGGGCAGCATTCCAAATGAATTTGGAGAACAGCTGGCATAGTTTCTGGAAGTACAAATTAGGTATGTGATAGCAATGGTTTGTAACAAATACAGGAACCGAGGGAGAACATCCATTTTCAGGGCATTCACTCTACCCAGCCATGAGAGCTGTTTGGGTATATGTAGATAAATCAGCTTGGGTTCTAAGGAGTAAGGGAGTAAAGTTCTGGGAAAAGAGCTGGGATGTGTCAGCCGGTACTTGAATTCTGAGGTACCTGATGGAAGTGGAACTAGTTTTGAAATAGAAAGTGGTCCAGAGTCTTTGTAGGTCAAACTTAGATAGGGATATATTAAGGATTTCCGATTTATTGTAATTAACTTTGAAGTTACTAACTGCTCCAAATCTCTGGAACTCCTGCAATACTGAGGGCAAGGATGTATGTGGGTGTGTCACGAACAGGAGCAGATCATCTGTGAAGAGGGCGAGTTTAGTATGGGTGGGCCCGACTGTTATACCTTGGATAGAGGAATTGTTACGTAAAGCGATAGCCAAATGTCCCATAGTAAGAACATAGAGGAGAGGGGACAAGGGACACACCCGTCGCCAGGCCCAGACTGGGACAAAAAATAGGCCCAGGCATTTTGCATTGAGCAGCCCATGACATGATAACCGGCCCCTTCTCCACTCTCCTCCCTGACAGATCCCCTGAGAGAGGGGAGGGGGGACCCACCAGAGGTGTGGGAGGGGTGAGGTGGGACCAGGAAAGAGCATGAGGGGTTGGAGAGCACAGGGAAGGACCTTGAGAACATGGGATGGGGCGAGAGCACAGGGGAGAGGCAGAGAACACAGGGAGGAAGAGGAGAGCACAGGGGAGCAGCGTAGAGCATGGGGGGAGGTGGAGAGCATGGGGAGAGGTAGAGAGCACAGGGAGGGCAGCGGATAGCATGGAGGGAGGTGGAGAGCACAGGGAGGGCAGCAGATAGCATGGGGGTGGCAGAGAGCATGGGGGGGTGGCAAAGAGCAGGGGGGTGGCGGAGAGCATGGGGGGAGGTGGAGAGCATAGGGGGGCAACAGAGAGCATGGGGGATGTGGAGAGCATGGGGGAAAGCGGAGAGCGTGGGGGTGATGTGAAGAGCACGGGGGAGGTGGAGAGTATGGGGGGTAGCAGAGAGCATGGGGGGTGGCGGAGAGCATGGGGGGGTGGCAGAGAGCATGGGGGGATGGTGGAGAGCATGTGGGGATGGCAGAGAGCATGGGGGGGGGGGAGGTGGAGAGCATGGGGGGAGATGGAGAGCACAGGGAGGGAGGCGGAGAGCATGGGGGGCAACGGAGAGCATGGGGGGCAACGGAGAGCATGGGGGATGTTGAGAGCACAGGGGGTGATGTGGAGCACACAGGGGGGGGCAGCGGAGAGCATGGGGTGGCAGAGAGTATGGGGGAGGTGGAGAGTATGGGGGGATGGCAGAGAGCATGGGGGGAGGTGGAGAGCATGGGGGGAGGTGGAGAGCACATGGGGGACGGGGAGAGCACATGGGGGAGGGGGAGAGCATGGGGGGCAACGGAGAGCATGGGGGTTGTGGAAAGCACAGGGGGTGATGTGGAGCACACAGGGGGGGGGCAGCGGAGAGCATGGGGTGGCAGAGAGCATGGGGGGAGGTGGAGGACATGGGGGGGAGGTGGAGGACATGGGGGGGGGGGGAGGTGGAGAGCATGGGGGGGGTGGCGGAGAGCACGGGGGGCAGCGGAGAGCATGGGGGGAGGTGGAGAGCATGGGGGGGTGGAGAGCACGGGGGTGGCAGAGAGTATGGGTGCAGTGGAGAGCCCGGGGGGAGCAGCAGAGAGAAGCAGGATAGGAGTGAGCACTGGGGGCGACTGCATATAGAAGAATAATTCTCTCCATCCTCCTCCTGCAGTCTCTGAATGCCTGCTTCTCCTCTACCTCTCACAGGCATTCCGCTACTGCAGGAGGAAGATGGAGAGAATTATTCTTCTATATGCAGCCGCCCCCACCCCTCCTCCTATGTAGTCTACAGGGGGGGCTGAACTCACGTTTTCTGTTTCGGCACTTCTCGACAGAAGACCGACTCCAAGGTGTCTGCTCTGGCTCCTCCTCCCGGCACCGACGGCCAGTGGCGTAGTATACTACTACACAATACACTGACCTATCTCATTGATATACTGACCCTTACTCTAACCTACCTGATTCCTACATCGACCACTACACTACACACTGACCTACCCGATTCTTATACTGACCACTACACTACAAACCACACCACACTAACCACTACACATCACACCAAACTAACCTACCCTATTCCTATACTGACCACTACACACCACTGACCACTACACACCACACACACTACACTACACACTGACCACTACACACCACATTGAGCGCTACACACCACACTGACTACACTACACACCACACTGAGCACTAGACACCACACTGACTACACTACACACTGACCACACTACACACCACACTGAGCACTACACTACACACCACACCGACTACACTACACACCACACTGAGCACTACACTACACACCACACTGACCACTACACTACACACCACACTGACTAAACTACACACTGACCACACTGCACACCACACTGAGCACTACACTACACACTGACCACACTACACACCACACTGACTACACTACACACTGACCACACTACACACCACACTGAACACTACACACCACACTGAGCACTACACACTGACTACACTACACACTGACCACACTACACACCACACTGACTACACTACACACTGACCACACTACACACCACACTGAGCACTACACTACACACCATACTGACTACTACACTACACACCACACTGACTACACTACACACTGACCACACTACACACCACACTGAGCACTACACTACACACCACACTGACTACACTACACACTGACCACGCTACACACCACACTGACTACACTACACACTGACCACACTACACACCACACTGAGTACTACACTACACACCACACTGAGCACAACATTACACACCACACTGACTACACTACACACTGACCACACTAAACTGACCACTACACTACACACCACACTGACTACACTACACACTGACCACACTAAACTGACCACTACACTACACACTGACCACACTACACACCACACTGAGCACTACACTACACACCACACTGAGCACTACACTACACACCACACTGAGCACTACACACCACACTGACCACTACAAATCACACTAACCTACCTGATTGCTATACTGACCACTACACAATACTCTACCCACAATACACTATACACTAACTTTCTAGCTGCTCCCTCTCCCCAGACCATATCTACTCCCCCCGGGCCCAGTGAGTCTCTTACCTTTTTTTGTTCCATCTGCTCTGCCTCTGCGCCGCCGCCTTTCACACTGCCAGACTGCCTGTCCCAACCGGGACATAATCGGTGACCCGGCCGGAGGGGAGGAGGAGAAGACGGCGGCCACAGACTGCCTGCCGTGACGGGGACATGATTGGTGACCCGGGCTGAAGAGGAGGAGCAGGAGAAGACGGCGGCTACAGCAAAGGCCAGCCTCACTTCCCCGCAATTGAGGACAATCCAGCCCCACCTGCCGCACATGACCCCTTTCGCCAAATCACAGGGAGCCAGGGGGCGGCCGGAGTGCGGGGCCAATGATGACGGATGACCTATACGGGCGGCCGTGCAGCCGCGCAGAGGCAGAAGGCATCTCATCTAGCTCCTCCCCCCGGCGCAGATGGCTGAGCTTAACTGGCAGCCAGGCAGCTGAGGAGAGGCTGGATGAGCGGCGCAAGCTCAAGTTTTGGCCCCCGCAGTCTGGTGGCCCCGGCGGCCGCGGCCCACCGGGCAAATGCTCGGTTTGCCCTATGGCCAATCTGGGCCTGCCTGTCGCATCCAGTTAGAGATAGAAAAGGCTGCAGATGAAGAACCATTCAGTCTAATCCTAGCAGATGGAGAGGAGTAAAGGGACATTATCCTCACTATCATATTAGTTCCCAAATCTATTTGTTGCAGGAATAAACAAAGGAACTGCCAGTCTACTCGGTCAAATTGCTTCTCTGCATTGCCTGTTAAGAGGCATAATGGAATATCATGGGTTCGGGCATAGTTAGTTAGAAGAAGGGTCTTCAGGGTATTGTCCCTAGCTTCATGGTCACTCACAAAGCCGACCTGATCTAAGTGGATTAACCCGGGTAACAATGGTTGTAACCTATTGACCAGGATTTTAGCAAAGACTTTCAAGTCGACACCAATCAAAGATATTGGCCTATAGTTTGCGCATAGAGTTGGTTCCTTGTCCGGCTTTGGGATGAGGGATATATGAGCCTTGATTGTTTGTGGAGGGAACATTAAGCCCTCTGAAAACGAGTTGAACTTAGTGCGGAAGGGCATGAGAAGGGGAGCAAACAGTTTATAAAACTTAGGAGGGAAGCCATCAGGTCCTGGGCTCTTTCCACTTAGTGTACTCGTAATGGCTTTGGCAACTTCATCCTCTGTGATAGGAGTTTCCAGATCTGTAATGGTGTCACCATCCAAAGTAAGGAAAGCAGTTTCCAAAACATAGTATAATTGGTCTTCCGCCAAGGTAGAAGGGGAGCCCGACAATTGAGACTCAGAGATATTGTGCAGGGATTGATAAAAGTCCCTGAATTCCTCAGCCATCTTAGAAGGTGAGGAGATCAATTCTCCCTGTGCCCCCCGAATATGGGGCACAAAAGTGGAAGATACTTTTTGATGCAGGGAGCAAGCCAATAATCTACCACATTTGTCTAGAAAATGTATACTGGTGGAAAGCGAACTTATCCACATATGTGTGTGCGGAGGTCTCATACAGTTCTCTGAGTTGTGATCGGGCCTTGGAAACGTCCACCAGCGTCGACACTGTTGGGGAACATTTGTGCTCAGTTTCTAAGTTTCTAAGTGTTTGAATTGCAGCCATTATGGTGGCCAAATGTTCCTTTTTCAGACGTGTACCCAATTGAATAAAGGTTTCACGTAAAACTGCTTTTAGTGCCTCCCATTTGAATGGGCGACGATATCATATCTGAAGCGTGATCAGCAAAATAGTTAGATATTTTGATCCGAAACCCTTGTCACACATTCTGCTTTCGTAAGCAATGAATCGTTCAAGCGCCATGTCCACTTCCTGAACGGAGTGGAGTGGAACGAGAATGCCAGGTACAGTGGTGTGAAAAAGTGTTTGCCCCCTTCCTCATTTCCTGTTCCTTTGCATGTTTGTCACACTTAAGTGTTTTTTCGGAACATCAAACCAATTTAAACAATAGTCAAGGACAACACAAGTAAACACAAAATGCAATTTGTAAATGAAGGTGTTTATTATTAAAGGTGAAAAAAAATCCAAACCATCATGGCCCTGTGTGAAAAAGTGATTGCCCCCTAAACCTAATAACTGGTTGGGCCACCCTTAGCAGCAACAACTGCAACCAAGCGTTTGCGATAACATGCAATGAGGCTTTTACAGCGTCCTGGAGGAATTTTGGCCCACTCATCTTTGCAGAATTGTCCTAATTCAGTTACATTAGAGGGTTTTCGAGCATGAACGGCCTTTTTAAGGTCATACCACAACATCTCAATAGGATTCAGGTCTGGACTTTGGCTAGGCCACTCCAAAGTCTTCATTTTGTTTTTCTTCAGCCATTCGGGGGTGGACTTGCTGGTGTGTTTAGGATCATTGTCCTGCTGCAGAACCCAAGTTCGTTTCAGCTTGAGTACACGAACAGATGGTCGGACATTCTCCTTCAGGATCTCTTGGTAGACAGCAGAATTCATAGTTCCTTTTATCACGGCAAGTCTTCCAGGTCCTGAAGCAGCAAAACAGCCCCAGACCATCACACTACCACCACCATATTTTACTGTTGGTATAATGTTCTTTTTCTGAAATGCAGTGTTCCTTCTACGCCAGATATACTTGGACACACACCTTCCAAAGAGTTCCACTTTTGTCTCATCGGTCCACAGAATGTTGTCCCAAAAGTCTTGGGGATCATCAAGATGTGTTGTGGAGAAATTGAGACGAGCTTTCATGTTCTTTTTGCTCAGCAGTGGTTTTCTCCTTGGAACTCTGCCATGCAGGCCATTTTTGCCCAGTCTTTTCCTGATGGTGGAGGCATGAACGCTGACCTTAATTGAGGCAAGTGAGGCCTGTAGTTCCTTGGACGTTGTTGTGGGGTCTTTTGTGACCTCTTGGATGAGTCGTCGCTGCGCTCTTGGGGTAATTTTGGGCGGCCGGCCACTCCTGGGAAGGTTCACCACTGTTCCATGTCTTCGCCATTTGTGGATAATGGCTCTCACTGTGGTTCACTGGATTCCCAAAGCTTTGGAAATGTCTTTATAACCCTTTCCAGACTGATAGATCTCAATTACTTTCTTTCTCAATTGTTCCTGAATTTCTTTGGGTCTCGGCATGATGTGTAACTTTTAAGGATCTTCTGGTGGACCTTACTGTGTCAAGCAGCTCCTATTTAAGTGATGCCTTGATTGTGAACAGGTGTGGCAATAATCAGGCCTGGGTGTGGCTAGAGAAATTGAACTCAGGTGTGGACAACCACAGTTATAGTATGTTTTAACAAGGGGGGCAATCACTTTTTCACACAGGGCCATGATGGTTTGGATTTTTTTTCACCTTTAATAATAAACACCTTCATTTACAAATTGCATTTTGTGTTTACTTGTGTTGTCCTTGACTATTGTTTAAATTGGTTTGATGTTCCGAAACACTTAAGTGTGACAAACATGCAAAGGAACAGGAAATGAGGAAGGGGGCAAACACTTTTTCACACCACTGTATATAGGAGAGTGGTCGGACCAGACCATTGAGTCTATGTTGCATTCAGGAGACCAATCCAGACAGCTGTTGTCACTCATTAGGTAGTCTATGCGACTATACGTTTCAGTCCATAGTGAGTCTTGGATTGCGTTCCAAGGATTCGCTCGGGTCTTGCCGGTTATTGCCGGTTTGTTTAATTCCTGTTTTATCCGCAGAGTCTTATATGAATATCCAGCCATTTAGTCATCCAGAGTACCCCCTTAGCTTTTCTCCTGATTACGGACAGGAAAAAAGAGCCTGTTAACACTGCCCCAGACACGTGGCTATCTTGGGGCCCCATAGTGCCAGGGCCCGGTCGCAAGTGCGACCTGTCCGACCCTGGTGGTTCCACCACTGATGTATTATCTTAGAAATCTAAAATTATTAAAAATTTTGAGGCTTACTTGTTACAGATTTGCTCTGTTTTTAAGCTTTATCATCTTAATCTAAGCCTGACACTTTTGCTTAAGTTCAGAAGATGTAGGTGGGAAGCTCTGGATCTGAGATTAATTTCATCCCCCAGTTTGAAGTAGAGTCTATGAAGTACAAAAAGTCTATAGAGACTATGGAGTACAAGGACTCTGACTGGGCAGCTCCCTAACATGAAGGAGCCTCAAAGACAAAGGAAGGGTGCAATTAGACTTTGACAAAGTCAAGTGATCGGTGACGATACGCATGAGGGAGAAAGTCAGGTGTCTTTTGTTTACTTCCGGTTTTCGGCCGAGACCGGAAGTTCCTGAATCTACATGCGGTTTTCACCATACTTGAATGTAAGTGGATATTTTTAATAATAAATTTGTTTTAAACGATGCCACACATTGGAGCGCTTTTATCCTTTCACCCTTTCATGACACCTCTGAGCTGAGAGCACTTTTTACCTTAATTGGAGCGCCGTTGGATGCGGGGACCGGAGCATGGTATATGAGAGCCCATAGGAACCCATAGGAAGAGCATATGTGCAAGAGAGGGACCTACCAGGAGTACCATCCAAAGTTTTTCTGCTTAACTAGGCCTGTAGGGGCCGCTGTTAGAGGTGAGAGGCTGGGGGAAATAGTGGGGTGCACCCCTGAAAAAGTCACGGAGAACTATTGATTGCATGGACCGGCACTGAACATCTAAAAAAGCACAGAGATATTTGGAACTTTTTTCACTTATTAAGAAGAATTGCCGTTATTTTAACACGCACTGTGTGGGTATTTCTACCCCTCCAACTTGTTTTTGCAATTTGCATAACAAGCTGGGACTTGTAGTTCACCAATTGTTTTTATATTTTATTTTTTATTTTTTGCTGTTCGTTAAGGATTTTATTTCCAGCGATTGTATTTTTCACTTGTACACTTATTATTGGAGAACATTTTTTATGGCTTTTTAGTCACATCATTTAGATTTCTATAGGTGCTTTTACACCTATTATTTGTTGTACACATCTTTAGTGATTATTTTCACTTTTCACATTTTTTGCACGTTGCACTGTGCACTTTATTCTCCTTCGTTGGTGCATTTATCTGTTCACAGAAGGATATTTCTATATTATTAGTCATTTATCGAAGATTTTCTATCACATTTTTGAAGATATAATTTTTATCACTGTTTTTATGTCACTTTTTATACACTTACGCACAGCTTTTTGTATATTTATTTATCTTTTTATCTTCAGTGTTTTTTATTGAGGTACAGATTAAGAAGTTGTTTTTATATTTTATATGCCGTTTTATCCACTTGAAGGTCACCCATCTTTTGGAAAAGTATACTTTATCTTAGACCACTTAGTGGTTAGCGCCACATACCCCCCTTTTAACATATTCTTTTCTTAGTGTGAGATCACTTATATGTTGGCTGCTTCTCACTTGTTTTACATATCCAGGTTGAGCGCACTAGTCACCCTTTGATTATAGAATTAGACTAAGACCATGTCAGAGCTAGGCTCAGCCCTTCCTTCTCAAAGCTGGCCGCTCAGCTGTCGGCTAATTGCCAGCTCATTTCTCTCCACAGTGACTCACCTGTTGATGATATCCTGCTCGTCAGTCCTGCCTACTTAAGCAGTCCAGCCCAGATGATCTCTGCCTTCGCCTTGGTCACAGCTCTAGAGACGCTCTCTTGTGTTCCTGTTAAAGACTTGCTTGGCTGACATTCCTTCTGGCTCCAGATCCTGCTTGCTGTTCTACTATGCTGTTCTCTGGCTCCCTGATGTTTTTGACTTGTCTGACTATCCGTTCTGGTTCCTGAACTCTGGCTATGTTTTGATTACGTTTTTTACACCCATGTTCATAAGGGATCCATGAACGTCACAGCACAAGAAAATGGCTTCAAAATTTTCTCTAGGTGGTATAAGACCCCTTCCAGGCTCCACAAAATATCCTCGGCCATACCCCCGGATTGTTGGAAATGCTCTGAAGGGGAGGGCACTATGCTACACATGTGGTGGTCTTGCCCCTCACTCCAACCTTTCTGGCGGGAAGTCCATCGTCTTACCTCACAGATTACTACATATCACTTAGACTTCACACCTGCACAAATGCTTCTTCATCATTCCTCCATTCCTTTCAGACATTATCATAGGTCCCTTGCACTTCATTTACTGAACGCAGCGAAAATGTACATACCCACTCTTTGGAAACGACCCCAACGACCACAGATTGGCTTAAGCGTGTTTCCAAAATTGCAGAATTGGAAAATGTAATCCACCAATCCAAAGACTCTCCCGCTAAATTCAGTACTGATGGTCGTGTTGGCAACACTTCACTACGACTGACGAATATAAAGGACTGTTATCTCCTGATCCTTCCAAACCCCCGGACCCCCAAGAACCACACTAAGACTCCACTCCCAATCCGCCCCATTTAACCCATTCCCACTATCCACCAGCGGTATCATACCTCACACCCTTCCCTGTTTAGATAAACAAAGCTACGCTAAGGTATGTTATGTACATGCGCTTTCCTTTCCTCCCCCCACCTGCCTGGTCCCCCCTACTACCACTTTGGCCTCCTTACTGACATGCCTGTGTCTCCCAGGAGTAAGACATCCATGGATGCTAGTGGTCCGTGACCGCATCCACGGAATTCATACGCCACCCTATAGTTACGGGACACCGGAACAGTCGTCCGGCACGAGTAGGTGCCCGGTAGTTCTTGAAACTGCCGCAATGTTTTTTCTATTTTCCTGTTAAACCACACGACTTTGGGCCTTTGTCCCTCCTTTTGCTGTGGTCTATTAGTTCTATGTTTATGCTACTGTCTACACAAACAGCAACCCTGAGGTATGTCTGATTCTCAGGTATTCTATTTGTTCATTGCTAAATGCATTGTTTCAGATGGTTGATGCCTCCATGTATTACTGTACACGATACACTGTTTTACTTTGGTATATTGCCTGTTATACTTACTGTTTGAAATAAACTTTTCTTGGAAAAAAAAAATGTTTTGACTACGTTTAATCTGTTTACCTTTTTATTATTATTATTAAACAAGTGTGATTTAACTGTACTTCTGTCTCAGTCTGATTAATTTTTTCTGACAGACCACACCAAAAGTATATTTATTTTATCATTTAGATAATAAAGACAACAAGCCCATGTGTTCTATGGGCTCAAATGTTCCCTCTTTATCAGGACCTATCAGGATTGTTGGACTCTTGTTGGTTATTGTGGGAAATCAACTGGCTACTTTAATCAAAAAGACTACTTCAGGCGCTTGTTTTGAAAGAGGGCCTTTTGCATACCTACTGTTTGACATGAGACCGAGGGACGCCTATTAGCAAAAGTATGT
Organism: Lithobates sylvaticus; assembly: GCA_028564925.1. NCBI lineage: Eukaryota > Metazoa > Chordata > Amphibia > Anura > Ranidae > Lithobates > Lithobates sylvaticus. The sequence goes on from CM053031.1 coordinate 121,051,705, forward strand.
AGGGATAGGACACACCCCTGCCACGCCACCTTGGGCAAAAAAAAAAAAGATTAGTTAAAGCCACAAGTGATTTTTTTTTTTACCACTACTATTCCTTTATACTGGATTTTGAAATTTCCAAATGCTGCAATTTAAACATTGGATGAAAGGTTTAACACTGGGAAACACTTTTTAAAAGATAAATAGTGCATTTTATATACAACTATATAGATCAGACCACAAATGAGGGACAAATGAGGAGGAAAGAGGGACTTTGTTCCAAATAAGGGACAGTCCCTCCAAGTCAGGCACAGTCCCTTCAAATCAGGGACAGTTGGGAACTATGCTTTTGGTGTGGCGCTTGCACCTTGCCCCTTTAGTTTGAGCATCAGAGATCAGTGGTCACCTGAATTTGGAACATATCTGCTTGTACTATAACAAGGCATAACTTTTACACAGCACTATAGTTTAGGCTTTTTTTTGTAACTACAGGATAAAACAATATAGGACTTATCTTTTAGGTATTTTGAACAAGGCCAATATAGCCTGCTTCAAGCAGTTTCTCTAATAAAGACTACATCCAAGTTCCTAGCATTGAGAGTAATATATCCTAAACCTCTATTCATTTTTTATTCCTCACTGAAGTGTAAAAACTTCAACAGAGAACAGAAAATAGGATAATTACAGGAAGACTAAAATTGTTCTGATGAAGATGGAAAAAAACATGAGATTTCTTCTGTGGCAAGTGATTGAGAGAAAGTATTCAGGAGAGGTGTGAAATTATTCATTTTCCATGCAGGTATCAGGCTGTGCTGGACAATAGGACAAGGACTTTTCTTTTTTTCAAGCTCTCTGATCAGCCCCTTAATAAGGCAATGATTTATCTAGGGGGAGTTTGTTGCTATCCGGTGGGGGGGGGGGGGGGGTCAGCCTGTACTAAGTCACGTTTCTTTTCAAAGAGAAATGGTTTTCATTTGAGGTTAAGTGAAGTAAAATATGACCAGCTGTCTGTGGTCAACCTGTGAGACCATCTGTGACTGAAAGACATTATTTACAGAGCAAACAAGCAACACAAAAGGGGAAAAAAGTTATTATTCTATATTACAAATACTCCTGAAACATTCAGTCTGTAGATTTACCACCATTAAAGCTCTTCTGTTCGATTTATATATTACTGCCCCATAATGCATTGTGGCCCCTCTAGCAATATTAATACACTCTGCTACAGACATTATTATTTTTCTTGATTTACTGCTTTTCATTTGCAGTCTGTTCCTTTTTTTAAAACTATAGCCACATCTCCACTGTTTTATACTTTAAAATTTCAAAGCTCGCATTTTATAGTAAAATATAAAAATGCTTTTATTGCCCTTTAAAGGCAGCAAATATGTAAACATTTTTATATACACTGTACAGAAGATTTTTTAATTATAGAGACATTTTGTTTAAATGGACATACAGTACATATGCAAAAGCATATGTTAAAGCATAAGTCCACTTTTGTTGAAAAAAAAAAAATTCACCCCTGGGTGATCTATGTACATTGCAAGGATTAGAACAACCTTTGTTGCAGATTCCTACCTTTTGTTATTCACAAGAAATACATGTGTGTTTTTCTGTGCCTCTGGGCTGATTAGGTATAATTGGAGTGGTTTTCATAATTATCAGTCATCAGGAAATCTGCTGGGCCTGCACCCCTATGTGTTGCTATTGGAAATATCTCACCAAAAATGACATTTTTGTTGCAGGGAATGCCTGAAATCTTACTTGGTTCTTAGGCAAACTTCTGGGAAAATTGGTGACCCAATCACACAAGCAGGAAATTATATTTCTGGGGAGTGGTCAATACACATTCTGTGTAATGTAGCCATATTGCATTGCATTTATAGAAAATTATAGTGGGGCAGATTGAAAAGGAAAGGTCATTTTTAATAACATTCAATTACAATATGACTTGTATCGATATTTTTTTTTTTTTTTTTTTATTTGCTATTTTTTTCCCTACGAAAGTGGAGTTTCCCTTTAACTGTTAGAGTTCAACCCAAATGAAGATGCTGAACAGATAATGTATATCTGTAAATCTTAGCCAATCCACTATAAAGTATAACTGAAGGCAAAACTTTTATTTTTTTTCCTTTGAGCAGAGTGGAGATGGATTAGAACACCAAGGTTTTAATTGGTGTCTGTGCCCGTTAGAGCTATTCACCTTTGCTATTTTTTGCTATTTTCCTGTTTGCCATTTTCATTTTAGTAAAAGTAAAAGAAAATCTAAAATTTTGGGTTTTCCCCAGAAAAGTAATAGAGGGGAAACCTTCCAATGGGGACACTAGTTCTGGTGACCTGGGGAGCCCCAATGGGTTTCTTTATTTTGCAAGGATTTCCTCTCACTTCATGTTTTGGCTATAGGACAGGAAATTAAGGTATATCTCCCCATTGAGACACAGATGGCAAAAAAAACTGATAGGGGTTATAACCCTCCTTACTCTATGCAAAACGAAAAAGTTTTGACTATAGTTCTACTTTAACAACTTAAAAAATATGCATATGTTGAAAAGATAGTGGCAGGGCTCTAGATAGGTGAACTTGTATTTCACTCTCCCATGTTAATACAATCCCATATACTCTTTAGGATTAAGTAGTGCCAAAAAAGGCGCCTGCTTCTAAAACAACAGCCTTATCCTGATTGGAATTGGGTTCTTTCTAGTAAAAGTAATTTGATGGTTCAACCAAAAATTAAAAATTTGCCATGATACATGTATAGATAAAAATCACTTACGTGCTATTTTAAATATTTTTATCCTAAACTACCTCTCCAATCCCAAGTCATCACTTTGGTAAAAAAAAAACGACTAAGGAATATAAATGTATTATTAAATTACATCTGCTTTTTGATTCATTGCAATTATCCAATAGATTGATATCCCTTCAGGTGAACTTAGGCTACACTCACCAGCTGCAGGTGCCCCCTCCCAGAAGGGTCCCTCCACTCCCAAATCACATTTTTTCTTTACTGGGGAACATACCATTATTTTATTTTTTCTCTAGAAGTCGCTGATGGGAAATGTATTTGTTATTGTATAAAGAATACCTTGTTTCAAACTTTTTTTTTCCTTTGTGGATTTTCTATGGATTTTAATTGAATGGGGTCCCAAACTGTTCTATGACTTTTAATGGTGATGTTTCCTTTCATCCTTTACAGTTCTGTGGCACAACAGCTGTTCTTTTCTTTGCTTGAGTTTTATGTCTGCGTGGGTGTCTTATAGGATCTCCTATAGTTGTGCCACATGACACTTTACTTAGACAGTATTGACTTTCTGATATTAATTACAAGGACTTCAAAGGGTGATACAGTTCATCTCCAATTTACTTGTTTTCCAGCATGCAAATGGACTAAAAGCTTGTACAGGTGTGCACACATAAATCACTGTAGGATATTTTGGTGTTGTGAGCAAAATCTATTTATACAGTTCAGCTTAGGGTGGAAATGTCTAGAAAAATTGAGTTGGGGGGGGGGGGGGGGGGGTGGATTTATTAGAACTGAAGCACTCAGAATCTGGTGCAGCTCTGCATGGTAGCTAATCAGCATCTAACTTCAGCTTATTTCGTTAAGCTTTGACAATAAAAATTGAAAGCTGATTGGTTTTTGTTTTTTATTGCAGAGCTGTACCAGATTTTGCACACTCCTGTTTAGATAACTCCTCCCAAATATGTAGAGGTGCAGTGTTAAATTGAAGCAACAGTATTTACTGTAAATAACAGTCCTATGGGTCTAAGGACCACACACAGAACTCCCATTTGCTGAACAATGATATCTCTCCACCTGGTTCCCTATGCCCAGCATTGCAGAGTCTTCAGATTCCCTGCTATGATTTGTAGCAGGCACTACGACTCAAGCCCAAATCGCCCTTGCAGGTCTAAGTGCAACAGTAATTACAGCACTTGAAATAAGAAAACAAGTATCTATTTACTGGTGTTTCTTCATGAGGTAGGATATACTTAATTTAAAGGTTCATTTGGTGAAACAAGTCAAATGCCATTCCTTTGAAAATATCTATGAAGTACCTTAATTCAGAATCACAATTATAAATAAGCAGTGACAAAGGTGACTTTGCATCCTAAGAAACAATCGGTAAAAAGTCACCTGACCAGACACTCTGTCAATCTACAGCTCTCAAATGACTTAATGGTTTAATTTTGCAGGTAAAATGAATCTTGTGAAAAATAGGGTAAGCTATTGATATTTCTTTGTGTTGAAAGGCAATATTTTATGCTTAAAGCCCCAGAGCAAACTCTAGTTGAACCCCTAGCTCCCAAGAGTACTTATTATAAAATTATTCCTTTAGATATCACACGGTTTCTGTACTTTATGGAGCAAATTACATAAGAAATAGAGTTGAATAGATCGCTAACCGGAGACAGAGGCTTTTGTAGTTCATTTTCACATAATGATACGCAGGAAGCGTTGGCCATAATGTTGTGAGTTATGAGTTGTGCTCTGGGCTCTGAGTCTGCAGCCGGAGAACATGGCCATTAAACTCTGAGGAAGATGAGATGCCTTTAGAAAAAGGTGATCTCCACAAATTATTTTCATTGCCAGGACTGACATTTCTAAAGCTCTTTGCAGTGCTCTAGCTGGGTTTAACTTGGCTAAAAGAAAGAGAAGTCATTCGCCTATGATGACAGTGACAAAGATGAATCTGACAAATTTTCTTTGTTTACTCAGTATTGTTCTCACTTGATAAAGAGAAACCATTAACATGTGAACACCACAGGTCAATATCAAATGTTATCTCCATATTTTTACAGCATTTTTTGTTGTAATAAGAAATAAATGACAAATTCTATAACAGATTCTAACTCTTAGTCAGTGCTAATATTGTCTTCCAGTATTTACACAATGACATTTCTTTCCATATTCAAAAATATGCATTCTTTAGTGTGCAGCATGTATTGTACATTGATAAATCTCTCCAGTCTTGTTTCTAGCTATGGGATATGTTGAAATAAGGCAATAGAGGGATCCTATTCCAGACATGTGAAAACACAGTATCCGTGTGTTTATTTCCCCATGTTCAAAGGGAATATGTAATGGTTGTATTCACATTTTCCTTTCCCTATCGTGGCTTGGACTAAAACAAATGAAAAAAAAAATATTACTTATGTAGCACCCTGGAGTTTAGGCAGGGATGCTCCTCACAAATTTACTTTCCAGGAGTAGACCACCTGGTTGATTGTTAGAAATCCATTGATTTCTCCCTAAGTTTGGCCTTATTGCACTTTTTCTCTTCTACCACTAGGTGGCCGGGTACTTGGTGGTACTAGATATTTGAAGGGGAACTTAAGGTCAGGATATGGGTATTTGGGGTATCTCAGCTAATGGGCAGGGGTTTGCTTGGATTCCTTGGCCTGCTGGGAGAACCTATATATACGGGTGAAGTCAGGTAATCTATGTTCTGTGCTACCTGAATGGCTGTCTGGGTGGATGTGTGTTGTGTTGCCCCGGGCTGCTAGGCTGAAGATTGGCCTATCCCAGGGGCATCTGGCTGCTAGGCTGTCTGATACCTATACAGATGCAAGAGAGCAGCACAGGGTTGGGATTGTGGCTTGCAGTCCAACCAGAAGTGACGATTCTGCCGGCCGGATAATCTGTCAGTGGTCGTAGGTAGGGGGAAGCTGTCGCCACAAAGGGACCATCTGCCCTATTTTCAGGGACCACAGTCAGTAACTGAAGCAGGTACCAGAGTCACATTCTCACCAAACGGGCATGGTAGAGAATCGGGAAACTTCAGACGGTGATCAAGTCAGGGACTCAGAAAGCGGAGGTGACGCTTGCAGATCAGCCTTGTGTGTCAAGTCAGGGACCAAGCAGGCCAGCAGGGGTGAAGCTTGAGAAGTATCGGGAGTGCCAAGCTAGGGACCCAGCAGAGAAGTGGGGGTGATGCTTGAGGAAGATACCACTGTAAAGATTGAAGGAGCTCAAGGGATTCAGTGGCAGTGAAGCAGCGGTCTAGTGAGAGATCGGGAGCTCAGTGGGCTGAAGAACTACAAGGAGAAGTTGTAGTGAAAGTGAAAGAACTGTTACACTTTGTGTTAGGAACTGTTAAAGACTGTTGCCATAAGAGACAACATTCCTTCACGTGCAGATATAGCTTCTCGCTGGAGGTTTTTCCCTGCATGGCTGTCCTCTTATTGATGTCTAGGAGTCTGCTAATTGAACTTGCAACTACTCAAGGGTGTCCTGGCCTTAACCCTCTTTCCCCCATAAAAGTTTGTAAGAGAAATAAACATCTCTTTTGCATTCAAGAAGTGTATGGCGACCCAATAACTTCCACCTTGCACCCACTATGCCTCACAACCCACCACATATTGAAGGATGACAGCTATCTCTGGCCCTGGAGGTTCTCATTAGACTAAAGGAGGCCGGAGACCTTGCTACACTTTTAGCCAGCAAGGGAGCTTTTGCCTCCTTTTTTCATGAATTGCTCTTTACCTGCTGTTGTAAAAAACCTGTTGTTTACAGAGCTTGAGGGATCTAACATATACACACATAACAAAATGAGACAGAATAGTGACTCCCCCTCTTTCTCCCTCCAACTATATGGTTTCTTCTGAGGTTACAATCAGAAACAGCATGTTGAAAGGAGACAGATACTTCTGTGCTGTCTCTTTAGAATGCCCATATTGCTCTAGGAATCCTGCATTAAGTATGTATTCATAAAACAAAGATTGTATATAGTAAACAAACAGATAAAAACATTTGTTTTAAAAAATGTGAAAACAAAATTCTCCAAAATTCCTTTTATGATGAATCATCTGTTGTATTAAGGAAAAAACTGTTATCTTTAAACTAACTATACTACTGTATATATTTTGCTTTGTCTTTGTTGAAAATTATATAGATGACAGTGGACTTAATAACAGTGAGTGCTAAGTCATAGGGTCTGAGTAATGTAATCTCATACTCAGTACAATTGCATTCCAAAGAAAAAAACATATACACCCCTGGCATCTCTATAAATCTTCAAAACTCTCAATTTTATCTCAACAAAGATGGACAATGCAAATTTGTTATAGATGCAGACTTCCCTTTTTTCTGTGAAAAAAATATATTTTTTTTACCAAAAAAATCTAGTCTATAGCTGACACTTTTCTATTGCTGCTATTTTATTATTTTGATTTTTTTTTCACAATCAAAATTATTTCTTTTGTTGCTATGTATCATTTATGTTATGAGTTTGCTTTAAAAAAATACATTCAATTTAATAATGAATTAAAAAGGAAATAGCTTATACAAACAAAGCCATTATATGATTAGAAAAAAAAAAATAATTTTACAAATGTTTCTTTTTTTTTTTCTTAATGTATAGTTGTATATCTGCTGTAGGCCAAAAATACATAATTGTTGCCCTGTTATCTTGCATTCAGATTGAGGGAATGCATCTTCCTATCAAAAAACCCATGCAATAAGAGCTCATTTGCCATACACCATAGTAAACCAGCACTGGGGGCCACATAGTCCTCAACAAAATGCCCACAGTATTGTCTGTTTAACCCCTTCATGATGGAGAGTAAAACAAATGTTAACCATTTCCTATCTGGCACACTGGAGCTTTACAGTTACAGTGTGACCCTGCTGCGCTGGATCATGTATATATAAGTGATCCAGCATTTCCGGGTAGAGGTCGCACATGCGAACATGCCGCCCCAGCTGTTTGGTCATTCACTGCAGCACAAGCCCATCAACGGGTCTTGGCCAATGATTTATGGCCTGGGACTCGCTGATTGGCAGAGCTAATGGCAGAAGAGAGTCCTGTGTTGGTAAACAACACAGGGTTCTCTACTGGCAGCAGCAATGGGCCATTTTATTTTTCAGGGAAAACCTTGATCTAGCTATTTTTTTCTTTCTTTTCTTTATTTAATTTACACACTTTTGTTTGTTGACATTTTTCTCTCCTGCAAGGAAAGAAAGATTCAAGGAGAGAAAGATACAATGTATCTTTTCTCTATTCAGAGGAAAAAGAAAACACTTGGGCAGGCTGCACAGTGACTGATCACCAGAGGCTATCACAGTGATCAGGTGACTGGGAACCTGGAGTCCCTCTCAGTGAGAGCCCGGTCTCTGTGCTGGGAGTGGTCTGAGCAGAAAAACAGGTACGCATATATGCACCCTCATGGAAGAAGACCCACTTTCGTGAGGCCACATATACAGTATGTGTACAGTCGATGGGAAGGGGTTAATGAAAAAGCACCCACATCTTTAAGAACTCAAGTAATTAAGAGATGATTAGCCCATTATCAAACAAATTTTCCTTTCTTAACCATTTCAATAGTACTGCAGGCATATGTAGAGTTTGCCAGGGAAGTGGCCAGGTGTTGCAGAGTAGCACTAGGAACTGGCTGTAAACCTTATGCTGAGTGATGTTCCCTGAAGCTGCTGTGGGTGTATAGATGCCAATAGAACCAGCGTGGAAAACACAATGATGCCAGAAGTCCAGCAGCATTACCAAAAGCAGGATAAAGTCAGATAAATGGTCGTGGCAGTGGGATAACGTCAGTCATATAGGCATAGCTACATGTTTCAGCGCCTTGGGACACCCCTTTTTCAAGCCTAGTGAAATGGGGCAATATTGAAAATATATAGGGAAGGCCCATGGGTGAATCTCCCTTTGAATATTTATAAGATGCACATAATGTGGCACAAAAAAAAAGGGCATGAGTGGACTAAAAGGTGCCCCAATATGTAACAATGGAAATAGTAATAAAAATAACAAGGCTTATTGTAAGCCAAAAAAAAATCCCAAAAATATTACATCATAAAAGTAATAAATATTAACCACTTTTATTGCCCCAGAAGGATTTATGTCCCTTTTTTCCCCCTTCCTGCTATAAACAACAAAAAAAGAGCATTTAGACTAGATGTTACATAGCTTAATGTTATGAATGCATTTTTATTATTATTATTTTTTAAAAATAGGAAAGATTGGGGTGATAGTATAAAAATGATTACTTTAAAATGTTCAAAGGTTTCAAAAACAATGAAAAGCATGTAATTGGCTAAAATACAACGTTGGACTATAATAAAGCAGATTAAAAAGAGAAAACAAATGGATGTCTGAACAAGAAAAATGTTATCACCCAGGACCATATGGTAAAGAATACAGTCTAACTGAATAAAACTCCCCTTTGGGGATACACTCACCAGACCACTGGTCAAAATAAGCATTTCAATAAATCCCTTATGCATTAGCGTTCCTCCCACGTTCTGTCTCCTCTGCAGTGCTTGGCTGGATCATGTACACATAATTCCTCGCAAAAACAAAGGGGTATTGCAATACTGTGATATTGTTTTAAAAGCTTTTTATTACTTAGATGCAGAAAAAACCTCCCCCCCTAATACAGAATGCGTACCATGAAATGGTTAATCATATGCATTAAAAACGTGTGTGTCACTATGCCTGTTTCTGTGCGAATTCCTCCGGGAGTTGGGGTGATAGTAAAAATGTTTAAAAGGTTTAAAACAATGAAAAGCGTTTAGACTAGATGTTAGCTTAATGTGAATGCTAAAAATAGGAAAGTGGGGTGATAGTAAAAATGTTTAAAAGGTTTAAAACAATGAAAAGCATGTAATTGGCTAAAATACAACGTTGGACTATAATAAAGCAGATTAAACAAATGGATGTCTAAATAACTGTATTGAAATTAGTTAGAATGATTTATTTAAAAGAGTGTTTTTGTATATATATGAGCAACTTTATATATATGTCTATATATATATGTGACTAAAATTCCAGAAAATCCTGCAGTGAAGACACTAACATAAGTGTCAAAATGTCATGCAAAATATACTATAAAATGTATATGCATATGCATATGTATGCACACACGCACACATACAACGGCATATGTGCGTGTGTACAGCCGCAATGTGCACACTACGCACATACACCTCCAATGTGTATAGTTAATTGGCACTGACAGGTATCTAAAAAGAGAAAGGACATCTAAAATGAAATGATATATATATAAGAATTCTTACATATAGAAAGACTATTCTATACGTTAAAAGGAATATGTTATAGGTTTAATAACGCACCTTGGATAGTATGTGTAGTGCGCTTACAATGAATACATAGGGTGAGGGTAATATCGTGTCTGTGTACCTATAAGTTGTTGAAAGGTAGTGGAAGCATTTTATGTCTCATGTAATGATATATAAAAGGCCATACTTTTATCACCCCCCCAAAAGTCCACAAGGACTTGGTTAATCCCCCAGGTAGACCCATTGTTGCAGCGATAGAAAGCGTCACAAGTTATTTTTCTATCTACAGCGATAATTTTTTACAGCCTCTTGTCAACAACCTCCCTTCATACATCAACAGACAGTATACAATTACTCAAAATGTTACAACAATATCAGTGGGAACCGTCATACCGGGCCACCGGGCAACAACCGGGCAACAACCACCGGGCAAGGGTTGTGGGGATGAAACCCTTGTCCCCATCAACATGGGGACAAGGTGCTTTGGGGGGCTACCCCAAAGCACCCTCCCCATGTTGAGGGCATGTGGCCTGGTACGGTTCAGGAGGGGGGGGGCGCTCTCGTCCCCCTCTTTTCCTGTGGCCTGCCAGGTTGCGTGCTCAGATAAGGGTCTGGTATGGATTTTTGGGAGACCCCCACGCCATTATTTTACATTTTGGCGCAGGGTTCCCCCTTAATATCCATACCAGACCTGAAGGTCCTGGTATGGAATTTGGGGGGACCACCACGCAATTTTGTTTTTAAATTTTGGTTCGGGGTTCCCCTTAATATTCATACCAGACCCAATGTGCCTGGTAATGGACTGGGGGGATCCCATGCCATTTTTTTCAATGACTTTTATCTGTATTGCCGAGACCCGACAATTCACTATAGCCGCTATTACTTTTAAATTACTTTTTTTCCTTTAGAATAGTAATTTTGTGCAGGGACTGTTTTAAACATGGGAAAAATGCGCCACTTTACAGGTATAGACACCCCCAGGTACGAAATTTAAAGGAATATATCACTTTTATTGTTTCACTTTAAGCATTATTAAAATCACTACTCCTGAAAAAACTGCAGTTTTTAAAAACTTTTTTTTTGCATTGATAAATGTCCCTTGGGGCAGGACCCGAGTCCCCAAACCCTTTTGATGACAATAACTTGCATATTAACCCTTAAAATTAGCACTTTTGATTATTCACGTTCGGGTTCCATAGACTTTAACGGTGTTTGCGTGTTTGAACAAATTTTCTGCCTGTTCGTATGTTCTGCTATGAACCGAACTGGGGGGTGTTTGGCCCATCCCTACTGGCAAGTCCAATGCAGGGACTTTTCAAACAAGCAAAAGAGGAAGGCAGCGCTGGATAAACTGTTGGAATTGGTGAAGCCTGTGTATCCCACGGCAGACATCAACTATTTGAAGGCCAAAATTGGTAGCCTGAGGAGCACATATAATAGGGAGCACAAGAAGGTCCAGGATTCCATGAGATCCAGAGCAGCAGCAGATGACATATATGTCCCCAGGCTGTGGTACTACGACAGCCTGCATTTTTTGTCTGACCAGACGGAACCCAGGCCATCGCTATCAACACTTCCTTCAACACTTTCTTCAACATCAGCTGAGGCTCCTGAAGTCCAACCTGGGCCTTCCACCCAGGAAGAAGATGTGGAGGAGCCCAGCTTGACCCAGGTATAGCATTGTTGAACATATATCTTGTCAAAAATTTTATGATGTTAACTAGATGTTATTGATCACAAATTTCTGATTTAACAAATTGGTTTACATATCAATAGACAGTAGTAGCCAAAAATGATTGGGACAAGAATGAAAAATGCTGGGGTTAGAATGCTAGTCTTTTCTATTTGTTAACAATTTGCAACAGTCATGAGCTCAAAATTGTGTGTGATTGATGACCAAAAACATAAAACTATGCACCATTTTCATACACAGGAAAGTCTCAACCAAGAGGAGGCCATGGAAAGCAGCCTGACGGAATCCCAGGTTCCTCCCCTCCGCCCTCCAACCAAAAGGACCAGGAAGGCAAGGAATCTTGAGGAGTCCGTGGCTGCTTTCTTAAAACAGGCTAATGTGACACTTAACACAGCCCCTGGTGGCCACGAGGCATTTGGATGTGTCACTGCAAGCAAACTTGAACACATGGAGGAGGGTCAACGCACGATCTGTGAAGAACTTATTCTGAAGGCCCTAAACACGGGGACGAGGGGCAAACTTACAACTCATACCCACCTCTGTGAGTTGGACCATACTCCACCACCTCCAGCAACACCACAGCAGCATTGAAGGAAGTGTGGAAGGAAGTGTTGAGCGTGATGGCCTGTGTTTGGTGTGGTCTGGCAAAAAAATGCAGGCTGTTGGCAGACCACAGCCTCGGGACATATATGTCATCTGCTGCTTCTCCCAATCTCTCAGAGCCCTGGACCGTATTGTGCTCCCTATTAAATGGACTCCTCAGGTTACCGATTTTGACAGGTAAATAATTGATGTCTGCCCTGTGGTACAAAGGCTTCACCAATTCCAACTGTTTCTCCAGCGTTACCTTCCTCTTTATTTCATTGTGACCTTGTGCTCCCTATTAAATTTCAAATTTTTGTTTAGACAAATACTTGGCTATGTGTTTTACTTCAAAATGGACAGTGTGTTTGTGACTAGGCAGGTACGTTTCAAAAATATAATGTCAAATTAACAAGGGACACCAACATAGTTGTATCTTTGAGGTTAGAAAAATACAAGATAATAATGGTGTTGTGGTAACTTGACACACAAAACGAAAATTTAAATTATGGAGATCACTAGAACAAAAAAGTATTCTGGAGATCACGAGAAAAAAAAAAACAGCAAAAACAAATATTATTCAGGAGAGATCACCAGAAATAATAAAAAAGTTAGAACTCAGTGAATATCATCAGCAAAGCAACATCATTATAAATAAGAAGAGAATGCGCTGCATTGATAGATTTCATAATTTGCTGCGTGACGAATGTGATATCTACAAACACTACATTACATTACAAACGCTAGTTTTACACGACTGAGCGCTTCCGGCTCGTACTTGATTCCAAGCATGCGTGAACTTTTGTGCAACGGACTTGTGTACACACGATCGGAAAGTCCGACGACAACGTTTTGTTGGCGGAAAATTTGAGAACCTTCTAGCCAACATTTGTTGGCAGAAAGTCTGACAAATGTTCGATGGAGCATACACACGGTCGGACTTTAAACCAACAAGCTCACATCCAACATTAGAGTGACATATCTCTAATATATACACAGTTAAGTGGATAAAATTAAACAAATGAACATAATGACAATGAAGCAAAAATCCAAAAGTAATTCAGAGTCCATAAATGGATAGGCAAAACATCATTGGGACTTAAAATATAGGATTGTGCATAAAAGTTGCAGATAGATGATCCACCACCAATAAGTAAAAAGCTTACTGGAAAGATTGAACTCAAACAGGCATACGCCTAATGAGTCAATTAGACACCAGGAGATAATGGCCTCAACAAACACAACCTCTGGTTAGGGGTATAAACTTCAGTGGTCCCTCACAATGACACTCCAAATGGATAGCCCGTGTGATGTAGTTATAAGGAAAAAGGGAAAAGGGCCACATAGTGTAATTCCAAGAATGGCTTCCCAGTTCGATATAATGACCATCCCGTCTCTTATAACACCAATCTTCACCATTACAATTGCCCCCCAGTAACCACGTATAATAGATTTTCTCCTCTTCGTAAAACATACAATGATGATTACCAATCCCATATGGAAGAGGAATACGAGCGACCCCATATGGACATAATCAATATGACCAATATGACCATAATGCATATGGAAATCAGGTTTTTCATCAGGGCATCCAAGGGAGAAAAAGGGCTCCCGACCCAATAGCCTTAAGGGCCTTAAGTTTGCCCCTCCAAAAAAATGAGATAAGTTCAATACATTTATAGACATGTAAAAATTCTAAGAAAGATTAACATTCAACGTTATCTTGTGTCCAATCCCTTTAGGAACCCCCCACGAGCTGCTACCTCGGGAACAGTCCACTCTGCATTGTCCAATCCTTCTTTGTTCAAGCCACCTGTTCCTGTGGCCCCAGCTATTACTATCTTTAAGGACTTGGTCCTTAAAGATTTAGCAAAACTACCATCTAAAAAGATCTATAGTCACCCCTTACCTAAGGTCGGTCTCAAATCACTGTGTGACAGGAAAGACTTTATAGTTATAGTTATTCACCCTGCCGACAAGGGTGGAAGCATCGTTGTACTGGACAGAACAGACTATGAAAACGAAATGTACAGGATCCTAAGTGACCAAGATACATATAAAGAATTACCCAATAATCCCACTTCGTCTTTTAAAAAAGATTTAGAAAACTTGTTACAAGGGGATATAACCAACGTATCCTAAATAGAAAAGAAAGAGCATTCTTAGTACCCATTGCACCCAGAATTCCAACTATGTACTACTTGCCCAAAATTCACAAGGACTTGATCCATCCCCCAGGACGTCCCATTGTGAGTGGCATTGACTCAGTCACTTCTCGCATTGCTCGTTATATCGATTTCTATCTCCAACCATTAGTCAGATGGACTCCTTCATAACTTAAGGACACTAGGGACACTATTAGGTTGCTGGAGAGTATAAACATACGTGGAGACTACATATTGGCCACTGCCAATGTGGCCTCCCTGTATACTTGCATCCCCCATACATTGGGGATTGAAGCAGTTAGCCATTTTTTAAGCCGTGACGATTCTCTCACCGAGCTACAGGGCAGTTACATTATAGAGCTATTGGAGATCGCTATTAAACATAATTACTTTTGGTTCGACCGTAGATTTTTTCTTCAACATAAAGGTGTCGCTATAGGCGCAAAATTTGCCCCTAGCCTCACCAATTTATTTATGGCGGGAGGAGGATGTCCTCTATTCTGAGGACAGACCATCACTAGTCTTGTGGGCTAGATATATAGAAGACATCCTCTTCCTATGGGATGGCAGCCTAGAATTTTAAAACAATTTGTCTCCTTTTTAAATAGGAATGATCGAAGTATCTCTTTGACTTATGAATTTAGTTTTTCAAAAATCCACTTTTTGGATCTTGAGATTGAGAATAGTTCATGCCAATTTAAATTTCAAACGTATTTCAAACCAACTGACCGTAATAGCTATCCCCACAGATAGCTTCCATCATAGATCTTGGCTTCACTTTTTCCCACACAGCTAGTTTCTGCGGTTACGCAGGTATTGTACCGATACTCAGACTTTCAAAACACAAGCTTGGACCCTCAGACAGAGGTTTATAGAAAAGGGTTATGACCCAGTGGAAGTTGACTTGGAATTCAAAAATACTCTAAAGGTGGATAGATGTTCCTTATTGGCTGATAAACCCCAATGTGAGACTGATAATTCCTTCAAATGGTCGATACTACCTTCATTCTCAGTCCAACATAGAGAGATTAGAGCCATTATCAACAGGCATTGGAATATCCTCAGGAATGACAGAGTCTTGGGCCCTTTACTACCAGAACAAGCCAAGGTCACTTTTATAGGAGTTCCTTCTCTACAAAGTAAAATTGCACCCAATATTATCAATCCACCTGTTCATCCTTCCTTTTTTCACAACTTAGTTGGCATTGTAAAAAGTATGTTGTGTGCCAACACAACACACGAGGTAGACGCAAATCTTTGGAGTTCAAATCAAATGTCACCAATCGTGTGTATCCGATTAAACAATTTTGCATATGTGCCACTAGACATGTTGTCTAGATGATAACATGTCCTTGTGGTAAACAATACGTGGGTCGAACGATCCGCACATTAACTACTAGAGTAAGTGAACATATTGCTAAAATAAAAAGTGGCGACACCAAACATAGTGTACCTACGTACTGTAGACAACATCACAACCGTGACCCTAAAGGTACTGAGTTTCTTATTATTGACAGATATACCCCCCTGGAGAGGTGGAGCTATGACAAGGGGCGTTTCATGTTTAGAAACATACTGGATATATGAGTTACATTGCCACTCTACATTCGGGTTGAATGTAGAGTGGGACATTAATGCCTTCCTTAACCGCTTCCCGACCGGCGCACGACGATGTACATCAGCAGAATGGCACGGACAGGCAAATGGGCGTACAGGTACGTGCTGCCATGCCATCGCGTGCGCGCCGGTTGGGACCTCCGTGAGTCAGATCGCAGGTCCCGCGGACTCGATCGTAGCGGGGATACCCACGATCATCTTACGGGGAGGAAGAACGGGGAGATGCTAAAGTAAACAAGCATCTCCCCGTTCTGCCTAACAACAGTGTCACTGATCTCTGCTCCCTTTGATTGGAGCAGAGATCAGTGATGTGTAAAACACAGCCACGCCCCCACAGTTAGCAACACGCCCCTAGGACACACTTAACCCCTTCACTGCCGCCTCCTGGTTAACCCCTTCACTGCCAGTGCCATTTACACAGGAATCAGTGCATTTGTATAGCACTGATTGCTGTATAAATGACAATGGTCCCAAAAATGTGTCAAAAATGTCTGATGTGTCCGCCATAATTTCGCAGTCACAATAAAAATCACTGATCGCCGCCATTACTAAAAAAAATTATTAATAAAAATGCCAAAAAACTATCCCCTGTCAGGTCACCTGAGAACAGGTGACAGGTGCACTCAGTAGGAGTCAGATGTGCACCGCTAGGTAGTGGACCTTGGGACTGACTGCTGCGGATTGTACCCAGGGAGATTCAGGACGAAGGTCTACTGGATCACTAACAAAGATCCCAGTGGGAGGACTTGTAGAGGACTAAAGGCTTTTTAGAAATGGTTAAGGGCATAGTAGCAGTAGGGTGAGGCCAGGTTACAGAAGGTTCTGAACAAGAAGCAGAAAGCTCACTGGGCATGGGCTGGACTGGCATAACTAGTGCAGAGGCCGACTGAATAGTATTGTCAGGTGTAGTGACCATCTCAATCGCATCAGTCCGACTATTGCAGGACACATCCCAGAGATCACTATATACAGCGGGACGAGCAGAAGCTACTGGGATGATGGCAACAGGAGGTTTCTCTTTTGGGGTAACCTTGAGTAGGCAGGAAGAGGAACAGGAGGAACCCCAAGCCAGGATCTGTCCAGCAGTCCAGTCAACGTGTGGGGAATGGAGCCGTAACCAAGGAAGACCTAACATGATAGGAGATGAAGCCTTAGGTAAGACAAGGAAGGATATCCACTCCTGGTGGAGTGTCCCTACTGACATCTTAACAGGAAGGGTCTGGAAGCGGATAGGGCCCCCTGGGAGAACAGTGCCATCAATCGCCAAGACCACCAATGGCGTTGTAAGGGGCAAAAGGGTAAGTCTCATGGAGAATGCAGTCTCCCAATCCATGAAATTGGCAGCGGCTCCGGAATCCAGATGTGCTGAGACCGAACGAGAGGAAGTGCCGACATGAAGCAACACAGAAAGGAGAAGACGAGAAGGTGAAGGTGATATTTCAGGGTCTAATACTCCACCTTCCAGATGTATTAGCCCTGAGCGTTTTTCTGGACGAAGAGAACAAGTGTCACGGAAATGACCTTTGGCCCCACAATAGAGGCATAGGCCCAGAGTTCTGCGCCTAGCGCGTTCTTCGAGAGATAACTTGGTCCAGCCCAAATGCATGGGTTCCTCAGCAGGCAGGGGGTGCTCATCGGATCGAAGAGAGGGGACTGGGAGCTTAGGCTGACTAAAGAACGGGGAGTGCTGGAGTCTTTTTTCCAGGGCCCTCTCCTGAAAGCGAATATCGATCTGGTTACACAAGGTGATGACACTGTCCAGATCAACAGGAAGGGATCTTCTTGCTAATTCATCCTTCACTCTATCAGAGAGGCCATGTAAAAAGGTTGCAACTAGGGCCTCATTATTCCAGCTTAATTCAGCTGTGAGGATACGGAACTGAAGAGCATACTGTCCCACAGAAGCAGACTCTTGACGTAGACGTAAAAGAGCGCTAGCCGCTGAGGAGACACGACCCGGTTCCTCAAAGATATTCCGAAAAAGTTTCAAGAAATCAGACAGGCTAGAAACCACTGGGTCATTCAGTTCCCACAGAGGGGCAGCCCAAGCTAGCGCCTCGCCTGACAGGAGGGATATAATATATGCGACTTTCGCCTGATCGGAGAGGAAGTTTTGGGGCTGAAGTTCAAAATGAATTGTGCACTGGCTAAGGAACCCCCTGCAAGCCTTGGAGTCCCCAGAGAACCGGGCCAGAGCTGTTAGTTGTAATGAATGTGTGGCTGCGACTGATGCGATAGGTGCAGCAGCAGATAGCGGTTGAGGTTGTTGAACCGGGGGTCCTAATGAGGCCTGAACCTGTTCAAAACGGGATGCCAAATCCTGAAGGAATCGCATCACCTGGGTCTGATGCGATTCTTGGGTCTCAAGTCTGCGAACTAAGCCCTGCAATGGATCATCTGTGGGTAGCGGCACATCAGCTGGGTCCATGGCTGATCAAACTGTCAGGTCACCTGAGAACAGGTGACAGGTGCACTCAGTAGGAGTCAGATGTGCACCGCTAGGTAGTGGACCTTGGGACTGACTGCTGCGGATTGTACCCAGGGAGATTCAGGACGAAGGTCTACTGGATCACTAACAAAGATCCCAGTGGGAGCTAGAGCATAGATTCCCCAGGGAGCGGAGTCTAAGAGCCAGCAGGTGTTCGCCAGCGCCTCTAGTGGTGAGGATGGACTTCGCTGCAGTCTGGCTCCAGGTCGCGGCCCCCAGGGTCTCACAGCTCACTCTCACAGTAGACTACAGTAGAAGGAAGCAGCAGGCTGGAACGACAAGGATAGTAAGGGGATAAGGCAGAGGTCAGCGCAACTAGCAGACAGGAACAACAGAGTACACCCCAAAGGTTCAGGGTCACAGGCAGACAGGGATGGTCGGGGACATGCCAAAGGGTCAAGATCACAAGCAGACAGGAATAGTTGAGAACACGCCAAGGTCGGTAACAGAGACAAACATAGAGCACACAACAAGCAGGAACCAGGAAGCCGAACACACCACGGATACACAATGGTTGATCAGCACCACTGGCTTGCAGTGCACAGGTTAATATAGGGTTCCCTGATAGGGCCTGGGGTGGAGCCATGCTTAGAGGAGAGGTTATAAAACCCACCAGGTGAGAGTGGCTGGCCTCTAGTTGGAACACATGAGGAGAGGTAAGCAAACAGGGAAAGATTACTGCATAACCATGACATCCCCTATTTTGTAAATGCTATAATTTTTGCGCAAACCAATCAATAATTGCTTATTGCAATTTTTTTAATCAAAAATATGTAGAAGAATACGTATCGGCCTAAACTGAGGAAAAAAAAAGTTTTTTTTTATACATTTTTGGGGGATATTTTTTATAGCAAAAAGTAAAAAATAGTGTGTTTTTTTTTTCAAAATTGTCGCTCTTTTTTTGTTTATAGCGCAAAAAAATAAAAACCGCAGGGGTAATCAAATACCACCAAAAGAAAGCTCTATTTGTGGGAAAAAAGTGACCGCAGAAAGTGACATGGGACAACTTTTGGCAACGTTTGAAGGAGATAAAATAGTTTCAGCAAAACGGCAATCTTTAAGATACTGTACTACCAAGCCAGGAAAAAGAATGCTGGTGCCAGTGCTTGAGATCTAGTCATAGAGAGGTGAGCCAGGGGGAAATGTTCTCCTTAAAAACCTCAGACAGTGAGGGAGTGAGATAAACGCCCAGATATTTGAGTTTGTTGCGAGCCCAAGAGAAGGGAAAGTTCTGTTGAAGGTTAAGTAGAGTCTCATTGAGCAAATTTATGTTCAAAGCTTCGGATTTGTGTACATTAATTTTGTAATTGGAAAGGGTGGAGTACGTACTAAAGGGCCTTCAGTAAATTGGGGATAGAAGTCTCAGGGCTTGTTATAATGAAAAATAAATCATCAGCGTATACTGCGACTTTGTGATGTGTGTTACCTGCACCAATGCCCTTTATATTTGGATTACCCCTGATATGGGCCAGCAAGGGTTCCTATACAAATACAAATATCAAGGGCGATAATGGACAGCCCTGTCTTGTCCCATTGCTTAGTGAGAAGGGAGAATAAATTGCTTCATTGGCCCGAACTGCCACTGATGGATGGGAGTAAATTGCCTCTATCCATTGACACATATGGGGACCCAAGCCAAGGTACCGCAACGTGCGTTTCATGAAAAGCCAGTTGACGCCATCAAAGGCCTTTTCTGCATCTGCTGAAATAAGCAGCATTGGAGTTTTCCTAGCCGGAGCCAAGTGGATAAGATTCAAAGCCCTACTTGTGTTATCTCTGGCTTCTCTGGTGGGAACAAACCCTACTTGGTCATAGTGGACTATCTTGGGAACAAAAGAGATCAGACGGTTGACTAGAATCTTGGTAAAGATCTTGAGGTCTGTAGTTAATAAAGATATGTCACATCCTTAACCTCTTCAGGAATCAAAACTATGTGGACAAATAAGGAGTCCATAGGGGGTGGAGTCCCTTCCAGGAGCACATTGTAAGCTTGCATAATTCGAGGCATCAGATGAGCAGTGTACGTACGATAATAAAGGAGAGGAAACCCATCGGGGCCCTGGGGTCTTTCGCATTTCTATTACCCGGATGGTCGGGATATCTTCTGGTTTTGTAATAGGGCCTTACATTTCTTCTCTTTCCTGAGGTGTCATTAGAGGTATGGGCCAGAGAGTTAGGAACTTTCCCCATAGGGGCCAAGTTGTAAAGTTTCTCGTAGTAACTGCAGAAACAATTAGTTATCTCCTGTGATTTGGAAAGTTTTTGACCCGAGGGGGACGTCAGTGAGGGATGTAGGAACGTGCTTTGGTCTCCCGTAACGTACGTGCCAAAGGTCTGCTAGGTTTACCACCAAGCTCATAGAAGAGTCTCCGTGAATACATATGTTTGGTTTTTGCTTTACCCAATAAGAGAGAATTAAGAGAGACACGTAGATTTTGTAGATCGATGGCCACGTCATGAGCTAAGGATTGCCTCTCCAAAACTTCAATGAGCTCCAAGAGGGATTGGACCTCCTATTGCCTGTCTTTCTTAACCTTAGCCCCTAGCTTAATAAGGACTCCCCTGATTACACATTTTTGAGCCTCCCATACCATGCAGGGAAAGGTCACATCGAAGTACGCCTTGATCTCCT
The DNA here is from genome assembly GCA_028564925.1 of Lithobates sylvaticus. NCBI lineage: Eukaryota > Metazoa > Chordata > Amphibia > Anura > Ranidae > Lithobates > Lithobates sylvaticus. Next base: position 121,072,900 of record CM053031.1, read on the forward strand.
CTTCCACAAGTTTTGCATGTTCCGTTTGCTGAATTAAACTTTAATTTAACCACCAGGACCCAGGTTGGTGAAGCCTGTGCCCCCCCAACATGAGAGACATAAAGATCGGGGCGTGATCTGAAAAGGTCTGCACACCTATACTGCTGAAGGTCACTAGTGGAAGGGCTGACTGGTGTACCAGGATATAATCCAATCTTGAGTAAAAATTGTGGGGGGGGAGGGGGGGTAGAAAAATGATATAGTCCCGAGTGTCATTTTGCAATATCCTCCAAGCATCAGCCAGATGAGCAGACATCAACGCTTTTTTAATCCGACAAAGGGCTGTGTACAACAGATGAGAGGACCCCATGGAAGTATCCAACAAAGGGTCCAAAGCTACATTCAAGTTTCCCCATAAGATCCATTGTCCCTCTGAAAAGTCAGTCAGTTTCTCCAGGCAGCCCTCAATAAATGGTGATCAAAAAACAATTAAGTGGTGTGTAGAGAGCGCTAAATGGTGACCAATGTTAACATAAACACATAGGGGGTTATTTACAAAAGGCAAATCCACTTTGCACAACAAGTGTAAACTACAAGTGCAAAGTGCACTTGAAATTGCACTGAAAGTGCACTTGGAAGTGCAGTTGCTGTAAATATGAGGTGTAGATCTGAAATGAGGGGAAGCTCTGCTGATTTTATCATCCAATCACATACAAGCTAAAATGCTGTTTTTTATTTTTCCTTGCATGTCCCCCTCGGATCTACAGGGACTGCACTTCCAAGTGCACTTTCAGTGCAATTTCAAGTGCACTTTGCACTTGTAGTTTGCACTTGTAGTGCAAAGTGGATTTGCCTTTAGTAAATAACCCCCATAGTGTCAACTATCATACAATAATCATGCATATAAACCAATCAAGTGTGAAAAACTCAACAATGAAAAATTATAAATTCGATCAATCAAAGTGACTCGTGGCAAACATTGATATGTAAAGTCCCAAGGAAAAAAACACAGTTATATCGTAGACAGAAAAAATCTTCTGTGTAGAAAATCTTCTAGAGAAATAGTGAGGATCCTTCACCAAAGATAATAAATGCAACACCCAACATGTTCTGGATATTAGATCTGCTTACCAGATGTAATTGACTTATTTTATTACAAAGAAAGTCAAGGACGCTTATGCAGGATAGTGCCTGCTCACATGAATGGACTGGAGATGTATATGGGAAACTTCCTCCTAGGGAAGTTTAAGCATGGAATATATGCAAGACAGCAGAAAGATCCATAGCATAATTAAATGTATTTAAAAAGCTAAAAACATAAAAAGATCCAAGAGGCCGCTTACATTTGTAGGTGCCTACCCGGCACTGGGGCTGCTAACTCGTCTGTAGTAAGACTGTGCATGAACGCCTGGTATCCACCTCCGTGGTCGATGTGCGTTCCACCAGCCGGCGGCGTCATTTAGGAAATCCGGATGTGACGTAGGATAACGTGACCAAGGTACCGCTCCGGCGTATGTTTCGTGATTACGTCTTCAGGAAGCGTACCTTGGTCACTAAGATACAGGTTATTTATAGTCAATAAGACAAACCAAGTGGTGAATAATTTAAAAGGGAAGACTCGTATTGTGCAGCCGCGGTGCCAAATGATAAAAAAATATCAGGATTAACAGGATACCTAGATAATAGTAAAAATACAATAACAAAGGATATATAAAAAATCAATACAAGGGAAAAGAAGGGAAGAAAAAGGAAGGGATACAAACATGACGATGGTTCAATCGTTTGACAAAAAACAATTTAGATCCAATTCTATATTCATCCCCATAGGCTGCATAGTGGACAATTTGTACAGCCAATGTGTTTCATTTTGCAAGATGGCTCTCTTCATGTGTGTGCCCCTCCAATGTTTAGATGTTTTTGTCAATATCATAAAAAGTTGAGAGTCGGATCACTATTGTGGAAAAGCTTAGAGACACTATGGTTGAGTAAACCTTTTTTAATATTTGCAAGATGCTCGTTGATTCGAACCCTTAGCTGGCATGTGGTTCTACCCACATACTGTAGGGAACACGGACACTCCAAAACATAGGTCACATGATCTGAAAAAAAAAGGGGTAAGAGGTTTTATTTTACATTCTTGTTTAGTAACTACTGATTGGAAGTGGGAGATCTTTTTATTTGTGCCTGTTTTACAGGCCTTGCATCTGGTACAGTAATGAAAGCCAGAACCATCCAAAAAAGTAGATGTTTTCTTTGGGGGGTTTGGGACATTGCGGGCAATGAGATTCCTTAGTCCTGGGGCTATTCTGTAGATACATTTTGGTTTTGGGGGTAAGGAAGATTTCAAATCCTTATATTTAAGCAAAATTGTCCAGAATCTTTTAAAAATAGTTTCCACTTGTTTGGACTGTCTGTGGAAGCCTGATATAAATTCCACCTCCCCTTTGCATTCCACTTTTGGTTTTGTAACTAGAAGTGATTGTCTATCCATTTTTGAAACCTGATCTAACACTTTCTCAAATGTTTCCAATGTGTAACCCTTGTCCAGAAACCTACTGGTAAGTAATTCTGCCTGCAGGAAAAAGTTTGCATCATTATCACTGTTGCGCCTTAAACGCATGTATTGTCCTTTAGGGACAGCCCCTATCCACTGTGGCTGGTGGCAACTGTGAGTTGGCACAAAGCCATTTCTATCAGCCTCTTTGAAGAAAGTCTTTGTGCTAATAGTATTTAGATGTTTAGTGAGCGTGAGATCCAAATAATTGACAGTCGTTAGACTGCATTCTGCAGTAAACTTTAAACCATATTTATTACTATTCATTTGTCACAAAAATCCTAAAAAGCTTGTGCGGAAACCCTCCCAAAGCAAGATAACTTCATCAATGTACCTTTTATAAAAAAGAAGCAACTTATTTCTGTTTTTAAAAATTATTTTCTGTTCCCATTTGTTTAGTACTATGTTAGCCACACTTGGGGCATAGCGTGCCCCCATAGCCACGCCCCCTGTTTTTGTGGTAATAGTCATTAAGTGACCAGAAATAGTTGTTACCCATGGCCAGAGCTAATCCTTCCATCAGAAAGTTGGTTTGAGATTTCTTAATTTTGGGTTCCTTTGACAGAGCCCATTTAAAGAGGAAGTAAAGCCTCTTTTTTTTTTTTAAACGTAACCTGCAAGGCAAAGGCATAATGAGCTAGTATGCATAGCATACTAGCTCATTAGGAATAACTTACCTGAAAACGAAGCCCCCGGAGCGGTCCTCATCCTCGTCCTTCTCCGCCGCCATCGCTACAGGAGTGACTTCCAGGTCTCGCCGCTCCAGCGCACGAGAGCGGCATATCGCCGCGTTCTCGGCATGCGCAGTGCGCCAGCGCGCCGCTGTCTACGGCGCATGCGCCGTAGATAGCGGTGCTCTTTCTTTTCTAAATATCTCCTAAACCATGTAGGTTTAGGAGATATTTATTGGACCTACAGGTAAGCCTTAATCTAGGCTTACCTGTAGGCCAAAGTTGTCCCAGAGGGTTTACTTCCTCTTTAACTGCTTCTAATGCATCCATATGGCGTATAGTTGTATACAAGGACTCAATATCTATCGCAACCATTAATGTGTTGTTAGTTACAGCAGTCGTTTGCAGAAGCACAATTAGTTCCCTACTGTCTGTTAGGTAGGATTGACTCTGTGTAACCAGAGGCTGGAGGAACCTTTCAAGGTATTCCCTCAAGCTGGAGTACAGAGAGCCTATCCCACTAATAATGGGTTGGCCATGTAGATTTTCTTTACTTTTGTGTATTTTAGGTACTATATATACAGTGGTGTGAAAAAGTGTTTGCCCCCTTCCTCATTTCCTGTTCCTTTGCATGTTTGTCACACTTAAGTGTTTCGGAACATCAAACCAATTTAAACAATAGTCAAGGACAACACAAGTAAACACAAAATGCAATTTGTAAATGAAGGTGTTTATTATTAAAGGTGAAAAAAAATCCAAACCATCATGGCCTGTGTGAAAAAGTGATTGCCCCCTAAACCTAATAACTGGTTGGGCCACCCTTAGCAGCAACAACTGCAACCAAGCGTTTGCGATAACGTGCAATGAGGCTTTTACAGCGTCCTGGAGGAATTTTGGCCCACTCATCTTTGCAGAATTGTCCTAATTCAGTTACATTAGAGGGTTTTCGAGCATGAACGGCCTTTTTAAGGTCATACCACAACATCTCAATAGGATTCAGGTCAGGACTTTGGCTAGGCCACTCCAAAGTCTTAATTTTGTTTTTCTTCAGCCATTCGGTGGTGGACTTGCTGGTGTGTTTAGGACCATTGTCCTGCTGCAGAACCCAAGTTCGTTTCAGCTTGAGTACACGAACAAATGGTCGGACATTCTCCTTCAGGATCTCTTGGTAGACAGCAGAATTCATAGTTCCTTTTATCACGGCAAGTCTTCCAGGTCCTGAAGCAGCAAAACAGCCCCAGACCATCACGCTACCACCACCGTATTTTACTGTTGGTATAATGTTCTTTTTCTGAAATGCAGTGTTCCTTCTACGCCAGATATACTTGGACACACACCTTCCAAAGAGTTCCACTTTTGTCTCATCGGTCCACAGAATGTTGTCCCAAAAGTCTTGGGGATCATCAAGATGTGTTGTGGAGAAATTGAGACGAGCTTTGATGTTCTTTTTGCTCAGCAGTGGTTTTCTCCTTGGAACTCTGCCATGCAGGCCATTTTTGCCCAGTCTTTTCCTGATGGTGGAGGCATGAACGCTGACCTTAACTGAGGCAAGTGAGGCCTGCAGTTCCTTGGACGTTGTTGTGGGGTCTTTTGTGACCTCTTGGATGAGTCGTCGCTGCGCTCTTGGGGTAATTTTGGGCAGCCGGCCACTCCTGGGAAGGTTCACCACTGTTCCATGTCTTCGCCATTTGTGGATAATGGCTCTCACTGTGGTTTGCTGGATTCCCAAAGCTTTGGAAATGGCTTTATAACCCTTTCCAGACTGATAGATCTCAATTACTTTCTTTCTCAATTGTTCCTGAATTTCTTTGGGTCTCGGCATGATGTGTAGCTTTTAAGGATCTTCTGGTGGACCTTACTGTGTCAAGCAGCTCCTATTTAAGTGATGCCTTGATTGTGAACAGGTGTGGCAATAATCAGGCCTGGGTGTGGCTAGAGAAATTGAACTCAGGTGTGGACAACCACAGTTATAGTATGTTTTAACAAGGGGGGCAATCACTTTTTCACACAGGGCCATGATGGTTTGGATTTTTTTTCACCTTTAATAATAAACACCTTCATTTACAAATTGCATTTTGTGTTTACTTGTGTTGTCCTTGACTATTGTTTAAATTGGTTTGATGTTCCCAAACACTTAAGTGTGACAAACATGCAAAGGAACAGGAAATGAGGAAGGGGGCAAACACTTTTTCACACCACTGTATCACCAGAGTTTTGGGTGCATGTAAAATCAGGTAATCTGCTTCTTTTTGGTCGAGTATTTTCTTGGATAGTCCTTTTTCTACCCATCTAATTAGTTCAATTTTTTTTTTTTTTGTTTACAAACGGTTTTTATTATGAGTAAGGTCATAGTACAAGATTTTGACAGTGGTGGAAAATGTACAAGTGAAGGATTCATTTAGGTAATACATTATAGCTGAGAAAAGACATATCACATGACGGGATACACTTATTTGATCTTAAGTCTATGTAACATTTGCGTGGATGGATTCATAGATCTGCTTAGGTAAAATAACATTAGTGAACATTACACCAGTGGTGAGGAATCCCACAGAGTCCATTTTTTTTTATATATGTGCATGGTATCATATAACGTGTGGTGTATTCTTTCTGATAGTTTGATGTTTGCCATACGGTTGAGAACCTGAGGCCAGGGTATGTTGGGTGAGCGCCAGTTGGAAGCGATGGTCCAATGGATAGAGCTAAATAGGGTGTGGATTAGTCTAGAACTGGCTATTGGTATATCTTGTATGGGGGAGAATAAAAGGCACATTTGGGGTGTTAGTGGGATCTTTCTACCTGTAATTAGTTCAATTTTTAACTGTGGTGTGGGCTCCATGCTCAATTTTTTGTAAGTGGCAGTGTCATCAAGCAATCTTTGTATTTCTTTATTGTATAGTCTTTAGTTAGTACTACCAGCCCGCCCCCCCTTATCCTCTGGTCAGACCACTATCTGTTTATTATCTTCCAATAGTTTTATTCCTTCCCAAATAGATTGATTAGTTTGGCGTTTGTTTACTTCTAGTTGTCTGACTTCATCTTGTACCATATTCCTAAATACTTCTATAAAGTGATTAGTGCCCTTTTTTGGATTAAAGACAGAGTTTTTTTTCAACCCACTATGCAAGTAGGGGTCATCAACCCTCTTCCCCATAGAGTTTCTAATATGACCCGCAAAATGTTTTTTAATGTTTAATTTCCTAATATATTTCTCATTATCGCCAAATAAATAAAATGTATCAATATTTTTATCTGGTGCAAATTTTAAACCTTGTGATAAAACTTCCAATTCATTTTCAGAAAAAATTACCCCTGCCAGATTAAAAATGCCTGGATTTAATTGTCTCTCTTTCTTTTTCTTTCTCCCTCTTCCTCTTCTACCTCTTTTTCTATAGGTTCCTTGGGGTATTGGGGCAGATTGGACAGGATTCTGTAAGGTTCCTTCCATCCTCTCCATTCCCCCTCCTGATGGTAGTTTTAGTAAGGTGCCGGCCTACCCCTAAAATTGCCCCTAAAACCACCTCTAGGTGGTCTAGGTGGATATCGGGTATGGTTATGATCATAATGGCTATAATCAGATGGTCTACCTTCCAAAGGTGAAAATCTATTGTAAGTGGGCACTGGATAAGAGGATGGATATGGGTATGGGTTGTGAGAAGGGACGTTTTTTGAATTATGAGCTGGTTTGTTGCTTTTTTTGGGGGTATTAGAGTGGGCCTTGTGTTTGGTGGCCATTTGTGCTACAGCATTGTGGATTTCTACTTCCCTTTCAACTGACGACTCTTGCAATATGGCATAAGAGTTAATGGTCTCCTGCCATTTATAAACCTTGTTTTCTTCAAAATCCTTGATATCCCTCTGGTATTTTTTTAATTTTTTATCTTTAATCTCTCCATCATATTTAGATAAATGGATCTGTAAATTCTTTGCTTTATCTATAAAGTCATTGGTAGCCATAAATGGCTCCATTCTTCCCTTAAGCTCAGTTATTTTAGATATTAAAATCACATTCTTGGCTCTGTGTAGTCTAATCATCATCTGCATGAGTTTCTGCTCAAAGGCGTGGAAGAACCGGTAACACTCATCTAGTAGTTCCAGGTCTTCAACCCTATAATTAGGACTGACATTCCACCTCAATCTCCTTGGAGTAAGGTTCTTACCTATATACATTTCAAATGAGTCTATGTCCCACCATAACCTAATTTGTTTCTCCATATGATACTGTAACTGTTTAAACCCCTTTTCTACATCTACATTAGGACTTTGGGGCTTGCTAAAAAATGTCTTCAATATTACTGTGCCTTACTTTCATAAAGTTGAACACATCCATGGCTGATGATCATGACTAATCAATCTATTTGGGAAGGAATCAGACTATTGGAAAATAATAAACAGATAGTGGTCAGGCCAGAGGATAAGGGGGGACGGGCTGGTAGTACTAACTAAAGACTATTACAATTAAGAAGCACAAAGATTGCTTGATGACACTGCCACTTACAAAAAATTGAGCATGGATCCCACACCACAGTTAAAAATTGAACTAATTAGATGTGTAGTGAAAGGACTATCCAAAAAAATACTAGACCAAAAAGAAGCAGATTACCTCATTTACATGCACCCAAAACTCCGGTGCTATATATATAGTACCTAAAATACAAAAAAGTTAAGAAAATCCACATGGCCGACCCATTATTAATGGGATAGGCTCTCTGTACTCCAGATTGGTGGAATACCTTGAAATGTTCCTCCAGCCTCTGGTTACACAGAGCCAATCCTACCTAAAAGACAGTAGGGAACTAATTGTGCTTCTGCAAACTACTGCTGCAACTAACAACACATTAATGGTTACGATAGATATTGAGTACTTGTATACAACTATACGCCATATGGATGCATTAGAAGCAGTTAAATGGGCTCTGTCAAAGGAACCCAAAATGAAGAAATCTCAAACCAACGTTCTGGTGGAAGGATTGGCTCTGGCCATGGGTAACAACAATTTTTGGGCAGTTAATGACTATTACAACCAAACAAGGGGCGTGGCTATGGGGGCACGCTATGCCCCAAGTGTGGCCAACATAGTACTAAACAAATGGGAACAGGAAACTATTTTTAAAAACGGAAATAAATTGCTTCTTTTTAATAAAAGGTACATTGATGACGGCATCTTGCTTTGGGAGGGTTCCCATACAAGCTTTCTAGGATTTTTGGGACAAATGAATAGTAATAAATATGGTTTAAAGTTTACGGCAGAATGCAGTCTAACAACTGTCAATTTGGATCACACGCTCACTAAACATCTAAATACTATAAGCACAAAGACTTTCTTCAAAGAGACTGATAAAAATGGCTTTGTGCCAACTCACAGTTGCCAACATCCACAGTGGATAGGGGCTGTCCCTAAGGGACAATACATGCATTTAAGGCGCAACATTGATAATGATGAAAACTTTTTCCTGCAGGCAGAATTACTTACCAGTAGGTTTCTGGAAAAGTGTTACCCATTGGAAACACTTGAGAAAGTGTTAGATCAGGTTTCAAAAATGGATAGACAATCACTTCTAGTTACAAAACCAAAAATGGAACGCAAAGGGGAGGTGGCGTTTATATCAGGCTTCCACAGACAGTACAAACAAGCGGAAACTATTTTTAAAAGATTCTGGACAATTTTGCTTAAATATAAGGATTTGCAATCTTCCTTACCCCCAAAACCAAAATGTATCTACAGAAAAGCCCCAGGACTAAGGAATCTCATTGCCCGCAATGTTCCACACCCCCCAAAGAAAACATCCACTTTTTTGGATGGTTCTGGCTTTCATTACTGTACCAGATGCAAGGCCTGTAAAACAACTAAAAAAACAGGCACAAATAAAAAGATCTCCCACTTCCAATCAGTAGTTACTAAACAAGAACTTCAAATAAAACCTCTTATCATGTGTTTTTCAGATCAAGTGACCTATGTTTTGGAGTGTCCGTGTTCGTTACAGTATGTGGGTAGAACCACACGCCAGCTAAGGGTTCGAATCAACAAACATCTTGCAAATATTAAAAAAGGTTTTCTCAACCATAGTGTCTCTAGACACTTTAAACTTCCACAATAGTGAACCAACTCTCCTAACTTTTTATGGTTTAGACAAAATATCTAAACATTGGAGGGGCACACACAATAAGAGAGCCATCTCGCAAAAAATGAAACACATTGGCTGTACAAATTGTGCACTATGCAGCCTATGGGGATGAATATAGAATTGGATCTAAATTAGTTTTTGGCAAGCTATTGAACCATCATCATGTGTGTATCCCTTCTTTTTTCTTCCCTTCTTTTCCCATGTATTGATTTTTTATATATCCTTTGTTATTGTATTTTTACTATTATCTAGGTATCCTGTTAATCCTGATATTTTTTTTTACCTTTTGGTATCAAGCTTTTGATACTCTCCATCAAACCTTGACTGACTGTCATGATTTTAATGTTAATGTTGTGTGAACAAGGGTTAATAGCTGCAAAGCTATGTGAACCGCCACCGTGACTGCGCAATACGAGACTTCCCTTTTAAATGATTTTGCCCCTTAGTTTGTCTTATTGACTATAAATAACCTGTATCTTATTGACCAAGGTACGCTTCCTGAAGACGTAATCACACAACCTACATCGGATCGTTACCTTGGTCACGTTATCCTACGACACCCGGCTTTCCTAAATGACGCCGCCGGCTGGTGGAACGCACACCAACCACAGAGGTGGATACCAGGCGTTCATGCACAGTCTTACTACAGACGAGTTGGCAGCCCCAGTGCCAGGTAGGCACCTACAAATGTAAGCAGGCTCTTGGCTCTTTTTATGTTTTTAGCTTTTTAAATAAATTGAATTACGCTATGGATCTTTCTGCTGTCTTCCATATATTCCATGCTTAAACTTGGGGAGGAAGTTTCCCATATACATCTCCAGTCCATCCATGTGAGCAGGCACTATGCATAAGCGTCCTTGACTTTCTTTGTAATAAAATAAGTCAATTACATCTGGTAAGCAGATCTAATATCCAGCACATGTTGGGTGGCGTATTTATTATCTTTGGTGAAGGATCCTCACTATTTCTCTAGAAGATTTTCTACATAGAAGATTTTTTCTATCCACAATATAACTGTGTTTTTTTCCTTGGGAATTAACATATCAATGTTTGCCACGAGTCACTTTGATTGATCAAATTTATAATTTTTCATTGTTGAGTTTTTCACACTTGATTGGTTTATATGCATGATTATTGTATGATAGTTGACACTATGTGTTTATGTTAACATTAGTCACCATTTAGCGCCCTCTACAGACCACTTAATTGTTTTTTGATCACCATTTATCAAATTAGGGGAGCAGCTTATTTTAATAGTTATATTTTATATTCTATTTTTTTTTTTCTTTGGCGAAGAGTATTCACACTTATTTTCTACAGCCCTCAATAAAGCCCACTTGGCCCATAGGGGCATAGAAATTGGCTAAGGTTACAGCCTGTCCAAAAATGAAGCCATTCGCAAAAATGTATCGGCCCAGGTCGTCCTTTAGTATTGCAGACAACAACCATGCCACATTTTTTAAATGAGAATACTGACCCCAAAATTGTACCTGGAATTCCCAAGCTTCAGATGTTTTGTAGCCTTAAAAAGTGTCTCTTGAAGAAAAGCTACATGGGCACAATTCCTCCAGATCTCACTCAACACCTGCGACCTCTTCTCAGGAAAGTTCAGACCGTGTGTATTCAGGGAGAGAAAAGTCACTGTTGGCATGGTGAAGAAAGGAGTAAACCCTGGGAAAAAAAACAGGAGGGGTTAAACAGAAAAGGTAAGATAGACAGAAAAAGAAAAGAGGATTAAAAAGGAAAAACAGATAGAATAAGAGAAAGAGAGACAGTAGCAGATCTGTGATGTCTTGACCACCTATCAGGGGGGGATTCACTCAAAAGTGGTATCAAAAAGTCACTAAAATAAGTGCAAATATAACAACAAGATGATAAACTCTAATATGAAGTCTCCACCCAAAATACAGGGCCTATGTGGGAGTGTAGAGTCGACCATGGCAAGCCCGACAATACACATGGGAAACTCCAGACCAGCAAAAATTAACTATACGTCTCAGGTACCCTTAACAGAAAGGACTGACCTAAACGTAGAACAGGCGATTGAGCTGTTCCCTGCAGTAATGAAAATAAACTGTATAAAGGTAGCACATATCTCTGTTGGAGGACACGTACAGGCTCCAACGCAGGTGCACCGATCCTCTGAGATCAAAGGTAGTTGCGTATATCATGTAGAATGCAAGGAAAAGAACAATTTTACCTGTAACCAAAAAAAGAGAAAGTTAATGTCCCAAATAAGTCCCAAATGTCAGGAGAATAAGGTGTGTCGCCTAGACATCTAAAAGACAAATGATCTAGCCAGAGACATTGTAGTATAGGGGGACACTGCATAAGATAAATCCTTCAGTGGTGGGACCAGTCAGATATGAGAGGGCTAGCTGACTTCCCGAGGCAAAGCTGGGGATCAGGTGTAACTTGCGCATAGCATCAGTTAAATAAATGTCATGTCACTTCTGATTACCCTGGACCAGAAGGGTAAACAATAGCAGGCCACCAGATGGGTGTAAAGCAAGCTAGGGCAAGCAAAGCTTCAAACTTGATGAAGAAAGGTGATGACAGCACAATAGAAGTTTAGCTTAGGAAGTTATGAGGTTGTCAGAATTCCGGATCAGAAGGATGGGTGCAGGATGGTACAGGGTAGAGTCTACATCTCTGGGGCAGTGGATTCAACATCTGAGGAACAGGATCATCAAAAAGGATATCCAGACAGTTTGGTACAGGTACCATATTGGTTCCCAAAAATTAAGAAATCTCAGACAGTTGGTATGGGGACCACAGGGTGAACTGACGATTCTCCTTCACAAGCACATGAAATGGGAAGCCCTGGGTATAATAAGTAGCTCCAGATTCATGTATAACAGTTAAGAGAGGTCTAACGGCTCTGCGCATCCCAAAGATGGCACGGGATAAATCTGACAGAAGGTGAATAGTAGCACCATCAAAGTCAATAGAACCCCTGTGCCAAGTCTTCTGTAGGACCAGCTCTTTCAGTTTATTGTAATGAACACGGCATAATACGTCCCTCGGGTGGTCATTAGCAGGGGTTGTACCAGGTGCAACTCTGTGGACTCTATAAAGCTCCATTTCTGCCTCTGCTGCTCTGTTGAGGTAAGTATTAAAAATGGAAGTAAATGTCACAGCGAGATCCCCAGGAGTGGTGGCCTCTTGTATACCTCAGATCCTAATATTATTTTTCCTGCTCCTGTTATAGTTTTCTCCAGAACAGCAATGCGAGCCTCCTGTGCAGCCTGAGTGGAGTCAATAGCAGTGACTCTATTATCTTTATGAGCAACCTGAGCCCTAAGATCCTCAATCTCTCTCTTGAGGGAGGATTCAATCAGTTGAGCCCAGTGATCCAATTCCTGTTTAGTGGGAAAAGTCGCCAAACTCTGCTGGATCTGCCTGAGAGCTTCTAATGGGTCTGGAACCATGTTGGTTTGCCGCCTGACTTTAGTATCAGCAGTAGAGGGAGACAGTCTCAGGCAAGGTGAAGGGATCGCGGAGCAATCTCTTACCTTGGCTGCAGAAGCAGCAGTTGGAGTGATGTGACAGGAGCGGGAGGAGAGCTCCTCCGATTCATATGACTGGCCGCCCTAGGAGACGGCGCCATATTGGCTGCGGCCGACTTCACGAGGCCCGAAGCTTCAGGAGGCATTGAAGCAAAGAAGCAGGTGATTTCAGCCGGTACGTGGCACCACGGGACATTCTGTGACTTCCTTCTGGGCATCTGTCAGGTACCTGGTGTTGAACTGTGATTTGGCCTTAGGGTAAGTCCTGTGTATCGGGAGCACGGGAATCAACGTCCGGACTCCGCCATGTTCAGCCACGCCCCCCCCACTCCTATCTTTCTATTTTGTCTAAGGAGTCTGTTAGTCTTCTGCTTTATTTGGCTTAGGGTGTCCTGTCCCCTACCCCTCTCTCCCTGAATTGTTTGTTGTTCACAACAATAAGCGCATTTACAGAGGACTATCTTAAAATATTCAAAAGGCATTAGTGGAGCCCAACACAATTTCCATAGGCTCAGGGCATTGTAAGTTATTTTTTTCATCTTCAGATCCTACAGATGTGCATTAAAACTCAGCTCACCTCCGCTTCCCTGGTGATTAATGGCAAGTCACTCTTTTTCAAGACCAAAGTGGTCTCCCTGGGGATCTTACAGGTTGATAAAGAAATGAATCTCTTCGATGAATAATTCCCTGAGTCAAGTTTTTGTTGTTTAATAACTCTTTTGTCAGTGATTGATTGGAATGCCTTAGAATGTATGCATGTGTGTGCTGCATGAATCAGTGCATAATCTTGTGACAGCGAAGGTAGAAAAAGTAAGCCTGACTGATATTAATACATAGCTACTCTTTAGCAATCACAGAAAATAAAAAAAGAAAGAAAAAATCAATAAATAAAATCCAGGAAGGATCACTCAATCTTTTTTACCTTACCAAGAAGCAGCTGATTATACGCAAATCGACTCTGAGCATGATTTTAGAAACATTTATTTTTTCACTTTCATGATCCATACTCATAAGGGAGTAGGGAGGAGGTGGAAATACATTTAAGATGAGATGGGAAGGCATCAATCAACACAGAAAATCTATTCCACTGTGTTTCTTTCTTTCAAGTAGATATTTTGGTTGCAATGATGTGACTTGAATATATATATATATATATATATATACACACACAGTATATATATATATATATATATATATATATATATATATATATATATTATATATATATATATATATATATATATGTATAATTCATATCATCAAACAAATTTTAATATTACACAAAGATAACCTAAGCAAATCCAAGATGCTGTTTTTAAATTATTATTTAATTTATTAACGGGAAAAAGGCTGTTCAAAACTGCCTGGCCCTATGTTAAAAAGTAATTGCCCCCTCCCATGTTGAATCATGAATGAACTGTGATTAATCACATTTTTTTGGAAAGCTGAGTTAAATTTCACTTGCCACACCCAGGCCTGATTACTGCCAGACCTGTTGAATCAATAAATCACATTAATAGAAGCTGTCTGACAAAGTGAAGCATGCTAACAGATCACAAAAAGCCACGCATCATGCCATAATCTAAAAAAATTCAAGAACAGATTAGAGACAAACATTTATCAGTCTAGGAAGTGTTTCAAAGCCATTTCTAAGGCTTTGGAACTCCAGCAAACCATGGGGAGAGCCATTATCCACAAATGGAGATAACCTGGAACAGTGGTGAACCTTCCCAGGAGTGGCCGATCTACAAAAATTACTCCAAGAGCATGACAATGACTAATCCAGGAGGTCATAAATTAACCCAGAACAGCATCTAAAGAACTGCAGGCCTCACTTGCCTCAGGTAAGATCAGTGTTAATGATTCGACAATCGACAATAAGAAAGAGACTGGGCAAAAATGGCATCCATGGGAGTGCTGCAAGGCCAAAGCCACCGCTGACCACAAATAACACAAAAGCTCATCTTACATTTACCAAAAAACATCTTGATTATCCCCAAGACTTTTAGGCAAATATTCTGTGGACTGATGAGACAAAAATTTAACTTTTTGTACATCCCGTTACATCTGGCATAAAATTAATACAGCATTTCATAACAAGAACATCATACCAACAGTTAGACATGGTGGTGGTAGCGTGATGGTCTAGGGCTGCTTTGCAGCTTCAGGACCTGGATGACTTACCATAATTGATGGAACAATGAATTCTAAAGCCCCATACACACGCGCGGATTATCCGAGGACCAGGTCCGTCAGACCATGTCCGTCATACTTTGTCTGATGTTGGTTTTGCTTACACACGGTCGGACAAAGTTGTCGGAAAATCCGATCATTTTGAACGCGGTGACGTTTGTTGCCTACGACGGGACTACGTAGAGGCTAGTAGCCAATAGCTTTGGTCTTGTAATGTGATCTGAGCATGCGTAGCACTTTGTCCGTCGGACTACCATACACACGATCGGATTTGGTGTGATCGGACCTTGTTGTCCAAAAATCTATCCAGCAGGAGATAGGACTTTGTCCGTCGGACAATCCGACGTACACTGTCCGATGGTGCATACACACAGTCGGATTTTTCGACAACATTGTCCGATCGGACAGAATCCATGCGAAAATCCTACCGTGTGTATGGGGCTTAAGCTGTACCAGAAAATCCTAAAGGAGAATGTCTGGCCATCAGTTTGTGACCTCAAGCTCAAGTGCACGTGGGTTATGCAGCAGGACAATGATCCGAAACACAACAACAAATTTAGGTTTTGGAGTGAATTGAGATGCTTGTATCATGACCTTACACAGGCCGTTCATGCTGGAAAACCCTCCAATGTGGCTGAATTAAAACAATTCTGCAAAGAAGAGTGGGCCAAAATTGCTCCACAGCAATGTGAAAGACTCATTGCCAGTTATCTCAAACGGTTGATTGCAGTTATTGCCGCCAAGGGTGGCACAACCAGTTGCTAGTTATCTCAAACGGCTGATTGCAGTTGTTGCCGCCAAGGGTGGCACAACCAGGTTTAGGGGCAATTACTTTTTCACATAAATCCAGACAAGTTTGGACAGCTTTTTTGCCTTAATAAATAAAACCATCATTTAAAAACTGCATTTTGGATTTACTCTGGTTATCTTTGTTTAATAATAAATTTGTTTGATGATCTGAGTCATTTAAGTGTGAAAAATATGCAAAAAAAAAAAAAAAAATCAGAAAAGGGGCAAATACTTTTTCACAGCATTGTATATATGGACTTTTATTTAGGAGAGACTTCCTGCTTTGCACATTTAACACTGTTTATTTATTTATTTTTTGTATGTTTTTTTTTTATATTCACTGGTGCTGCATAATTTAACGATATTATAAGCTTTTAAAGAGGTTGTGAACCTCCCTGCAGTACGTAGAATATGTACCTAGAATAAGGCTTGCCTATAGGTACTGTAAATATCTCCTAAACGTGCGCCGTTTAGGATATATTTACTGTATACTGCGCCTATACTTTTTTTTGTAGTATAGTAGAATTACGCTATGGTGTATATTTTTTCCTTTTTTCTGGGTGACATGAAATCACGTTCTATGAGCTGAGCATCAACTTGTGATAAAAGGCCTACAACTTCACATCACAGTACCTTAACAGATTGTTTTCCGGCAAAAGACCATCAGCCCGGGCTGGGTTAAAGCCATATGCAATTTTTTGGC
Organism: Lithobates sylvaticus; assembly: GCA_028564925.1. Taxonomy (NCBI): domain Eukaryota; kingdom Metazoa; phylum Chordata; class Amphibia; order Anura; family Ranidae; genus Lithobates; species Lithobates sylvaticus. Next base: position 121,089,423 of record CM053031.1, read on the forward strand.
TTGCAATCTGGTGAGCATGTTCTCTATAAATTGATGACGTACTCTTTTCTGGCTTTATAATAAGAATGCTGAATTTACTCCCAGCTGCATAACTATTTGGAATTTTACATCATATTTGCATATATACTTTTTATGATTTTGGACTGCAGTAGCGCAATTTTCTCTTTTTATAAAAATATTTTATGTCTAATTCAAAAACTCACGCTGGAGAGTTAACTCAAATAGTGAAATATGAATAAACAAAAATTAATGAAAATTAATAGGAAGACCGCAGCTGCTGCACAAAAGTGATACAACCTTAAGACAATGTAAAATATATAAAACAGTGCTAGCAGCCTAAATCAAGCAAAATACATCCTAATACACAGTGCCTAATGTATCAATGTTAAGAGAAAACAAAAACATAAAATCTAAAAGTCCTCAGGTGCCTCGGTGAAAAGTGCAGCGGTGCTCCAAAACTTTTGAATCAGTGATGCGGCTCCCCCTTTGGTGTCCCCACTCACCAAAATTATTGGATTTCAAATTACGCACCAGCATACAGCCTACACCTGTAAAATAGTGGACCAAAAAAACATCTTTGAAACCATCAGTTAACAGAGCCGCCATCCTGCGGTCGGGATAACGCTCTAACCACGGTAGCATTTTTTGTAGGTTCACTGGGGTCAATGCCCTTCCCATGGTTGTGCCCGGGCATGGGTTTAAGATTGGCTGCTGCAGACTTACGAAAGCATCTGTTTGCTGCATGGGTCCCTGAACAGTATGAGCATTCATGCTTATATCTGCAATTATTGAGAAATTTGCACTGCCCTTCATTGAAGGAAAAACAGAATCCTTTACGAAAAGTGTGCGAGCTAGGGACAAGCCTGGATGAGAATTGTGGTTTTGGTGGTAACATGAGATTCAACCACAAACCAACATCCTTTGACTCCCAATGCAATGAGGGGTGGACTGCCAATTTTTGACGAAAATTCTCGTCATACGTATACCAGGCAGAACCATCAAAATGACGAAAGGCCTCAGCAATAATATCTAAGTGCTGGAATAAGCCTGCAATAATATCTAAGTGCTGGAATAAGCCTGAGCACTTTCGTTCGTTCACAACGTTCACCCATCACCGCGGCATAAATGCAGAATGCCTGCAACCAGTTTTGAAACGTCTTTGGGATAGCCCGGCGTCTATCTTCTTCAGATCTATCCCATGACTGTTTGTCAAATTTAGCTAGGAATTCCTTAGAGGCCGGTAATAATAACAGAATATCGAGGAATTCCCCCCTCCAAATTTTCTCCTTCACAGATTTCGGTAGATGAAAACCCAGCTGAGACAGTTCACACGGCAAAGGCTCTTTGAATGACGTCTTACCAACAGTAGCCACAGAGGGCCTAATAGGCAATAAGGGGTTAAAAGATAAAGGACTAATGAACTGTGACTGCTCCGACCTACCAATGTCCTCCTTAGGAGACTCACTCAAATTCTGCCATACTGCACCAGCATCCTCCAAACCTCACCCAATACCCGCATAAGCTCGACTAGTAGCGAAACCGAAATAGGGCGCCTGCTATCACAAGTAGGCCTAGATCTTCTAAAACCTTTAAGAACTTGATTCACCTGATAGAAAGATGTTAGAGCTGGAACACCTGCGAATTTAAGAAAAAAGGAAACACCTGCCAATATTTTGCTAACAGATGCTGGACTCAGATTGGCCTGCATCAAATAAGACATGATGGATAAAGCAACATACGAAGAAACCTCTAACGTATCTATACTGTAATTTTGGCAAAAGGAACGCCACTTTGACCAAGAAAGGCGATAATCCAACCACGTCTTTAACGACACCGAGTTGTTGAGGTTCCTGAGCATCAGCTCCAGATTAAGCCCCAGAGGAAATCTGGGCAAGGGGTTCCATACAGATCTGCCGCTGGAGCCAATTCCTGAAACTTTGTGAACTGTGAACGAGACAAAGCGTCAGCAATATTATTCTTACAACCAGCAATGTGCTCTGCTTTCAACCAGATGTTAAAATGCATGCAATGCAAAACTAAAAAACGTAACAGCTTAATTACCGGCTCTGATTTTGAAGATAGAGAATTAACTGCATAAAGAACACCTTTATTATCCGTATGAACTAACACTCTACGGTTAATAAATTGTTCCTCACAAACTACCAAGGAAACTATGACCGGCAATAGTTCCAGAAGGACCAAATTCTGTAGAATATCCTTCTGCAACCAATCCCGGTGCCATACACCGGAACACCAATGTCCGTTCAAGAATGCACTGAAGCCCACCGATCCAGCTGCATCCGTAAAGAAGTTCAGCTGATCATTGGAGACAAAATCCTGCTGCCATACTGTCGAACCATTGAATTCACACAAAAAGGCATCCCAAACTTTGAGGTCCTCTTTGATAAATACGGACATGACAATACGGGTTAGACAACCCGCCTGCTGCCAAGGAAAACCTACGAGAAAAGACCCGCGCCATTGGAATAACCCTAGCAGCAAAAGCAAACAGACCTAGTAGAGATTGAGCCTCTTTCAAAAGAACTTTTCTTTTACCCAGAAAGACCGAGATCATGGATCTCATTTTATGAAGCTTCAGAGGGGGCAACCTAAACTCCATTACCACAGAATCAATGGTAATTCCCAAAAATTCTATAGTAGTGGAAGGGAAAACGGTCTTCTCGGAAGCGAGGGGAACTCCAAAATTCGCACAAACTTCAAAAAACAAATTCAAGGACTGTAGGCAGGAAGGAGAACCGGATGGGCCAATAAACAAAAAATCATCCAAATAATGGAGGAATCCCCCACTGGGGGAAAATCAGACAAGATCCAATGTAAAAATTTTGAGAAAGCCTCAAAATAAAAACAAGATAAGGAAAACCCCATGGGCATACATTTGTCGAAAAAATATTGACCCAGAAAGTGAAAACCAAGCGAATTGAAACCTTGAGGATGGACTGGCAGCAAACGGAAGGCTGACTTAATATCCGCTTTGGCTAGGAGGGAGCCTTGTCCATGACTTCTCAAAATGATCAAAGCCTCATCGAATGAGGAATAACTAACCGGGCGTCAATACCCATAACTTCATCATTTAATGAGGAACCTGGTGGATAAGAAAGATGGTGAATCATGCGAAAGGAACCAAGCTCCTTCTTAGGCACTAAACCTATAGGGGAAAGCCTAAAATTGGGAAAAGGAGGAGAAGGAAATGGACCTGCAATCCTCCCTTCAGCCAATTCTGCAGCAATCTTGGTCTGAACCACCGAAGGTTGTAGGTAAACGGATTTCAAATTACGCACCAGCATACAGCCTACACCTGTAAAATAGGGGACCAAAAAAAACATCTTTGAAACCATCAGTTAACAGAGCCGCCATCCTGCGGTCGGGATAACGCTCTAACCACGGTAGCATTTTTTGTAGGTTCACTGGGGTCAATGCCCTTCCCATGGTTGTGCCCGGGCATGGGTTTAAGATTGGCTGCTGCAGACTTACGAAAGCATCTGTTTGCTGCATGGGTCCCTGAACAGTATGAGCATTCATGCTTATATCTGCAATTATTGAGAAATTTGCACTGCCCTTCATTGAAGGAAAAACAGAATCCTTTACGAAAAGTGTGCGAGCTAGGGACAAGCCTGGATGAGAATTGTGGTTTTGGTGGTAACATGAGATTCAACCACAAACCAACATCCTTTGACCCCCAATGCAATGAGGGGTGGACTGCCAATTTTTGACGAAAATTCTCGTCATACGTATACCAGGCAGAACCATCAAAATGACGAAAGGCCTCAGCAATAATATCTAAGTGCTGGAATAAGCCTGAGCACTTTCGTTCGTTCACAACGTTCACCCATCACCGCGGCATAAATGCAGAATGCCTGCAACCAGTTTTGAAACGTCTTTGGGATAGCCCGGCGTCTATCTATCAGGGACCTGGTCCGCCGCGCGCCCCAGTGCGCAGGCGCACAGGTCCGGCGCTGTGGCGCATAATAAGAGATAGAGGGACGCTGTGGCGGCGCACGCACGCTCGCGGCCCAGCTGAGCGGCGCGCGCGCATGCGCACTAGTGCACGCCCCATGTGACCTCCAGCCGGCCTATAAAAGAGAGGCCTCTGCACCCAAACAGACGCTGGTTCGTCTCTCAGCTGTTCCCTTGTCCTTGTACCTGTGCCTGCTGTATCTACCTGCCTACCAGTTGCCGACCCGGATTGTCTTTGACCTCTCTGCCTTCTCCAACCTTGACCCTTGGCTTGTTTACCCGGATTACCGTCTCTCTCCTGTGTTTGACCCTCGGCCTGCATACCGGACTTCCACTCCTGTTTATTCAGTACTTGACCCTCAGCCTGCCTTGACTTTTCTGCTTACGCTGGCCATTCTACCTGGACTTGCCCACCTGTGTTGACCCTTTAACTTGTGCCTGATTTATCTTGTGTTTGATCCTCAGCCTGCTGCCTGTCTACCCATCAGTGTTGGAGCCTCAGCCAGTCTTCCAGCTTCTACCCTGCTATACCTGGATCCACGCCTAGCCACCACTCAACAGGTGGCTTGTGCCTCTTGGTGCCAACTGTCCCCTGTACCACCTTCAGGGGCAGTGGGCGCTGAGTCGCAAGGGCAACCGCTCTCGGCATCTTGGCCTCGGTGAGTACTTTAGTTCCTGATAGTACGAACCAGCCATGACAGAGGCCAACAGAGCGGGATCTCCTCTGGAGATGCTATGCCAACAGGTATCTGCCCTCATGGAAGCTGTACAAAAACTGCAAGAAGGCTATGTACAAGTGGACAGCCGCCTCCAACAGTTGGCAGCGGCTTCTCTTCCGGCAAGCCCAGCTCCTGGACCAGCCAGTGGAAGTTCTGCACCACAAGCCCAAACTCCACCTGCCATGATGATGGCTGTACCCGAACCCAAGGTACCAGTACCTGAGCGATTTTCAGGCGATCGCAGGAAGTTCAGGTCCTTCAAAAACGCCTGCACCCTATACCTTGCCTTACAGCCCCGAACCTTCTCTTCAGAGATTGTAAAAGTGGGATTTATCATGTCACTGCTATCAGAGGAACCTCAGACCTGGGCCCACGGTCTCATGGAGCAGAGGAACCCCCTGTTAAACACTGTAGACTCCTTCTTTGAAGCAATGGGCCAACTTTATGATGATCCCCAGCGTTCTGCCACAGCCGAAGCCACACTACATACCCTCTCCCAGGGTAAAGGGCTAGTTGAGGACTACACGGCAGATTTCCGCAAGTGGTCAGCCGACACTACCTGGAATGAGGCAGCCCTCCGTTATCAATATCGGCTGGGGCTGAACGAAACCCTGAAGGATGAGTTAGCTTGTGTGGAGACCCCCACAACCCTGGAGGAGTTAATCCAACTGGCCACCAAACTGGACCGACGCATGCGGGAACGGCGTTCCGAGCGCCTACAAAATCCCCGACCAGTGTGGGTACCCCCTAGGGCTCCGCCTGCATACCCTGCCTCCTCCTTTTCTCCAGGTACGCCGGCTCCGGAGGGGGAGCCCATGCAACTTGGCTTAGTTCGCCCCCGGCTTTCCCAGGAAGAAAGACAGCGCAGACGCAGATCTAATCTGTGCCTCTACTGCGGGGGTTCCGGACACTACCTACTGAACTGTCCCATCCGGCCCAGTAAGTTGCCACCTCAACCCACTATCAACTGTCAAGCCATTAACCTTGTCCAGGCTTATGTGACTCTTTCTGTCTCTCTACAGCTGGCGGGAAAGAAGATTTGGCTACCGGCCGTAATTGATTCGGGCGCCTGCAGTTGTTTCCTGGACATCTCCATCGCCAACGAATGGCATATCCCTTGCTTAAATAAAGAAAGACCCTTACTGGTTCACTTGGCTGACGGGTCCCTTCCACACTCAGGACCAGTAGTCCAGGAGACTCCACCTATCCTCACCACTACAGACTCCGGCCACCAGGAACTGTTACGATTTGATCTGATTTCCTCCCCGATGTTTCCCATCATCCTTGGACTCCCCTGGTTACAGGCCCATGATCCCCAAATCCATTGGGACCGAAAGGAGGTCTCCTTCTCTTCTCCCTACTGTTACCAACATTGCATCTCCCCAGCTCCGAGCTGCCATCTGGCAGTCATCTCGGCATCAGAGAACCTCCAGCACATTCCGCCAGTCTACCAGGACTTCAAGGATGTGTTCGATAAAAAGAAGGCCGACCATCTACCACCTCACCGGGCTTATGACTGCCCCATTGAGCTATTCACTGGCTCCGAGATTCCTTTCGGGCGCATATTTCCGTTATCTGAAACTGAATTAAAGGCGTTGAAAATCTACATTGACGAAAACCTTGAAAAGGGCTTCATTCGGCCCTCTACCTCTCCGGCTGGGGCTGGCATTTTTTTTGTAGGGAAGAAGGATGGGTCACTCCGACCCTGCATCGACTATAGGGAGCTTAATAAAATCACGGTAAAAAAACGGTACCCATTGCCTCTAATTCCTGAGCTCCTCCAACGTTTCCGATCGGCTAAAGTTTTTTCCAAGCTTGACTTAAGGGGCGCCTATAATCTTGTCAGGATCCGCGCAGGTGATGAGTGGAAAACAGCCTTCAGGTCCAGGTTTGGCCATTATGAATATTTAGTGATGCCTTTTGGCCTGTGCAATGCTCCAGCCACCTTCCAACATCTGGTGAATGACATCTTTAGGGAGCACCTGGACGACTTCTTGGTCGTATACTTGGATGATATCCTCATTTTCTCAGCCACCTTGGATTTGCATCGGAAACACGTTAGGAGAGTACTTACCATCCTTAGAACCCATCAACTATACCTTAAGGCCGAGAAGTGTGAATTTGAGAAGACTACTGTACAGTTCTTGGGGTTTATCATTTCTACCAAAGGCACTGCAATGGATCCCCAAAAGGTCAAGGCAGTAATAGAATGGTCAGCCCCCAAGGACAAAAAGGCCGTCCAACGTTTCATTGGGTTTGCTAATTTTTATCGGAGGTTCATCATCGGGTTCTCTACTATTGTTGCTCCCATCACCCGCCTAACCCAACAACATGGCCGTTTCCAATGGTCCCAGGAAGCCCAGGATGCCTTCACCAAATTAAAGACCCTCTTCACCTCTGCTCCCATTCTACGACATCCGGACCCTCTACTTCCCTTTGTACTAGAAGTAGACGCCTCAGAATCAGCCACATATTGGACAGGGGCGTAGGCACGTTCTGATGTGAGGGAGGGTGAGTAGGCGGTGATCTGCCTGCTCCAGGATGTACTGCAATCATTCAGGTAGAGCTCTGACTCCTGACACCTGACACCTGATACTCCCTGCTTCCTACATTTCGACTCCATGTGGAAGCCGACACTGAGTTTGCTGAGATTGCTGATTTGTAGTGTGGTGTGGAGGAGATGAGATGAGATGAGAAGCTGGGGAAGGAGATCATCTAAAAGCCGCTAAAGCAGCTAAATTTATTCACCATAATCTATCAAGGAAAGTGATGGCACAGAGGAGCAGAGAGGTGGAGGAGTGAAGGAGCAAGGACGCACTATATCCTATCTGCTTGTCTGGGTATGGACAAGCTTTGGTCTACCCCTACCTTGGCTGTTTGTTTCCTCTGCTGTTCCCCCTGCTGTGCCTGCCATACCTGAGGTCAAGACATCTCTGCATGCTGGGCTGTATGGGTGAGCGGAGGAGTTTCTGAGTAAATACAGGAGGAAAAAAAAAACACTGAATACCTGTTGATATCCCCTCCTGGCTTATAGAAATTTGAAGCAATCTGAAGCCTCAGCTAAAAGTTCACTGGCTCATGAGTGTGGCTATATGGCTATTAAATGCAATATCTGGGGCATCAGAAGTCATGATATCAGCTCTTATCAGTAATAGTAGGCACCTGTCTTCTCTGGAGAAACAAGGAAGATAAAAGCAGTGGCAGCTGTGGTAAGTGTTTTATCCTCTCTCACTTTCTTCAAGGACTCTGTATACTCACTTTGTCTCTGGACTATTTAAAAGATTTGCTGCATAGTATTTAACACTACCTTATGCTGCCATATACTGCCATACGTTACTAAAAACTGCCAAACTGCTAAACATTTAACTCAGCATTTTATCGCACTGATACTCTGCTGCCATATACTGCTACATTCTATTGCCATAAAAACTGCTAAATTACTAAACTGTCTTAGCAGCGTATCGCAACACTGTCAGATGTCATATATTATCAAAAACTGGCAAACTGCTGCTTTAAAAAATTAATGCACTGCTGTCTCTCTGCTACCTCTGCTAAATGTGATAAACTGTAACCAAATATTTTCTTGGACTGCTCAAAGACACGCTACATTGTTGCTACTGCTACATATAAAAACCTCATACAAATGCCATAAAATTATCTGGTTTTCTACCAAAGCCTGTTATATACTATCAAAAAGTGGCAAACTGCTGCTTTAACAAATTAATGCACTGCTGTCTTTCTGCTACCTCTGCTAAAAGTGACAAACTGTAACTAAATATTTTTTTGGACTGATCAAAGACATGCTACATTGTTGCTACTGCTACATATAAAACCCTCATACAAATGCCATAAAATTATCTGGTTTTCTACCAAAGTCTGTCATATACTATCAAAAACTGGCAAACTGATGCTTTAACAAATTAATGCACTGCTGTCTTTCTGCTATCTCTGCTAAAAGTGACAAACTGTAACTAAATATTTTTTTGGACTGATCAAAGACATGCTACATTGTTGCTACTGCTACATATAAAACCCTCATACAAATGCCATAAAATTATCTGGTTTTCTACCAAAGTCTGTCATATACTATCAAAAACTGGCAAACTGTTGCTTTAACAAATTAATGCACTGCTGTCTTTCTGCTATCTCTGCTAAAAGTGACAAACTGTAACTAAATATTTTTTTTTGGACTGCTCAAAGACATGCTACATTGTTGCTACTGCTACATATAAAAGACTTAAGCCCCATACACACGCTCGGACAATCCGCGGACCAGGTCAGTCGGACTTTGTCCGACGTACTTTGTCCGATGTTGGCGTTGCGTACACACGGTCGGACTACGTTGTCGGAATATCCGGTCCGGAAGAACGTCGTGACGTAAGTCGTCGTCCACGAGATTAGAAAAGGGAAGTTCAGCACCACGTCAGGCACCCGTTGGGCTCCTTCTGCTGATCCCGTGTTTATCGAGAGTTAGTGGAAGTTTGGTGACTTAAGATTCGCGCTTCTCAGATTTCTGACTCAGATCGTTACTGCTCTTCAGTTTGTGCTTGTCGTGCGTATCTGTTTATTAGTGCGTGTAGTCAGTTCGCATTTGTTGGTCATTGCGGCCTATATCTTGATATAGGACGCTTTGATTTGCACTGCTTATTGTCTGCTCGTTGCTGGTATTCACTTCGTTCTTTCAGGCCTTGCTGTTTATCGGTGCTTTCTGTTTGTCCGTTCTGACCAGCCGACCTTTTGTGACCTTCTGAGCGATGTTTCCCGTGCGTACTCGTCGCCGAGTTCGTGCTGTACGCGGAATTGGTGTCGGGCTTTTAGCTTTGACCCAAGACCCGTCCATGAACAGAGTGACGAGGAGTATGTGGACCAAGAATTGGTTGCTTCAGCGTGACCAGTTCTCGCACATGCCTTTGCTTCGTGAGATCCGGGAGAATAATCCTGATGATTTCAGGAACTTTCTCAGGATGACGGACCCCGATTTTCACCGTCTTTTGGCTTTGCTGACCCCCTTTATCAGCCGGCAGGATACCTGCATGAGACAAGCCATTACTCCGGAGCAGAGGCTTGTTGCCACGTTGAGGTACTTGGCGACAGGGAGAAGTCTTCAGGATTTGAAGTTCTCTTCAGGTATCTCTCCCCAGGCCCTGGGAATCATTATTCCAGAGACCTGTTCTGCCATCATTCAGGTCCTGCAGGAGGACTATATTAAGGTAACATTTCTACTTTACTATTCCCTTCTATGTATGCTCTGTTTGCTAATGACTTGTATTTTTGACCTCCTTCCCTAATTACCATGATTGCAATATGTTCTAATATGCTGTGCCCCTTTTCTCCTTCATGCATTTTTCCCTTCACTTACCTCACCAGCATGCTCTTCTGCCCCAATAGACACCTATGGCCTAGTCACTTAAGCAATGTCTTTTGTCTGCTGCATAGTATTGTTTGCCCCAAAACACCCCTAAAATATGCACAAATGTTTGGTGTGTGGTTTACTTCATGTTGAGCCCCCTTTTTTTGTTCTTTTGGTGGGGGGGGCAAACTCATTAGGAACCCCCTCCCCCAACTGCTCTGTCAGATGGTACCAATCCTTTATCTGCTGGCTTTCCCAAGGTCCATACACACTATATACCTACCTCTTTATAGTGCGCATCTTTAGGGATGAATTCAGCAAAGCATGTAGTGCAAGGGACTGCCTCCATACATTCCATTTCCTATTTTTTTGTCTTCTTTCCCTCCTATTAGCTTGCTTGGTAATTTAATAATGTCACACTGTGCCTGCCTTTTTGGGGGGGGGGGGGGGGGGGGGGGTTGAAATGTTATTTGATCTTTCCTGTGGCCTGCCAATAGTGTTAAGTACAGAGGGTCTGGCCAAACTAGCCCACATTATTGAGCCTTTTGCCAATCAATGAAGTGCAGAGGGTTAGCTGTCCACACCCCCCCCCCCCAAAACCCCTAGTTATTGCCAATGGCCCATCAGAAGTGGGGGGATTGATGGGGGGGTGAGTAATCTGTGAAGGGGAGCCTCTACTTTTCTGTGCAAATACTTTCCAGCCTCCAATTTTAGACAATGCTCTTGTTCCAAGATGTTGATTGTCTAATCTGCTTGCAATGTTTAGGTGCAAAGTGACTAATTTTTTTTTCTGGTTTCACTCCACAGTTCCCTTCCACGCCACAGGAATGGCAGACTGTGGCCTCCCACTTTGCCAGCCGTTGGGACTTTCCTAACTGCGGAGGGGCAATTGATGGGAAACACGTCCGCATCGTCCCACCGCCCAACTCGGGGTCCTACTATTATAATTATAAAGGGTTTAATAGTGTAGTGATGTTGGCGGTGGTGTCGGCAACATACGAGTTTATGTATGTGGACGTGGGGATGAACGGCCGGATATCGGATGGTGGGGCCATTACGCGCACGGAGTTCTACTGGCGTCTCCAAAGTGGCAGTCTGTGCTTGCCACCTCCAGAGGAGAATGCCGAAGGACTCCCCTTCGTCTTTGTCGCAGATGAAGCGTTTGCGTTGACTCCCCATGTGATGAGGCCGTTCCCGATGAGGACCCTCACCCCGGACCAGAGGGTCTTCAACTACAGGCTGTCCAGAGCCAGAAGAGTTGTGGAGAACGCTTTTGGCATCCTGGCCAGCCGCTTCCGCCTGTTCCTGACGGCATTTAACTTGGCGGAATACAAACTGAACCACATAGTTCTTGCCTGTTGCATATTGCACAACTTCCTCAAAAGACATAACAGGAACTATGTGGTGCCCGTTGGCCCAGATGTGGAGGGCCCTCCAAATGCCGAACTCACAGCCCTTCGAGTGGCACGTCCAGGCTTGCCCCCTCTAAATGCCCGTGTGGTCCGGGACCAATATATGCAGTACTTTGTGGGTAGGGGGGCCATTGCTCTGCCTGACGATGTGTGAGAGGCATTTTTTAATAAATCTGATATTTTAACCAACCTATGATTTCATGTCATTTCAGTCTTCTTTTTAGCTTATTTTACTTTGACATTTTTTTCCCTTTGCCTTCGACAGTGGGAATGCACTTTCTGGGCAAAAGGAGGTAACAGTCTCTTCTTCCCAAAAAGATTATTCTCATGTTGTGTGTTTGCTACCTAATCTTTGGTCTAGAGAAGGTTTGTACTGCATAACTGACACCCAAAATACTCCTTTTCATCACCAGGTCTGACATGTGTGTATTCTCCAAAATGCTGTGCTCCGTGTTTTCGTACAAAGCACTGTGGGTGTCATTTACATAAGTCAAATCCGCTATGCTCTACAAGTGCATTGAAAAAAGTTCCCCGGGAAAGAAAATTGGAGTGCAAAGTGGATTTGCCTTTAGTAAATAACACCCATTGCCCCCCATATCCTTTTCATTTTACATACATAATGCATTGTGTTTTTTAAATAAGGAAGCCACACATTTAGAAAAATAAAAGTTTACTAGGAAAACATTCCCAAGTGCGTTTACAATCTTCACGCCAAAACTGACAACATCTTGGTTATTTACAACATTGTTTACAAACATTCCGCAATTGGTAAAACCAGGCATGGAGCAAAACAGAACCTAGGAACTTGGAAAGTTCAACTTTGTAAAGTGAAGACAAGATCAGACATGACTATATGTTCAAAGTGTGTTTGATCTTGCCTTCATCACATGGGGGGGTCACCCCCGAAAAGTGGAAATTTGGAACATGCACACAATTTGGGACTGAAAATGGTCATTAGATGGTAAAACACATGCCTAGAAGCTTCAAAAGTGCCATTTTCCATCATGGGGATGAATGGACGTTTTTTGGGGGTGCAACCCCTTCACCACAACCACTTTCGTAGTTCGTAAAGTGTTTGCACCCCCAAAAAAACGTTGCCATTCATCCACCATGGTGGGAGCTAGCACATGTGGACACAATGTGTGCATGTTCCAAATTTCAGACAGTTTTTAAGTTGCAAATGTGTTCTGAAGCTGGCACAAATGTGTGTTAATTACTTGGTGCGTTTTCATATTTTTCCTAAAATATCAATGATGTTCTTCAATTTTTGTTGAACATCATTGATGTTTTGCTTTATGTCATCTAGATCTCTATTGCAGACCATTATCTCTCCGATGAGTACGTGGGCACTCTCTGTGGTAAAGTGCGATTTTTCTTCCACAACATCCACGTCACCTAAAAACCACAAACAAACAAAAATGGGGTGTTGGAAATGAGGCAGCCATACATGGATTAGCTTACCAGTAGCTGTGTTCTCCCACACTCACCTGTTGTGGTGACAATTTCTCCAAGTTCGATGATCTCTCCTTCCTCCTCCTCCTCCTCCTCTGCTTCTGCTCTTTCCCCTTTTTTGGTAGGTGTTGGTTTGGGGGTTTCCTCAGACGGCCCAAGTTTTCGCTCCCCTATGAGAATGTCCAAAAGGAAGATTTAGCAACACAAGCTATTGAGGGCAGAAATAGGAAATGACAAACATTGCTTGAAAGTGACGGACACTATTTTAGTTTGGCCAGTTACAAATGTCAACTACATGAATTAAGTCACTTTGTAAAGGTGCTAAACTGACTAGCTTTTTGGTAGAAGTTTGTGTGATGGAGACCCCCCTCTAGTATCCACTGGAGCACATGTGTGGAAAAGCATAATAAAAAGGGGGTTTGGGTGTCCCAGCACTAGTGCTCTAGAGTCCAGATGGGTAAACAGCTACTGAGTGACCTCTCCTTTACATTGAATAAATTGGCTTTACATTCTTGATGACATTTCTAGTGAGAACAAACTTCCTTTCCCCAAAAAAACACCAAACATCGTATTATAAGTGGCCGCACGATCGAGGTTGCGTACGATCGAATGGACACACACACGACCATGACAGTGGCAGAAAGATCGAGGCTGAGTACGATCGAATGCACAGACGAACATGAAAGTGGCCATTTTGGAATGTACAACTTTGTAAAAATCAAACCACATGGAGCAGTATGCAAGCAAGAAATCAAACACAAAACACAACTACTTACTTTTTAGAAGAATTCTCTTGATCTTTCTGTACTGATCGGCCTCCCTCAGTTTCAGGTCTGACCAGCGTTTCCTCAGTTGCTCCTTGGATCGTTGTACCCCAAAATGATTGTACAGCCTTCTCACAACTTTAGACATGATCTTGGCCTTGCGGACATTGGGGTTGAGGTAAGGCCCATACTTCCCATCATAGTCGCTCCTCTTTAATATGTCCACCATCTCCAACATTTCTCCAAATGACATATTGGAGGCCTTGAATTTCAGGCTCCGGGATCGGGACGTTTTTGCCTCCGGACTTTCCTCGTCCACCTCCTCGTTGGGGGGATATTTGGGGCGCACCTGCTGTGTCCCCGCCATGTGCTCTCCCCACTGCGCCGTAAAGAGAAGGGGTGGGGAATAGACGAGAAAGATCGTCAGGGGCGGGCGGAGTTTGACGCATGCGCACTGTATATAAAACGTCACACGCCTGTGTCGTAGCCACGATCTGGGAGACGAGGGGAGAGAAAGCTCACGCACGAGACGATCGCTACAAACGAAGGTACAATTTGACGTTGGTACATAACTAGCCTAGACTGATTAGAACTTGAGGCTTCTTTAGGGAGAAGATTAGGAGAGTTTAGGCTGACATTATTTATATTGTTTTGTGTGGCGTTGTGTCTTGCAGAGGTGATGGATGCCTTCTACAACGTGAGCTTTCTCCCACACTTCATTGATAAATACCGGCAATTCCCCCTCTTATGGCAGGCAAAACACAGGGATTATAGCAACAGACCAAAGAGGTACGCAGCCCTGCTGAAACTGGTGGCATTTGTAAAGCCTACCCTGCCCATGGCAACCGTCGCAAACTTAAAAGTGAAGATCAACAACATGAAGACTACCTATTTCCGGGAGCGCAATAAGGTCCTGAAGTCACAAGCATCTGGAGCTGCAGCAGCTGATGTCCATGTCCCCACGCTCTGGTACTATGACAGGCTCCACTTTCTCAAAGACCAGGCTACTGTCAGGAAGTCACTCTCGACTCTTCCTTGCACGCGTCCTTCCACGCACGCCACCCCTGATGAGGCTTCCGAGGACCAACCTGGGCCTTCCAGTCAGGAATATGTGCAGGTGCCCAGCTTGTTCCAGGTATAGTAGTTTTGGAACCAGTTTGTTGAATAATGAATGATGTTCAGTTAATTCAGGATCCCCAATTGCTTATTTCCTAACGTGATTGACATATCAACAGACAGTGGTGTGGGAGACATTTTTGGGAAGAATCTAAACTGCAGGGCTGAGAATTGTATGGTTTTGTATTTGAAAACATTTTGCAACAGTCACTAGATGAGAATTGTGTGTGTTTGATGAACAAATAACTGAAACTATGTCCCTTTTTCATACACAGGAAGACCTCAGCCAGGAGGTGGCTGTGGAAGGTGGCAGTCAGGAGGAGGCAGGGGGTAGTGGCAGCCAAGAGGGGGGTAGGCGTAGGAGCCTGACTGTCTCCCAAGTCTCTCCCCTCCGCCTTCCCTACAGAAGGGCGAAAAACATGGGGGAGGTGGGAGAGTCAGCGCTCCAGCTGATAAAAGATGCCTCAGCCTCCCTCTATGCCACACCCACCTACGAGGAGGCCTTTGCCTCCTTGGTTACAAGTAAATTTACGGGTATGGAGGCGGGGCAACGCAGCATGTGTGAGGAGGTCATCCTCAAAATACTAAATGAGGGGATGGCTGGGGAGATGACTCCCCTCACACATGTTTGCGAGAGTGACCTTGCTCCGCCTCCTCCTCCTCCTTCTGCCACCCCACCAGCACCAGCACCACGGCGTGGAAGGAAGCGTACAAGGAAGACAAGAGAGTGACAACCTGGACTCAGTCTGGTCTGAGAGAAGATGGAGCCTCTCGTAGTACCAGAGCCTGGGGACCTAGATGGCATCTGCTGCAGTTCCGGATGTTTTGGACTTCAGGACCAGATTGCGCTCCCTTATTATTTAGATAGGTAGTCTTCATGCCCCCAATTGTTTAAGTCTGTAAAATGATGGTTGCCATGGGTGTCCAAGGCTTTGCAAATTCCCCAAGTTTCACCATGGCTGCGTTCCTCTTTGGTCTGTTGCTGAGACCTAAATAAAGGTTTTTTTGATTTGAAATAATCATTGACTATTGTGTTTTACTTTGCTACAATGACAGTTTTTCTTTGAGTAGGCTGGTACATTTCACTAATCCTAAAGTAGAATTAACAAGGGGCAACAACAACAAACAACCTCCTAGTAAATTTAAGCAAGAAATACAAATGTAAATAATGTGTTTTTGGTAATTTGAGACACACAACCCCCCTCCAAAAAAAAAAAAAAAAAAAACATTCAAATATGTATTCCCCAAAAAAAAAAAAAAAAGACAAATCATGGTAAAAAAATAACAAAGATTCTTTTCCGTTCAGAGTAAAAATAAACATGTAGTGTATAAATGCTGCAAAGTAATAAAGAAGTAAGTTTGTGAGAAGTGCGGGTGAATAGGAGCAGCTAAAACATGTCATTCTTGTTGCATTGTAAAGAAAAAGAGAATGCGCTGCATTAAAGACATTTTAACATTGCAGCGTGACGAATGTGCTGTGTCGATTAGGAAAGGTAGTTTTACCTGACCGAGCGCTTCCGTCACAGAATTTCTTCTGAGCATGCGTAGCACTTTGTCCGTCGGACAAGCGTACACACGCTCGGATTTGGTGTGATCGGACCGGGTTGACGGCAAATCATTCCAGCAGGAGATAAGACTTTGTCCGACGGACAAACCGACGAACACTGTCCGATGGTGCATACACACGGTCTGATTTTTCAACAACCTTGTCCGATCGGACCAAATTGATGAAAAAGTCCGACCGTGTGTATGGGGCTTTATACAAATGCCATAAAATGATCTGGTTTTCTACCAAATTCTCCAACTAAATGTGTTGGTTTTGATTTCAAAGACTGACACCAGTAATTGAATTATTGTTAATTTTGCTGTGGATACTGATAACAGCTAACTGGATAGTATTGTGGAATTGTTGATATTTACGGATATACAGATCTAAATAGTTATCAACTATAAACTGATGTGTAAAGTATCAATTGTGAATTGGATACTATTAACAAAACAACTGCTGACAATTTATAAACAAACTCGGCATGCTGATGGACTGTTTTATTTTTCACTAACTGCTGAGTGAAAGTTATATGACCAGAGTTTCAACGGCTGATGGTGACATGTGTCCTGCTTGTATATAAAGACATGTCTAATTGCCATTAAATAAGGGAAATATTGAGGAATGAGCTAAAGGAGACTAATCATACCAAGCCAGCATTGTGAACAGCTGATAAACTACTGCCACTCCTAAAAAGCTGCTAATGGACTTCATTCAACAGGGGACAACCACAATCTGTCACTAAACTGTTGAAATGATAAGTGTTTAAATGTAATAAATTGCTAACAGTTAGCTAACACAGTTCACTATTATCAAATGAACAAATGCTATGTGGCATGAACTATAACCACTAAAAACTTTACAGAGTTGTAGATCGATTGATAGTTGATCCTGCCGCTCCTTCTTTTTTAAGGAGATTAGTGGAATATGACACGGCAAAGGAGGAGGGAACAGGAAGCAGAAATGGAGAAAGCATTGAAAACCCAGGAGGAGTCCTATACAGTAGGCCCAGATAAAAAAGAATCGATGAAAAGTCAGAAAGAGCTGAAAAAGGGGCCTATAGGAAACCTGGCTACCCAAGGAATAGACCCCCTCAACCCAGCAAAACTAATTTTGCAAGAAAGTGGTGAACCAGTGGTAAACTTGGACACAATGGAAAATTGGCAGAAGGAGCATGAAACAGTACAGACATCTCGAATCCCACGAGTTTCATGGGGGTTGAAGGGGAGATCGACTGCAAATACGTCTGGGATATCAATAACAGACCCCACTGGATGCACAGAAACACCAGATGACGAGATGAACAGACAAATGGATGAAAAACAAATAAATAAAGACGTAAATATACGCTGTAGTACCCCAACCCCCCTGGTAATGGTGGAACCAACCTTGAGGGACGTTCTTATGGCAGTACAGGCTTGTAATAATTCACTGTTATCATTAACAAATCAAATGTTAGTACTAAAAGGAGACATTGCAACTATGAGATATGAGAATCAGAAAATATGTGAAAGAACTACTGCGGTGGAAACAAGAGTAGGAGAATTGGAGGACTCAATACCGTTGATAAAAAAGGATACACATTTGATAAAAACACAGACAAGGGATCAAAATCAAAGAATGGAAGAAATGGAGAATAGACAAAGACGCAATAATGTCCGTATACTAGGTCTACCGGAACAAGAAGAAGGCCAATCAGCTGTTACATTTTTTGAAAAATGGTTAATGGACATTTTCGGGGTGGAAGGCTTCTCTAAAACGTTTGCAATAGAACGAGCACATCGCATAAGAAGCCGCGCCCCTTCCACCGGAGATAGACCCAGGCCAATTATTATTAGATTATTGAATTGCCAAGATAGAGATAATATATTGTCTAAAGCAAGACAGAGAGGCAACATTGAGCATAAGGGCCATAAAGTATCCTTCTATCCGGATTTTTCGGTGGAAGTACAGAAGCAGAGGGCGAAATTTAAGGATGTCAAACGGCGATTATTTTCACTAAAGATTAAATATGCAATGTTGTTTCCGTCAAAATTACGTATTACAGATCGGGATGGAGTTCAATTTTTTGATACACCCGATGCAGTTAGTACATGGCTGGATGGAAGAAAGGAATAGCTTAGGCATAATTATTGAAGAGTAGATAAGATGGAGTCAGATGAGAGGGGGATTTTTCACCTTCAGAGTCTACCTGTAGTCTTTTTTTTTTCATTTTTTTCTCCCAGGGAGGCGGGGGGGGGGGGGGGGGGGGTTACTCCTCCTGCCCCACCTGGGTAGTTACATGGTACAGCCGTAACGTTGGAAATGGCTACAGTGGGCCCCCAGTATGGGTCCCGTGTGGACAAGAAGTATGTTGTTGTAGCTGATTCCCCCCCCACTAGGGAGGGACTTTCAGCTTGGGATGATAGTGTCCAGATACAGATTGAAGTGAGTTGGGAGGGGGGAGGGGGGGATGGAAGTAGTAGGATTTTATGGAGTGAAACAGGGTTGGGGAGGGGGGGTGGTTATAAGGGTGGGTGGTGTGTGTGGGTGGGCTCCCCCATTTTTTTTTTTTTTTATATATTTTTTTTTTGTTCTTTTTCTCTTCTTTTTATTTTTGCTGCTCCTCCTTCTCCTCCTCCTCCTCCTCCTCCTCCTGGCCTTCTCTCTCCCCCGTCTTCTATCCTTCAGGGATTACGGCTATACCCCAAAAAACTCTTACTCTTTATTCTTTATTCTTGTCTTTACTTTTTATTTTAATGCAAAATGACAAGTAAAATTAAAGTGATGTCTTGGAACGTCAGAGGATTGGGGGATAACAGAAAGAGAAGCGCGGTAAAAGAACTAATTGAATTCTATGATCCCGCAATAATCTGCCTGCAGGAGACACATAAGGGGAAGGAGGATGACAAAATGTTTGATAAATTTAAATATAAACATGGATTTCATGCTATATACTCAACATACTCCCGTGGAGTTAGTATTTTGATCTCAAACTCTATTAGGTTTACCTGTAGGCAGTGTATTAAAGACCCGATTGGTCGATATTTAATGTTGTTATGCTCCATAAATGATAGAATAATCCTCTTGGTAAATGTGTATATTCCCCCACCATATAAGGACGATGTGTTAAAAAAGGTTTTTGAAAAGATGGCGCAATGGCCTGATGTTCCTACAGTGATAATTGGGGACTTCAATAATGTATTAAATGAAGAGCTGGACAGACATAGCAACAAAAAGAGTAATGGAGGGGGAAAGACCACAAGATGGGCCTACCAGATACAAGAGATGGGTCTATCAGATGTATGGAGAGTAAGATACCCGGATAGTAAAGAATACTCATGCTACTCAAGTACATATAGATCATTATCCAGAATCGACATGGCTTTGGGAAATGGTCATTTTCTCCAATTAGTCAAAACAATTCAGTACGAATCAAGGGGAATCTCGGACCACTCCCCATTAACTTTGACTTTAGAGTGGACGGAACAGTTGATCCGGCCAATGTGGAAAGTTAATCCACAGTGGCTGTCCCTGATTCCAGAGAGTAGTAAAATAAAACATCTGCTAATGGGCTTTTTTGGAGATAATAAGGGCTCAGCTTCAGCGTTAATGGTGTGGGATACAATGAAAGCATACCTCAGAGGCTTAATAATTAAAGAAATATCTAAAATTAAACTAGCCACAAGACAGCGGGAGGAAGAGATAACCCAAAGAGTTAAGCAGACCGAACAAGACTACATATTAGATTCTAATGAGGAGAAATTTAGAGCATGGCAGGACGTACAGATGCTATATAAAAATTTGATTATAACTAAGGCCGAAAATACTAGATTCATGCAGAACCAAAAGCACTACGAAATGGGGGAACAGGTGGGTCATATGTTAGCAATGATAGCACGGAACCAGGAAGGCCCATCCAGTATAGTTGCCATTGAAGACGAAAAGGGGATAGTAAAGTATGATACAGAGGGTATCCAAAAGATATTTGTAGATTTCTATTCACGGTTGTATGAATCGGAAATCCTAAATGTAAAGGAAAAGACTGAACAATTCTTAGACAAGTTAACTATGCCCAAATTGAATTCAATGGAAAGAGAATCCTTGGATACCCCTATAACTATGGTAGAGTTGGAGGAAGCAGTGGGACAAATTCAAAACAATAAATCTCCAGGGATGGATGGACTCCCCGTGGAGATATATAAAATATACGGTCAGATCTTGATCCCAGAACTTCTTGAAGTACTGAATGCAGCATATATCACACGGGAACTCCCTAAATCAATGATGGAAACAATAATAATTATAATATTAAAACCGGATAAAGACCCACTAAAGCCTGGCTCTTATCGGCCAATATCTCTCCTTACATCTGATGTTAAAATACTAGCCAAGGTCCTAGCAAATAGATTGTCTAGATACATTGATACTCTGATCCATAGGGATCAAACAGGCTTCATCCCCTCCAGATCAGCAGCCACAAACATTCGTAGGCTCTTTCTGAATCTACAATTACCAATGGATAACGGGGGAGCTGGTGCCATCCTGTCATTGGATGCTCAGAAGGCTTTTGACATGGTAGAATGGGAATATCTATGGATGGTACTGATTGCCTTTGGCATAGGCCCAGGCTTTATAACCTGGCTAAAAATACTATATAAAGACCCCAGGGCAAAGTTGAGGATCAATGGCACTATGTCACCAGCTTTCCCGTTGTCCCGGGGGACTAGACAGGGTTGCCCTCTGTCCCCCTTGCTGTTTGCATTGGCAGTGGAACCACTGGCCGCTGCAGTCAGACAGTCTGCGGGGATAGAGGGATTCCAACGTGCAGGAAGAGAGGATAAAATAGCTTTGTATGCAGATGATGCCTTAATTTTCCTTAGTGACCCCACAAAATCCTTAGAGGAACTCATGAATCTTGTATCTACATTTGGACAGCTCTCTGGGTTTCGCATCAACTGGGAGAAATCGGTGTTAATGCCGCTACATAATGTAAACACTTCTTTACCAGACTGTGCTAAACAAATTCAAATAAAACACAGAATTAGGTACTTAGGGATTGAGGTAACACGGAAAGTGGGGGATTATATTGACCTTAACCTTAGACCATTATTGACTAGGCTCAAAGATAAATGTCAGACCTGGTGCAAACTTCCATTAACCGTGATTGGAAGGGCAAATCTTATAAAGATGATCTGGGCCCCACAATTATTATATATTTTTCACAACTGCCCGATGTGGATAGCTGCATTTTGGTTTAAAAGGATAGAATCGCTTTTTCGCGAACTTATCTGGAAGAAAAAATATGCACGTATTAAACTAACAACTTTAATGCTGGCCAAAGATGAGGGGGACTCGCTATTCCACATCCAAAAAATTATTTTTTGGCCTCACAAACCCAGCATTTCTATGGCTGGACAGAAGTAGATGAGAATGATCCGATACAAGCATTATTACTCCCACTGGGTAAAGGATACTCATTGATGTCCCTACTAGAGACAAAAACTTTTCAAAAAGATAAGAAATTCATAACAGGCGGACTATTTAATAAGGTATGGCTAGCAATAAAAAAGATTACTAGTATTGCTGGCTATACCTCCTATACACCAATATGGAATAACGCAAATTATGAGGAAGTACAGAGATTGGAGGGATTTGGGTTTTGGCAAACTCAGGGGCTGAGATTTGTGGAACAACTGTTTTGGAATGATAATATAAAATCATTTGCGCAAATATCTGAGGAATTTAGGATTCCAAGACAGAGGTTCTTTCAATATCTCCAGCTTAGACATGCCTTTCATGACCAGGCCCGTACATCTGTATTTATGCTTAACGAATCCAAAATAACAACACTGTTGAAGAAAAGGGACCAAAAGAAGGGACTTATAGCTAAAATTTATGAAATAATGCAGAAAAAATTTGAGGAAGAGGTAGAGGTGCCGGCTAGGAAGCAATGGGAGCGAGACCTGGGAGCACTGACTGATGCTCAGTGGTCGGAGGTCTTGTCTGCGATCCCAAAGGTATCACTGTCGGATACTCAAAAACTAACACAAATCTTTATTACGCATAGATCATACTATACACCTGAGAAATTATTTAAGTGGAAACGCAGAGAGTCCCCTTTATGCCCTCGATGTAGTGGCGCACCGGCTAATTTAATACACATGCTGTGGAGATGTCCCAAACTCCATCGATATTGGCAGGATATAATCCAAAATATAAATAGTGTACTAGGAATAGAAATGCTATTAGATCCAAATCTATGCTTATTAAATATAGTGGCGGAACCAAATATCTCAAAAAATATCCATACCGCACTGACGAGAGGCCTATTTCAGGCACGAAAACTAATAGCCCAGAAATGGATATCTATATATCCTCCGACGGTTGAAGAATGGAGAACACAAATAAAAGAAACTATATTAAAGGAGGAATTTATTTATACACATAGAGGGAGTCGAGACAAATTTGATGCTATTTGGAAAAGATGGGTAGAGACCTGGGATAATGAAAATAAAAGATGAACCAACATGGGTAGAGGTTGATATTTGGAGGGGATGGGAGGATGGGGGGAGGGCTGAGGGGGCTGGAGGAGGTGAATACAGGTGGGGGCGGCAGAGGAAAAAATTCTCCCTTTTTTTTTTTTTTTTTTTTTTTTTTTTTAGTATTATTATTATTTTATTTTAGTATTATTATTATTATTATTATTTTTTTTTTTTTTTTTGTCTTTTTGGGGGGGGGGGGTGAGGGGGTGGCTGGTGTGGCAGATGAATGCTAGAAGTTTATGTATCTGGGATGAAATGTATGCTTAAATGTATAACTTGTATTGTTAAGAAAAGAATTAAAATAAAAAAAGTACTGAATTAAAAAAAAAAAAAAAAAAAGAATCAGCCACAGGTGCCATCCTGTCACAACGTCACGGGCCAAAAGCCCTCCTTCACCCAGTGGCCTTTGCCTCCCGGAAATTGAGCCCGTCCGAAAGAAATTATGATGTCGGTGATCGTGAGTTATTAGCCATTAAAGCCGCTTTGGAAGAATGGAGGTACCTTCTCGAGGGGGCAACCCACCCAATTACTATTTTTACTGATCATAAGAACCTCGAATACTTACGTACCGCCAAACGATTAAGGCCCCGTCAAGCCCGCTGGGCACTTTTTTTTTCAAGATTTACCTTTCACATCTCCTACCGGCCGGGGTCCAAAAATGGCAAAGCAGATGCTCTCTCCCGAATCTCCCCGGAATCCTCCCAAGTATCGGAACCAAGTACCATTTTGGCCCCCCAAAATTTTCTGCTTCTTACTCCAACAGATCTATCTACTTCTCTCCTCACTGCCTCAGCTCATTGCCAGGATCCCATTGTGTCTACCCTAGAGAAACGTGAAGACCTATTCTGGTCTTGGGACAAGATCTTTGTACCCCTAGAAGTAAGACCTTTGGTCTTGAAGACTCTCCATGACCACAAACTGGCAGGTCACTTCGGAAACCGAAAGACGGCTGAACTCATCTCACGCACCTTCTGGTGGCCAGGCTGGAGGCAGGACTGCCGCACCTACATCTCTTCCTGTGTCCCGTGCCAACGGAACAAGGGTCCTAAAACCAAGCCCTGAGGGTTATTGAAGCCATTACCCATCCCGGAACGTCCATGGGCGGACATTTCAATGGACTTTATTGTGGAACTACCCCCCTCAGAAGGCTTTTCCACCATACTGGTAGTGGTTGATCGACTGTCTAAAATGGGCCACTTCCTGCCCATGGTTGGTACTCCCTCTGCCCTCGAGACTGCCAACATTTTTATTAAAGAGGTCATCAGGCTCCAAGGGGTTCCCAGGAGCATTGTCTGTGACAGAGGTTCTCAATTCACCTCAAAGTTTTGGAAGGAACTCTGCAAAACCTTAGGAATTAAGGCTTGTCTTTCCTCGGCTTACCACCCACAGAGCAATGGCCAAACGGAGCGTACCAACCAAACGCTCGAGCAATATTTACGTTGCTTCTGCTCCTCTGCACAAGATGACTGGTCCTCCCTGCTGGCATACGCAGAATTCGCGTACAACAATTCCTCCCACTCAGCCACCAACCAAACTCCCTTCTGGGCAAATTGTGGCTTCCACCCATCATTCCTCCCAAACTCGTTTCCTGAATCACCAGTTCCTGCTGTACAAGAACGTCTAGAGGCCATTCAAACAAATTTCCAAAAACTCCAGGAGACCATGCAACAGGCTCAAGAAGGGTACGAAAAATATCACAACAGGGGAAGGAGGGAGAACCCTCATTTCAAAATCGGAGAAAAGGTGTGGTTGTCAACGGCTCATCTCAGGCTCTCTTGCCCTTCACGGAAACTGGGTCCCAAATTTATTGGGCCATTTGAGGTCAAAAAGGCAGTGAATCCCGTGGCCTTTGAGCTTTCGCTACCTAAGGCATACAAAATACACCCTGTTTTTCATGCATCTCTACTGAGACCTTTGGTTCCAAGTCCCTTCCCAAACAGGGAGGAACCTCCTCCACCACCCGTCACAATCGATGGTATGGAAGAATTCGGGGTGGAATCACTTCTAGGGTGCAGGAAGGTGGGTCGTCAGCTACAATACCTAGTGAAATGGAAGGGGTATCCGCCGGAGGATAATTCCTGGGAGCCATCGGGAAACTTCCATGCACCAAGGCTAATTAAGATTTTTCAGCAGGAGCACCCCGAACTAATGGATAGCCTGGGCGTCCGGAGTCCGCCCCTCAGGGGGGGGCACTATCAGGGACCTGGTCCGCCGCGCGCCCCAGTGCGCAGGCGCACAGGTCCGGCGCTGCGGCGCATAATAAGAGATAGAGGGACGCTGTGGCGGCGCACGCACGCTCGCGGCCCAGCTGAGCGGCGCGCGCGCATGCGCACTAGCGCACGCCCCATGTGACCTCCAGCCGGCCTATAAAAGAGAGGCCTCTGCACCCAAACAGACGCTGGTTCGTCTCTCAGCTGTTCCCTTGTCCTTGTACCTGTGCCTGCTGTATCTACCTGCCTACCAGTTGCCGACCTGGATTGTCTTTGACCTCTCTGCCTTCTCCAACCTTGACCCTTGGCTTGTTTACCCGGATTACCGTCTCTCTCCTGTGTTTGACCCTCGGCCTGCATACCGGACTTCCACTCCTGTTTATTCAGTACTTGACCCTCAGCCTGCCTTGACCTTTCTGCTTACGCCTGACCATTCTACCTGGACTTGCGCACCTGCGTTGACCCTTTAACTTGTGCCTGATTTATCTTGTGTTTGATCCTCAGCCTGCTGCCTGTCTACCCATCAGTGTTGGAGCCTCAGCCAGTCTTCCAGCTTCTACCCTGCTATACTTGGATCCACGCCTAGCCACCACTCAACAGGTGGCTTGTGCCTCTTGGTGCCAACTGTCCCCTGTACCACCTTCAGGGGCAGTGGGCGCTGAGTCGCAAGGGCAACCGCTCTCGGCATCTTGGCCTCGGTGAGTACTTTAGTTCCTGATACTATCTTCTTCAGATCTATCCCCTGACTGTTTGTCAAATTTAGCTAGGAATTCCTTAGAGGCCGGTAATAATAACAGAATATCGAGGAATTCCCCCCTCCAAATTTTCTCCTTCACAGATTTCGGTAGATGAAAACCCAGCTGAGACAGTTCACACGGCAAAGGCTCTTTGAATGACGTCTTACCAACAGTAGCCACAGAGGGCCTAATAGGCAATAAGGGGTTAAAAGATAAAGGACTAATGAACTGTGACTGCTCCGACCTACCAATGTCCTCCTTAGGAGACTCACTCAAATTCTGCCATACTGCACCAGCATCCTCCATAAAATTAGAAAATTGCATGGTATTCCCAAAAGCGCCACCAGAGTGCGCCCCTGTATTTCTATTATCATGCTCCACCTGTTGTATGTTACAAGCACCAGGTAACTGTGCCCTCTTATTGCAGACATTAAATGCACCACTTGTGTGCGCTCTTGAGTTTTTTAAAAGAGTGACATTCCTGTGAGATGATTGACTAACATCCCCAGCACCAGTGACCTGTGCTCCTTGTTCTCTAACCAATGCACCAGCAGACTGTGCCCCTTTAAACTGATGTAACACATTATACAAAGAATCAACCAGCAATGACACCTCAGACACAGGAGAATTAATAACATGCTCACCACTAGCAAAGTCGGTCTGCTCACTTTCTTTCAAAGGAAGCTGAGTAGCGCTGAGTAGCTTCTGCACCTTGTGAGAAGTTTTCGTCCGCTCTCCCCTCACACTGGTGAGGAGAAGCCACCGCTCTTGTTTTCTTCTTCCGTCGACCTGGCTGTTGACGAGTCCCGCCCCCGACTGAGGCGGACTTTCCGTCCATCATGGAGACAGGGAGGGACGTCCCCGCAGGCGGAGCCGAGACCTGCTCCTCCTCTAGGCAATGCAATAGCCATTCCTCGCCGCCACTCGTCTCCACCTTCCCTAACAAGCGGCATAACAGCGCCTCGCGAGTTCAAGGCGAATGGCGCTTCATGCTGTGTGAGCTCCACATCGCTTGTCCGGTCTAACGGTCAGTGAAATTCTATGCTCCAGCTTCTTAAATAGGCTCTCCCAGTGCAGGCTTTGATACCGCCCGATTTGACCAATCCACAGTCAGACTTCCAGCACCAATCACATCACTGTTGCTGCCCTTGGTAACGGCAGCAGCCAGTAGCAACCTACAAAACCACAAAAGGGGAGGGCAAAGAAACAAGCAGACCCCTCTGAGCCATCCCATGTGGGCCCCAGCATAATGCTCTGACCCTTCATACTTCTCTGAGAATTCTGTGATAGGGATGCAACTTGTATTAAATATTTATTTGCAATATAAAGATAGCATGAGAAATATAAAGATAGCATGAGAAATGTAAAATAAGATTTAAAACACCAGTTTAAAGCGAAGCAAATGTAAAAAGATAAAAAGATTAGCCTAAACCAATATAAAAAATAATACAGTAGTTTGAATGTCAGATTTTTACTTGATCACTTTGTGTGTGTTTTTTTAAAGCAATTTGGTATAACTGTGCCAAACTCTTCTCTTTCTGGACCTTACAGTTGCACACTGTAACCCAGGCACACTCCATTTCCAAACTCTGCTCCTATGACCTCTTAGCTGGGTCTAGCAATTCCTTGTTTTCTCTGCTTGCCAAACTTCACAGCACGGCACATCCATGCATCCCTCTATTTTATGCTATCTATCTCCTATCTCGCATCTTACCGCTATATCTGCCAGTAACTGGGGAAGCGACCTGGGGGGAGTCCAAACCCTAATGAGAGGATGCTGGTGAACACAGCTCATCTCTGTCGGAAATCAAATAACAGAGCAGAAATCTTTCATCTTAAGAGTCCAAAATCCATTATTACTGATAACAATATGCCAAGAGTGTTTAGGGGGCCAAAAAATCCCCCTTCATCAGGATTTGGGCAAGATTGCAGAACTCTCTATTGGATTCTGTCTAAAAACTCCTGGGAAATAATCTCTGTCAGAAGAAAATAATATATCTATCTTAACCTCCCTGGCGGTATGATTATGTCTTATTTTTGAATGTCAAAGCGGTACATTGTTTTGCATGGAAATTTGTAGTTTTATATTATAGGCCTGCAATTCTTAGTAATAACTCACTTAAATCTGTCCAAACAAGTGTCTAGTAGACATCCTGGGTATGATAAAGTTTGCAACACGAAATTATAAACTATAATATAATAAATAAACTGTAAATAATTATAACAAACACTAATAAAATAATAATACATTTTATTCAATCATGTAATAAAATCAAAAACACAGAAATTTGTCCAAACAAGGGTGTAATATTACTAGTCACTGTAATACTAGACACTGCATATTGGTTTGGTAAACATCCTGGGTATGATACATTTTGAAACATGGGACTGCAGAAAGTCCAACGTCACAATCAGGACAATGGAGCCTGGTTTCCTTTCAGATTTTCTTTCCAGTGTCATCTCGCTTTGAGCAACAAACCCTGCACAACCTTGTAGGTGCTGATTTTTTCTCGGTTGGTGGGATGTAGTCCATGAAGTGGCGACCAGTTAGGCGTTCCATTTTTAAAACACCAACAGCACGACGTCCAGCTTTATTCACAGCCATTGATGGTGTTTGGTGGTTCAAAAAGATCCGTTTGGCAACTTTCCAAATGAAGTCAGAATAAATCACAGGCTTGTCACTCTTTTTTTGGAGCAGAATGTAGGCATTACACAAGCATTGCGCAACAAGATGCCTGAAGATCTTCTTGTAGTACTTCTTTTGCCGTTTCCTCATGGCTGGTTAGAATGTCATTGCTTGGTCAGCTCTGTCAACACCTCCCATGGTGTTATTGTAGTCTATCACTACTTGTGGCTTCATGATTTCTTTCCCACCTTTCAAGCGTACCATAACAGTGGAGGTATTATAAACTGTACTCATTAGGCACACATCTTTCTTGTCACGCCATCGCAGGGCCATCGCAGGGCCATCATTTTGCCTTTCTGTCAGGCAACCATTTCTCCAGTCTTCAGCTTCTTATTGACAAACA
Organism: Lithobates sylvaticus; assembly: GCA_028564925.1. Taxonomy (NCBI): domain Eukaryota; kingdom Metazoa; phylum Chordata; class Amphibia; order Anura; family Ranidae; genus Lithobates; species Lithobates sylvaticus. The sequence goes on from CM053031.1 coordinate 121,118,257, forward strand.
TTGGCAGCATGTTGCGCCGGTTAGCCCTCATGGTTCCATAGGCATCTGTTTTGTTTTGCAGAGGAAAATCATAAGGTTCAGAGACGTGTAAAAGTTGTTACGCAATAGCACTGATTTAGCAATGGATCAATGAGTGAAAGAACAGGAAGAGGTTGCCATTCCATAGTTGCTGTATTTTGGATTGAATTTTGTTCCTTTCCCAGTGTATAGGACTGAATTACAAATGTAGCCAGTTGACGATTTGCATAGCATGAAGGATTTTATCGTTCAATATTTTTATTGAGTTTTTAGAAATAGAAATAGAAAGGAAAATAATAACATGTATTCAAATCGTACATGGGATACAATCAATAAAGAATGGATATAAATATATGCATTAACATGTTACAGTTCACAGTATGATACATAGTCAAAAAAAAATATGAGCATGTCTCATAAACACTATACCCTAGTAATTATAAGAGATATAACTAATGTTAAGAAATAATAAGTTATCCCATGTGCGTACCTTATTGTCTAATAAAGGCGAAAAGGAAAAGAAAAGTAGAGTAAAATAATAATAAGAAAGGGGGGAAAGAAGGAAGAAAGAAAGGACAGACACTCTCCAGGTGGTGGTCCGAATGGAAGATAAACATGTGGATAACTAGTATACAGTCAGGTAAATATTAGTAAGGTAGCAGTAATGACTGGTCAAAATCTGTGGTAAAGTAATGTTTGACCCATGGTTGCCATATCTCTGTAAATTTATTAATATTATTATTCTCTATAGCTGTCATTTTAGCATATATAAGAGCTCTGTTCATTCTGTGCTTAGCTTCAGCAACTATCAAGGTTTGAGTCTTCCATGCTTTTGCGATAGTTTGTTTAGCTGCAGTACTGAGTTGCATAAATAATTGGAATTGACCACGGGTTAGGTTAGCTGGTTTTAAATTAAGAAGTGCCAGGGCTGGGTCTGGAGATATAATGCATTCCAAGGCTTTAGAGGCCATTGCAAAAATATTTTTCCAGAATTCTTGGGCTACCGGGCATTGCCACCAAATGTGGAAATGAGTACCTGGGGATGAACAACCTCTAAAACAATTTATTGGGTATGTCGGGATAAATTTTGCAATCCTAGCTGGTACCAGGTACCATCTTGCGAGAACTTTATAATTAGTTTCCAAGGCTAAACAATTTGGGGAAGAATTTTTTGTGGCTAACCATATTTTGGACCAGTCATTAGTATCTATTACTCGATTCATGTCTATGGCCCATTTATCTGCGTAAGAGGGTAATACCTCGTTAGGAAGTGCATTCATTTGTTGATATAACATGGATATTACCCCTCTTACGTGTGGGTCACTCTTACAAATACGTTCAAATTGTGACATTTGATTGAGTATCGAACCAGTATTAAGTAAAGGAGTGTAAAAGTTTTTGATTTGTAGGTATCGAAAGATTTCAGCTCTTGGGAGTCCGTATGTGTCACAAAGCGTTGGGAATGCAATAATAGTAGAATTGTTACTTAATTGATGAAATCTAGTTAAATTGGAAGCAGACCAAGCTGAAAATGACTTTGGAAATATCCAGGCTGGGTAAAAAGCTGGGTTTCTGAGAAACGATAGAAGAGGATTATGTGGGGATTGAAGCTTGCAGGATTTACTAAATTTATCCCAGATAGACAGAGAGTGTTTCGTGATGGGGTTCATAATATGTGATCTGTCGTTAGGTTGGAGCCATAACATGTTGGCCACTAAGATAGGGTCACAATCAACCGATTCAATTAGAACCCAGAGGGGAGATTCCTCATTGGAGTGATATTTGGTAAGGATCGAGATTTGTGCTGCATAATAATAAGAAGCAAAATTCGGCAAGCCTAGTCCACCATTAAGTTTGCTGAGGTAGAGCGTGGTTTTTGGTATTCTAGGTTTAGTTTTCCCCCATATAAATGATAATATTCTACGTTGTATGAGTCTCAAAAAATAAGCAGGTAATGGGATAGGTAGAACTCTGAACAAATATAAAAATTTTGGCACTATTGACATTTTTATAGCATTGATTCGCCCCAACCAGGATAGTGGAAGAGAGGACCATTGTTTCAGGTAGCTAGTCGTTTGTTTCAGTAAGGGTAAATAATTGGCAGTAAATAAGTCTTTTATAGATGTAGTAAGTTGTATACCTAGGTATGGAATGTGGTGGGAGACCCAGTGGAAAGGCAAAGTGGATTGGAAACGTTGGAGTTCCATTTGTGACATAGAAATATTAAGCACATTTGATTTTTTAGGGTTTACTCTAAGACCAGAGACTTTGGCGAATTTATCTAAGGTTTTTAATAGATTTGGGGCTGATATATGCGGGTTAGATAAAAAGATAAGGATATCGTCCGCAAAGAGACATAACTTATGTTGGTATCCACCTAATTCAATTCCTTTCATATCTGGATTGGATCTAATTAATTGGGCTAATGGTTCGATCAGAAGAGCAAATAGTAGAGGAGACAAAGGGCATCCCTGTCTAGTACCTCTTCTGATGTCTATCATTGCAGATTTGTAACCAGAATATTTTATGTATGCTTTTGGTTTATCATATAATGAGGAGATCCATGTAAGAAAGTGATTACCAAACCCCCATTTTCTTAACATGTACTGCATATAGGGCCAGGTGACAGAATCAAAAGCTTTTCTGATGTCCAAAGACAGGAGGCATGTTGGGATGCGTCTGGTTTTAGCTGCATGAATGAGTAGTAAAGTACGTCTGATATTGTCACCTGCCTGGCGTTTTGGTATAAATCCAGTTTGGTCGCGGTGAATTAGATGACCTATTATTCCGTTTAATCGAGTAGCCAATATCTTAGCTAGTAATTTATATCTAGGTTGAGAAGAGATAATTTGTCCAAGAAGTCGAGTCTGAGTGTGGTTTGGGAATCATTACTATAATGGAGGTGAGTGTTTCAGGTCTGAATGAATGTCCATTTAGTATAGAATTAAATGCTCTGGTTAGAATTGGTGCTAAAATGTGGGAGTATTGTCTGTAATATAATGCGGAGAACCCGTCCGGGCCTGGTCTCTTATGAAGCTTTAATATTTTTATAGCATTTAGAACTTCCGGTGTTGTTATAGGACTATCAAGGATATTTAACTGATTCTGGTCTAAAGTAGGGAGTTTGATGTTAGAGAATAAAGTGTCAGCCTTGGTCATATCAAAATCTTGGTCAGGGGAGTATAATTTCGACAAGTAAAGCGAAACACCTCCAATATTTTGACTGGGTTGCTAGTGTATTCATCACGGGTGTTTTTTAGTCTAAAAGACGATTGTAAATTTAGTGTTGATTTTAAGCAGCGTGCCATGGGAGTGTCTGGTTTATTCGCTTTAAGGTAGTGGGTGTGTTGACGCTTACGCAATACCCTGTCAGCGGAATCAGTTAAAAAAAGATCTAAATCAAGGCGGGCTTTTTCTAGCTTCGTGTTATTGGTAGCATTCGGGGATGATTGAAAGGCCAAGTGGCTTGCATTAAAAGAGGCTTCAAGTTTTGCAAACAAAAGTTTGCGTTCCCTCTTAATTGCGGAGGCTTTTTGAATAAATTTTCCCCGAATAACAGTTTTATGTGCCTCCCAAAGTGTAAGGGGAGAAACATCCGCCGTATCGTTAGAGGCGAGATATTCGGAAAGATTCTGCTCAATCTCATTACTATAGGATGGGTGAGTTAATATAGAATCATTAATGCACCAAGTGGTATCTTGTGATCTAGGTATGGTTGAGGCTATAGTGGTGAAAACCGCACAATGGTCCGACCATGAAAATGGGATGATTTTTGAAGAAAGTATTTCTGGCAACATACTAGATGGAACAAATATATGATCTATTTGCGAGAAAGATTTATGTGGGTATGAATAGTGTGTAAAACGCCTACTGGTAGGATTAAGTTCTCTCCAGGTGTCTACAAAACTATGGCTAGTGAGGATAGACTGCAGTGACGATTTATGAGGATTATTATTAGGTGATGGTGGAGATTTATCAAGAAAGGGGTAGACCGTAGTGTTAGAATCCCCACATAGGATTATTGTTCCCAGTTTGTGTACATCTATGGTTTGAAATAAGTGGGACAAGAAAGCTGTTGGACGTTTATTCGGGGTGTAATAAGAGACAATTGTAATAGGAGAATCTGATATGTAACCAGTAATCAATATATATCTGCCTTCTGGGTCTTTTAATTGTGATACAAGGGTAAAAGGAGTATTACGGTGAAAACCTATAAGAGTACCTCTTTGCTTAACAGAGGCCGAGGCAGCATAGAATTGGGGGTATGAGGCTGAAAGGAATTTAGGACACATATCTTCTTTAAAATGAGTTTCCTGCAAACATATAATATGCGCTTTCTTAGCCAAAAAAGAGCGCATGGCTTTAGTGCGTTTATGTGGAATATTAAACCCTTGTACATTTAGAGATAGAACGTTTATGGGAGCCATGACTGTGTTGAGGAAATTAGTAAGCTAAAGTACACATAACTTACGTCAAGGTTCGCAACCACCACCTGAAGGAAAAAGAGAAGAGAAAAAATGAGGAGTAAAATAATGAAATAAAGGTTTAGGACCCTATTATGAGAGCATAATAGCAGCAATGTGAAATAGTAGAATAGGGTGCGGGAACGTCTACGAAGAATAGTTAAAAGACTCCGAGAGGTTCCATGGCCATCGACAGAAACCCGCATAACAGTAGCAGGAGTCTGAGGATGGTATAGGGGGCGACAAGAAATTCCTTGGAGAGGTATATCGCCGGAGGACCACGAGACTGTGTAAGAACTTAAGTATTATTAGCGAACATTTCGATGGCATAAAAAAGAGAAAAAGCTTTACAAGAAGAGGAATAAAAAAAAGAAAATAAAGGACCTCTCCGGGTGCATGTAGAGAAATACATAGCTTATATAATGTAAAGGATCTCCTATGAAAAAAGAATGTTAAAAAAAAAAAAAAACAGGCAGCAGGAGATCCAAAATTAATATTGAATGGTGTAAACGCTATCAATAAAGGAAGATTTCAATCAGCGAAGGACTTTGGAGAATGAAAAGGATTAATGAGATAAATATTTCAGTCCATAGAGTCTTCATTAGCAGGTGCAGGATTTTCAAATCGACCCCGTTTATTAATATGTTGCTGAGAAAACGAGGACGATTTTTTGGAAGTTGTTGCTGTATCTTGTTGAGGAGATCTTGAGGCTGAACGTCTACGTGATTGTTCATTCGGTGCAGTCTTATCGATAATACCCATTTCAGTTAATGCAGCTTGTAGATCCTCTGAAGAGCGACAGACATACTTAGTTTCAAGATGTGTGAAGCGTAGGGAGAAAGGAAATCCCCAGTGATAGGTGATCTGATGTTGTTGTAATAACTGCAATTGCGGCTTGAGAGCACGTCGTTTAGCGACAGTGAGTGGGGAGATATCTGCGAAAAGTTGGTAAGTATGGCCCTGAAAGTTCAGGGAATCTTTGCCCCTAGCTGCTGCAATTAGTTGTTCTTTAGATCTGTAGTAATGGAATTTGGCGATTATATCTCTGGGAGGGCCGTTTGTTTTGCGGGGGACCAAAGCTCTATGCACTCTGTCAAGCTCCAGTCTATCAACAGGAATACCTGGCTGTAGTTCCTGGAATAACGCTATCATAGTGGCATGAAGATCTAGTACAGTCTCTGGAATTCCTCTGATTCTTAAGTTCGATCGTCTATCCCTATTCTCCTGTTCTTCCAAACGTGACTGTAATAAAATATTTTCCTCTTTAAGATTTTCCAATTCAGATGTATAATGCTGCCTATGACTGTCTATTTCATCTACCCTTAATTCCAGTTCAGCGGTTCTTTGTCCCAGCTCTCTGATTTCCTTAGTTAATTTCTCAGTGATTAGGTCTGAGGTGTTCTTTAGTGCTTTTTGTAGCATTTTCTCAAATCTCTGAAACATGTCAGTTTGTGAATCCTGTTGAGAGCCCCCAGCTTCTGAATCAGAGTCAGCAGAATTGTTTAATATCTGGGGTATAGTGGTCTTATAGCGCTGAGTGCTGCTCTGTGAAGAAATAGCGGCCGCCATCTTGGCAGTTTGCCTGGCCGGTGCCGTTTTAGTTATACCGGCCTTAAATTTGGTTTTTGTACCCCTGAGGACCATTATATAGACACCTGGGGTCGTGGGTGGCAATTTCCCCTTACTTTTGTACCGTTCGCGGTACCGCTGGGACCCGTAGTCCTCCGGCGAATTCCTCTCAGGAGCGGAGCTCTAAGCCGGCATTACCGCTCGCTTAGGCTACCGGATTTTACGCCAAATCATGCTCTCTTTGATGCAACGTATTGTACCCAGCCTTCCCTTTTAGGCCATTAGACTTTCATCTATGCTGATATCTCTTTCTGGCACATAGCTCCGTTGGACATTCTTTAGAATCATTTGAGATACTTCCCAAATTTTGTTGAGTTTTGGTGCAGGATGAATAGTTTCAAATTCTTTGTTGTTTTCAAAGTGTAAATATTTCACGATCAGGGAAAATCTGTACTCTGACATGACGGTGCCAAAGAATGGAGTGGCAAGTAATTTGTTAGTTATCCAATACCACTTCTGCAGGGGTTTGCCCACCACTCCCTAAAGTAGTGGCTCCACCCCAGGCCCTATACGGGAACCCTATATTAACCTGTGCACTGCTGGTCAGCCGTGCTGATCAACCATTGTGTATTCATTGTGTGGTTGGCTTCCTGTTTCCTGCTTGCCGTGTGCTCTTCGTTTGTCTCTGTTCTGTTACCGACCATGGCATGTTCTCGACTATTCCTGTCTGCTCGTGACCCTGAACCTTTGGCGTGTACTCTGTTGTTCCTGTCTGCTAGTTGCCCTGACCTCTCCCTTATTCCTTTAGTGTCCTTGTTGTCCCAGCCTACTGCTTCCTTCTCCTGTAGTCTACCGTGAGCGTGAGTTGTGAGACCCTGGGGGCCGCGACCTGAAGCCAGACTGCAGCGCAGTCCATCCTTACCACTAGAGGCTTTGGTGAACACCTGCTGGCTCTTAGACTCTGCGCCCTGGGGAATCAATGCTCTAGCTCCCACTGGGATCTGTGTTAGTGATCCAGTAGACCTGCTTCCTGAACCTCCCTGGGTACTATCCACAGCAGTCAGTCCTAGGGTCCACTATCTTAGCAGTGCACTTCCGACTATTGCAGGACACATCCCACAAATCGCTATATACAGCGGGAAGAGCAGAAGATACTGGGATGGTGGCAACAGGAAGTTTCATTTGAAGTTTCCCTCTAAACCTGGTCCCAGTCGGGGAAGGGGGAGGCCTCATAGGGGGGGGGGGTACTGTCATGGTTATGCAATAGACTTTGCCTGTCCCTAAACTCTCTTGGACGCACAGCCAGGCTAACTTGTCCACAAGCTCCACAGTCGCTACGCCCTGTGATGCGATTGAGATAGTCGCTACACCTGGTTGTTTTTATAACCTCTCCTCTAAGCATGGCTCCACCCCAGGCCCCATCAGGGAACCCTATATTAACCTGTGCACTGCTAGTCAGCCGTGCTGATCAACCATTGTGTATTCATTGTGTGGTTGGCTTTCTGATTCCTGCTTGCCGTGTGCTCTTCGTTTGTCTCTGTTAACGACCTTGGCATGGGTTAGGTTCCGAGGGTAGGAGTCTGGTAATGGCGCCACTGAACTGCATGCCGTAAGGTTCTCAGTAGGGATGAGCTGAACACCCTCCCATTCGGCTCGCACCAGAACCCGCGAACGGACCTAAAGTCCGTGCGAGCTTTAGAACCCTATTAGTTATAATGGATGCGAACGTTCGAAATCAAAAGTGCTAATTTTAAAGGCTAATATGCATGTTATTGTCATAAAAAGTGTTTGGGGACCTGGGTCCTGCCCCAAGGGACATGTATCAATGCAAATTTTTTTTTTTTAAAACGGCCGTTTTTTTCAGGAGCAGTGATTTTAATAATGCTTAAATTGAAACAATAAAAGTGTAATATTCCTTTAAATTTCATACCTGGGGGGTGTCTATAGTATGCATGTAAAGGGGCGCATGTTTCCTGTACTTAAAACTGTCTCTGCAAAAAGTGTCATTTTTGCAGGAAAGAAAGCTATTTAAAATCACTCGCGGCTAATGTGAATTGACGGCTCCCGTAACACAGAGAACAGTCATTCATTGAAAGTCATTCATAAAAAAAGTCATTGATAAAAAATAAAAAAAATAAAAAAAAAAAAAGCGTGGGGGTCCCCCCAAATTCAATAACCAGGCCCTTCAGGTCTGGGATGGATATTAAGGGGGACCCCAGCCAAAAAAAAATGGCGTAGGGTCCCCCTCAAAATCCATACCAGACCCTTGAGGTCTGGGATGGATTTTAAGGGGAACCCCAGTCAAAAAAAATGGCGTGGGGTCCCCCTCAAAATCCATACCAGACCCTTATCCGAGCACGCAACCTGGTAGGCCGCAGGAAAAGAGGGGGGATGAGAGCGGCCCCCCCTCCCGCCTGAACCATACCAGGCCACATGCCCTCAACATTGGGAGGATGTTTTGGGGGTCTGAGACCCCCAAAGCACCTTGTCCCCATGTTGGTGAGGACAAGGGCCTCGTCCCCACAACCGTGCCCGGTGGATGTGGGGGTCTGCGGGTGGGGGGCTTATCGGAATCTGGAAGCCCCCTTTAACAAGGGGACCCCCAGATCCCGGCCCCCCCCTGTGTGAAATGGTAAAGGGGTACAAAAGTACCCCTACCATTTCACCAAAAAAGTGTCAAAAATTGTAAAAATGACAGGAGACGGTCTTTGACAATTCCTTTATTAAAATCTTCTTTCTTCATCCTTCGGTTTCTTCATCTTCTCCTTCCGTCATCTTCTTCCATCTTCTTCCATTTTCTTCTTCCTCCGATCCGCTTCTTCTTGCGCTGGTCTTCTCGTCCTTCTCGTCCGGCATCTTCTTCCATGGCGTCGGCATCTGTTCTTCTGTCGGGCCGCTCCTCGCAATGGGAGGCTCCCGCTGTGTGAGGCTTCGCTCCGTCTGACAGGTCTTTTATAACGGAGGGCGCCTGGTGACCCCGCCCCCCTCTGACGTCATGGGGAAAGCCATAGGGAATTCTCCATGACGTCCCCGTGCGTCAGAGGGGGCGGGGTCACCAGGTGCCCTCCATTATAAAAAGACCTGTCAGAGGCAGCAAAGCCTCACATAGCGGGAGCCTCCCATTGCGAGGAGTGGCCCAAGAAGAGACACCGACACCAACGCCGACGCCATGGAAGATAATGCCGGACGAGAAGGACGAGAAGACCAGCGCAAGAAGAAGCGGATCGGAGGAAGAAGAAAATGGAAGAAGATGGAAGAAGATGACGGAAGGAGAAGATGAAGAAACCGAAGGATGAAGAAAGAAGATTTTAATAAAGGAATTGTCAAAGACCGTCTCCTGTCATTTTTAAAATTTTTGACACTTTTTTGGTGAAATGGTAGGGGTACTTTTGTACCCCTTTACCATTTCACACAGGGGGGGGCCGGGATCTGGGGGTCCCCTTGTTAAAGGGGGCTTCCTGGTTCCGATAAGCCCCCCGCCCGCAGACCCCCACAACCACCGGGCACGGTTGTGGAGACGAGGCCCTTGTCCTCATCAACATGGGGACAAGGTGCTTTGGGGGTCTCAGACCCCCACAAGCATCCTCCCAATGTTGAGGGCATGTGGCCTGGTACGGTTCAGGCAGGAGGGGGGGGCGCTCTCGTCCCCCCCTCTTTTCCTGCGGCCTGCCAGGTTGCGTGCTCGGATAAGGGTCTGGTATGGATTTTGAGGGGGACCCTACGCCATTTTTTTTTGGCTGGGGTCCCCCTTAATATCCATCCCAGACCTGAAGGGCCTGGTTATTGAATTTGGGGGGCCCCCACGCTTTTTTTTTTGTTTTTTATCAATGAATGACAGTTCTCTGTGTTACGGGAGCCATCAATTCATTAGCCGCGAGTGCTTTTAAATAGCTTTTTTCCTGCAAAAATGACACTTTTTGCAGGGACAGTTCTAAGCACAGGAAACCTGCCCCCCTTCACAGGCAACCTATAGACACCCCCCAGATGTGATACTGCAATGCTGTACTAACAGCACGCACACACAAATCCCCAGAAATAAAGCACATATTGTCAGCAGTCAGCAACACACTGACACGCTGACACTGAAACACAATATGCGAGGCCGCCGCCGCGGCGGCCTCTTATACCGTGGGGCGTGTACTAAAGCCCCTGAGCTATAATTGGCTACAGGCATCCTGCCTGTAGCCAATTATGGCTCTCCTCGCTGCCGGCGATGTGATTGGCCAAGCATGCGGGGTCACAGTGCAAGCTTGGCCAATCATCAGCCAGCATTGCACTGCGACTGGCGCAATGCACGAATTTGATGCGAGCGGCCCAAATAGTTCTGGGCTCGCCGAACGGGCGAACGCCCGATGTTCGATTCGAACATGGGTTCGAATCGAACACCGGGCCCATCCCTAGTTCTCAGGACCTTGCTCTGCTCTCCAGGGATGAGAAACCGCATGTATCAGTAAACATGCCCCATTTCTCAACACCGTCCATACCACCGCTTGCCGCTTTGATCAGACCTCCTGTCTACAATCTGATATCTCAGTAGAAGGACTGTAACTGGAGGAGGCGGGTGCGTAGCGGCTGGGTTGGAGCAGAGCGGGCTGGTCCGTGGAGTGAGTGCGCCCGTGAGCCCGTGCTGTCGGCTGGCTGGTCTCGTTCTGGATGTCCGCTTCGCCGCTCTGCGAGTAGCAGAAGCAGCGCCTACAAAAACACCGTACACCGGAACCCCCCAAAGCTCTGGAGACATCCGAGGGGACCCGAAGGGACCAGACCCCCGGGGGTCTGTCTGCGGGGAAAGGCAGATCCGCACGAGGAAAGAGGGGACCGGAGGAGTACCTGGGGAACCCGGAGGTAGCGCGAAGTAGGCACACAGATGGCGGCAGGAACACAGGCGGACGAAAGTGAGCAGAGCCAGCCTGCTCCAAAGCTTCGAAGATAAGTACCAGTTAATTCCAAGTCACTATACTATACTATACTATACAGTAATTATATTAGCTCTCCTTGTTTTTTTTTTTTTTTTGGCTAAAAGAAAGAAACCCTAAAATCAGCTTCCTCATATTTCATGTGAAGTACTGTGTGCTGTAGGATGGAGGAGCAGTAGAAGGATAGAAGGTGAAAAGTGCCAAAGTGTTTAAAGTGCTAAAAGACATGACTAGTTTGGTTTCACCTGTGTGACTGTTTTTTTTCCCTCTCCTCCTTTGTGGTCACGAGTTCCTTTTGAAAAAGTTTTCTTCTTGTAAAGTAAATTCCACGGTAATCTCAACCAATTCCAGGAACTGTAGATTGAGGCGCCTGTGTAAGAAGGTTACCACATTTTATTTCACGGTACCGCAGACCAAGGGAAATAGATATATACGCAGCAACCAGTGGTAACCAGTGGTAACTAACTAATAGCGGTGATGAACATGTGATGAACATTTTCTGAAAAAAAAATTTTTTTGTACTGAAATATACTTCAAAATTCCTGAAATATTGGGCATAATAGCGGGACACGGTAGGACTTCTGGGAGGTGCTTTTTTTTTTTTTTTTTTTGCTGTATCTCTGAGCTGTTAAGTGGAATAGAATGAAGGGGAAGGCAGCAAGAGGTGGAGGTGTGGTAGTAAAATCACCACGTACAAGCCTAGGCCCTAATCAGAGCCCCGGTCCTATGAGTAGATATCTCATCCAAGGAGAGATAGAGGGGGAAAGACAACAGAACAGTAAAAGTAAACATGCAGAGACGAAGGACAAGAAGGAAAAGAAGGAAAGAAAAATCCAGCCAAAGACAGCAGAAGACAGTACAGTACATATGGAATCCACAGTGGAGCATGAGACGGGAGCGACAGGCGGAAGAGAAGAGGCATATGAAGATCAACTCCCGACAAAAATCAGACATGGAAGAAATGTTCTCAGCGCTAGAAACCTCTCTTAAGACCGAGATGATAACAATTCACAAAAATTTGGGTTATATGCTCACGAGAGTGGAGGAGGTAGAGACAAAGATGACCACCCACGCAAAGATGATATCAGACCTGAAAGGAGAAGTAACCCGAATAAAATGGGAACAACAAGAACAAAAGTACAAAATGGAAGACCAGTAAAACCGAGAACGAAGGAAAAATTTAAGAATCCGCGGTCTACCAGAGTCAACACAGGAAGAAAATTTAACAGAGAAATTGACAAAAACTTTTAATCCCATACTGGAAAGGGAAGAATCCAATTTGATAGAAATAGAAAGAGCACACAGGATCAGAAGACCACCCGGACTCCCTACGGAAAAACCAAGAGACACAATAGTGCACTTCCAAAAATGGGAGGATAAAGATCGAATCTGGAAGAATTTGAGAAGAGCCCCGCCAATCCAAGTGGAAGGGAAAACAATACAAATTTTTCAAGATTTGTCTCAAGAAACACTGAGGAGACGGAGACTTTTAAAACCTCTGCTGAAAACATTACAAGAACAGGAAATACAATATAATTGGGGCTTCCCAGCCTGCTTAATTGTTAAAAAAAACGGCAGGAGTTTTAGACTGAGGTTCATACAAGAGATCCCAGACTTTTGTAGAAACATAGGAATACAGATTCCAGAAAATAACCAGGAGGAACAATCTCGGGCACAGAACGAGCCACAATGGCATATAAATACAAGATCCAGAACTCCAAGAGAAGGGGAAACTGTATGACACATGATAAACTCAAGGAGAAGGACTTTTTGAGGGGAAGAAGAGGAAGAGGGAGAGAGAGGAATGAAAGAAAGAGGAGTTAGTCGCTTCACTCTATTTTTTTTTTTTTATCTTTTTTTTTTTTCTTTCCCTATGTAATGTCTGAAGAAGTGGGAAGGGGGAGAGTAAAGGACGAGGGGAAAAGGAGTTTTATGAAAAATAAGGGCTGTACTGGTCGGCGGATGGGCATGGGAGGAGGGGTAGGAGAAAGTAAAAATGGAGGGCAGAGGGGGGAAAATTGGGATATATGGCTGGGTTCAGGGGCTTGACCTCTTTCAACACAGGAAGAGGTAGTCCTAGGCGGCCAACAGAACGCCACCCTTGACCCTTAAAAAAGGGGGCGTGTGGAAGAAGGGTGGAGCGAGGTGGTTTCTTCTTTTCCTCGCTCCCCGAGATTCCACAAAATGCCCTGGAGACCAAAAGGTCAAAATACTATCAGTAAGGGGGGGCTAGGGAGGGAGGTAGGAGGGGGGAGAACGAGGGAAGGGGGATAGGAATAGGGGGGTGGGACCAAAGGTTTGTTACAATAAGGAATTACTGAAGATGCGGTGGTCCCGGCTGTCGCCCGGGGGGACCCCTTCTCTCGCCCCTAAATGGGTGCGGGGGGGCCCCCCCGGGGGGACGGCCAGGGGCCTGGAAATGAATGGAAGAGATGAGCGATATTCGGATTTTGACATATAATGTAAGAGGACTGAATTCACCAGCTAAGAGGCAACTAGTAATAAGAGAACTAGAAAAGAACCAAGCAGAAATAATATTCCTACAGAAAACGCACATCACTTTGGACTCTAATGTGAAAATATATTCGAGAAACATACCAGTCTGGGTCTATGGAGATTCCCCCATCAGGGGGGCGAAAGGAGTGGCACTAGGCATAGGCAAAGATGTTCGGTTTGAAATAGAAAAAAGAAAAGTCGACCCGGAAGGTCGGTACCTCTTCCTGATAGGAACTATGCAGAATATTAAATACACGTTGGCGAACATATATTGCCCAAACAGAAATCCAAAAAAATATTTCTTAGAAATGTTGAAGGATCTCTTAGAATTTAATCAAGGAAGATTGATACTCGCAGGGGATTTTAATTTTCCAGCAGATCATAAAATGGATACCACGACAAGCACAGTAGACAGGGAAATGAGGCAAGCAAAGAGACTGAAAAACTTACTTCTTGAATATCAAATAGTAGACCCCTGGAGGTTACAGCACCCAAATACAAAAGATTACACATTTTATTCTGCTGTGCATAAAATATACTCCCGGTTAGATGTTATAATGGTTGAACATAGAGGGCTAGATAAATACTGGAAACAAAAATAGGAATAATTACAATTTCAGATCATGCTCCGGTTCGGCTAAAAATGAAACTAACTCGTGAAAGGATGGGAAAAGGACCATGGAGAATAAATGAAGATATATTGGAGGACAAAGAAAATCAAAAAATAATAGAGGAAGAGATTGCAAGATATTTCCAGGAGAACGAAACAGTAGAGCTCTCAAAAGCAACCATCTGGGAGGCACACAAATCAGTCATCAGAGGAAAATTGATATCCATTGGAGCAAGAAAAAAACAGGAAAGGAAAAGCAAGATGACAAAACTTACAAAAGAGGTATACGTCCTAGAACAAAAACACAAAAAGCAAGTGGGGAAAAAAACTTTCGGAGACCTAATTTTAAAAAGAGAACAACTGAAGAATCTGCTGGAGGAAGAGGAAAGATGCAACCTGAATATAGTCGCACAGGAGAGATACAAGTAGGCGAATAAACCAGGGAAATATCTTGCAAACCAGATCAGGAAAATGAAATCATGTAATTTTATAGAAAAGATCAAAAATGAGAAAGGAGAAATAGTAAACAAAACCTCAGAGATCGCAGAAGCTTTCCAGAAATATTATAGTGTATTATATTCTATAAACAAGAACGAATCAAAAATTGAGCAAGAAGTAAGAAAAAGGAAGATACAAAAATACTTAAGAGAAGCAAACTTACCAAAAATTCAACAGGAGAAACTGAAAGACTTGGAAAATAAAATAACTCAAGAAGAGATCAAACTTGAGATAAAAGAAACTCTAAATGGAAAAAGCCCAGGCCCAGACGGCTTTACAATTAAATATTATAAAAAATTTCAAGAGCAGCTGATTCCATGGCTGTGCGATTACTTGAATGATATAGGAGAGGGCAGGGAAATAAGGAAAGAGTCTTTACTGTCATTTATTACAATAATACGTAAAGAAGGAAAAGACAAGACCAACTGTTCGAGTTATAGACCGATCGCCCTCTTAAATGCTGACACCAAAATATATGCGAAGATCCTGGCCACTAGGTTGAAAAAATTAATACCACAATGGATAAACCCTGAT
Source organism: Lithobates sylvaticus (assembly GCA_028564925.1). NCBI lineage: Eukaryota > Metazoa > Chordata > Amphibia > Anura > Ranidae > Lithobates > Lithobates sylvaticus. The sequence goes on from CM053031.1 coordinate 121,133,358, forward strand.
CAGACCGGGTTTGTCCCGGGTAGAGAGGGGAGGGATAATGGAATAAAAACCATTTTAATGCTGAGGAAAAAAAACCTGACTGAATCCCCAGCTCTACTCCTGTCAATAGATGCAGAAAAGGCATTTGACAGGGTAGACTGGGGATTCATGATGGATACCCTCAGGTATCTCGGAATTGGACCAAAGTTCATGAAATGGATTGGGAATCTATACCAGGAACCAACTGGAAAGGTGAAGGTGAATGGGAGATTGTCACCGCCATTTGCGATATACAATGGAACGCGTCAAGGATGCCCGGTATCACCTCTCTTATACGTCTTAGCAATGGAGCCTTTTCTTGAGACACTGCGGAAAAAACAGGATGTGGGTAGGGTGAAGGTGGGTAGAGAAATACATAAAATAGCTGCCTACGCAGACAATGTCCTACTGTATGTGACAAACCCAAGGGTAACCTTACCAAATGTAATTAAAGAAATTAAAAGATATGGGGAGCTCTCAAATTTTAAAATAAATCCAATTAAGACGGAAATATTAAATATTGGGGTAAAAAAAAATGGAGAACTTGCAGAGAGAATTTCCTTTTACATGGGTAAAAGAATTAAAATATTTGGGGATTAAGGTAACCGCAACATACGAAAAACTATATGCCACAAATTACATAGCATTACTTAATGAAGTGAAGTGAAGGAGGACATCAAAAAATTTAGTTCACAACCACTATCCTGGATGGGAAGAATTAATATGTTCAAAATGGTAGTATTACCAAAAATAATGTACAAATTCCAAATGATGCCAATAAAGATCCCACAAAATTTTTTCAAGATTATAAAAAAAATGTTAATTAAATACATCTGGCAAAATAAGAGGTCAAGAATAAAATATGCACTAATCACTAGGAACAGGGTACACGGCGGTTTAGCCACTCCAGATATAAATAGATATTATAAAGCAGTCATTTTAGCACGTATGATAGAATGGACAAATGAGAATAGTGAAAAAAAATGGGTGAATATCGAAAACACAATAAGTAGAACTACACTACACAAAAATATTTGGGTACCACGAAACCTAAGGGCTTTAGGACAAGATACACATGAGATAACTAAAAATGTTTTCACACTATGGGATGCAATACACAGGCGAGGGAAGTGGGAGTATAATTCACCTTTAATGTTCCTTACAGAAACAAAGTTGTTTACACCAGGTGAAGATATATTTAGGGCACATAAAATAAAAAATCCACAGATGAGAGATATTACCATAAAAGGAAAGATGAGAACACAACAAGAAATAGAAGTACTAAAAGGATGGAAGATAAGTGAATGGAATTTGCTTCAATTAAAACATTTGGTAATAACACGCCCAAGCCCAATACGTGACGAAGGAGACTTGGTTTTCTTGGAAAAATTATGCTACGCACAAAAGTCGTTAAGAAAGGGAATCTCAAAGATATATGAACTATTGACAGACATGGAAGGACAAGGAAGACCCGCTTATATAGAACAGTGGGAGAAGGAGCTGAACGTAAAATTAGACGACCATCAAGTAGAGAAGATGATAGCGGCAATGTACAATAATAATTGGGATATGAGAACCATTGAAATGAATTACAAGCTACTTGCCAGGTGGTACTTGACACCAGAGAGAATACATAAAATGCAGAAGGATGGATCGCCACTATGTTGGAGGAATTGCAAACAAAGGGCAACGATGGCCCATTATTGGTGGGAGTGCCCAACAATAAAGAAGTATTGGCAAGAAATAGTAAAAACTATAACAGATATAACGGACGAGAAAATAGAACTAAACGTTCAGGGGTGTCTGTTTCATGGCTCTAAAATCCCAAAGAAAAAGTATAACAATTCAATCATCCCAAAACTCTTAAACGCGGCGAAAGGGCTAATCCCAAAGAAATGGTTACAAAGTGAAAAACCTAGTATGAGAGAATGGTTTGAACAGATAGAGTACCATAATAAAATGGAATATTTAGGAAGCAGAGAAAAAGGGCGATTCCAGAAATACATTACTGCCTGGGAATGCTGGGAAAAATTCAAGATGTCCGATAAATATCTGGAAAAGATGATAGAGACAAGAGGGACCTAAATAATATAGAGAAATAAAATTCTACTAACAAAACGATAACAAACCGGGAGGGTAAAGAGGGACGGGGGGGGGGGGAGGAGGGTAGTAGTTAAGGGTGTGGAAACCGGGATTCACTTTTGTTTTAATGGGATTTATAATGATTATATGGAAGATTCTTTTCTTGTTTGTTCCTTCACCGTAAAGTAGATGATACAAAAATAAAGATTTAAATAAACCAGGTGAAGAAAAACACCACAATGATGTGAAAACGAGAAGGGACATTGTTGAGCTGCAAAGTTTGAAATAAGTCTCTCGATGAAGTGCTCACTGAAGTGAAACCCCCCCCCAAAAAAAAAAACGACCTTGGCGTGTCCTCGACTATCCCTGTTTGCCTGTGACCCTGAACTTTTGGTGTGTACTCTGTTGTTCCTGTCTGCTAGTTGCCCTGACCTCTGCTTTATTCCTTTACGGTCCTTGTTGTTCCAGACTACTGCTTCCTTCTCCTGTAGTCTACCATGAGCGTGAGTTGTGAGACCCTGGGGGCCGTGACCTGGAGCCAGACTGCAGCGCAGTCCATCCTTGCCACTGGAGGCTTTGGTGAACACCTGCTGGCTCTTAGACTCCGCACCCTGGGAAATCTATGCTCTAGCTCCCACTGGGATCTGTGTTAGTGATCCAGTAGACCTTAGCACTCTCAAAGAGGAAGGACCTGTGTCCTGGCTGTCCTTAGCATTGCACAGCCAGGACACAGGTCCTTCCTCTTTGAGAGTGCTAAGCAGTCTTGCATCTTCAAGAAAACTGCCTTTGGTTCTTGGTGCCTTGTTGGTCCTTGTATGAACTGACTTGCTGCTTACCTCTGGGGGAGACAATATGCTGCTTTTTTGTATTTTTGCTTTTTTTATGATCCATATGAATGCAAAGATTGGATCATTTCATTAGATTACCCTTATACTCAATGCTCTAGCTTCCATGTATGGCAATTATACAGCAGATATTCTGAGACTAAAAGGAACATCTATCCACACTGTGCGCATGACTACTTTGTTTTTATGTCCTAATTAATACCAACACGCCAAAATATCAAACCCCAGAAGAAGGATATGGATACATCAATCTAGCCTCATTTGGCTTTATTTTCCGAAACATGTTGGGTTCCATTGTTACTCACACCTACATCCGACCTTTGTCTGATTATTAGTGTGTTTCAATCAATATTTTCTCTGGTAGTTGGTATATTATGCTTTTTTGTTTATGTGCTCATCATTTTTTGTAGATGTGTACAAATTTATTTTGTGTATTTAATAATAAAACTTTTGTACTTTTCATATATATACTAGTTTTGATACATTGTTTTTCTCTTATCCGACACTTTTTACTCTCTACCCACACTATCCCTTGGGGCCATTCACAGTAGTTTTTCAAACTTTATCGGGATGTGGTAGAATAGTGTCAGGATTATTTTCCTAGTTTGGTTTTTTCTACTTTCCTAGTTTTTCTATCCCTGGAGGAAATGACCAATCTAGGACCCTGTCCAGACAATCCTTCCAATCCTGCTTATCTAGTGACGGTATGTTCCTTGCCACACCTTTTTAATGGGATCAGCCTGAAGGACAGGCACCAGGGGAAATTGTGCCCTAGCAGGGTGTTGCAGCTGTAAGTATATAAACTGCATCCACTGGGGTAACTTAAATTTGAGAAAAAGGTCAGAGATTGATAGTAAGGCACCCTGAGGCATAACATCACCCAGAGTGGTGATACCATGTCTTGTCCACACTTGAGGGTCTGGCAGGGTACGACCAGTGGCCAGTGACCATGTTGGACCAGGAATCCCTGGATAGGCTTGCGGGCCTCTGTAGACAAAATTCCACAGATCAGCCAGGGAGCCCAACCAACTTTACTCCAGGCAGGTAGCAGCATTGGATTTGGAACCGACAAACCACCACTGGACTGTCATTAGAATTGAAGCCCAGTAATAGCCCTGAAAGTTGGGCAAGGCTAACCCCCCGAGATGGGCCTGAATCCATAGGGTGGAGCGTACCAATCGAAGAACCCCACACATTTTTTGATATCTTTAAATAGGGAAATAGGGATCCAAGTCGCCCGGGTTTCTGAAAAAATTGTTGAACTTGGGTAACATCACCATCTTAATGAGATTTATCCGACCCAATAGATTAATAGGGAGGCCAGTCCAGGAGCAACACTTTGTCCTCTGGGTGGCCATCAGGGGAAGAAGATTCTTCTCCAAATAGTTATGGGTCTTTGGTTATTATAACCCCAAGGTATCGGAATTCATCTACCCAGCATAAAGAGAGATGGGTCGGTAAGATGCACAATCCTGGGAGTCCTTGCCGGGTTTGGGAACTAGCACAATAATGGCCTCATTCATAGAGTCGAGGCAACGATTCCAGGTTCTCATAATCAGAAAGGAGGGAAGTCGGCTTGGGAGCCAGTTTCTCCATAAAATTGCTATAGAACTCGGATGGTGGTCCATCGGCCCCGGGGGCCTTCCCACCCTGCAACCGCCCTATTGGCAGTTTAATCTCCTCCAGGGTGATGTCCGCATCCAACCTCTCTCTATCTGCTACGGCTAGTTGTTGTAAAAGGGATGGGATCAAGAAAATAGAAGAGATCGGAGTGCAAGAAACCAGCCCGGGAGGAGTACAGGTCCTGAAAGAACTCAAGGAATCTGAGATTAATACCGTCGGGTGCTGTCAGGGTTTGGCCATGCGCAACTTTAATACAACCGATGGGTGTGGATGGGATGTTACCTATAGCCAACCAGGCTAGCAGTCTTGTTCCTGATTTCTAGCCACACCAGTGGCAGTGTCACCAGAGCCAGTGTATCCAGCAACAGTATTCCTGATCACAGCAACACCAGTACAGTGTTGCCTCCACCTGTACTGACCCTGGCCTGTTTATTGACCACATTTCTGCCTGATGCCTAAAATGATCCATTTGCACATCCCACTAACTATATTCCTGCGAAACATTGATCTCAACCATCCCCTGCGGATAGCTGCACTCTTGGAGCCACACAAACTCTTTTGATCACACTTTATTCAGCCTTCTGTCTGTCCTGGCCAGTGAACTAGTGAATAGTGAAAAAGGAAAGAAAAACTGCGCTGTCTTATAAAAATATTGAAAAATATGTGTATACTAGCGGCCTGCACAACAGGTAACTGTAATGAGTGAATAAATTTAAATATAAAAAAGTGCGGCGCTCATAGAGCACGAAAATAACAATCAATGTCTAAAAGTGATGATACTAAATAATGATACAGTATCCAAAAAATAAAAATTAATATATGAATGTGTGTCACTAAAAATAGTGAACAAACAAATATGATAAATCAAGTGGATTGTGAATCAAAAGGTCATATATATATGGAAAGGGTTGGTAGACCTACTAATCACATAATCGCATAGATCACATATACAATAAATATGACAGTAGAAAAATCTTGAATATATATCACCATATAAACAAAACCATATAGCAATGTGTGTTACAAATAGTGATCTAAGCAAAAAAACACCACCTAATAGTGACATAAATTCAACATTGGTGCGTTGAGAAATATATAACAGGTGACTTGGTGCAAGTTGTCTGTTGCAGTCCACCACCTCTTGGGAATGCGCTTACCAGATAGCGTGAACTCAGATAGGCTTACGCCATATGAGTCACAAAAGGCAGTTGGTGTCACTACACCCGTAGGAGCATCTACTTGGGGATGGTGCCAAACGACAAGATCCTTCACTGGATATATCCAAAGAACTCTCAGGAGGGAGGGATGATGGATGTTATACCACTGGTAGTACTCAAATTAGTAGGACCGATAAAGAGAAAAATGGAGCCACATAGTGTAATACCATAGGGGATTTATTTTGACAAAGCATATAAAAATGGGTACTCACATTTAAAACGACATGTAAAAGCGTATAATGGTCTACTGGTAACGCAGTGGTAACAGCTAACCGAGTCCCGACGCGTTTCGCCTCATACAGGCATCATCTGGGGGTCAGTGAACTAGTCATCTCCGGGGGCAGCCACATACCAGTAGCCTAAACTTGCTTGCTTTATACATATGGGGATTGCTACAGGTGATTTTACACTAATCTATACTTCCTGACCACTTCTACAGAAGCAGACATTGCAGTAAACTGTTTTTTATTCTATGTTGGTTTAATTTTGTGATACAAAAGATACAATGTCTGGTATAATATCAGTCCAAACATTGAGCCTGGGCTCACACTGCTGCAAGGAGCTGCTCACAGCAGGGGTCTGGTGCATCCCTGTTCACCGATTCAGGTCTGATTTCAGCCCAAATTCTTGGCTGAATTCGCACCTGAAACAGACCAGAAGATGCACAGGGCTCCTGTGCTATTCACTTCGGAGATGTGTGAATCGGCTCCATAGAGAGATGGTCACAATCTCCTGACATGCTAGCACACATAATGATGCAGCCTCTTGGCGGCTGGGCCTTGGCGCCGAGCGGCCGTATATTTGCATGCAATACCGCCAATAGAGCTGTAACGAGAGCCCGCGTCCTGCGATCGGGAGCTGTCAGATCATGTGACCGTCTTGACAGCCAATCACAGTGTTCACATGATCATAAGCTCTGCCCCGCCTCCCAGCATTCTAAAGCTCTTAAAGGGCTGGCAGGCTCTGGCTCTAAGGTACAGGTATTCTCTGGCAAGGTACATTTATAAATGTCTTGGTATTCAAAGAGTTAAAAAAAAATTACAGCTTGGTATTTTTTTTCTCACCTAACTCTCAGCTTTCACGTAACAGTGAACACTTTTTCAGTACAATGAAACCTTTCACAAAAATGTAGCCAGGAGCTGGATACTTACATCTTCCTGCAATCAGAAGATGCTGTGTGGTATTATTAAGAGGGAGCTGTTTCCCCCTAGTGTTTTCATTTGGCTGTCTTGTGACTCTCTTAATTAAAGGCAGAGCAAGGCATCCTGGGACGTGTAGTCCATACAGAAAGGATTCCTCCTCTGGCTGTATTGTGTGAAACTACAAATACCAGCTAGCTGATGTAGAAGAGCAGACCGCTGGGAGAGACTATAAAAGGAAAGGCTTGAGGCCTGGCGCGCTCTATTGGGACCAGCATGGATCTGCATGCAGGGAATCAACATTCCAGTCCACATCTGACTTCTTTGATCTTATTGCAGGCCAGTAAATCAGTCATTTTAATCTCTGCATCATAAGGTTTGAGGTGAGGCTTTCTTATCTCCATACACCACCACTAGGGGTATGCGTGAATTATCTTCTAGGTGCAGGATTCCGGTATGCAATCTTTTGTTACACGCACCCTGCTGTGTAATCTAATTCTCCTGGCATTCCAAGATGACTCCCATCAGGCCAGATGGTTCTTCGATAATCAGACAGCAAAACCATTACATCCATAGATGTATGATATTAAAATATATTGCCTTCCAACATCCAGAAAAAAAAAGATTAAGCTGTTCTAACCACTCAAGAGCTTTTGGAGCTGCTTTTTAAGTCAATGGGGGCACATTTATTAACATGGGCATCAATAGTATAGGATGCACTAGATGGAAATTGTTACCCGTTTATTATATTTAAGATTTAATATCTCAAAGATATGATGTGGGTTAAATGAGAGTTATTTGACCAAGAGTGAAAGCTTTAACACAATAACAACATTTATTGATGAGTATTTGAAAGTCTATCTAATACACATCCATCTATCTATAGTTTACCCCAAGGAAGAAAATATTAGGTTAAAATAAAAGAATACAGAGTATATTCAACAAAATACAAACATCAAACATATGACAAGCAGGTATACCGTTAAGTGCTGGGAGCTGACCTGATATTTACCAGTAGTGATGTCTTTAGGCCCACGTCAGATTCATCTCTCTTCTCCTCTATTCTGAACTCACACTAATATGGGCCTATCTCTCATTGACTTGAACAGGGCCCCCCTGATTGGTGATTCTGTTACCCCTCTCCTCCCTCCGGGCGTATCTTCTCCAAGATTGGACAATTTCCTCTAGCTCAGCCCCTCAATAGCACCTCCTCTCTTGGGGAGATAAGTAGTTTGAAGGGAAATTAATTTAAGAGAAGGTCGTCACCTTCTCTTGAATGGGGCACTTAAAGCGGAGGTCCGCTGAAAAGAAAAATATTAAAAGCCAGCAGCTACAAATACTGCAGCTGCTGACTTTTAATATATGGACACTTACCTGTCCAGGGTGCCTGCGATGTCAGCAGCCGCAGACGATCTATCCATTGGCTCTCAGCTGCTGCCGCCACCATCCTCTGTAAGGAATTTAGGAAGTGAACCATGCGGCTTCATTTCCTGGTTCCCTACTGCGCATGTGCGAGTCGTGCTGTGCGTCCTCACTGGTCCCTGCTGTCTTCTGTCTCACAGAAGACAGTGGGGGAGGACAGAGTAGGCGCAGGAAGTGGCATAGGTCACCGCAAACGCTGCAGTGATCTATGCTAGGAAGTGGGAGCAATGCCTGTATTAGACAGGTATCTGCTCCCTCCTCCACTGAAAGGTGCCAAATGTGACACCGGAGTGGGGGAGGATTCCAAAAAGTGTAAGTTGCACTTTAACTATGCATGGTCATAGCCGGGGTAAATTGTCCAATCCTGAACTGATCAAAGAAATATTCTAAGCATATCAAACACCCTATCTAAATATTCTAAGTATATCAAATAGGGATGAACCGAACACCCCCGGGTTCGGTTCGCAACCAGAACCTGCGAACGGACCTAAAGTTTGCGCGAACATTCGAACCCTATTAATTACAATGGACGCGCACGTTCGAAATCAAAAGTGCTAATTTTAAAGGCTAATATGCATGTTATTGTCATAAAAAGTGTTTGGGGACCTGGGTCCTGCCCCAGGGGACATGTATCAATGCAAAAATTTTTTGTAAAAACTGACGTTTTTTCAGGAGCAGTGATTTTAATAATGCTTAATGTGAAACAATAAAAGTGTAATATTCCTTTAAATTTTGTACCTGGGGGGTGTCTATAGTATGCCTGTGAAGGGGCGCATGTTTCCCGTGCTTAGAACTGTCCCTGCACAAAGTGTAATTTTGCAGGAAAAAAAACTATTTAAAATCACTCGCGGCTAATGAATTGTTGGCTCCCGTAATACAGAGAACAGTCATTCATTGAAAGTCATTGATAAAAAAAAAAGTCATTGATAAAAAAAAAGTAAAAATAAAAAAAAAAGCGTGGGGGTCCCCCCAAATTCAATTACCAGGCCCTTCAGGTCTGCTATGGTTATTAAGGGGAACCCTGCTTCAAATTAAAAAAAAAATTACGTAGGGGTCCCCCTAAATATCCATACCAGACCCTTCAGTTCTGGGATGGATTTTAAGGGGAACCCCAGCCAAAAAAAAAAAATGGCGTGGGGTCCCCCTCAAAATCCAAACCAGACCCTTATCCGAGCACGCAACCTGGCAGGCCGCAGGAAAAGAGGGGGGACGAGAGTGCCCCCCCTCCCTCCTGAACCGTACCAGGCCACATGCCCTCAACATTGGGAGGGTGCTTTGGGGGTCTGTGACCCCTCAAAGCACCTTGTCCCCATGTTGATGAGGACAAGGGCCTCTTGCCCACAACCCTGGCCATTGGTTGTGGGGGTCTGCGGGCGGGGGGCTTATTGGAATCTGGAAGCCCCTTTTAACAAGGGGACCCCCAGATCCCGCCCCCCCTGTGTGAAATGGTAAGGGGGTACAAAAGTACCCCTACCATTTCACCAAAAAAGTGACAAAAATTGTAAAAATGACAGGAGACGGTCTTTGACAATTCCTTTATTAAAATCTTCTTTCATCTTCTTTCTTCTGGTCTTCTTCCTTCTTCCTTTCTTCATCCTTCGGTTTTTTTCATCTTCTCCTTCCGGCATCTTCTTCCATCTTCTTCTTCCATCTTCTATCCTTCTCCGATCCGCTTCTTCTTGCTCTGGTCTTCTCGTCCGGCATCTTCTTCCATGGCGTCGGTGTCTCTTCTTGGGCCGCTCCGCGCAATGGGAGGCCCCGCTGTGTGAGGCTTCGCTGCGTCTGACAGGTCTTTTATAACGGAGGGCGGGGCCACCTGGTGACCCCGCCTCCCTCTGACGTCATGGGGAAAGCCATAGGGAAGTCCCCATGACATCCCTGAGCTATAATTGGCCATAGGCATCCTGCCTGTGGCCAATTATTGCTCTCCTCGCCGCTGGCTCTATGATTGGCCAAGCATGCAGGGTCACAGTGCATGCTTGGCCAATAATCAACCAGCAATGCACTGCGACTGGCGCAGTGCATTGTGGACCGTTCGCATCACACGAATTTGATGCGAACGGCACACATGGTTCTGGGCTCGACGAGCGGTCGAACGGCCGATGTTCGATTCGAACATGGGTTCGAATCGAACACCGGGCCCATCCCTAATATCAAAGTGAATAAAGGGTTGGTTAACACAGGGCACTACAAAGCCTTTATCTTAGCTAATGAATTCGGCCTGTCAAGTCTATACTACCGTATTCAACTCAGATGGTATCTCTTCCTTGCATTTTAATTTACTACAGGTAAATAGCGGAGCATCTCCCATACCACACACGCCTACAATTCCTGCAAGTCAAAAGGAACTGTTAAATGAATTAGATACTCAAGCCCAAAGCCTATCATATATTTACATCTAAATAGGTTAACCCCTTACCCACAACAATATTTCATACACACTACTCTTATTTCATATTCTAAACTATATATACATATATATATATATATATATATATATACAAATATTCCCAGTTGCTAATGGAGATCACTGATAAACTTCTCATAAGGCAACAAAATATTCTACATTCTATTGCTTCATACTACCCTTTCTTAACACGTCAGCCTCATCAAATTGATGGCATTTCATGTGGAGTTCTTTTTTTTTTCTTTTAATATCTCTTTAAATTGGGCGTACCTTTTAATGCAGGTAGCACAAGCCATCTCTGTATTCTGCATTATTATTTTGTTGTGACTACAATACCATCCATCAAGCAATACAAATTCATTCCTACAAAAAGAGTAAAAATACATTTCCTGACTTATAAATCTCAAAAGACCAGATAAGTAGTTTTCTATTTAAAGAAGGCTATTTTATTCAATGTACAGCAATTGAAAAGGGTTTTGAAAAAAAGCACAAATAAAGGACAGAGAATAATAGGGATCATTACATGGTTTAGAAGAATTTATGTTTGTGATCCTTATCATTCTATTTTATCTTAAAGAAAAAACTTTTATAAGAGCCTCGGACAAGCCGGTAAAAATGCATATCCCCTTTCACTGGTATTAGATACAACAATGTTATCAACCCTCAGATGGGGATTTTCCAATTCAATCCTCTCTTCACAAAACCAGATCTGTGAAGGCTCAGAACTTAAGTACAAATAGAAAATATTTTTTTTATCTAAGAGAGAAATCACAAGGTGTCAAAGCTGAATACTATGGAGATGAAATCCGCATCAATCTGATGCCTTTGAGTGTAAGCAGCTTTTCCATTATTCCTCAGACCACACGGTTTGCAATGCTAGCTGACACCGCTTCACAGAGATTTCTCAAATAATTACAAAGTTTACATTGTGACCAGACATACTTATTTTTATGACTGACCTGAATACTTGTCCTGTTGAAGGATGCCCTGACATGTCTCTGTATCATAAGGGATATTAGTATTATCTAGACATCTATGATTCTGCCTAAGCCTATGTTCATCATTCATATCTTTCATAAAGCCTTGTGAAAGCCCCAAGTTTTTAAGACTATTCTGACGCGTATTTTGTGTTTTAAATTGTAATTACCATAAGACGTTGCATAAAAACACAAAGACACAAAAATGAATACAGGTCTTTGTTATTTGTGTATTAACGGTAAGATTTCATTATGAAAGATACACATTTTTGCATCAAAATAGGCATATGTGGAAAGCATAGCTGTACATGGCCTTTTGGTTTAAAAATATCTTTGGCAGCCCTGTCTTTTAGAACTTCCAATTCTAGAACTTGTTGAATTTACTGGCCAGGGGGTCCCAAAATACAAGTCAGCTATGACAAATAGCCTCAGATGATGCAGATGAGCCCTGGGCAAGACTGAGGTCCCTGGGCAGGGCCGGTACAAGGGGGGGGGGCGGAAGGGGCGGATGCCCTGGGCGGGACCATTTACTGGAGCAAGGCGGGGGAATTGCCACATAGATAACAACAGCATGTGCCGAGTGCGCTCCTGCACCCACACAAGCTCACACAGCCAAGCTGCCCATCTGCTCCCCCAATCGAAGCGCAGACCGGGTCTCCTGCTTGTCATGACTGCAGCAGACCTGGCTCCTGAAGCGAGCAGCGCTCCCGCCCCCCAGCCCGCCCCTGTTTGTATGCTCAGAAAGCTAAAACTCACAGCACAGCAAGGACTCGGAGTTGCAGGATGTAATACCAGTGCTTGATCTGTGCAGTCACATGCCAATTCTTATACAATAATGCTACTCCAGCCCCTCCCCTTTACCCTGCCGCCAGATTTGGACAACTTTAAGCACCAGTTCCAGAGGAAGAGGAAGTGGCTAAAATGACCCCTCTGCTCCTCTGAGTCACAGTGAGTTTTTTTCCTTTGCTTCAGGAATAGAAAGCAGCAGCATGGATAGTCAGTGATGGGGAGAGGGGCAGCAGCATGGTAGGTTGGTTGTTTAGTGCAGGCAGCAGAGAGGGAGAGGGGAAGAGGATCCAAGGAAAACATGCTCTTACAGTCTGTTCACGTTCATCCTGACACCGGGCTGTGAAAGATCTTCATCATCAGAGGGACAGAACACAGACTTGCATTCATTTAAACTAACAGAAATCCTGTTTCTTACATTTAGATCTCTACCTGGGAGAAAAGAATGCAAGGTCTGTGTGTTCTGTCTCTCTGCTTCACCTTAAATCCTTAGGGCTCATTCACACTCGTTTTGCTTTCTGAAGAGCAATCCACATGCAGATCACTCTTTAGGAAGCATTAGACACAGCCACTGCCTGTATGCAGCTAATGGGAGTAGCAGTGGGGAGGTGTAAAAACTTGGCTCAACTGCAGGGTTTAACAGCCCCCCTCATCACTTGTGTTAATGAGTTCTAACATTGCTGGTGTGGTTCCACAATAAAAATATCACATTACTCTTGACTTTTTTTTGTGTGTGTGTGTGTGTGTGTATATATATATATATATATATATATATACATACATTCACACGCTTTTTTTATTTATTTTGAGTGGTATGATTTACTGGTAAAAATTATTAGTGCCCCCCAAGTTTTGACTGTGGCATCTTATGTGCCCACCCTATATATTGTTCCTAGAGTGGTGGCTGCGCCCGACAGGCGACTCCTAGTTCCAGCCGGCGGGACTTCACTGAGAGGCCGGCCAGGAGGCGGGATGGGAAACAAACATGGAGTGCTGCCACCCGCCGGTGCTATTAAAATGGGAGTGCGATCAAGGAGGAACCAAGCTGGGCATCATCACTCAAGTATGCAGATTGCCATCTGCATATGGCATAGTTAACTCTGAATGGGGGGGGGGGGGGGGGCTGAGGGAAGTTTGCTTAATTAGCAATGGTATTGGTAATATGCAGCAGGAAGGGGGTTAATGCACTGTCACTGATGCATTAGTGCCCAGTGGCAGTTAATTAACCCCTTTGTCCTGCATTAGTGGCACCAGTCGGTTAATTCGCCCATCTACTCGCCCATCTACTCCCCTGTGATTGTACACAGTGAGTGTCTGTTATTTGTGGCTGGGAGCTGCTGTGTGCAATCAACACAGCGCTCTGTACAGAGGGAGCAATCACTTTTTTTTTTTTTCCGTGCAAAGCAGGGAAAATAAACTAGCCAGTACCTTTAGGAAAGATTACATGTGTTTCAGGGAGAAATCGTGTAATCCCTTGATTTTGCATTTTTATATATTAATATTTTGTATTGAGGGTTCTTTTTTGCTGAAGGCCATGTATGTTGGTTGAGAAGTTTGTGATATTTTTTGATTTTACCTTTTTCCTATTTATGTGAATATTTGGTATTGAGGCACTACCTCACACAAAATAATGCAAACCTGAAAACTTTAGTATGTTCACATGGGCCTTGACAGAAAAAACAGTTAACAGGCCTTTCTACAAGCACATTTTCTGCATTATTATTTCAAAGTGCCTCCAATAAAAATACATATAATTATGAGTGAACTCTGTTTCTATCGCATTAAACCTAATTGAATTTGTATTGTTTTAAGTATATTCTTGTTTTGAAACGACATTGGTTCTTTCTTAAAAACAGGGGGGGAGGGCACAGTTTGCCATCTTCACCCTGGGCACCAAATGGCCTTGTCCCAGCACTGTCCCTGGCGTCTGGATAAGGGTCTAAACTCTTCTGTGTGCCATGCTGCTGTAGTCAGCAAAGAGAACGCAAGAGAACAGAGAGGAAAAGGCCACACCAAAGCCATGAAACTGTGGGGGTCCATCAGTTTTGAAACTTGTGGCCAGGGGGCTAGAACTTCAGTTGTAGTGCATTTGTTGGGGGCTAGAACTTTTCTTGTGTTGTGTAGGTTGTGTCCCAGATGAGAATATTTAATTTAAATAATTTTTGAAGAAATCAACTTATATAAAACCTGAAAACAGGGAAACTTGTATACATATTTTCTTGTTAAACACAATGTTTCCATTTAAATAATTATATCTGCAATTGAGTAGAAACAGTTACACTTGAATATCTAGTGACATGAGCACTTGAACTTCTACTCAGTATATATACAGTGGGGAAAATTATTATTTTATACCTTGCAAATTTTGTAAGTTTGCCCACTTGAAATGAAGGGTCTATAATTTTTTGTCATGGGTGTATTTTAATTGATAGAAACTGAATAGCAACCAAAAATCCCCAAAAAACACGATACAAAGTCGGCCTGTTCCTTTAGCAGAGAAACAGCCCCAAAGCATAATGTTTCCACCTCTGTGCTTGACTGTAGAGAGGGTGTTCTTAGGATCATAGTCAGCATTTTTCTTCCTCCAAACACGGCGAGTCAAGTTAATTAATGCCAAAGAGCTCAATTTTGGTCTCATCTGACCACAGCACTTTCTCCCAATCCTTTGCTGAATCATTTAGATGTTCAGTGGCAAACTTCAGGCCTGTGCATGTGCCTTCTTGAGGAGGGGGACCTTGCGGGCACTGAAGTATTTCAATCCATGGTGGCTTATCGTGCTATCAATGGATTGTTTGGTGACTGTGGTCCCAACTGCCTTGAGATCATTCACAAGCTCCTCCTGTGTAGTTCTGGGCTGATGCCTCACTTTTCTCATGATCATCCTTACCACATGAGGCAAAATATAGCATGAAGCTCCAGACCGAGGGTGATTGATGGTTATTTTGTACTTCTTCCATTTGCGAATAATCTCTCCAACAGTTGTCTACTTCTCACTAAGCTTCTTGATGATGGTCTTGTAGCCCATTCCAGCCTTGCGCGGGTCTACAATCTTGTCCCTGACGTCCTTTGACAGCTCCCTGATTTGGAGGGACTGTCCCTGATTTGGAGCAATGTCCCTCTGTCCCTCTTTCCCCCTCATTTGTCCCTCATTTTGGTCTGATCTATATAGTTGTATATAAAATGCACTTTTTATCTTTCAAACAGTGTTTCCCAGTGCTAAACGTTTTATCCAAATTATAAATTGCTGCATTTGTAAATTTTAAAAGCCAATATAAAGGAATAGTAGTGGTAGAAAAAAGCCCTTTGTGGATTTAATTAACCTTTTTTTTGGTTAATTCTCCTTTAAGGGGGCGTGGCAGGGGAGTGTCCTATGCCTACATACATTTTCTAGTAGATGTCCCTCATTCCCATCTCAAAATGTTGGAAGGTATGCTTTGGTCTTGCCCATGATGGTGAGGTTTGAATGGAAGAAAGAGATTGGTGTCTTTTATACACTTAACGAGTTGTTGTTATGAGCACCTTCTTAAATTGACAGGTCTAATTTGTGTACCAAATGAGCACATACTGTAGCCAGTTTGTGGGAGCCAGAATTAGCCAGATAGCATGTCTAATTTTATTTTTTTTATTTTTTAAATGCACAAGATGAGAGAATGTGGAGAATAATACTTGGCTATGTGTTTTACTGCAAGTTTGGGAGTAGGCAGTTACATAAAAAAAAATACAATGTAAAATTAACAAGGGACACCAACATAGTTGTATATTTGATTTTAAAAACTATGGGATAATAGTGTTGTGGTAACTTGCCCAAAAAAAAAAAAAAAAAAAAAGAAAGAAAAAAGCATAATAATATTATTCTTGATATCACTAGAAAAAAAAGCCTTTGAAAATTTGTTTGCAATAACTCCATCAGTATCACCAGCAAAGTAGCTTCATTATTATCATATTAAAGAAGAAAATTGTGCGCTGCATTTCTAGATTTCATAATTTGCCAGATCGCGAATGTTAATTCTCCATTACGAATGCTAGTTTACAAGACTGACTGCTTACGACTCATCCTTGCTTCCGACTTTGGACTTTTGTTCGACGAACTTGTGTACACACGCGCAGGAAAACCGACAACATACTGCGGAAAATGTATAAACTTGCCATCCTACATTTGTCCACACAAAGTTGGCCAACAATTGTCTGATGGAGCGTATAAACGGTCGGATTTTCCACCAGCAGCCTGTCATCACACATTTCCCGTCGGAAAATCTGATTGTGTGTATGAGGCTTTAGGATCTGGTAAGCTGCCATCTATTTATTCCTTAGCACGGTTGAAGCATCTTTGGATATGTTTACACTGAGCCTTCACTTATGCATTGGTTTGGATAGACACTGTCATTTGATATAGCAGATGATTCATAGATGGCTTAATTATTTTCACACACACGTTATTATTATATAATAACACGTTGTTATTAAGGTTGTTTGTAATACAACCATAATTTTGAACTCACCAATTAGGCTCCATTCAAACTAATGCGTTTTTTGATGCATTTTGCAGAAATGCAGGGACATTTTTTAACATGGGTTCCTATGGAACATGTTCACATCAATGCATTTTTTTTTACTTTTTTTCCCACAAAATGCAGCATTTTGCATGTAAGGCTCGATTCACATCTATGCATGTTGCTCTTGAGCGTTTTTGCAGTGCTTTTTGCAGTGCTTGCCGCATTTTTGGACACACATTTTTAATGCATTTTTCCCGCGTTTTGCGTTTTGTTTTTTTTTCTTTATACACTGTGGTTGTTTAGCAACCAGCTATATACAGTGTAAAAAAAAATGAAAAAAAATGCGGTAAAAACACGGTACTTGCGTTTTGGATGCCAGGCTGCATGCTCGGATAAGAGTCTGGTATCGATTTTTGGGGGGGGGGGGATGCAATTCTTTTTTTTTTACATTCAGCGGGGAAGACCCTTCATTTCTTTATAGAAATATATCTTTTCATCTGACAACCCTGAAGAAATTACACTTTGCTACAATGTAAAGTAGTGAGTGTACAGCTTGTATAACAGTGTAAATTTGCTGTCCCCTCAAAATAACACACAGCCATTAATATTGAAAACGCTGGCAACAAAAGTGAGTACACACCTAATTGAAAATGTCCAAATTGGGCCCAATTAGCAATTTTCCCTCCCCGGTGTCATGTGACTCATTAGTGTTACAAGGTCTTAGGTGTGAATGGGGAGCAAGTTAAATTTGGTGTTAATGCTCTCACTCTCTGGTCACTGGAAGTTCAACATGGCATCTCATGGCAAAGAACTCTGAGGATCTGAAAAAAAGAAGTGTTGCTCTACATAAAGATGGCCTAGGCTATAAGAAGATTGCCAAGACCCTGAAACTGAGCTGCAGCACAGTGGCCAAGACCATACAGTGGTTTAATAGGACAGGTTCTACTCAGAACAGGCCTCGCCATAATCAAAGAAGTTGAGTGCACATGCTATTTGTCATATGCAGAGGTTGTCTTTGGGAAATAGACGTATGAGTGCTGCCAGCATTGCTGCAGAGGTTGAAGGGGGTGGGGGGTCAGCCTGTCAGCGCTCAGACCATATGCCGCACACTGCATCCAATTAGAACCATGTCCTGTGGTCTGATGAGACCAAGGTAAACATATTTGGTTCAGATGATGTCAAGCATGTGTGTGGAGGCAACCAGGTGAGGCGTACAAAGACAAGTGTGTCTTGCCTACAGTCAAACATGGTAGTGGGAGTGTCATGGTCTGGGACTGCAGGAGTGCTGCCACCACTGGAGAGCTACAGTTCATTGAGGGAACCATGAATGCCAACATGTACTGTGACATACTGAAGCAGAGCATGAACCCCTCCTTTCAGAGACTGGGCTGCAGGGCAGTGTTCCAACATGCTAAAGAAGCTGAGGGTAAGAGTGATGGACTGGCCAAGCATGTCTCCAGACCTAAACCCTATTGAGCATCTGTGGGGCATCCTCAAACGGAATGTGGAGTAGCGCAAGGTCTCTAACATCCACCAGCTCCACGATGTTGTCCTGGAGGAATGGAAGAAGACATCAGAGGCAACCTGTGAAACTCTGGTTAACTCCATGCCCAAGAGAGTTAAAAATGATGGTGGCCACACAAAATATTGACAGTTTGGGCCCAATTTGGACATTTTCACTTAGGGGTGTACTCAGTTTTGTTACCAGCAGTTTAGACAATAATGTGTGTTGAGTTATTTTGAGGGGACAGCAAATTGACACTGTTATACAAGCTGTACACTCACTACTTTACATTGTAGGAAAGTGTAATTTCTTCAGTGTTGTCACATGAAAAAATATAATAAAATATTTACAAAAATGTGAGGGGTGTACTCATTTTTGTGAGATACTGTATATATATATTTCTGGTCAATTAAAAAAATTAAGATTTCAGCTGCTTTTTACCTGTTTTCTTCTGCATGATTACCACCTGCTTAAAAAGTCTGTTGTGTACACATCTCAATAGCTCAAGCAAAAATTACACACATAGTCAGAGCAGTGATTTACTATATCCTCACATATTTTAGAAGGTTCAGGCTAAGATTCTAGTCAATTGATTCATTCACACAGGCATAAAAAAAATGCTACATTATGACACAGATACATTTTCTGCATGAAAATATGTAAAATACAGGCTTAAAGTACTTGCATTTATGTGCATTTTTACATGTCTATGTGCGTACATGAGCAAACCCTGCAGCTGTATTCTACTTTTTTTTTATGTGGGACACCATGCATTTTTGTATGTAGACAGCTGTGTAGTGCTGCATTTAGATGCGTACAAAGCTCACTGTAAGCATCTAAACTCAGCGTTTTTTCTTTCCATGAGCCTAAAGAGTCAAGATGTTGGTTGCTACTGCTGTTCTTTCGCTTTAGATAACTAGGGTGCCACTCATCAGGTTTTTAGCTAAAAATGCCTGTTTTTTATAGCTGCTCCCTGTTTTTTTTTTTTTAACCTCCCTAGCAGTATTCCCGAGTGTGGCTCGGGGTGAAGTTTCATTACTAAAATCGGTAACCCCTAGACATGTGCACACTGAAATATTTTGTTTTCCGAATTTCGGTTTCGTCCGACAAATACTAGTTACTCCCGAAATTAGCTTTTAGTTATTTAGTTTCGTTAAAAAAATGCATTCATCCGAAAATCCGAATGAATTAAGCTTCAATCTGTCAATTGAAGGCTTATGGTGTCTGTCGGATGTTATAAGAAGATTCGACGAAGCAGCTAAACTGTACGACGCCACGATCATACATTTTCGGTCGAATGATCCGCCCACAAGCTATAGTAGAATTCTAATGTTGTTTGACTAGTAATAATTATAATTATTAATATTACTAGTCAAACGACATTAGAATTATTCTATATCCTATGGGAGAAGCATTTGACCGTAAATGTCCGCCTGCGGCGATCGTATGTTTTAGCTGCTTCGCCGAACCTTTATGTCTCTATAATGTGGAATCTTTCCTCTCTATGTCGAATAATCTTAAACCCCATACACACGGTCGGATTTTCCGATGGATTCTGTCCTATCAGACAATGTTGTCGGAAATTCCGACCGTGTGTAGGCACCATCGGACAGTTTCCATCGGATTGTCCGACGGACAAAGTCCTATCTCCTGCTGGATAGATTTTTTGACAACAAAGTCCGATCACACCAAATCCGATCGTGTGTAGCGAATTCCGACGGGCAAAGTGCTACGCATGCTCAGATCACATTACAAGACCAAAGCTATTGGCTACTAGCCTCTACGTAGTCCCGTCGTAGGCAACAAACGTCACCACGTTCAGAATGATCGGATTTTCCGACAACTTTGTCCGACCGTGTGTACGCAAAACCAACATCGGACAAAGTACGACGGACATGATCCGACGGACCTGGTCCTCGGATAATCCGAGCGTGTGTATGGGGCATTAGACTAATAGAGTTATGTTATGCCCATTCAACTGCAGGTTCGATAGACACAGATTGCTATTGTCACCGTCATGTCGAATCTTCTATCTATATCGAACTGTTGTCGCAACGATACGAAAATATAATGGATACGAAAATAAAGCATCTTTTATTTTAGAATTTAGATTCTGCGCGATTGTTTGTTAAAACGAACAGGAAAATCCCTGAAATTCGGACAAAAACAAATGCACATGTCTAGTAACCCCAAGCCACACTCGGGATTGCATCGCAGGATCCAGGCAAAGTTACTTACCTTGTCCCTAGGATCTTGCGGTCTCCCCTCTGTGTGTGCGGGCTGTGTCCTTCGCTCGATCTATCACTGTGCTGGGCTTCATTGCCTGTAAGCATCGCAGCATCGCAGCTTTGTGGGCGGTTTTAACCCTTTTTCGGCCGCTAGAGGGGGTTAAAACTGCACCGCTAGCGGCCGAATACCGCCACTAAAACGTAAAAGCGACGCTAAAAATAGCGCCGCTTTACCGACGACGACGCTCCCGCCCCAGTGTAAAAGGGGCCTTAGTGTAAAGGGGCCAGGGGATCGATGATGCATCCACCTAGGTAAGTATGAATCAGGAAAAAAAAAATTCCTTTGCTTTTCTTTTAACTGAACTTCCCCTAGCAACACACTCACTCTGCCCAGTATAATCTGTCTCTCAGGGGCACTGAGTAAGTTTACAGTCTTAAATCATAAATAAATTGTAACATTATTTTTACAAAGTAAATTATTTAGTGTTTAAATACAGACTGATAATTTATCATTTGGTATGTATATAATCAAATTTCTAGCAAATGTACACAAAAAATATAACACTTTACTAAAGTTTAACCACTTCCCGCCTGGCCTATAGCAGAATGACGGCCTGGCGGTGGTTCAGTTATCCTGACTGGGCGTCATATGATGTCCAGCAGACGCAAGTAGAGGAGAGCCGATCAGCGGCTCTCCTGACAGGGGGGTCTGTGTTGATTTTTTATCAGCGCAGCCCCCCCGCAGATGCCCACACTGGACCACCAGGGACACCACCAGAACCACCACAACAGATGGATCACCAGGGATTCCACCCTAGACTTCCAGGGATGCTAGTAAGTGCTCAAACAATGCCAATCAGTGCCCACACATACTGCCAGTAAGTGCCAGTCAGTCAGTGTCTGCCAGAGGTCTCCTCATCAGTGATGCCCAGCAGTGCCATCTATCAGTGTCCATCAGTGCCCATTAGCGCAGCCTCATCAGTGCCCGTCAGTGAAGGAGAAACGTATTTATTTACAAAATGTTATAACAGAAACAAAGAAAAACGTATTTAAAAAAAGAAATCGTTATTTTTGTATTTGTTGCGCAAAAAACAAAAATGTCAGCAGTGATCAAATACCACCAAAAGAAAGCTCTATTTGTGGGAACAAAATGATAAAAATTTGTTTGGGTACAGTGTAGCATGACCACACAATTGTTAATCAAAGTGCGACAGCTCTGAAAGCTAAAAATTGGCTTGGGCAGTATTTAAGTGGTTAAGGATAAGTTCACCTTTTTTTTCACAATACCAGCTCCCCTATGTAGCAATATAGCATTCATGTACTTTTTTTGCAAAAATATCAAAGCTTTGCATTAAATCTACAGACACTTACCTTACTTATAGTCTGACCAGGAAGTAAGGCAGAAGCAATGGATACGCTTGGAAACATGGATGAGGACAAGTGAAGTATTTGTCTGTAGATTCAATGGAAAGCTTTGATATTTTTGCAAAAGTACATGAATGCTATATTGATACATAGGGGAGCTGGAATTTTGGAAAAAAAAAGGTGATCAAAGGTGAACTTATCCTTTAAGTCTGGGCTCTATCTCCCACCCCCATCCCCTTTAGCCTCATAAATATGTTATGCTTTTTATTTTACTTACCTATGTCTAATGTGTTCTGGGTGGCCACATAATGCACTGCATGTGCTGCCACTGTGCCCATCTAATGCTGCCACTGTGCCCATTAAACGCTGCCACTGTGCCCATTAAACGCTGACACTGTGCCCAATAAATGCTGCCAATGTGCCCATCTAACGCTGCCACTGTGCCCATTAAAAGCTGCCACTGTGCCCATCTAACGCTGCCACGGTGCCCATCTAACGCTGTCACTGTGCCCCAAGTGCTGCCATTGTGCCTCAAATGCTGCCACTGTGCCCATCTAACACTGCCACCGTGCCCCAAGTGCTGCCACTGTGCCCATCTAACACTGTCACTGTGCCCATTAAATGCTGCCAATGTGCCCTCTGCCCCCCATATACCGGCACTTACCTTGTCAGGCGGCGAGCTGTGTCTCCTCATCGACCCGACATCTTCTCCCGCGCTCCTCCTGTCTTCTGCAGTGACTTCAGCCAATCAGGGGACCGGTAACACAGACCGGCAACCTGATTGGCTGAGAGGCGGGTCTGTGTTAGGGAAGCGATGTATTCGCTTCTCTAACACACAATACTGTGTAAACAGCGAACTCAATGCATTGCGCCCGCTGTTTACACTTATGGAAGCCTAGTAGAGCCCACCGCTCTAATCAGGTTCCCTATTAGAGCTTACAGCTCTAATAGGGCGCTTCCAAAAACACCCCCCCGCTGTAATTCAGATGCCCGGCGCCCGACAAGGGGCCGGACACCTGAATAGGGGGCGGCAGCGGTGACAATAGATAGATTCATGCAATGCATGAATCTATCTATTGGTTATAGAGCGGTGCAGGAGAGAGGGGGCGGCGCTCCTGCGCCCTCTATGCACGCACCGCCACTGGTATATGACCACCAACTTTTTGCATACAAACAGTAAGAAGAAAGTTAGAAAATAATAGCTAAGAGCTATAAGCAAAGATATTTAATAGGCGCTAACCAAATGAGTGGGTTAAAGCTCAATTGTATTGTATTGTATTTTTTTTCATTGTCCCTGACCCCCCCCCCCCCCCCCTTCAGTCTTCTGGGTTAAATGACAGCATATACTTCACTCAACACGGAAGATGAAGGAAAACTTGTAAACGTAGGGTGTGGCCCCATTGTCTGAACATGGCATCCTGAACACACACTGTCACATTGAGAGATTTAAATGGACATTGCAGAGGTTTATGGACATTTTAATTAAGTTTATCAAATCAAATGTGGTAAATCATGTCCACTAGGGATGAGCTTTATGTTCGAGTCCAACGTGAGTTTTTCTCGAACATTGGCTGTTCGCCAGTTCGCCGAACAGCAAATATCTTTGGGTGTTCGTGGCAAATTCGAAAGCCGCGGAACACCCTTTAAAATGGTAGAAATCAAAAGTGCTAATTTTAAAGGCTTATATGCATAGTATTGTCATAAAAAGGGTTTGGGGACCCGGGGCCTGCCTCAGGGGACATGTATCAATGCAAAAAAAAGTTTTTAAAACAGCTGTTTTTCCGGGAGCAGTGATTTTAATAATGCTTAAAGTGAAACAATAAAAGTGTAATATTCCTTTAAATTTTGTACCTGGGGGGTGTCTATAGTATGCCTGTAAAGGGATTTCCCGTGTTTAGAACAGTCCGAGAGCAAAATTGCATTTCTAAAGGAAAAAAAGTAATTTAAAACTACTTGTGGCTATAATGAATTGTCGGGTCCGACAATACACATAACAGCTCATTGATAAAAACAGCATGGAATTTCCCCACAGGGGAACCCCAAAAAAAAAAAAGGCGTAGGGTTCCCCCAAAAATCCATACCAGACCCTTATCCGAGCACGGCAGGCCGCAGGAAAAGAGGGGGGAGTCGAGACTGCATCTCCCCCTCCTGAACCATACCAGGCCACATGCCGTCAACATTGGGAGGGTGCTTTGAGGTAGCCCCCCAAAGCACCTTGTGCCCATGTTTATGAGCAGAAGGGCCTCATCCCCACAACCCTTGCCCGTTGGTTGTGGAGGTCTGCGGGCGGGGGGCTTATCAGAATCTGGACTCCCAGATCCCGCCCCCCCTGTGTGAAATGGTAATGGGGTACATTGTACTCCTACCATTTCACCCAAAAAAGTGACAAAAAAGGTAAAAAAAAAAAACACCCACACAGCTTGGCACAAGTCCTTTAATAAAAAAAAAAACAAAAAAATTCCAGCTATGTAATCCTTCTATGATCCATGAACTATACAGCCTCCTCCGTAGGAGCCGCCCGGCAGAATGATGCACGACTCGGTGACAGTTCTTAAATAACCGAGGACGGGGCGTGTGGACGGGTGACCCTGCCCCCCTCTGACGCAATGGGGGTTTCTCATGACATGTACGGGTGACCCCGCCCCCACTGACGCAACAGGGGTTTCTCATGATGCGTCAGAGGGGGCGGGTCACCAGTACATTTCACTGGGTAACCCCGGCATTTTCCCTTGCATCAGAGGGGGGCAGCGTCACCCGTCCACACGTCACGGGTGGCCCTGTCCTCAGTTATTTAAGAACTGTCATTCTGCCTGGTGGCTCCTACGGAGGAGGCTGTATCGTTCATGGATCGTAGAAGGATTACATCGCTGGAATTATTTTTTTGTTTTGTTTTTATTATCTCATGCCCTCCCAATGTTGAGGGCATGTGGCCTGGTACGGTTCGGCTCTTTTCCTGCGGCCTGCCAGGTTGTGTGCTCAAAAAGGGTCTGGTATGGATTTTTGGGGGGAACCCCTATGCCATTATTTTTACATTTTGGCACGGGATTCCCCTTAATATCCATACCAGACCTGAAGGGCCTGGTAATGGACTGAGAGGAATCCCCATGCTGTTTTCAATGACTTTCATCTGTATTGTCAAGACCCGACAATTCATTATAGCCGTGAGTACTTTTAACCACTTCCCACCTGGCCACTGCACATAAACGGCCGGGTGGGCTATCTCAACTTCTGAGTGGACGTTCAGGAATGTCCCTCAGAAGGAGCGGGATCGTGCGCGCGCGTTCCCGCGCAGTGGCGCGATACCGATTTGCGCGTGTCAACCGGACATGGCGCATCTTAGATTGGCAGGAAGGCTCTGTGATTGGCCCTCCTGATCACATGACGGCCTTGTCCAATCACGGCCGTCATGTGATGTAAAAAAACAGCCGGTTGCTAGGCGATCGGCTCTCCTCTCCTCACGCGGAAGTGGTCGCTGAGGAGAGGAGAGCGGATCTATGCAGCCGGCTGGTGATCAGTGAGTGTCAGGTCACCTGAGACCAGGTGACAGGTGCACTCAGTAGGAATTGGAAGTGCACCGCTAGGTAGTGGACCTTAGGACTGACTGCTGCGGATTGTACCCAGGGAGATTCAGGACACAGGTCTACTGGATCACTAACACAGATCCCAGTGGGAACTAGAGCATAGATTCCCCAGGGAGCGGAGCCTAAGAGCCAGCAGGTGTTCGCCAGAGCCTCTAGTGGTGATAATGGACTTCGCTGCAGTCTGGCTCCAGGTCGCGACCCCCAGGGTCTCACAGCTCACGCTCACAGTAGACTACAGGAGAAGGAAGCAGCAGGCTGGAACGGCAAGGATAGTAAGGGGATAAGGCAGAGGTCAGGGTAAACAGGAACAACAGAGTACACGCCAAAGGTTCAGGGTCACAGGCAGACAGGGATGGTCGGGGACATGCCAAAGGGTCAAGGTCACAAGCAGACAGGAATCGTTGAGAACACGCCAAGGTCGGTAACAGAGACAAACATAAAGCAGGAAGCAGGAACCAGGAAGCCGAACACACCACGGATACACAATGGTTGATCAGCACCACTGGCTTGCAGTGCACAGGTTAATATAGGGTTCCCTGATAGGGCCTGGGGTGGAGCCATGCTTAGAGGAGAGGTTATGAAACCCACCAGGTGAGAGTGGCTGGCCTCTTAGTTGAAACACATGAGGAGAGGTAAGCAAACAGGGAAAGATTACTGCATAACCATGACAGTACCCCCCCTCTTATGAGGCCTCCCCCTCCCCCTCCCCCACCTGGGTCCAGGCTTAAAGGGAAACTCCAGATGGAACCTCCTCAACAGATGAGGAGCAAGGACCTCAGATGCAGTGATCCAAGACCTCTCCTCAGGACCAAACCCTTTCCAATGTACGAGGTATTGAAGAATGCCTTTACGGAGTCGGGAATCCAAAACTTGACTAACCTCGTATTTTAGATTATCCTCGGAGACCGGAACCGAGGTAGGGAGAGGACGAGAGGACTTGTAGAGGACTAAACGTTTTTTAGGAATGGTTAAGGGCATAGTAGCAGTAGGGTGAGGCCAGGTTACAGAAGGTCCTGAACAAGAAGCAGAAAGCTCACTGGGCATGGGCTGGACTGGCATAACTAGTGCAGAGGCCGACTGAATAGTATTGTCAGGTGTAGTGACCATCTCAATCGCATCAGCAGATAGCGGTTGAGGTTATTGAACCGGGGGTCCTAATGAGGCCTGAACCTGTTCAAAACGGGATGCCAAATCCTGAAGGAAAAAGAAAAAGTTGTAGGCTTAGCAGAGATCACACATATATAGAAAAGGGGAATTTGGAGTTTCATGCCACATCCTATAATAAAGAAAATCAAAAAGGGATCCCCTAAGGATTTGGACTTTTAAGGCATGTAAAATATATAACCCCAGATATAGTGTAGAATGATGTATGTTTAAGAAAAAACGTTTTATTACAAAAAATTATAATATACAAAAACATTTGACAATATTACAATATAAAAACTTTTTGAAATATTCCAGACAACAATTTATACATAAAGTACGATATATAGATGTATCTTTTTTGTATAGGCGTTGACTCACACCTGACGCGTTTCGGAGGTTTTTATAGCTTTCCTCCTTCTTCAGAGGTAGGAGCGCAACATTTCTAATATCTAAAAGATATTGTAATGAAACAGTTTGTCAAAGAAAGGAAGGGAAATTGAGCCTTAATGTATATCTAATATAGTGTAATATAGTGATGCTTCCAACATCAAAAAACAAAACAGTTTTTGCATGGAGATATACATATGGGAGGAAGTGTTCACATACCGTTTGCAGGAATATTTCGATGCAGTTAAAAGCAATGGCTGGGAGAAGGAGCTTCTTGGCCTCAAGTTTCTTGAGATGGCGAGATTTAAACAGGGATTAGTATCCGTGCATTGGATATGACAGCTCATAGAGATTGTGTCATATGTGTAAAATTGATTGAAATCCCAAACGTTTATTTGTAAATGTCTTGGCACGATAGCAGTAGGGGGCGTCCGTGAGACACACTGGGGTCGGGTATAGAAGCCCTGGTAGATTAAGACATGTATCAATAATTGTACAGAGAAAAAATATAGTGTATGAGTTCTACATATTTGTACTCACAGACCTGTATTGTAGATCTGTGAACGTGTCTTCATCAGACTTGCGCTAGTGGTAGGATATTATTGGACGTGCAAAAACTATAGAGAGGAAAACAATCAGAGATGTCCAGATAAAGAAATCATAGCCACCAAAGAATGTCAATCCCCATCCCCACAGGAAGATCCATATATTGTTGGACGGTGTGATGGGGCATGTGGATATATTATGGCTGTATTTGTATGTATATATATTATTGAGCCCACCGTATGTGTGTCTCTTAGTCCGCGCTGTTCCTCATAGGAACAGCTTCTAATATAATTGCACTCAGGCCTTCCAAATGGCTCATCTATAGTTATGTGTGGCAAATATAACCCATATACACCCCAGCTTGAAAACAAGCATATCACGTCTTATGTCCAATAGGGACTATAGTGGTATTTGGAATGTGTGGGAATCCCACCAAAAAAACAGAAAGGACAAGTCATATGAGTGTTTTTAAAACAGAGAAATAGGAAATTTCTCTTACCTGTTAGGCTATTGATGCTCCGCTCGTCTCCTCCTCAGACTGGCAATTGCAGTCTGCTGGACGGGACGAGCGGTCTATTTAAATGAGTTCCCCCTCCTGCAATCAGCTGTTGTGAATACAGCTGATTGCCGTGTGGAGGGGAAATGACAGGTGCCTCATAATGCTCGGCCCCCCGAGGGCTGCGCGCGCATCCGGGTCCCGCGCACCAATCCATGGTTGCGCATTGTGACCCGGACACGCCCACAGCTCCCACCGGCACGTCAGGCTTCACCGACGAGCGACGTGCGCTCGCCGGGTGAAGCAATGTGGAGTCACGGCGTCGAAAAACGACGTCGAAAACTCCTACTGTGCCGCTCCGTCCATTGGATAATGGGCGGGCGGCTGGGCGTGCCGGGCGGTTCACGGACCCCCCCACCTCTCCCACCGCCGCCAGAACATATGCAACATAATGGGTATAGTGACGTCCTGAAGCTCCTTCAGCCAGACATCCCTTCCAGCAGATACATAGTAGATTAGAGGGGGAGCGAATTCTAATGGAGAGGAAAACAATAATAGTCAATTACAAAGATTGAATATAGCAATACATGCATGAAAAATATGAAGAACATACAGAGCATAGATGTACATAATAATGACCTTATGCAAAAAAATGAGATATATGAAATTCCTGACATATAAAGATTACGTAGGGAATAAAAAATAGAAATAGGATAAAAGGAAATTATCATAGATTACTTTATTATGTGGGAGAAACACAGCTGGATAATGGGTGTATAGAATATTTCTGTTGGTCCTTGGACAGTAACAGTGTATATCTACAGCCAGGTATTTTACTTGATGTCATGTGAATTGAATGCATGTAATGCCGGGATCTTTTCACTTAATGCTCTTATAGCTTGTTCATACATTGCAGAAAATAGAAGTGGGGAGATAGTGAAGTGTCTGGATCGAACAGATATTTTTGTCCGAAGACCGGCCTATGTACGCATCCACAGTAAACAGTTGATATAAAGAAAACAGGGAGATCTAAATATTCGGTCCAATGAACAACACCGAAGTCATGGAGGGGGAGGGAGGGAGTGGCCATATTATGGATTTTTAATAGACTAATGTAATTGTTTTATTTCTCCATCCCGCCGGAGGAAAACCCTTCCAGAAACGGTTTGAACCAAATTGCCTCGTTAAGGCCTGGGGTTTGGGTAGCTTTAAGCTTGAAAATCCATCGTGCTTCCAATTGGAGGAGGGATTTATTCCAATCACCTCCTCTCGGATTGGGATGGATGCGATCCAAAATAAGAAATTTGATGTTGGGAAATTTACCCGCATGGACAGTAATGGTATGTCTCCCAAGCGGGAGATCTGGGTCACAGGTTTTCATACTGTGGATGTGTCTATAGGCTCTTTTCCAGAACTCCAGTTTGGTTTTCCCTATATAGAAACAAGAACAGTCACATTGCAGTAGATAAATGACACCCAGGGTTTTGCAGTTGGCGAAGTGTCTAGCTTTAAACACCTGGCCGTCTGGTAGCCTGGGATTCTTATCTACCCACATATACTTGCAGTAACCACATGACCCACACATATAGGTGCCCCTATATTTACAATGGGTTTTGGTGTCGGCGTTAAATTCGCTGCTAGTTATTTGATCTCTTAAGGAGGTAGTTCTCCTAAATGTGAATAGGGGTTTATCTGTAACATGTGGGCCTAAGGTGGGGTCCTCTGCTAGAAGGTACCAATACTTCTGCACTATTTTTCTAATCTGCTGTTCCTGATTGCTGAATCTGGTTATAATTCTCAGAGGATTAACATCATCTCTAGGTTTGTTTGAATATAGGAGATGGTCCCTGCTCCGTATGCAAGCTTGTTGGAAAGCCCTTTTTAGAGAGGAGTGTGAGTACCCTCTTTCCAAGAGGCGATCCCGAAGGTTGTCAGCCTCTTGTTTAAAGATGTTGTCGTCCGTACAGTTTCGTCGGATTCTTAAAAACTGACCGTAGGGTATAGAATTTAGTAAGGGTTTGGGATGGAAGCTGGTCGCGTGTAGAATTGCATTACCAGCTGTTGGTTTTCTATACAGCTTGGTAAACAATTTGCCATCCTCTCCCTTATACACCTCCACATCCAAAAAGGCAATGTTGGTGGAGCTACGCGACATAGTGAAATTAAGATTAAATTCATTCCTATTCAACCTGGACAGACATTGATCTAACAAATCATGTGAGCCGTCCCAGACGATGAAGATGTCGTCGATGTACCGGTACCACCCTAAAACCCTAAAACAAAACTTCTTGCAAATTATAGACAAACTTCATGTACCTGATTATACGCTCTTAGTAACAATTGACGTTGAGGCACTTTACAGCTCCATCCCTCACAGCAAGGGCCTAGCAGCAATTCGACACATTTTACGCAATAGCGCAGGTGTCGATCCCGCATACGGTGACTTCATGACTATCTTACTTGAATTCATATTGGAACACAATATATTCACTTTTGATGGCTCCCACTACCTCCAGGTACAGGGGGTAGCGATGGGGACTTGCTGTGCCCCATCCTACGCCAACCTGTACCTGGGGGAGTGGGAGAAAACAGTCCTAGACGATGAGGACTTGTCGATGTACACGGACCACATTTTAGGGTGGTACCGGTACATCGACGACATCTTCATCGTCTGGGACGGCTCACATGATTTGTTAGATCAATGTCTGTCCAGGTTGAATAGGAATGAATTTAATCTTAATTTCACTATGTCGCGTAGCTCCACCAACATTGCCTTTTTGGATGTGGAGGTGTATAAGGGAGAGGATGGCAAATTGTTTACCAAGCTGTATAGAAAACCAACAGCTGGTAATGCAATTCTACACGCGACCAGCTTCCATCCCAAACCCTTACTAAATTCTATACCCTACGGTCAGTTTTTAAGAATCCGACGAAACTGTACGGACGACAACATCTTTAAACAAGAGGCTGACAACCTTCGGGATCGCCTCTTGGAAAGAGGGTACTCACACTCCTCTCTAAAAAGGGCTTTCCAACAAGCTTGCATACGGAGCAGGGACCATCTCCTATATTCAAACAAACCTAGAGATGATGTTAATCCTCTGAGAATTATAACCAGATTCAGCAATCAGGAACAGCAGATTAGAAAAATAGTGCAGAAGTATTGGTACCTTCTAGCAGAGGACCCCACCTTAGGCCCACATGTTACAGATAAACCCCTATTCACATTTAGGAGAACTACCTCCTTAAGAGATCAAATAACTAGCAGCGAATTTAACGCCGACACCAAAACCCATTGTAAATATAGGGGCACCTATATGTGTGGGTCATGTGGTTACTGCAAGTATATGTGGGTAGATAAGAATCCCAGGCTACCAGACGGCCAGGTGTTTAAAGCTAGACACTTCGCCAACTGCAAAACCCTGGGTGTCATTTATCTACTGCAATGTGACTGTTCTTGTTTCTATATAGGGAAAACCAAACTGGAGTTCTGGAAAAGAGCCTATAGACACATCCACAGTATGAAAACCTGTGACCCAGATCTCCCGCTTGGGAGACATACCATTACTGTCCATGCGGGTAAATTTCCCAACATCAAATTTCTTATTTTGGATCGCATCCATCCCAATCCGAGAGGAGGTGATTGGAATAAATCCCTCCTCCAATTGGAAGCACGATGGATTTTCAAGCTTAAAGCTACCCAAACCCCAGGCCTTAACGAGGCAATTTGGTTCAAACCGTTTCTGGAAGGGTTTTCCTCCGGCGGGATGGAGAAATAAAACAATTACATTAGTCTATTAAAAATCCATAATATGGCCACTCCCTCCCTCCCCCTCCATGACTTCGGTGTTGTTCATTGGACCGAATATTTAGATCTCCCTGTTTTCTTTATATCAACTGTTTACTGTGGATGCGTACATAGGCCGGTCTTCGGACAAAAATATCTGTTCGATCCAGACACTTCACTATCTCCCCACTTCTATTTTCTGCAATGTATGAACAAGCTATAAGAGCATTAAGTGAAAAGATCCCGGCATTACATGCATTCAATTCACATGACATCAAGTAAAATACCTGGCTGTAGATATACACTGTTACTGTCCAAGGACCAACAGAAATATTCTATACACCCATTATCCAGCTGTGTTTCTCCCACATAATAAAGTAATCTATGATAATTTCCTTTTATCCTATTTCTATTTTTTATTCCCTACGTAATCTTTATATGTCAGGAATTTCATATATCTCATTTTTTTGCATAAGGTCATTATTATGTACATCTATGCTCTGTATGTTCTTCATATTTTTCATGCATGTATTGCTATATTCAATCTTTGTAATTGACTATTATTGTTTTCCTCTCCATTAGAATTCGCTCCCCCTCTAATCTACTATGTATCTGCTGGAAGGGATGTCTGGCTGAAGGAGCTTCAGGACGTCACTATACCCATTATGTTGCATATGTTCTGGCGGCGGTGGGAGAGGTGGGGGGGTCCGTGAACCGCCCGGCACGCCCAGCCGCCCGCCCATTATCCAATGGACGGAGCGGCACAGTAGGAGTTTTCGACGTCGTTTTTCGACGCCGTGACTCCACATTGCTTCACCCGGCGAGCGCACGTCGCTCGTCGGTGAAGCCTGACGTGCCGGTGGGAGCTGTGGGCGTGTCCGGGTCACAATGCGCAACCATGGATTGGTGCGCGGGACCCGGATGCGCGCGCAGCCCTCGGGGGGCCGAGCATTATGAGGCACCTGTCATTTCCCCTCCACACGGCAATCAGCTGTATTCACAACAGCTGATTGCAGGAGGGGGAACTCATTTAAATAGACCGCTCGTCCCGTCCAGCAGACTGCAATTGCCAGTCTGAGGAGGAGACGAGCGGAGCATCAATAGCCTAACAGGTAAGAGAAATTTCCTAGTTCTCTGTTTTAAAAACACTCATATGACTTGTCCTTTCTGTTTTTTTGGTGGGATTCCCACACATTCCAAATACCACTATAGTCCCTATTGGACATAAGACGTGATATGCTTGTTTTCAAGCTGGGGTGTATATGGGTTATATTTGCCACACATAACTATAGATGAGCCATTTGGAAGGCCTGAGTGCAATTATATTAGAAGCTGTTCCTATGAGGAACAGCGCGGACTAAGAGACACACATACGGTGGGCTCAATAATATATATACATACAAATACAGCCATAATATATCCACATGCCCCATCACACCGTCCAACAATATATGGATCTTCCTGTGGGGATGGGGATTGACATTCTTTGGTGGCTATGATTTCTTTATCTGGACATCTCTGATTGTTTTCCTCTCTATAGTTTTTGCACGTCCAATAATATCCTACCACTAGCGCAAGTCTGATGAAGACACGTTCACAGATCTACAATACAGGTCTGTGAGTACAAATATGTAGAACTCATACACTATATTTTTTCTCTGTACAATTATTGATACATGTCTTAATCTACCAGGGCTTCTATACCCGACCCCAGTGTGTCTCACGGACGCCCCCTACTGCTATCGTGCCAAGACATTTACAAATAAACGTTTGGGATTTCAATCAATTTTACACATATGACACAATCTCTATGAGCTGTCATATCCAATGCACGGATACTAATCCCTGTTTAAATCTCGCCATCTCAAGAAACTTGAGGCCAAGAAGCTCCTTCTCCCAGCCATTGCTTTTAACTGCATCGAAATATTCCTGCAAACGGTATGTGAACACTTCCTCCCATATGTATATCTCCATGCAAAAACTGTTTTGTTTTTTGATGTTGGAAGCATCACTATATTACACTATATTAGATATACATTAAGGCTCAATTTCCCTTCCTTTCTTTGACAAACTGTTTCATTACAATATCTTTTAGATATTAGAAATGTTGCGCTCCTACCTCTGAAGAAGGAGGAAAGCTATAAAAACCTCCGAAACGCGTCAGGTGTGAGTCAACGCCTATACAAAAAAGATACATCTATATATCGTACTTTATGTATAAATTGTTGTCTGGAATATTTCAAAAAGTTTTTATATTGTAATATTGTCAAATGTTTTTGTATATTATAATTTTTTGTAATAAAACGTTTTTTCTTAAACATACATCATTCTACACTATATCTGGGGTTATATATTTTACATGCCTTAAAAGTCCAAATCCTTAGGGGATCCCTTTTTGATTTTCAATCCTGAAGGAATCGCATCACCTGGGTCTGATGCGATTCTTGGGTCTCAAGTCTGCGAACTAAGCCCTGCAATGGATCATCTGCGGGTAGCGGCACATCAGCTGGGTCCATGGCTGATCAAACTGTCAGGTCACCTGAGACCAGGTGACAGGTGCACTCAGTAGGAATTGGAAGTGCACAGCTGGGTAGTGGACCTTAGGACTGACTGCTGCGGATTGTACCCAGGGAGATTCAGGACACAGGTCTACTGGATCACTAACACAGATCCCAGTGGGAACTAGAGCATAGATTCCCCAGGCGCGGAGTCTAAGAGCCAGCAGGTGTTCGCCAGAGCCTCTAGTGGTGAGGATGGACTTCGCTGCAGTCTGGCTCCAGTTCGCGAACCCCAGGGTCTCACAGCTCACGCTCACAGTAGACTACAGGAGAAGGAAGCAGCAGGCTGGAACTAAAAGGATAGTAAGGGGATAAGGCAGAGGTCAGGGTAAACAGGAACAACAGAGTACACGCCAAAGGTTCAGGGTCACAGGCAGACAGGGATGGTCGGGGACATGCCAAAGGGTCAAGGTCACAAGCAGACAGGAATCATTGAGAACACGCCAAGGTCGGTAATGGAGACAAACATAAAGCAGAAAGCAGGAACCAGGAAGCCGAACACACCACGGATACACAATGGTTGATCAGCACCACTGGCTTGCAGTGCGCAGGTTAATATAGGGTTCACTGATAGGGCCTGGGGTGGAGCCATGCTTAAAACCCACCAGGTGAGAGTGGCTGGCCTCTTAGTTGGAACACATGAGGAGAGGTAAGCAAACAGGGAAAGATTACTGCATAACCATGACAGTGAGTATTAGCTGTTTTTTACAGCTTTTTACTCACTGATCACCAGTGTAGTGTAAACACACAGTAAAACACACAAGTAAACACACAATAAACACACACATGTCCCCAAAACACATGTCCTCACATAGTAATGATCCCCAAAACACATGTCCCCACACATATAACAGTAAAACTATATGTCCCAATGATCATTTGCGTACATATGTCCGTGATCACGCAAACCAATTATTATACACTTAACGGGATTTTTTTTACCAAAAACATGTAGCAGAATACATTTTGGCTTAAATTTATGACAAAATTCGATTTTATTGGATTTCTTTTAAAATAGAATAAAGAAAATATTGTTTTTTTTCCAAATTCTAATGACTTTTTTTTTCCTTTAGAAATTACATTTTGTGCAGGGACTTTTCTAAACATGGGAAACATGTGCCCCTTTACAGGCATACTATAGACACCCCCCAGGTACGAAATTTAAAGGAATATTAGACTTTTATTGTTTCACTTTAAGCATTATCAAAATCACTGCTCCCGAAAAAACTGCAGTTTTTAAAACTTTCTTTTTTGCATTAATAAGTTTCCCCTGGGGCAGGACCCAGGTCCCCAAACACTTATTATGACAATAACTTGCATATTAGCCTTTAAAATTAGCACTTCAGATTTTTCACGATCGAGTCCCATAGACTTTAACGGTGTTCGAACTAATTTTTTGCCTGTTTGCATGTTCTGGATGCGAACCAAACAGGGAGGTGTTCGGCTCATCCCTAATGCCCGATACAAAACACACACGATACAAAAATCGGAAGTAAAATTTTGTCTGAAGAACGATCTGCTAATTTCCAGATTGTTAGTATGGTGCTTTCGGCAGCCGATTCCAGTTTTTCGTACAACTCAACGTCTGATTTTCATTTATTTTGATTTTCGTAAGAGCAAGACTATGCATGCTCAGAAATGAAAGAATACATACAAAATAATTCAATACATTACGTCACTTCTGTTTGCACGCAAATTTTCATATGGTGAGTAACCTCTTCACTTTTGACATGAGAGTAGCATGCAACAAAAATCTGACAAACGGTCATCCGAAAATATGATTGTGTGTACGAGGCTTTAGGCAGAGATCCAACCACACCTGCACATAGTTATAGGGTCCTGTGGAACCTTGTCCCATGCATCACCTGCCTCTACTCTGTAGGTGCAGCCTGAACTCCAAGGATTGGCACCTGAATGTAATCAAAAAGCGGAAGTCATAGACTGGTTGCAAGGTAAGTTTGTATCTGGAGAAAGTGGGGCTTAAGTTGCATAGTGAAGGTGGTGAAAGGATAAGTGCCCTTTGTTTCAAAGTGCACTTATAATTTAAGTGGTATGATCCAGCAGCTGTAGTTACTTGACTAATACAAGGGTTCTACAAAAAAGTGTCTGCATTTTTAAGTGTTAAGGCTGGCCGAAGGGCCAGCCTGTATTTGTGGGAGGAGTCAGAGAGACTATTTAAGCCTCCTCCTCTTCTAGGGCCTGGGTCGTCGGCGTTCTGGGTTGGAAGCACGTCACTTCCGGTCGCCTGTCGGAGCGGCGGACAGCCACAGCATGGTGCCGGTTCCTGGGTACCTTTGTGACCACTTGCCGTCCCCCCCCCCATCATCCCTGGGTTTCCACCATCGTGGAGGCCACCCTGCTCCATCTCACATCGGGGGGGGGGGTGCCCGTCCTTCCACCATCCTTCCGCCATCCTTCCGCCGTCCTCCACTTCCCCACTCTCCCCACAGCATGCAGCCGCCCGCTCTCCCGGCGCCCATGCCGGGGGGAGCAGGGGGTGTCCGTCCATCCTTCCGCAGCCCGCCCACTCACCCGGCGCCATGCCCGGGGGGGGGGCTGCCACTCGTTTGACTAGGGAGGCGGGGGGGGTGTTCGGCTGCCACCTACTCCTCTCCCCATACAGGTACACGAGGGTCATGTCTTGGGTGGGGGGAGTTCGGCCGCCGCCGACTTCTCTCCCCGCATGGGTCCGCATGTCAATTGGTGGGGGTGTTGGGCCGCCTGCTGACTCCTCCCCATACACATCCGTGACATGCATATCTGCTTGGTGCGGGGTGTTGGCCACCTGCCAGCTGCTTCTCCTGGGCTGAGCTGGCTCCATGTGGGGGCCTCCCGGTATTCCGTCGGGGGGAGGTGCATAGGCCGCCCGCCAGTTCCTTTCCCCTTTGGCAGATCTTTCTCGGTGTTCGCGGGGGGGGCGGCTTCCCGCCGGCTCGTGGTGCTCTGCAATCACGGTCACTGGGCATCTACCCCGCTTCCCTCAGAGTCCGGCCAGGGTACCGCCGCTCGTTTCCCACGAGGTGGTGTCGTCCATCCATCCTTCGCTGGGCTAGCGGTTTCTGCTCGCCATTTCTGTCATAGCGTTTTTTCTGCCCGCCACTTCTGTCATAGCACTTCGGCCCGCCGTTTCTGTCATAGCGTTTTCTGCCCGCTATTTCTGTCATAGCGTTTTCTGCCCGCCATTTCTGTCATAGCGTTTCTGCCCACCATTTCTGTCATAGCGTTTCTGCCCACCATTTCTGTCATAGTGTTTTCTGTCATCGCGTTTTCTGCCCGGCAATTCTGTCTCAGCATTTTTCCCCTACGTTCCTGTTATAGCGTTCTGCCCTAGCATTTCTGTCATTCACGTCATCCTCCAGCTTTCAGGTCATTGCGTCATGCCCCAGCATTTTTTCTCGGCGTACAGTTTCTGCATTTGTCATAGCCTTCCTGCCCCTGCGTTTCTGTCATAGCGTTCTGCCCCTGCGTTGCTGTCATAGCGTGCTGCCCCAGCATTTCTGTCAATTACGTCATGGACCAGCATTCAGGTCATGCCCCAGCGTTTCGTCTCGGCGTACAGTCTCTGCGTTGTCATAGCCTTCCTGCCCCAGCATTTCTGGCACGGTGTGCTGCCCAGCATTCCTGGCTCAGCGTTCAGTCTCAGCATTTCTGTCATGGCTTTTCTGCCCAGGATTTCTGTCATTGCATTTCTGCCTCAGCGTTCAGGCTCAGCGTGTTTCCGTCATTTGCGTTTCTGCCCAGGGTTTCTGTCATAGCGTTCTGCCCAGGATTTCTGTCGTTGCATTTCTGCCTCAGCATTGCAGTCCCAGCGTTTCTGGCCAGGGTTTCCGTCCTTGCATTTCTGTCATTGCGTTCGGCCCAGGATTTCTGTCATTGCGTTTCTACCCCTAGATTTCTGTCATTGCGTTTCTACCCCTGGATTTCTGTCATTGCGTTTCTACCCCTGGATTTCTGTCATTGCGTTTCTACCCCTGGATTTCTGTCATTGCGTTTCTACTCCTGGATTTCTGTCATTGCGTTTCTGCCCCTGGATTTCTGTCATTGCGTTTCTGCCCCTGGATTTCTGTCATTGCGTTTCTGCCTCTGGACTTCTGTCATTTCGTTTCTGCCTCTGGACTTCTGTCATTGTGTTTCTGCCCCTGGATTTCTGTCATTTTGTCTCTGCCCCTGGACTTCTGTCATTTCGTTTCTACCTCAGTGTTCAGTCTCAGCGTATTTTTCTGTCATTCGCGTTCTGTCATGGCATTTCTGCCTCAGCATTCTGTCATAGCAGTCTGCCCCAGGACTGCTGTCGTTGCATTTTGCCTCAGCATTTCAGTCTCAGCATTTGTCATTGCGTTCCTGCCCCAGGTTTTCTGTCATGGCATTTCTGCCTCAGCGTTCTGTCATTACATTTCTGCCTCAACGTTCTGTCATTGCGTTTCTGCCCTGGATTTCTGTCATTGCGTTTCTGCCCCTGGATTTCTGTCATTGCGTTTCTGCCCCTGGATTTCTGTCATTGCGTTTCTGCCCCTGGATTTCTGTCATTGCGTTTTCTGCCCCTGGATTTCTGTCATTGCATTTCTGTCCCTGGATTTTGTCATTGCGTTCCTGCCCCCTGTATTTCTGTCATTGCGGTTCTGCCCCTGGATTTCTGTCATTGCGGTTCTGCCCCTGGATTTCTGTCATTGCGGTTCTGCCCCTGAATTTTGTCATTGCGTTCTGCCCTCTGGATTTCTGTCACTGCGTTTCTGCCCCCTGGATTTCTGTCACTGCGTTTCTGCCCCCTGGATTTCTGTCACTGCGTTTCTGCCCCCTGGATTTCTGTCACTGCGTTTCTACCCCCTAGATTTCTGTCACTGCGTTTCTGCCCCCTGGATTTCTGTCACTGCGTTTCTACCCCCTGGATTTCTGTCACTGCGTTTCTACCCCCTGGATTTCTGTCTCTGCGTTTCTGCCCCTGGATTTCTGTCACTGCGTTCCTGCCCCCTGGATTTCTGTCACTGCGTTCCTGCCCCCTGGATTTCTGTCACTGCGTTCCTGCCCCCTGGATTTCTGTCACTACGTTCCTGCCCCCTGAATTTCTGGCATTGCGTTTCTTCCCCCTGGATTTCTGGCATTGCGTTTCTTCCCCCTGGATTTCTGGCATTGCGTTTCTTCCCCCTGGATTTCTGGCATTGCGTTTCTTCCCCCTGGATTTCTGGCATTGCGTTTCTTCCCCCTGGATTTCTGGCATTGCGTTTCTGCCTCTGGATTCTGTTATAACGTTTCGGCCTCCAGCATTTCTGTCATAACGTTTCGGCCTCCAGCATTTCTGTCATAACGTTTCGGCCTCCAGCATTTCTGTCATAACGTTTCGGCCTCCAGCATTTCTGTCATAACGTTTCGGCCTCCAGCATTTCTGTCATTGCGTTTCGGCCTCAGCATTTCTGTCATAACGTTTCGGCCTCGGTGTTCAGCCACAGCGTTTCTCAGAGGGGCGTTCACTCAGGGCACACTCCGATAGCTGTTTTTTGTTCGTTGGTTGTCATGTCTCATCGTATCTGTGTTCATGTTGTATCTGGGTCAGTTAGTTAGGGCTCACATGTCAGGATCTGTCACGTCTACAGATCCATACGGGCTGAGGTTTCGTTTGTTAAATTGATTGTTGTCCTCAATCTTCTCGCCCGTATACCACACGTCATATGATGCATGTTCATTCACCACACTCATACGACTACCCACCACGGTCCGTGGGTACACCAGCCCTGAGTTCTTAAGTCAATTACCTGTCTCTGCGCTGCAGGTTACTCGGGCTCATTCACCACTCACACAAGGAGGGGGGGGGGTCCATCGTCAGTTTCATCACGCACAGTGGTCTCGACATTTCTGCTCATGTTTCTCATTTCGTAGGTAGGCACAGAGGGGTGTTGTTGTTCTCATGTCTGGTTGTCTGTCATTTCTCCAGTTTGTGTTCTCAGGTTGGGCCGTCTTGGCTGCAGCACGACGCGTTCGTATCAGGTGGGACCAGTGTTTTGTGTCTGGCATGGTTGCTCCATGTTGGCGATGCTCATTGCCATAGCGCCTACCCCATCACATCCATCAGGCATCCAGGTTTTTGCACTCCTGTCAGGGGTATTTTTTGCCCTCTCTTTCTCACATCCTCATACCATAGTAGGGGTAGGCCAGGGGTTTGGGGGGGCATTTCACTGAGCTACTTCGCTGGTGTCCATGCTTCTCGGCCATCATTTTGCAGGGGTTCCTCGGGCCAGCCCTTGCTTCCTTTTCCCTACGTATCCTCTCATGCACAAGCAGTTA
Source organism: Lithobates sylvaticus (assembly GCA_028564925.1). Classification (NCBI taxonomy): domain Eukaryota; kingdom Metazoa; phylum Chordata; class Amphibia; order Anura; family Ranidae; genus Lithobates; species Lithobates sylvaticus. The sequence goes on from CM053031.1 coordinate 121,174,241, forward strand.
ATTCGCATGTCTGGGTTGTCTTGGGCATCAGGCTCATTCCATCCTTCACAGGACGTTCAGGTGGGTTCTGCGTAGCTTCGCAGGTTCTTCAGGGGGTTCCTTTTCATCACCAAGTCAGGAGTCAGTGGGTTCTCCTGTCACAACGGATACTTACCGGTTACTCACTGTTGCCATCCGGGCGCACGTTAGTCTACATGTTGGATCATTACCTTCCCTTCTTCACCTAAATCTTGTGTCTTTTTGCCCTCTTTTCAGGCATACCGACCAACCAGGCCATGGCACACCTCAGGCCTTGGTTCTTAGGAATATCGCATTTCCCACTTGAAGACTCCGATTACAAGTGTTAAGGCTGGCCGAAGGGCCAGCCTGTATTTGTGGGAGGAGTCAGAGAGACTATTTAAGCCTCCTCCTCTTCTAGGGCCTGGGTCGTCGGCGTTCTGGGTTCCCACCCTCCCATTCCCCCAGCCTTTCATACTTATAGTACTTCTCATTCTTACATCAAGGGTATGCCCTCTTTTCAGGCATACCGACCAGCCAGGCCATGGCACACCTCAGGCCTTGGTTCTTAGGAATATCGCATTTCCCACTTGAAGACTCCGATTACAAACTCTATTAAATATAAAAAAGCGTGGAAACTCTTTGAAGACCCCTCATATATGCATTTATTTAGTATAGCTTTAGAGCCCAATGCGGCCCTTTGCTTGCTTTTTTCCAGCCCTTGGGGCATTTTTCCCCCCACTGCAAGCAACAGTGGAGCATAATTCCTGCCACTGACAATGACAATGTGGCACTAGTCCTTTCACTGACACCAACTATGGCACACTATTCCTCCCATTGATACCAATGATAGGGCACCATTTCTCCCATTGATATCAACAATGGGACACTAACAATGGGGCACTATTATTCCCATTGACACCAATGATGAAGCGCTATTCTCCCCACTGTTACCAATGATGGGGCACTATTCCTCCCACTGACACCAATGATGGGGCACTATTCCTCCCATTGATGCCAATAATTGTGCATTTTCCTCCCACTGACACTAATGATAGGGCACTATTCCTCCCACTGACACCAACAATGAGACCCTATTCCTCCCATTGATACCAACGATACCTAATACCAATCATGGGGCATTGTTTAATCCCACTGATGCCAGGGCATTTTTTTCTCCCACTGGCCACAGCCCCTCCCCTATAGTTTGAAGGACAGTAAACTGTCTCTTTGTTTAGAAAGTTTGGAGGCCCCTGCTTTAGAGAATAAAAGTAGGTGATCAAGTGACATGAGGCCCTCAATAATGCTATATATTCATAGCTTTGTGTGTCCTAGAATATAGTATAGAAATTAAAGCATTAAAAGAGAAGTATGGCCAAAGCATTTTTGGGAATACTTCTCTTCTAGGTAACAGGAGTAGGGATGGGCTGAACACCCACCAGAACCTGCGAACGGACCGTAAATTTGCGCAAACTTTAGAACCCCATTAAAGTCTATGGGACTCTAATTTTCTAAATCAAAAGTGCTAATTTTAAAGACTAATATGCAAGTTATTGTCCTAAAAATGGTTTGGGGACCCGGCTCCTGCCCCAGGGGACATGGATCAATGAAATATTTTTTTTCAAAAACACACGTTTTTTCAGGGAGCACTGATTTTAATGACGCTTAAAGTGAAAAAAAAAAGTGAAATATTCCTTTAAATATCATGCCGGGGGGGGGTGTCTAAAGTATGCCTGTGAAGTGGCACGTGTTTCCCGTGTTCAGAACAGTCCCTGCACAAAATGACATTTAACGGAAAAAAAGTCATTTAAAACTGCTTGCGGTTTTAATGTAATGTCTGGTTCCGGCAATATGGATGAAAATCATTGAGAAAAATGGCATGGGTAGCCCCCCCTGCCTGTTACCAGCCCCTTTGGGTCTTGTACAGATATTAAGGGGAACCCTGTACCCAAATTAAAAAAAGGAAAGGCGTGGGTCCCCCAGGCCCTATATACTCAGAGCAGCAGTATACAGGCGGTGCAAACAAGACAGGGACTGTGTAGGTTTGTTGTGTTAAGTAGAATCTGTTTGTAATTTCGAACTGGTACATTTTTAAAGTGTAGCTTTTTGTAAAACATAGGGAAGGGTTATCACCCCTGTATAATTTTTTTGGCCGCCTTTTTTCATCTAACTTCCTGTTGTCTCCTTCCGTTTGCAAGTAGGAGACGTTTGTAAGTTGGATGTTTGAAAGTAGGGGCCTGCCCTATATGCTCTACAGAAATTTGTCCCTAAGGTGTTGGTGTTGCCACAAGTTAACACTGTAAGCCCTCAAAGTGACTCTTGGTGGGCGCTGGAGCGCCCTGCTGTGAACTATTATATCAATAATTGTTATTACATGCCATTGTTGAACAGTGGTAGAAAAATTGGGCCTTTTGGTGGTGGTGGTGGTGCCACAACACTGTAAGTCCTCACAGTTACTCTCGGTGTGCGCTGGAACGGGCCCTGCTGTGAAATATTATATCAAGAATTGTAATTACATGCACCTGTTAAACAGGGGCTAAAAAATTGGGCCGTAGGCACTGGCACAACACTGCAACACCTCAAAGAAACTCTAGTTAGAGAGCAGGAATGAGCCCTCTTTTATTGCCTTGTGACTGTCTGCCTCTCCTTGTTGGCCTTCCAGACATACTAATGGCCTGCAGGGAGATGAGAACACCAGCAATTGGGGGTAGCTTCAGGTGTATACTGTGCAGGGGGCACAATACACCCACTGTAACTGCCTGTGGTATAGCAACAGAACAACTACAGCAATTGGGGGTAGCTTCAGGTGTATACTGTGCAGGGGGCACAATACACCCACTGTAACTGCCTGTGGTATAGCAACAGAACAACTACAGAAATTGGGTGTAGCTTCAGGTGTATACTGTGCAGAGGGCACAATACACCCACTTTAACTGCCTGTGGTATAGCAACAGAACAACTACAGCAATTGGGGGTAGCTTCAAGTGTATACTGTGCAGGGGGCACAATACACCCACTGTAACCGCTGCAGCTGCCTGTGGTATAGCAACAGAACAACTCCAGCAATTGGGTGTAGCTTCAGGTGTATACTGTGCAAGGGGCACAATACACCCACTGTAACTGCCTGTGGTATAGTAACAGAACAACTTCAGCAATTGGGGGTAGCTTCAGGTGTATACTGTGCAGGGGGCACAATACACCCACTGTAACTGCCTGTGGTATAGCAACAGAACAACTACAGCAATTGAGGGTAGCTTCAGGTGTATACTGTGCAGGAGGCACAATACACCCTCTGTAACTGCACTTGGTTCAATCACAAGAAATTAAGACACTGTCCCTGCCTATCCTTCTCTCTATGAATTCCGCAACACACTACACAACCCCGCCGTGCAGGCTGCCTTATATAGTGTGGGGCGTGTACTAAACCCCCTGAGCTATAATTGGCCACAGGCATCCTGCCTGTGGCCAATTATGGCTCTCCTCACTGCCGGCGCTGTGATTGGCCAAGCATGCGGGTCACAGTGCATGCTTGGCCAATCATCAGCCAGCAATGCACTGCGATAGCGCAGTGCATTGTGGGCCGTTCGCACGACATGAATATGGCGCGAACAACCCACAAAGTCCTGGCTTCGCCGAACAGCCGATGTTCGAGTCAAACATGCGTTCGACCCGAACACACAGCCCATCCATAAACAGGAGTTATTTCTGCACTCCTGAGACCCAGATTTAGCTGACAGCGTGTAGACAGGTACAGTCTGTTTAGGGGCCAGGCCTACTTACCCTGCATGCGTGGGTACCTTTTGCCGTGAATGTGCTCACCAATGCCCAGGACTGCTTTTATGTGACAGTCTAATATAAGGGGAGTTCGACAAGCCGTAACAATATGTGCAGTAGTACAAGTTTTACTGAAAGCCTTGTCCTATGTCACTACACACTGTAAATTGATGTATGTAGCATTAGGTGTGACACCGCCAAGCCTTGTCTAGCATACCTCTGTTACCTCACTCTCAGTAACAGAATGGGGTACCCCTAGCGTGGACCTCATGCAGGCACTAGTTAACGTCTTCCTTCCAATACCAAGTGGTCGGATCATGGCTATCCATAATGCAGGCTCAGTTCCAGATGCTACTGGAAACCGACTGCCGGGGTGGAAGCCAGAACATTGACCCCCTCACTACTGGAGGACCAGCCACCTATACAAGGTACCACACTTAACGACTTGTTGCTTTCTAGCTTGTTCTTGACTTTGGTTACCCATAGCAACTACATTGCTCCTTTTGCTTGACTTGTTGAGTAAACCTTTTATAGCATCTGAGCTTAATAACCCACATGTGATTTACAGACCCTGATACTTTTGATATGTATGAACCAACATGCACCCTTGAGTGACTTCAGACCAGGCTCAGAACAGATGAAACTTTACTGAAAATCTTTGTAGTACAGTCTATCATGAACAGTAACATCATAATGTTCATAACTACCTCTAGCTGGCTGCCCAGGCATACCTCAGAAAGGCAGTAGTTCATTTTGGCATGCTCCAGATGCTGGCTAATCTCCAGACCTCCGGTGGATTGCAAGACACAGCAGTCCGCAAGAGATACGGCATGTCCTTTCCAATGTGGCCCATCTGGATTGCCAAGAAGAGCCTCGAACCTAGCCTTGCTCCATATTTATATCACTGGTGAGTTGGCCAAAAAGCCTGGGAACTGTAGCACACACATCAACTCTTTCCCCCCTGAGCCTGGGCAAGCCACTAACTAATGCACCAGTAGGCAACTTGCCTACAAGTATTCCCCATTGTAGGTGGCGCATGACTAAAGCGGCAATGCAGAAAAGTAAGGAAGTTATGATGAACTTGGTTCCTCTATGATTTCCTGCAGTCACCAGGGGAACAGCTGTCTGATTAGATGCTGGTGCACCTTGTGACCTCTGAAGCTATCTTGGGTGAGGGCAGAGCCTATTTAAGGCCCAGGCTTCCTGATTTGGCATGCATTGTGCAAGTGGTTAATATAGGCACAGTCTCTCCATCTGTCAGGGACACTGTTTAGCATCAGGTGTAAGTTCCTTAAAAGTCAGGAAAGTGCAGGGACTAAGCCATCTCCTTGCAGGAAATGTTGACTGGCCAGGCCGCATTCCCATGTCTCATTACAGACACTGTTGGCATCATCCAAGACTAAAGATTGCTGTTACTGTTCGTAAGTGGTGCCAGATGGCTTTGCCTACCCGCCGGGCCTAGCTGCATTTTGTTGGGAAGTTCTGCAATATACTGGTCTTCTCTGACTCTGTATGTTCACTGCCTGCCACAACACGCTGCACCTTGCTCACAAGTGGAGTAAAGCCTGCTGTCAGCTGATGTCACAGAACCAGTCTAGACTCTGCAGGGATCCTGACTTTAAGGCTGGGATTGAGACAGATGCCTAGAAGCACACAAAGAGGCTGAGCCAGCTGATCCCTCCACAGACCAGCTTTCCAGCGAGCGCTGGAGGGGCAGAACTGAGAGTGGTCACTGATGGTCACCACTGTCTACTCAGTGAAGACTGAGAACTGAGCGATCAGTGGTCATGTAATTGCTCAGTTCTCGGTCTTAGTTTTAGCAGGGGACAGCTGCGGCTTTCCATGGGGGCACTTGCTGAAGAGGAGGAGCCTAGAGCGCTGGCAGGGGACCCCAGAAGTAGAGGATCGAGGCAGGTAAGTTTACCATTTGAGGGGATTTTGAGGGCATTTAGGTGATAGGGTCCCCTTTTGGGACACTAGAGTGGGTGGGAGAGCTGCTTGGGGGGGAGGGAGGGGTCGGGGGATGTTTGGGGTCATTGGGTAGCTGACTAATTCGGTCAATGGGTTTGTATTGTAATTGTATTTTTGTCCAATAAATTATATTTATACTGCTATAGTAGCCTTTGAGGTGCTCTATCCTGGTGGGGTCTTTTTATATAAGTATACCGTGGGGGTTATTTACTAAAGGAAATCCACTTTGCACTTTCAGTGCACTTGAAAGTGCACTTGGAAGTAAAGTCGCTGTAGATCCGAGGGGGACATGCAAGGAAAATAAAAAACAGCATTTTAGCTTGCACATGATTGGATGATAAAATCAGCAGATCTTCCACTCATTTTAGATCTACCCCTTAGATTTAGAGCGACTGCACTTCCTTTCACTTACTTTCAGTGCACTTGCAGTGCAAAGTGGATTTGCCTTTCGTAAATAACCTCCCATTTTTGTTATTTTAATGTAAAAAAAATTAAGCTTCAATGTTGCTTTAAAGGCATATATCAATGTTACCGTAACTATTATAATCAGTGACAGCGCCACCATCGAACTGTCAGCATCAGATTTTACAAGGAAAATGGCAACATTAGCATGGCCTATTCTTCAGTTGACAAACAAAATTACCGTAGGCTGAAAATAATAGGCTAGAATGAGGAATTTATAAAGGTCTTTAAATTGTGATTCTGATGGCACCAACTAGAACTAAAATTAATCTTTTATAATTATGTAAGAAGTACCATTTACAACTGTAATGTCACTTTCATGTTCCAGAATACAAAAAAGCCTGAACTTTGCAGAAAATATATGTGATTGCTGCAAATAATTAAGGCCAGCATACGGGTGAAGACTTTCATAGATGAGTCTGTGCCCTTTCTTGTCTTGCTGTAGGTTTTCCCTGCGTTCCATGCATCTTTGAGTAGTACACCCTTCCACCTTCCACTCATGAAAAAAAAGGCAGTTATTGATTTTCTCTAATCCTTTACAAGTTTATGCTTGAACTGGAAAATAATACATTTCTTGCTTTCTCAGCGGGATGTCTGCTCTGGTGATTCTTCTCCAAGCTCTGCCAACTGTCAGAATATTATTTACCAGGCAGAGAACAAAAAAATTACAATAAAAATTGTTAGGTGCTTTATTGAAAGAAGAGTCATCCATCTGAACTTGTGGTTTATGAGGCTGGAAGAATTAATGCAAGGCACATACATATTCCAACAAATTTGGCCCATTTAGTAGAGTGATTAAAATTTGCACTTTGATATATATTTCACTGGAAGCCACTTAAGTTAAAACCCTTTGCAAGCAAAATTTAGGTGAAAGCTTTAATGTAGAGCTATTAAACAGAAAAAAATATCAGGAAACAGCAAAGTAGGTTGGTGTTTTAAAAGTAAAGCATAAATCAGTAAGCTTTAAAGGAACTAAAAACCAAATGGACCACACAATAACAAAGTAACAATAATATATACAGTATCTCACAAAAGTGAGTACACTCCTAACATTTTTGTAAATATTTTATTATATTTTTCATGTGACAACACTGAAGAAATGACACTTTGCTACAATGTAAAATAGTGAGTGTACAGCTTGTATAACAGTGTACATTTGCTGTCCCCTCAAAATAGGTCAACGCACAGCCATTAATGTCTAAACCACAGGCAACAGAGGTGAGTACACCCCTAAGTGAAAATGTCCAAATTGGAACCAAAGTATCAATATTTTTTGTGGCCTCCAATATTTTCCAGCACTGCCTTAACCCTCTTGGGCATGGAGTTCACCAGAGTTTCACAGGTTGCCACTGGAGTCCTCTTCCACTCCTCCATGACAACATCACGGAGCTGGTGGATGTTAGAGACCATGCGCTCCTCCCCTCCTTCTGTTTAAGGATGCCCCACAGATGCTCAATAGGGTTTAGGTCTGGAGACATGCTTGGCCAGTCCATCACCTTTACCCTCAGCTTCTTTAGCAGGGCAGTGGTTGTCTTGGAGGTGTGTTTGGGGGCGTTATTTGGTTGGAATACTGCCCTGTGGCCCAGTCTCCGAAGGGAGGGGATCATGCTCTGCTTCAGTATGCCACAGAACATGTTGGCATTCATGGTTCCCTCAATGAACTTTAGCTCCCCAGTGCCGGCAGCACTAATGCCTCCCCAGACCATGACACTCCCACCACCGTCTTTGTACTTCTCCCCTGGTTACCACCACACACATCTGAACCAAATAGGTTTATCTTGGTATCATCAGACCACAGGACATGGTTCCAGTAATCCATGTCCTTAGTCTGCTTGTCTTCAGCACACTGTTTGTGGGCTTTCTTGTGCATCATCTTTAGAAGAACCTTCCTTCTGGGACAACAGCCATGCAGACCAATTTGATGCAGTGTGCAGCATATGGTCTGAGCACTGACAGGCTGACCCCCCCCCCCCCCACCTGTTTAACCTCTGCAGTAGGGATGAGCCCACGGTTTGACTCGAACATCGGGTGCTCGTTTGTTCTAAAACAAACTGAAATATTAGATCAAACGTTGAATGAATGAATGAATGCATAACTTGTATAGCGCTACAATGCGAACTGAATCGCCTCAAGGCGCTGTATTGTCGTTTGGTTATCCAGCTTCTAGAAGAGGTAGGTCTTGAGTTTCTTCCTGAAGGCCTGATGGTTTTCTTCCATGCGAATGTCGGTTGGTAGAGCGTTCCATAGCCGTGGTCCCTGGACAGCGAATCTCCGTTCCCCCTTTGATTTGTAGCGGGATTTAGGAATGAGGAGAAGATTTTGATTAGCCGATCGAAGACTGCGATTCGGTGTGTAGTGTTTTATTTTCTCGCAAAGGTATTGCGGAGCGTTTCCATGTGTGCATTTGTGGGTAAGGCAGAGGGTCTTGAATGCGACCCGATTCCTTACGTTTAGCCAATGTAGATTCCTCAGGGAAGGGGAGATGGATTCCCAGGGTTTCTTCCCTGTTATCAGCCTTGCCGCCGTGTTTTGGATAAGTTGTAAGCGCGCAAGTTGATATTGGGGTAATCCTATGTAAAGGGAGTTAGCGTAGTCCAGTCGAGAATTGATAACTGTTCCAACTACCACTGCTTTGTCCTCCTTTGGAATGAAGGGGATGAGTCTGCGTAGTAGGCGGAGCAGATGGTGTGATCCACTGACTACTGCTCCTATTTGGGCATCCATTGACATTTCTGAGTCAAAAATGACTCCGAGACTCTTGGCCTTGGTCCTAGTGGTGATGGTCCGTCCAAAGATGGTAGGAGGTGTCCAAGGGATCTTGGTTCGGGGGTTATGATTTGCATGTAGAATAAGAAGTTCTGTTTTTGATTCATTAAGTTTGAGGGAGCTAGTAGTCATCCAGTCGTCTTCCATCGGCATAACTCATACAGCCGTATTGACTAGTTCCTGGTAGACAAATGGTTATTTCCCAACATTACTGAATCAACCATCTCTACAATAACATGGTCAGATCACGCACCCGCCACTATCAATATTGATACCCTACCAAAGTCCAATGCCACAAAACTATGGGGAGCTAACGCTTCTATCTTACAATCTCCCACATATGTTACCTACCTACGTGAACAACTGAAAGAATTCTTCACCATCAACAATGGATCCATCTCAGACAATATTAGCCAATTTAAACCAGGGCCAGACATCAAGACAAAGCTAGTACTTCATAGACAGGAACTAAGAACATTCCTACTAGCATCTTTTGAAAAAAAAAATTTAAGGCTAAGCACTACACTATGGGTAAATAAGCAGGGAAGGCACTGGCATTAAAAATTAAAGGATATCATAACAAAACAAAGATTTCACACCTCTTCCATCCCTCCACTAGTACCAAACTCATTGACCCCCAAGCCATAGCTGATGCTTTCAGCCATTATTACAACACATTGTATAACCTCAAAGAAGACACCACATTACACCAGCCATCTATGTACGAAATAAGCTCGTTACTTAGAGAAATGAATCTACCCAAACTCTCTCCAGAACAGCTCTCCATGCTTAGTGCCCCTTTTACAACCCAAGAACTGTCGGACATAATCTCAAAACTGTCTCCTAATAAGTCACCAAGCCTAATTCAAAACAACTTTAGCACCCTTCTTGACTCAAGTATGTGACGATGCTGCCTCCGCTTCCTCTCTCCCTCCTGAAATGCTCAAAGCTCTTATTATAACACTACTCAAACGAGGGAAAGAACCTACCTCGCCCAAAAACTTTAGGCAAATTTCCCTACTTAACATTGACACAAAGATATACGCCAAAATGATAGCCACCAGACTAACTGATATAATGCCATCCCTGATACACCAAGACCAATCCGGTTTTACGGCAGGATGCCAAACATTTGATGCCACACGCAGGCTTGTTAACATTAAACATGAGGCAGACAACACCCGAACGCCTTCTCTGCTTCTATCTTTAGATGCAGAGAAGGCGTTCGACAGAGTACTTTGCAAATTCGGCGTTCGACAGAGTACTTTGCAAATTCGGATTCCAAGGTCGTATTCTGTCGGCTATCATAGCCCTTTATACATCTCCTTCAGCACAAGTATATTCAGAAGAAATGCTTTCTAAACCTTTCCTTATATCTAATGGAACCCATCAGGGGTGCCCCCTATCACCTCTCATATTTAATTTAATAATGGAACCTTTTGCCAAACATACCAGAGCACAACCACTCATCTCTGGAATACAGACTGGCCCCATAGAACACAAAATTTACTTATTCACAGATAACGTGATACTTATGTTGACCAATCCTTCCATTTCCCTGGCTTTGGTACAGTCAGTTGTACACAGATTTAGTAAGATTTCTTATTATAAATTAAACGTTAGCAAATCTTTCATATTGGACCTCGGAATGGATGGCGTCACATACTTAGAAATATTTATACATACTCATGGGCTGACATAGGCATTTCATATCTAGGAATCATGCTCACTAGATCTGTAAAACAACTCTTTGTTCACAACTATGTGAGTCTCAAACACTCTCTCCTATGAATTGACCAAACTTTCCAAATTTGAATTCTCCTGGGCCGGCAGACTAGCAGCCTTCAAGATGATGCTCCTACCCAAAATCTTATACTTGTTCCATACACTACCCATACCATTACCCTCCACCTATCTCAAATCCCTTAAATCCATCATTCATCAATTCATCTGGCAGGGGAAAAAGGCTAGAAGTGGCCATGAAAAACTCATCAAACACAGAGTGGCCGGTGGGTCAGGCTATACAGACATACAAGATTATTACACCGCCACAATACTGACACAAATGAAAGTCTGGCTTTCTGCACATACCACAACCCTATGGGGAAACTACCATGATTTCAGGAGGGAATCCTAAACTTTAGCTGCTCAGCACAGCTGTGAACCCTCTGTCAGGGCTGGGCTCAGCCCTTCCTTCTCTGAGCTGGGCGCACAGCTGTTGGCTAATTGCCAGCTCCTATCTCTCCACAGTTACTCAGCTGTTGATGATATCCTGCTCGTCAGTTCTGCCTACTTAAGCCGTCCAGTCCAGATGAGCTCTACCTTCACCTTGGCCAACATCACAGAGACATTCTCCTGCGTTTCTGTTTAAAGACTTGCTTTGCTGACATCCCTTCTGGCTCCAGATCCTGCTTGCTGTTCCACTACATTGATCCCTGACTTCTGGCTTGGCTAACTGTCCGTTCCAGTTACTGAACTTTGGCTATGTTTTGAATACGTATATTCTTTTTACTTTTATTATTAAACAAGTGTGATTTAACTGTACTTCTGTCGCGGTCTGATTTCATGGGTTCTGAAGTTTGTTCTTTTTTTTCCTTTTATTCAGGGCTTTTTTTCTCAGAAAATAGGTACAGGAATTTAATCACAACCCCCTCCTTCTAGGGGTGCGTTACGTGCAGAGTTCCGGGGGGGGGGGGGGGGGTTTGGTACATAGTACAAAGTTTAGAGATGCACTACATGCAGAGTTTCGGGGTGCGCTTGGTACATACTACAGAGTTTAGGGATGCACTTAGTGCAGAGTTTAGGCTTCGTTCAACAGCTGCTTACTTTTGCATCCCCCATCCACATATCACTTTCACCCCTCTTCAGCTCTGACCTCTGCATGCAACTCCCCCCTCACTTCACGCATTCCCCCACCCTTAAAAGATCCACCATCTTCCACATAACTTACTTTTGTTGCTGTATTAAGCTGAAGCACCAAGCAGACACTAGTATCTCCCTGCACACTGTAGGTGACTCCTCCTCTCTCACTTGTAAGAGGTCATCTAGTGGGGGTATCGGCATCCGCAATGCACCCCAGGCACCTGAATCTCCCTTATTACCATCCTGCACTCAGTGGGAGCTGCTCAGGAGATCAGATATGTGGAAGCCGTTAGGAGACAAACCATCAATGGTAAACACAGAAGCTGGACTTCTGTGTTTACAAGGGATAGTGGTGACCAGAGGGCCTGAGCCACCAAGTTCCAGCTGAAAATAAGCCCTGCTTTTATTATTAAACAAGTGTGATTTAACTGTACTTCTGTCTCGGCCTGATTTTATGGTTTCTGACAGTAGGCGAAGGCCATGAATTTAGAAGATGCAGTCAAACCACTTGTTGGTAATATTTTATCCAGAGACCATGGCGTTACAAAAGCTACTGAGTCACACAGCTTACCTGAATCCCCCACTGTGGCCACCCCAGTACAACCTATATTGCAGGCCGACCCTGTTGCTGCTCCTGTCTTTGTGCAGGCACCCACCTCAAGTATTACCTCTATAAGAGGTATGTCTGGTTCCGCTTCCCCATCGATTTGGGGGTGATCCAGTCCAATGCAGAGGGTTTCTCAATCAGGTTGAGATATACTTTGAGATGCTGCACCAGGTGTTTCCCACGGACAGAAACAAAGTAGGTTTTGTGATATCTTTGCTTTCTAAGAGAGCCTTGGCCTGGGCCAAACCCTCTATGGGTGACGCAAAAACCTGTTGTCTTGAGATACCCTGAGCCGGTCAGTGAAGGTGAACTCTTGCACTTGGGTTTCACATGTCTCTCTGTGGATGAGAGAGCCTTTAGGAGGAGTGAGAGATTGTGCCTTTATTGTGGCCAGGCAGGTCACTTTTTGAAGTCTTGTCCTACCCGTCCAGGGAACGCCCGAACCTTGAGGTCCTGTCACGGACAGACCTTAGGTGGCGTTGTTTCATCCCCAGTTATCCAGAAGGCCCTTTGTTTCAATCACCCTTTCTTGGACTGAGTCGTCCGTCAAGATACAGGCTCTAATCGACTCTGGAGCTTCAGGCCTGTTCATTGATGCTGCCTTTGTATCCAAGAACTTGATTCCGCTGCTGATGCGTGACACTCCACTTGCCATTGAGGCTCTTGACGGGAGACCTCTACAGCCTGCCCATGTGACTCATGAGATGGTTACATTGTCCATGGCCATAGGGGCTCTTCACCATGAGATAATCAAATTACAAGTTATTTCCTCACCTAAGTTTACGCTGGTTATTGTTATCCTTGGTTACAGAGGCAAAACCCCTCTTTTGATTGGCTCCGTGCTGAGGTTCTCTCCTGGTCACCACAATGCAGTGAGACATGCTTTGAGAAGGTAACCAAGGTCCTGTGCACCTCTTCACTCTCCTCCCTGCCAGAGGAGTACCGCGATTTTAGCAATGTCTTTGACAAAGTTGAAGCCGGTAGTTTGCCTCCACACCGGCCATATGATTGCACAATTGACCTTCAACCTGGTGCCGTACCCCCTCATGGTTGGGTTTATCCTTTGTTGGTCTTGGAGGATAAGGCCATGGAGGAGTATGTTGCAGACGCACTTTCTCAAGGTTTCATCCACAAACCCTCGTCTCCTGCTGGTGCTGGTTTCTTCTTTCTGAAGAAGAAGAGTGGTGAATTATAGGGGTTTCACGATTAAGGATGCCTATCTGATTCCGCTGATTACGGAATTATTTGATTGCCTCAAGGCAGCAACGGTTTTCACGAAGCTTGATTTGAGAGGGGAATACAATCTCGTGAGGATTAAGGAGGGCGAAGAGTGGAAAACTGCATTTAATACCAGAACAGGCCATTATGAGTACCTCTTAATGCTATTTGGCCTTTGTAACGCCCCGGCAGTTTTCCAGGAATTTATTAACAATGTCCTCGGAGATTTGTTGCAGTTATGTGTGGTGGTTTATCTCAATGATATCCTCATATTTTCCAAGTCCTTGGAGAGCCACCAGATGTCTGTCATGTGCTTCAGAAACTAAGAGTGAACAATCTCTATTGTAAACTGGAGAAGTGCTAGTTCCATCATGAACAGGTTAAATTCCTGGGTCATGTCATTTCCACTGCTGGTTTCTCGATGGACCCAGAGAGACTTTCGGCAGTTCTACAGTGGCCACGACCCGTGGGTTTAAGTCCTCTGCAGCGTTTCCTGGGCTTTGCCAACTATTATCGGAAGTTTATATGTAACTTCTCGTCTCTGGTCAAGCCTCTGACTGATATGACCAGAAAGGATGGTAACCCACAGAGTTGGTCTCCGGAGTCCATTAAGGCCTTTGAGAGTCTCAAGGCTGCCTTTGTTTCTGCTCCTGTGTTGGCACATCCTGATCCTACGTTACCTTTTATTCTTGAGGTTGATGCTTCTGAGACTGGTGTTGGTGCGCTTCTGTTTCAACGTCCTAACTCTGACAGCGCTATGCATCCTTGTGGCTACTTTTCCAAGAAATTGTCACCTGCGGAGTGCAATTACGAGATTGGTGACATTGTTGGTGATCATTTCAGCCCTGAAAGGATGGAGACATCTCCTCGAAGGTACCACTGTTTCGGTTCTCATTCTTACTGACCATAAGAATCTCACATTCTTGTCTGAGGCTAAACGCCTCTCTCCCAGAAGGGCGTGATGGGCTCTTTTCTTGTCAAGTTTTAAATACATTGTCTCATTCTTACCCTGTACTAAGAATGTAAGGGCTGACGCCTTGTCACAACAATTTTCCTCCACTTCCAAGTTGGAGTCGGTTCCGGTTCCTGTGATTGCTCCTGATTGTATTCTGGCTATGGTTCGCACCAGTCTCACTTCTCCTTTGGGTGACAAAATTATTGCTGCTCAGGTCCATGCTCCTCCTGAGAAATCTTGTGACCGCTGCTTTGTCCCAGAGAGTGCTCCAGACTTACCATTCTCCCAAGGCTGCTGGCCACCCTGGGACAAATTTACTCTTTTGGGCCATTTCCCAACAATTCTGGTGGCCTAGTCTATGTGCTGATGTAACTGCTTTCGTAGCTGCCTGTTCTGTGTGTGCTCAGAGTAAGATTCCACGACACCTTCCAGTGGGCCTCCTACAACCCATACCCAATGGAGAGAGGCCCTGGACCCACCTGTTTATGGATTTCATTGTGGAGTTACCCAACTCCCAGAGCAACGCAGTTATCTTTATGGTGATTGACTGGTTCTCAAAGATGTGTTGTATTGCACTTAAGAAGTTGCCCACTTCTAAGGGACTGGCTTCCATTTTTGCCATGGAGATCTTTCGCTTACATGGGCTAACCAAGGTGATTGTCTCGGACAGGGGTAGTCAGTTTGTGTCCCAGTTCTGGCGAGTCTTTTGTGTACAGTTGGGAATTCAGCTTGCTTTCTCCTCTGCGTATCACCCACAGTCTAATGGGGACACAGAATGAGCCAATTAGTCCTTGGAGCAATTCCTACATTGCTATATTTCTGACAACTGGTCAGAACTATTACCCTAGGCAGAGTTTGCTCACAACAGTGCCTTGAATTCTGCTTCCTAATTGTCCCCGTTTATGGCAAATTATAGTTTCCAACCTTCCATGTTGCCTGACTTGTTTGTTCCACAGTATATTCCTGTGTTAGAGGAGCATCTCTGTGGTCTTCGTTCCACTTGGGCACAAGTGCAGGAGGCTTTGCGACATGCTAATGATAGGTACAGACTAGATGCTGACTGCAGACGCCTGCCTGCGCCTTCCTACCAGGTTGGGGACAGGGTCTGGCTGTCATCTCGCAATCTCTGACTTTGTGTTCCCTCACTGAAGTTCGCACCTCGGTTTAGTGGGCCTTTCTATATTCTTTACAGGATTAACTCAGTGGCCCGTATTTTGAATGTATTTCATGTCTCCTTATTAAAACCTTTGGTCTGTAACTGCTTTACCACCTCGGTGCCACATCCTCACCATGTACAGGTTGAGAACCATCAGGTGTATGAAGTACAGTCCATTGTTGACTCCGGTAGGTTCTATGGGCGCATACAGTACCTGGTGCATTGGAGAGGGTACGGTCCGGAGGAATGCTCTTTGGTCTCATTCTCGGACGTACATGCCCCTGTCCTCCTCCGTGATTTCCATAGACTTTTTACCCTCAAGCCTGGTGGTCCTCCGAGGGGGGGGGGGGGGTCATTGAGGTGAGGGTACTGTCAGGGCTGAGCTCAGCCCTTCCTTCTCTGAGCTGGCCACTAAGCTGTTGGCTAATTGCCAGCTCCTATCTCTCCACAGTTACTCAGCTGTTGATGATATCCTGTTCGTCAGTCCTGCCCACTTAAGCTGTCCAGTCAAGAGGAGCTCTGCCTTCTCCTTGGTCAACATCACAGAGACATTCTCCTGCGTTCCTGTTTAAAGACTTGCTTTGCTGACATCCCTTCTGGCTCCAGATCCTGCTTGCTGTTCCACTACATTGATCCCTGACTTCTGGCTTGGCTGACTTTCCATATCGGTTACTGAAATTTGACTATGGTTTGACTACGTTTGTCCTTTTTACTTTTATTATTAAACAAGTGTAATTTAACTGTACTTCTGTCTCTGCCTCATTTCATGGTTTCTGACACCCTCCCACTTTCAAATCTCTTACTCCAACAATCCAGGCCTCTGTTAATGCTTGGAAAATACTACACCTCTCTAAATGGTCCCATCTTGCAACCAAAGCACTCCCAATCCCCCCAAACACTACATCTGCTATAACTGAATATCCCTTACTTGTGACCTCCATGATAAAATAGCTAAAAAGTAATTTCCACAAATCCAAAAATTATACAATGCACCTTCCAAAGACTTCCTGATATACCACAGGATCCACCAATGTATCTCCTACCCTGACCTGGAAGGAGCAATACCTACTGACATGTGGAACTACTACTTCAAGCACAAGAGCCGCACTGGCTATTGAACTTCATTTTTCTCGGCTCGTCGTACGCGTTGTACGTCACCGCGTTCTTGACGTTCGGAAATTCCGACAACATTTGTGTGACCGTGTGTATGCAAGACAAGTTTGAGCCAACATCCGTCGGAAATAAATCCAGGATTTTGTTGTCAGAATGTCCAAATGTGTGTACAGGGCTTTAAAGTTCCAACAATACTAAATGTGATTACTATGGTGCAGACACATTACACCTATTAGCATCTAATGGCGAATGAGGCACCTACACGCTCCTAAATTCTTAAACAATGGCTTCCCTGAAACAACTTGTAAGAAAGACTAGTCAACCTCTGAATTAACTAATGTATTCCACTTTTGTGCTACCCCTTTCCTGCCTACCTTCCCCTCTAAAGCACTTGGGTGAGAGATGTTGTCTCCCTCCCACAGACACAGTATGCACCCAGATGGGGTGTCTGGGGATGATAGACGGTACTATTAACCATCCGCATAGCACTCATATTGGCTATCACTATTGAAACTGTTTACAGATGTTCATATCATATTATGTCATATGTACCTGTATTATGAACCTCTCACTTGTGAATCACGATGTATGACAAAGTTTACTACTTATTGATGTTATATGTAAAACTTCAATAAAAACTATTGAAACAAAAAATAATAAATCCTGTTTTTTTTTTTACCTGCAAAAAGATTTACATTTATTATTTTTTGTAGAAAGGTGAACTTTTCCAAATAAAATGTGTTACCAACCAAACGTAAAACCAAGTAAAAGTTGTTTTTTTATGGTAGGGATGTACTAACATTTATTAACTGTAGTTTTAGTGATTTATAGCTAATATGACTGGTCACTAAATTATCAAAATATGTATCTACTATCACTGGTATTAATCAAAACATGACCATTGCTTCATATTACAAATTATCAAAAAGCCTTGCATTTAGTTAGTTTGCAGCACATGTTTAATATACCTTGGTGACAAAGTCAAACACCAATGTGACATTTTCTTTTGAGAATTCAGTCTGCATTCTTTGTTTCTGTAAATACCGCTTTGCATGGACCTCAATGGGTTTCCCTAATCTACAGTACGTATCAATGGCAATCCAATAATCTTATGTAATTGAATTCAGTTCTGAAACAGATTATCCACAAGTGACAGAATACAAAATCTACCCATCCTGGGTTTGTTTCTGTTTAATGTAATTCCCAGTAGCAACAAAAGAAAAATAAGTGTCTAAGAACTCCTAATATGACAGTTTTTTTTCAACCAATTAACACAAAGGGATTTGTAGTGAACTTAATTGGTAGCTCTCCCTCAATTACCCTATATTTCTTCACATAATACCCTCCTTTTTCCAATTTATCTTTGTAATCATCAATTACTTTCTCTTCTCTTTAATCATCCACCGTATCTCTCTATCTCCTTAATGCATAGTACATTATCTCAGCGTGTCTGAAATGCATAATACTTTATCTATTCAGGTGCCATTACAAACCATTGTTCATTACACATTCAGACCCGCTAAGATGTTTTCCTGGGCTTTTATACAGCGTATGCCTTTAATTAATTATTATATTTTTTCTTGTATATTAACCCTATCATAGGTAAGACAGCAGCAGATAAAACATCTGCAATAATCAGAAGATAAAACAGCAGTTAAACTAGTTTAATAAACATTTTTGTAATTGTTCTTATTTTAAGATCTGAAGATAACCATCATACTGTGTGGGACATACAACATACACAAGTAGAGATTGCACCTTGTAAGATATTATAGGACACAAACTGTGAGCTTTTCTTTTTGCTACCAGCTCAAAAATTCCAACGTAGCTGATAAAAGGCCAGCAAACTTTGTTTTTCTAATTGCTGGCAGCAGTTCCAAACACATCACCAGTAATGGCTAGTAAGCTTCCTCAATCCAAAATTACTTACAGTATAAAACAATTGTCTTATTACAAAATTAAAAACCATACATACCAAAGATTTTAATTTCTTCAAAGTGTGCAAAAAATCATGAATATTTCTCAGTTTTATTAATAATTCTGGTAATTTCCTGGTTCCTTAGGTGTTAGAATTTTTGCTACCCATGTCCTGCTGTCACCCAAACTTTTCAGATCTGCAGCTACTGATCGTGGGGCATGTAATATGTATAGATAATTTTACAGATAACTAAATTCCTTGAATTTTATTTCAAATTAAAATATTTTCAGAGATTGAAATTAAGCGATTGCTTGGCAATTTGTGCCATGGTCAATGTGATTTCCAAATACCATAATACATTTTTAATTGCAAGGATAAAATTATGAAAATAACATAGGATTAATTAAAGACAATTCAAATAAAATTATTACATAAACAAAAACTCAGTTGTCAGGGTCCGGCTCAGAACTTGCAACCTCTGCAGTATCTGGCTGTAACTCTACCCACCGTGCCACCTGAGAGGCTTGACAGCTCCCTGTCTAATTCCTTGGACAATCTTGCCTTGCCACTTGTTTCTGGTGAACCTTGAACTCATTGCTCCTCCCAGGAACTTCCTAATTTAAGCCATGTCTCTGCACTTCCTGTTTGTAAGATTAGTGTGCTCTCTCCAGCTAATATCTAGTTCCTTTGCATAAGTGCCACTGTACACAACCTCTCGTTATCGAACCTTGGCTTGTTCCTTAACCATGCTTCTTCTTGATCCCAACCTACAACCATTTGTTATCGACCTCTGCCTTTTTCTTCGACCACGCTTCTTCTTGATCCCAACCTGTAACCACTTGCTACAGATCTTTGGCATGTTTACTGCTACACTTCTGCTTGATCCCTACCTGCTATATCTGCTAGTGGACCCCAGCTTGCTCACGTTCTAGTGGGTCAAAAGAGGAGCGGTGGAGAAGGATGCCATTTCAGGGATGCATTTTAAAATTTTGTTAGTCCTCTATGCTCAGGGCTGTCTGCTTTTTACATCCCATCTGCAGCATCCACATCATATGGTGGGAGATTATCTAGGAGTGAAAACAAACATGAAGAGCTTTCCAGTTGACGATTCACTGGGTTACTAGGTCATGAGACTAGACCACTGGTCAGAACATGCAATTGAGCTGCTGGGCTGCCCTGCATCCAGCGTGCTTTCCAAACTTGCATTTAGTTCTGCTGAAGGTTTTGTGACATATAAGAGAGCGTGTCTGTCCACAGACTCCGTGGACTGGCTGAAGTTTATCAAAATGAATCAGTCCTGGATTGGCAGCAGCTATCAAGCTCCTGATGCCGATTTTACTGATAAAGTGCTTTCTGGATCTGGAATATCTGAAACACTGTCTAGGCTGCCTAGCTTTGTGGTTAATTTTTTATCTGGACAACATTTTGTGGTGTAGGTTTCATGGGTATAATTAACACCCAAAGACCAATTTTTCTGCACCTGTTCGACAGGTGCATATCATTAACATTTTTGACAGCAAGGCAAATTCTTGCTTTCATCAAGAGTACCTCTTCAGGGTTATGGTATGAAGGCACCACCAACACCCAAAGACCAATTTTTCCGCACCTGTTACTTCTATCCAAAGTCTGTGAAAGAGACACCAGAATGTATCCTAAAAATCTCTAATCTTGTTCGGAGTGCACTAAATTGTGCCCTCATCATACAGACTCCCCAAGCCATTGTTTACAAAATAAAGAAAACTTGTGGGGAAAATGTATTTTGTGTGGCTTTATAAATGTAATTATTGCTGCAGCAGGTTCTATACACAGTACAGACGTGTAACTTTACAGGCAGACTAAGGGGACCCCCCAGGTGCTATATTTAAAGGAACTTTTAATTTTTATAGTTTTTTCAAATTTTTATGGTTTCACTTTAAGCATCAGTAGATCACTGCTCATTTAAAAATGATGATTTTTACACACTTCTTTTCATTAATACATGTCCCCCAGGGCAGTACCCGGACCCCCATAACAATTGTATGCCCAATTACTTACATATAAGCCTTCAAAATGGGAATTTTTTTTTAGATTTTTCCAGTTCGGGTCTCATAGACTTCTATGGGGTTCGTTATTCATTTCCGAACTTTTGCGATGTTGCAAAGTTCTGCCGCAAACTGACCTGGGGGTGTTCGGCCCATGTCTATCAAGCACTAGACATGTGCGATTAGTTTTGTACGGATCGAAAATTCGTATGAATTTCCATAAATTCGTACATTCGGGAGGATACGAAATACGAATTGCTATGCGTCCAAATTTTGTACGAAATACGAAATTTAGTTTATGAATTTCGGATCCAAATTCAGTTACAACGGAAACGTGACTGGTGTTTTGTTGACCAGAGGTTTTCTTCTGCTGCTGAGTGAGGGTTGGGAAAAGGACCTTTTATACTATGGGAGACTGAATCGGACAAAATAAGAATGTTTGTTAATTACGAAGCACAGCACAGGGATTATGGGAGCCCCTCATAATGATAAATTCATCATAACGAAGGTTCGTAATTGTTACGAAAAGTTAACGAACCTAATGAAAATTCGTATTTCGTACAAATTCAAATTGAATTTCGGACACGAATTACGAAATACGAATTAACGGGCAATACGAAATGGAACGGAACGAAACAAAACAAATTTATTGACGGCGCACATGTCTACCAAGCACTAGGGATGAGCCAAAAAAACAGAACTTGCGAACAGACAAAAGATTTGTGCGAACATGCGAACACCGTTAAAGTCTATGGGACACAAATGTGAAAAATCAAAAGTGCAAATTTTAAAGGCTTATATGCATGTTATTGCCATAAAAAATATTTGGGGACACAGGTACTGCCCCAGGAGACATGTAGCAATGCAAAAAAAAGTTTTTAAAACGGCCGTTTTTTCAGGAGCAGTGATTTTAAGAATGCTTAAAGTGAAACAATAAAAAGAATAAAAATATTCCTTTAAATATCGTGCCTGGGGGGTGTCTATAGTATGCCTGTAAAGTAGCACATTTTTCCAATGTTTAGAAAAGTACTGCAGCAAAATGTCATTTCTAAAAGGAAAAAATGTCATTTAAAATTGCTCACGGCTCTAATGTATTGCCAGATCCCACCAGACCCTTCGGGTTTGATATCAATATTAAGGTGAACTCCACGCCAATTATTATTTTTTAAATGGGGTGGAGGTCCCCCCAAACCCCCCCAAAATCCCCACAGGGTCTGGTAAGGTTGGGGGGAACCCATGACGTTTTTTTCTTAATTCTGTCATAGGGTTTCCCTTAACCACTTCAATACACTATATTACTGTATATATTGTACATTGCACTATATACCCAGCACTGTATTATATATACTACACTGAGGGCACTATATACTCTGAACTGCAGTATATATACTATACAGACTGCACTATATACTCTGCTGAAAAAATGGGCCTCAGGTGTTGGTGGTGGCAGAACATGGTAACCCCTCACAGTTACTCTTGTTGGGCACAGGAACGGTCCCTGCTGTTAAATATTATTAAAAAAATTGTAATTACATGCCTCTGTTAAACAGGGCAGAAACATTGGGCCTTAGGTGTTGGTGGTGCCAGAACACTGTAACCCCTCACAGTTACTCTTGCTGTGTTAAAGTGGTTGTATAGTCAAAATTTTGACTTTTACCTACAGGTAAGCCTATAATGAGGCTTACCTGTAGGTAAAAAAAAAAAATATCTCCTAAACCTGTACGGTTTAGGAGATATTCCCCGTGCAATGCGCCACTGACTGCAGCGGCGCATGCGCACAGGGGATTCTCGGCTGAAAGGCCGGCAGAATCCAAACCCTGCCGGGAAGAATTCTCCCGTGCGCATGCGCGGGAGTGACGACATCGTGGCTCCAGCCACTCACAGCGCTGGAGTCGCGATACCCGGAAGACACGCCGAGGCAACCTGTCAGTGACCTCGGCGTGGACCATGTGAGTCACCGACGCCTCGTTCTAAGGTAAGTATTTCATAATGAGCTAGTATGCGGTGCATACTAGCTCATTATGCCTTTTCCCTTACAGGTGTGGTTAAAAAAAAAAGTTTTGGTGAGTTTACTCCCGCTTTAAATATTATTTCAGAGGCTGTTTGCCTTCTTTTAGTGGCCTGTGAGCATCTGCCTCTCCTTGGAGGCCTTCCGGACATGATGGGTATTTTTTTTTAACACCGCACTACACTGTATTATATACTGTGTACACCGCCTAAAGTGTATTTGAAACTGTACACACTATATTATATACTGTGTATACCGCCTGCACTGTATTATCTACTGCACACCGCCAAATGCACTGTATATATAGGCTACACTAAATGCAGAGTATGTATATACATATGTAGCGCTGGCTCCTGCCGAGCATATGCTATGTGTTTTTGAAAATTAATATTCCTGAAACCATAGTTGGGATTTAGGGCTAATTCTGCTAAATTATGATTTCAGTATCAGTCGCTGTCACCACCGGCAAGTATGAGAACACAGTTTAGCTGGGTGTATTGGATGCCATTCTTTCTCTCGGAACCAGCCCAGTGGGAGTGTTTATCCTGCTGTGAATTCTGGGAGGGGGTATTTAAGGTACTGAGAACATGTGTTTTGTTGTTCCGTTCCGGCCCAGAAGAGATCTTCTGTCTGTTTGGTCCTGGTCCTCCTGACCAGCCCTCATGGCCCTCCTGGCCTGAGGTGCGGATCCATGCAATTCCAAGTCTCGGGGCTGGATAGCCCGAGGCGAAGCAACTGCAGGGACAGGCCTGAATGGATATCAGGACCTACTTATTCAAGAGTGATCCGGTACCGTCTTATCTAAGGAGAGGCTCAGCAACTGGAGGAGCATCCAGGGGAGGATTCTTCAGGAGAGGGCCATGCGCAAGGCTTGTTTCTCTGGAGGGGCCTGGAGGCTCAGTTGAAGGACACTTTACGGATCTACACTCATACGCTAAAAATACTGATACCGTATGATAGCTCTGTAAATTTGTTTATGTCCCTCAGTTATGCTTAAGTCTGTGGCAGAGACTTATCTTCAAGTGTTCTACATTCAAGTCTGTGGCAGAGACTTTTCTTCAAGAGTTCTACATTCAAGTCTGTGGCAGAGACTTTTCTTTACTTAACACCCTGTCGGCTGCTAGGCCTAGTGAGAGGAGGTCTATCCGGGGGTTGTGATAATCCAGCTGTGAAACAGTTTTTCTTTGGATTTCTTCTATAAGAGAATTTCCTATTCTTGCAGTTCCAAAAGTACCTGAACTTTCATCCTAACCCTCTACCCCACATATAAGAGACTGTTTTATCTTTTGAATAAATAACCCAAAAGGAAGATAAAGTGTCAGTGTCTGCATTTCTTTGGGCCATCTACCATGGGAAACCCTAGACGGAGACGAGGTGAAGAAGGTAACGCTAAGCCCAATAAAACCAGCAGCTCCTTCGGGGGTCAGTGCTTCACATACATACATATATATATATATATATATATATATATATATATATATAATATATATATATATATATAATATACTAGTCTGACTATATATATATCAAATACACTGCCACTAACTAACTAACCCGCCTGCCTAATCTAGCTCAATCTCTCTATCTCCGTCCACTATAACAGACTATACGGGCGCTGTGTAAGCAGCCTTATATAGTGTGGGGCATGGACTTAGTCCCCCTGAACCATGATTGGCCAAAGGCACCCTGCCTTTGGCCAATTATGACTCTCACTGAGGAGTGTGCTGTGGTTGACCAAAGCATGCAGGTCAGGTGTATGCTTCGGCCAATCATCATACAGCAATGCACTGCGGTCCGCAAACACCCCGCAAAATTCTCTGTTCGGAGAATGGTCGAACACCCGATGTTTGAGTCAAACTTACGTTCGACTCAACTCGAAGCTCTCCCTACCAAGCACTAACAGCTCTTATACAAATTCAAAGCTTATGTATTGGGTACGGCCCCTAGTTAACATTTTCCACAATAGACATTATATATAGAGCTGACTGAGGGATAAACTGCCATCAACAAGCCAAACCAGTCAGGTTCAAACCTACACTCAAATAAAAGGACACTGAAAAATAAATAATATTTTGGTCCGATTCGTTGCTTTGAGTCATCTGAGACAGTTGTTTCCTTTGTTTTATAACATTTTTAAAGAAGGCCTATTTTTTCCCTTTAGCACAGTGATATTTTAATATTATGGCTTGTGTCTCACCGAACTGTACATAACAGAATATTGAGCTGTGGGACAATGAGAATGAAGACAATTTTCTAAGGCTAAAGAGTATTTTATTTCTTTTTACATGCTGCACAGTTTTAAATGAAAAAGTCTTGTTTCCAGTTACGGCAAGCCATTGTAACAGGCCATCATGTGATATTCATGATTCATGCATCCAGTGTCCTTCCTGAACATTGTATTTCACAATTTTAAAGCTATGTTTCCAGTGACACAAATTCATTTTGTTCTCCAGTCATAGCTATTCAGGAGGGGCTCTTGATTAATGAATTCAAAAACTGGAACTGGACAGCTTTTCACTTTTCTAATGTTCTATTTTTACGGGAGATATTAACTGACTGCATGATCATATGGCTTAAGTGCTGGAGGCTTTGAATGTGTATAAATTAAATTTATATTTTATATCTCTAATCATTATTAAAAAAAAGCATAAGTACACCAAAGAAAGGCTTTTTTGAAAGTCTCTTTTTTAATCTTTTCTCTCAAGTTCCTGAAAAGATTAGCCTTTCCTGAGTTAGAGTATATAGATAATATGCATTGCTGGCTGAATGCTCATTGATGAAGCCAAGAAGATGATGGTCTGTCTGAGAAATTAACCATTTTATGCTTCTCAAGAGACTGATAAATTTCAAAGCCAATCGTAATTGAAGAGATGCGTAAATCAGTCACAACACAAACTGATTTGCTAGATCTAGTAAAGATAAAAGTTAACTAAAACAACTTACAATTTACAATGACAGAATACAGTTTTCTTTTTGTGTGAATACTTTAAAATTGTAATTCCTTCTGGCAGTGTTATAAAATGAAATATTTAAATAAACTCCATAGGTTGCATTTTGCCAAGTTATTTGTTAAAACAACATTGTTCAAGGATCATGTAAGCAAAATAGCATGAACTTCATTAAAATAGCTAAATACACCATTGAAATATAATACTGTTTTGTACTTTCATGCTCTTTTTGATCACTTTAATAAAAATTATTGTAAAGAAATAAAAACAAATATATACCTGTAAAACAATAGTGATGAGCCGAATGTGTCTAGGTTTGGTTCAGGGCGAATTCAGCAAACTTTACAGACTTTCGGATGCTGAATCCAAACCACATTGAAGACACTGAATGTTAGAGATCAGAAATAGCCATTTCCTACGCTAATAGGCAAGGGATTGCCAAACAAATGACATGGGGGCTGTACCAAAGCAAAAAAAAAAAAACTTGTGTGGTGGGAGAAAGGGCCCCCCTTTTCTCCATAATCCTGGCCCAGTGGTTGTGGGGGTCTGGGCAGGGGACTTATTGGAATTTAAAAACCCCCTTTAAAAATAATAGGGCCTTAAGATACTGTCCTCCATACAGTACCTCTGCTCACTGACACCTCCAATTCTGTGGCTTACTAGCAGCTAGAAATGGGCAAACGGTTCAGCCAGAGCGTGAGTTCAGGCCGAACATTTGCTGCTTGTCCAATCAACGAACACACGAATTATCGGGCGTTCGACCCTATAATGCACTGCGCCGCTGCACAGTGCATTGGAAGCCCTAATTGGCTGAAGCAATGAAAGCTTTGCCCAATCAGAGCACAGAGCACTGTCAGAGCCATGACTGGAGAAAGTAATGATGACTCTATCCAATCATGGCTCATTGCTCTTAGTTCCACCCTACACTATAAAAGTATTTGTCAGGGCTCTGTCCGCACTGAACGGGCGAATTTACATGCGCGCATGCGCACGGGTGCTGCTGGGCAAACCAGGCGCAAGTGTGCACAGGAACTCCAGCGCGCACCTTATGCGCACGCATGTGCGCGTTTGCGCTGTTTGGCACCAGTGGCCTTATTTAAAG